>CM057349.1:261556578-262193142 GCA_030015575.1 Agapanthus africanus | reverse complement strand
AATACTTGCTTCCGCTATGATGATGTATATATTGCAATGGTTTACCGAATAGTCATTGTGGATATCCCCTTATCGTATAATGTTTGTATATTCGATTATTCGGGACGAGCGGCCGGTCGTTGTTACCGCTTGATGTATATTGTCTTATTGGAACACGATCGGGTTGATGTCGATGTTACTATTGTATATTCATTCATTCTAGTATTCGGATAACCTACGGAGATGTGCTCAAATAGCCAGGTTCTAGAGTGTGACTAGGTGGTCATCTCGCAGTGGTGAGTTCGAGCCGCCTCGCTCTAGAATTGGCAGGCTATTCTCCACAATTGTAAGGGTTTAGGATAGACCCACGGTGGAGTGCATAAGTTACCGGATTCTTTAATGTGTCGGCTGGTCCACTCATGTCATTGAGTGATGGTTGCCTCCCTTCTAGAATTGACAGGTACCTTGCCGCGCTCGTAAGGGTCTTGGTTCAGGTGATGTTTAAGCTATCCACATGACCGGGGAACGTTGGTTTTCGTTTGTGGCTCAAACAAAAGTCGGGGCTCCTAGTTTATACGCTATTACATCTTGTTTATCTCTTGCCTGTGATGTTTTTTACCTGCCTGTGATGATATGTATAAATGTTGTATATGTTTTGCACCCGCGCTAGCCCTGCCCATGCACTGCCGTAAGTTAAGTTACTTTACGGTGAAGTCCCTGGACCCCGTGGCGAATGCAGGTGGCATATACGTACATTCTATTTTGGTTGTTTCTATGATGCATAGGAACTTACTTGATGGGATCGCATTATAGATTTAATGCAAGGAAAATAAACCTAATTGATGTTGTCGGAAAAAAATTTAAAACTACTCGGTTTTCTTCGAAACCACTCGGTTTTATACAAAACCACTTGTTTTAAAAGCTGAGCCTAAATCACTCATTTTCAAAGCCACTCAAGTTCCTTCAACGATATCAAGTTCATTACATTAAAGGTTTTTTTTTTACCAAAAACCAGCCGTAGCCCTCCGTCATTTCAGATTAGTATTGCTTAGTATCCGTGCTATGGTTGTCGTTGCTATTCGTCGAAGCGTAGTGTGCGGTAGCTCTGTAATATTTTCTGTTGCATAGATAATGTGATTGGTTAAGACAGTCGTATGACTTTGTTGATTATTCGTCAAGGGTCATGCAGGTGGGTCTAATATAATTTTGGATAATGACCCGTTGAACTTGACTAGGACCTTTTGATTTGTTGATTATTCGTCAAGATCACTAGGGTCCTATTGGTAAAAACCATATCGGAAGTTTCAAACATAAAGGAAACTTGCCAAGTATGCGCATACCTTCTAGAGTGTGGTGACTTGAGTGGCTTCCATCAAGTTATCACGCGATAATAGTTGGGTCTCGATTCTCACTGTGAGTAAGTATTACTCCTCGGGAGATTTTCACTTCACAATTAGCTAACCTATTAGGAGTCTAGAAAGTGTTAATGAGGTTACGCCTCTGCAAAAATGGGACTATTTAATTAGGTCCATGCGAAAGCACGGGGAGCCTCCCTCGGAGTACCAACACTGTCCTGGCTGAACGGTTAGCGAACTTGTAAAGTGTATATGATCCTGACTAGTTCTCCTTTTAGGGTTTGAAGGAGAATTTGAGGAAATAGTGGGTGACATTCTGATTAGATAAAGTGATTAACCAATCTAATCTTTTTAGAGTACACGCAGAGTGTTTCTTTTCTTTCTCTCTCTCTCTCTCTTTGGCAGTGACCATGACCCGCCTTAAAATAAAACTCATAAACAAAGTTGACCAAACCTTTTACAAACCTGGTTTCGTTTTGTCACGATTCATGACAAAGTCATATGTATCCCTGTCACTCCTGTTTTACCCTTTGCTTTCTCCAGAACATTCTGTATCACCACAAAGATCCATATAGAATAGATAAAACCATCTCGTATAGTTACATACAAACTCGCAAAAATTTATTTCAGCTCGAGGATGGATTTCGGTTCTGGAAAAATTGAATAAGATTATTCGATTGTCTTTTCTCTTTATCTTCTCTCATGTTGCGAGGGCTCCTACTATTAGGAGAGTGCAACTATTATTCTTATTGGATAATCTTCTTCCAAACCTTAGGCTGGTGTCGAAAGATAAGGAAAGAAGAAAACCAATTAGCCAAAATATGGTGTACAGAAGGTAAGAAGTAAAGACATATAAAGGGATTGGAGTAAGGGCAATGGAAATTGTAACTAATGTCATGAGTCTTGTATTAGAAGAGGCATTACTAGGAATACCCAATAACCCCCTCGAAACATTTTCATGTTTCAGTTTTACTGTGCGATATTAATTGAAAACTGCTTTCCCAATTAGATTCTGACTTCAGGATATGTATTTACCGGACTTGATCCTCACATCTGTATGGCATTACAGATGCTGAGTAGGAGTAGAATATTAGGAATTGGGTGATAAGATCCTCAATATCAGAATTCTCTGTAATTGGTATTTTTTAGGAAACTACCCGGGTTTTGCCTAACGGCAAATATTTGGTTTTGAATATCCGTTGTTATGCACTAATTTCAAACTGATAAATTTGTACGTTTATTTTATAAAGTGAGATATAAATTTTGAAAATATGATTATAATATTTACCTTTATCAGTTGATGATTAGGTAAGTTACATTCAATGTCGGTGTAATTCTTCTTAACCATAATACAGTTTTCAACCTACGACACACAGGGTTTGATTTATTAAACTCAGAGGACTTATACAAAGTATTGTATGTTATCCGATGTCCATTAAGACAAAGGGTTGGTACTCATACTATATTCCATATACTTATAACTTCTCTGGTTTTAGACACATATTTCGTTGAAATACAGGATCCAAATTTTGAGAAGTTATAGGTATAAGGATAAGAGAACCATGCGTTGGAAGTATCAGGATTCTTTTAAGTGATCAAACATCTAGATACTTATACTAGGTATTCTGTCATAGTGATTTTGAGAATTGTATTCTCTCTTAGATTACTCATCCGTAGGTGTGCTCATTGATGAGTAATGTTGTATGGTTTTTTCCTCTTTGATTATGCACTGGAAACAGCGGCATAATTTTTTAACCTGGTTCCAATTAAATTAGTGCATTTGTTTCTATATTGGATATAGAATGGATTCGTATCTTAACGATGTTAAGGTATATGAAGTTGTCCGACTTATGATTAAAACCAGAATCCGGATAAACTCAAGGTACGTTTTAGTAATGGCAGTTTGTGGGTTATCCCAGGCATAGACGAGGGTTAACATTTTACCATTTGCAGGATCAATAGTTATATTGTTCTTGACTCACTACCTTTTAGTAAAATGAATTCTTTTCAGAAAACATTAGTGGGAGTATGGTAAAATTGGAAGTGATTCCAGAACCAAGAATGGTTACTGAATATTTAATAAAACCTAAGAATTCAATTAGATTCGGCAATCCATTAGCCACTCCGTAGATTTAGTGGGTAACCTCAGCCACCCGAGAGGTATTTCGGTCTCCTCAAAGACGGTGACATAGAGGTTTTGATGATCCAAGCTTATCACTATTGCTATCCTAGACTATGAAATCTGGCAGGTGGATGACTATAACATCATTCTAAAGTGAATTTAGAAGTGCACGTTATATGACTCTGCCAGAGGGTTGTTGTAGTCAATGGGAGCAGCGGAAGCGTGGTGGGCAAGATGCTTATGTCTATTTATAGATTAAAGCAAGGAGAGTGAACATGCGTCATCTATTCTTGACGTAACAGTCATAGTGTTTGACTTCATCAAGAATTACAGATAGACCTGGTAAGAAGGTTGAGTAAGGAGTACTGTCCTGGTTTTTGGATGACATACTCTTAATAGGAAGGGTTGTTCCTATACTACGATCGATTAAACTGTGGTTGTCACTGATGTTTCTTCACATAAAAACTGAATAAAATATCAGATATTCTGATGACTAAATATATGGTTATAGATCTAAATTTTGGAAGTGTCCTAATTCGGGTACTTTGACACTACTCTAAAATGTTTTAGAATGGACGGCTCCTGGCGTGGTGTATACGCGCAGGAGATGGAGTCACCCTCTCTGAAGATATGTCTTCTGGACAGATGAGGAGAGCGATTTGCATAATTGACATATCACTTACTTAGGCAATTGAGTCAATCATGAGATGTCAAGTACCACACCAGATATTGCTTTTGCACTAGCTGCAATAAGCATATATTAATCCAATCCTAAAGAAACATTAGGAAGCAGTTATGAACATCAGAGAATGTTCTTGGTATATAATAACGACAGCCTCCTTCAGGAGGCGGTTATCATTTTAGGCTTTCAAGGTGACCTGGATGACAGAGTGACTGTCAAAGTTAAAGTTTACCGTCTTCTAAGGAGCAGTATTTTGGACAGTGATCCAAGTGGAAAATGAGGTAGGCATGGCACAGGATACAGTTAAATTTAGTGGAAGATACAGTCTAAGAAGTTTGTTGGATTTGGAATTCATATATGAACTTGGTCTCATCAGAAATCTAGATAAGTTCTAAGACAGGTATTGCTCATTTTGGGAGATAGTCGTTCTCCGCGAAGTTGAGATATAGAGAGATAAAGATATAAACATTAGAGCGGATCCACTCACCGATGTTATTTCTCGAACACGAATGTCTCACAAACATGATTTGCGAAACTGATTAGTAGAGAAGTTGGGTGTTTGGTAGCACACGGGCTGTGAGTATGTGACACTGCAATAATTAGCCTTAAGTGCAAGTAGGAGATTGTTGGCTATTGTGCCCTCAAGGCAATTATTATAATCGCAGGCAAGCGATTATGATGATTGAGGGAGGACCTATATGTTAGTGATATATGCCCTAGAGGCCATTATTGTATCATACCGGATTGTATATTATATATTGGAAGCTTAGGATATTCACAGTTATAACAATAGTCTTGCTCAAAATGGTAGTATGCTACTTGGTTTGATTTTACCTCAATATGTGCATATGTTTCTTTTAGCATATTGCTTATATATATTGGTAGAGCCTTTAGGATCATTTCTTGACTACAAGCGTTATGATAGCAGTCACACTAGTAGGGTCTAGGTAGTCTATAAGCACGTCTTTATATAGGCCCCTAGTCATAGGATTATCGAGACAGGGCATCGATACTTCAGAGTAGACTGGTGTATACGCTTCTCATCCCAGTTCGGGAAATGGCCTGTCCCGCAGCCATTGGTATCCGATACCGGAGATAGTATATAGGTGCTCATCGAGCTATGAGTTATACTGGACGGACTCGTTGGGAACTGCTGGTTGGTATTATACCTATCGTCAGGTAGCAGTTCCCAGGTGACATAAGTACAGCTTAGTCCGTTGACTTGACATCACTATTCGTCTCGAGTGTGTTTCCACTGTACTTAGATTACTACCCTATCACGGGTCAAAGGAGTCGTGCAAACAGGTAGAAGTTGGGTGCAGTCCCGAAGTACTTGGAGGCAGTAGCGGTTAGATAGGATTCGTCTCCCGGTATTGGGGGTTGATATCACGCTGTGTTCGGAAAGCCATTATACAAAGTCCCTGGCCAGGGCAAGCGAGATTTACTGGTAGGTACTCCTATAGTTTCTCAGGGTTTTTTGGGCTCTACCCCGGCACAACTTATTGCGCTATTAGGGGTTTGACGGTTACCACCCCCTAGGCCCGATATGCAACTATCTTAGACGAACAGATCGGACTGTATAGAGATTGTCACATATAGGCTCAGTAGGAGTTTGGATGAGTTTGCTCATCGGCCTTCTTATCGACGGATACCTGGGTAGCCGTTACGTGCGGCTAGTACCATTGACGGACTTATGGTTAAACCCACTGCCAGCATACTGTTGAGTCTTTAGAGTCCCATACGGAGGGTTTCCCTGCTTTGGGTGAAACGATGTAGAGGCTATATGGTTTTAAGGCAGGTTCCAATCACATACGTGTACTGGCTACACGGATGATGTTCGGACGGATAATACTAGTGGGCTTTGGTTTACGCCGGATCCTAGTATTATATTATTGGATTGTTATCATCTCATTGTATTCGTATCTTTCGGAATACGAATACGGGTAATTGTTAGAGTTTTTGCGTGCTTAGTTTTAATTGCCGCAATCAAGACGGTTTCGCTTGGTAGCTAACCGGTTGAGTACGGGTCGTCCGTATGGAGATGGGAAACTTTTTCTTAGCGTTTTAACGAGTTAAGTCCGATTTGTCCAGGTTTGTTTAATTTTACTATGTGCTAAAATATGTATAAAGAGAGCTTGTTAGGGTTAGGATTAGGTTAGTTTGAGTTAGGAGTCGCTCACTTCTTTCGTTGCCACTCTTAATATCGGTGTTACGGTAATTGGCAACAACGGGGATTAGCACGACTAGGAAGGAAACTTGCGAGTATAAGCTAGGCTTTCCGACGCTTAGTTCCTTCCTTTTGGTCCTTGTCTGTCCGTACTTGGTGTAAGTCTACGGTAGCGCCCCGGCCGTCAATCCGAGGCCAAATGAGGAAACAAAAACTTTTCATAAACTTAAGACTGGCGCTAACGCAGACTTTAATCCCGGATCGAACCATTAACATTAAACTAGCAATCTAAAGAGGGTTAGAAAAGCTATACCGATCGATCTGTGTCCTTCGGTCTTTAGCCACCGTCTTTAGCTCCTTACGGCATCTCCGATCTCGCTCGATCTTCGGTCTCCTCATCGGAAAGGGCACCACATCTATGAATCCTTTTACGGGCTCCCGCTTCGAACCGAACCAACTCGGACACGAAGTTTGCTAGCCGACGTGTCCAAGGTGAAGTAGAGAATGTGTGTGATAACTTTGTCTCTCTCTAGGATTCTCAACACATGAGATAGTTAGAGTTGAGGTAGAAGATGATGCCAATGGTGGAACTTATGAGCTAGAGGAAGAAGAAGAAGAGAGGCTTTTGTTGTTGTGTTGCAATGAGTTGTGTGAGAGAGAGAATAATCTCAAGAGTTAACCCAAGCCCCTAGTGTGTTAGGTTAACCTAGCACCTCATGAAGGGTTTGGAAGCATCTCATGTGCCAAATTCAAATTTTTAAGGTGCTAAGTGAACATACAAAGAATCATCACTAGAAAATTAGGGTTTCTAAAACTACACATCATTACAAGTAACAAAGGCTAGGGTTTTGAGAGTACAACCTTTGTAGCTCCCTACGCTAGACTCCTTGGCCACTTGAGGGTTGGAAAAGGGTTCGCTTGAGGTCTTCTAATGTCCACGACGATCCATCCGAAGCTCCTTTGTCCAAGCTTGCAACTCCACTTGATCAAGAGAAGGAAATGAAGCTAACACTCTTCACAAGTGGGCAAGACTTGTGTAGAATGGTGTTGTGGTGGCTTTTTTCACTTCAAAATCCTAACTTGGTGAGTGTTTTGCTCACTAGAGAAATCTAGAGAGCAAAAGAAGAAGGAGGAAGAAGATGATGGCCTTTTTGAAGAACAAGAGAAAAGATAATCTCATGTGAAAAATAGAAAATATATGCATATATATTTTTTACTCTTCATCTCAAACCATGGTTAAATAATAAAGATATTATTGAATTTGAGTTAAAACACAAAAGGAAAGTTAATCCATGGTTAAAAGGTGGGTGAGCAAGGTTAGGTCAAAGAAGAGTGTAGAAACTAAACCATGAATTATCCTTCTCTTTTTCTTTTTGTTTTAACACAAATAGAAATAATAATCCATATATAAAACCAAGGTGTGAGTCTTATATTGCCACCATCTTCTATATATATACAACCATGAAGGATGATGTATGTATGTATGTGTGCATGCACATCCATATGTGCATGAACAAGAAAAAAAAATGCATACATGCATGCATACATCCAAAAATACAAGAAAGGATTTCTAGTGAGAAACTAATGGTTAAATGATAAATCAACAGTTGATTTAGCAATCCGGCCATATCACATACGACCCAACCAAAAGCAAGCCGCCCGATTAATATACGGTATCTTATATGCGCATTTTAACCGGGTCCATGCGCATATCGCATACGCGCACCACAACGTTTCGCCTGGACTAGGTAACTCCTTTGTGGGACTCTAAGACTCGTCAATACGCCGGCAGTGGGTGATGATCATATCAAGCACCCTCAAGCCGCAAGCGGTGAGCTAAACGTAACGGCCATCCGGGTATTGAGCGATCAGAAGAAAACAAGCAAACCTGCTTGATTGTTAAGGATTCTGCGTGTCCAAGTTTAGTTAATTACCGCAATCAAAACGGTTTCGCTTGTAGCTAGCCGGTTGAGTACGGGTCGTCCGCAGGGAGATGGGAATCTTTTTCTGTGTGCTTTAACGAGTTAAGTCCAAAAGTCCAGATTTGTTTGTGATTAACTAAGTGTTAAAATGATATGTAAAGAGAGCTTGTTAGGGTTAGGATTAGGTTAGTTTGAGTTAGGAGTCGCTCACTTCTTTCGTTGCCACTCTTAATATCGGTGTTACGGTAATCGGCAACAACGGGGATTAGCACGACTAGGAAGGAACTTGCGAGTATAAGCTAGGCTTTCCAACGCTTAAGTTCTTCCTTTTGGTGCTTGTCCGTCCGTTCTTGGCTCTTAGGCATAACCTCCGGTTAATTCAACCACAACCAGTCTCACTTCGGAATCACCGCTATCATGTAGGATAGGGTGCCGTAGGGAGCGGATTGTGGTTCAATTAACGGGAGTCGATTTAAGATGTTGGGCAAGGAAAGAGTGAGAGAGATTTCCTTCTCTCAAACTTCCCTTATCCTACCCTAACAAGTATGGAAACTACTCACCCATTACAAGAAGAACGAAAAATAAAACAAAGGAGGAAGATAGAAAGAAGGAGATTAGAAGATAACAACTAGCTATTTGCGACCTCACCTCAGCAAGGATCAAGCGTAAGCATCATGGTTGTTTGAAGATAAAGGAAAAGAGAACAAGAAAGAAACAAACACAAATAACAACAACTAAGTTAACAAATGAAAATTACAAGCAATAATAATTTAACTAAAGAACAAGACAAGCATGATAAGTAAAAAGAACTTCTTTATTCATCATTCTTCACTCACAAAAGCTCACTACAAGTTTTAATGGAGAAAAGATGAGAAGAGGAAGAAGAACAACAAGTATTCTAAAACCTAAAATACAAGATTAAGCACCCTTGGCTTCACAAGGTTCTGGGCTATTTATAGGCAGGGAAAAGAAAATCTAGGGCAACATTCTGACCCTTCATGAAAAGACAAATATACCCCTGAAGTTTGGCCAACTGCGGCGCCTATATGGCCGCGGAACCGCGGCCTAGACCCCCTATTGGCCGCGGTTCCGCGGCCGTATAGTTGAATTGGGGCATAGGATTTTTGGTGCTTCCCTGGTCTGCAGTGTCCTTTATTCTGGTACATGTTGTTTCTCAGATTTTCTTCACGATTTTTCCAGAATTTCTGTTGAGCAAAAGGTGATTTGATGTGGATCTTTTTGTCATGATTTTCTCGAGCTTCGCGTAGATTTCTTGGATTTTGTGTTGCCATTGAGCCTTGTGCATGAAAATGATATTGATTTTCCATTTTGTCTCTCAAACTGGTGTGTGGCAACATACGGATAGAGAGCGGAGACCCGTGTTTTATCTGTGGTTGGCAGGAACCCGGATTTTGTCGTGCTTTTCCATGAATTTCATCATTTAGAGCCGAGAAGCTGTATCCTGCAATTGACTAGCAAACACGGCTCAAGAGTACCTACCGATAAGCAATATGATAAAAATTGGGCGGTATAAAAATGCAAAAATCTGATATGAACAAATACCCCCAAACTTATCGTTTGCTCGTCCCGAGCAAAACCAATTTATTCACAAAAAATCCTAACCTCACTTTCGCAGGGAACGCGATTGCACTGAGCATGTGCAACAAGCCGTTAAACCTCTAGGTGTCCCTAGTAGGAGGAGTGTTGTCTCCTGAGGGTTTTCAGCGGATACTACCCACAAAATCCGGTCAAGCTAGTTTTGCAAAATAACTATGACTCAAACCCTAAAGTTTTTGTTTCAGAAAATAACAATTCTATTATCCTAAGTCTAGACTATCGAACCCTTATTTTTCACACCTCGCTTCTTATTTAACTACAGATTTTATATGTCTTTACGTGCAGTGCAAATAGTGTCGTTAAGTTCCAGAAGGATCGAATAAAGTCATCATATCACACAATAAAGCCCAGATAAAAATTTTAAAAGGATCACATAAGTTTTATAAAGAGTTAAGCATTTTTCAAGTTTCGTTTTCCAGTAAAGTTTCAACTTCAGAATTTCTATCTTCCCTAACAGGAAACTAGGTCTTATTTTTCACTCCACCTTTTTTTTGTTTTCATTTCATACACACCTCTGTGAACGTGCAATAGTCTTTATCATAGAATAAAACCTTCATATCTCCACTAAAATTTTTTATAAAAGCCTGTCTTTTATCAAGATTATTCTCATACAAAGAACCGTTAGGAATTTTAACTCGGAGAGAACACTTGCTTAACTTTGTTTTAATCTGGACTTTCTAGGCTTCTTAGCGAGCTTTGGGCCAATGCACCCAAACCAGTTGGCTTTAGGGCATTAGGTGTAAAAACACCTCAGCGAACTTAATCACTCAAGTTACCAAGGTCCAAAAACAAAAGGCAGTTTGGCATGAAAATCATGATGATTCAATACGAACGGAGACATAACCGGCAGTTCAATTATTTTTTTTGGATAAAAGACGTGTTTAGTGGGTTCGATGTGTAATCATTCCAATCAAGTTCCAGATGGGTTATTTTTCAGAGTTAGTTCCAATTAAGGCATCAATAACATTCCTTCATATTCACTTTACTTCATAAACTAATCTTGATATTACTTATTTCAGAATAAACCTATTTGATCCTCAGAAAATTATTGATCCATTTAAAAGTTTTTAGACATAAAAGACTTGTCATCTAATTTCCAAAACTCACGACACGTGTAGTGTGATGTAAAGACGTATATCAGCTATAATTAACTTCAAAGGAGAGTTATCTTTCAGGTTTTCAAAATCTAAAAATAAGATTTAGTTATTCTTATCTCATCAAACAAAACCGTCGAAATGTTGAATCAGAGTCCTCCCACTAGCTAACTTGACAGAAAAGTTTTTATGTTTTTAGAAAATTTTCAGATTTTTATGGATTTTATGGATTTTAATATGCAGATGCAAAATATACATATGAATGCGAAGGTAAGAAATGCGTACCGAGCGTACCCCAAACTTAAACTGGACAGTGTCCTCACTGTCGTTGCATGAAGAGATCATTTGAAGGGCCAAAATTGTTGGTTAGATATAAACATTTTTTTTGTTTTGTTTCTAAAGAAAAGAAAAAGAGCAAAAAATGGAAAAGAATATCCATAAATATATACAAAATGGTATATACATACCCCCAAACTTATTTGGAACAGTGTCCACTGTTCTTGGCTGGATAACCGAAGTTTAGAGGTAGACAGAGGAAGATTATGCAGGGTAAACCGGCTCCTGTAAGAACAGGAGCTCCTCTGTTGGTTCGGCGCTAAGGTACGGTTTTAGTCGGTGTCCGTTCACTTTGAAAAATGAACCGTCCTTTGGATTCTCCAAATCCACAGCGCCATGCGGATACACATTCCGCACAAAATACGGCCCTTTCCAGCGAGATCTGAGCTTTCCTGGATGGAAGTGTAGTCGGGTGTCGTAAAGCAGTACCTGCTGACCAGGTACGAAGGTTTTACGCAAAATGTGTTTATCATGAAACACCTTCGTTCGATTCTTAACGACAACCGCATTATCGTAAGCCTCATCCCTAAGCTCGATTAATTCGTTCAACTGCAGCTTCCGATGGCTTCCCGCATCTTCAAGAGACAGATTCAGCTCCTTTATCGCCCAAAATGCGCGATGCTCTATTTCGACAGGTAGGTGGCAAGCCTTTCCGTACACAAGCCGATAGGGAGACATGCCAAGATCAGTCTTATAAGCGGTTCGAAATGCCCAAAGGGCATCAGTGAGTTTCAACGACCAGTCCTTACGGTTCTTGGAAACCGTCTTCTCCAGTATCTGCTTGATTTGCCGATTTGAAACTTCGGCCTGCCCACAGGTTTGGGGGTGGTAGGGCGTAGATAGCTTATGATTAATGGAATACTTCCGCATCAAGGCCTCGAAAGTCTTGTTGCAGAAATGAGTTCCATTTTCGCTAATGATCGCACGGGGGTGCCCAAACCGGGAGAAAATGTTTTCTTTAAGAAACCTAACGACAACCTTGTTGTCGTTAGTCCGGCTGGGCACAGCCTCGACCCACTTAGAGACGTAATCAACAGCGAGAAGGATGTACAAGTTCCCGAAAGAGCTGGGAAACGGCCCCATGAAATCTATCCCCCAAACATCGAAAATCTCCACAACTAAGATTGGTTGGAGCGGCATCTCGTTCCTCCGGGATATCCGGCCCATGTGTTGGCACCGGGAGCAAGTCTTGCAATAGTCATGAGCATTTTTGAAGAGTTGTGGCCAGTAGAAACCACATTGCAAGATCTTCTCAGCTGTCTTTATGGGGCCAAAATGCCCGCCACGCGCTTGATCGTGGCAAAATGACAGCACACTCTTGAATTCCTCGTCAGTGACACACCGACGAATAATCTGGTCGGGACAGTACTTGAACAGATAGGGTTCGTCCCAGTAAAAGTGTTTTACTTGGGATAAGAAGCGAAGTCTTTCCTGACTTGACCATTCAGTCGGTAGTAATCCTGTGGCCAAATAGTTCACAATATCTGCGAACCAGGGTTCGCAAAATACTGTCAAGAGCTGTTCATCCGGGAAAACGTCGTTGATCGGAATTGGAAGCGAAGGCGAAGAAGGAAGTCATGAGATGGTCGGCAACTACGTTTTCACATCCTCGTTTGTCCTTAATGACAAGGTCAAACTCTTGAAGTAAGAGGATCCAACGTATTAGCCGAGATTTTGCATCTTTCTTCGCAAAAAGATGGCGCAGAGCAGAATGATCTGTGTAGACAATGACTGGAAAGCCGATGAGGTAGGGCCTGAACTTTTCTAAAGCAAATACAACAGCCAAGAATTCCTTCTCAGTTGTTGTATAATTGAGTTGGGCGTCGTTCAGGGTTCGGCTCGCATAATAGATTACGTGCGGCATCTTGTTGATGTGTTGTCCAAGGACAGCACCAATGGCAAAGTCGGATGCATCGCACATAATCTCAAACGGGTGCGTCCAGTCAGGTGAAGAAAGAACGGGAGCAGAAGTGAGTGAGCTTTTTAATGATTCGAACGCAGTCACACAGCTCGAGTTGAAGTCGAATGGCGTGTCCTTGGCCAGCAAAAGAGTCAAGGGCCTAGCAATCTTGCTAAAGTCCTTGATGAACCTTCTATAGAAACCGGCATGGCCAAGGAAGGCTCGGATGTCTCGGACGCATCTGGGAGGAGGGAGATTGGAAATGACCTCAATCTTTGCTTTGTCAACCTCTATGCCATTTTGCGAGATGATATGTCCTAAGACAATACCTTCGCGCACCATGAAGTGGCACTTCTCCCAATTCAAAGTGAGGTTCTTGTCCTTACATCGGGTAAGGACAGCGTCGAGATGCAGCAAACACTCGTTGAAGGAATCGCCGAAGATGGAGAAATCGTCCATGAAGATCTCCAGAAATTTTTCCACCATGTCTGAGAAGATTCCCATCATACACCGCTGGAAGGTAGCGGGCGCATTGCATAACCCAAAGGGCATGCGACGATATGCAAACGTGCCGAAAGGACAAGTGAATGTGGTCTTGTCCTGGTCTTTTTCGGCGATGGGAATTTGATTATAGCCGGAGTAGCCATCAAGAAAGCAGTAGTACTCGTGTCCGTCCAATCGTTCAAGCATTTGGTCAATGAAAGGTAGTGGAAAGTGGTCCTTCCGC
This sequence comes from Agapanthus africanus, assembly GCA_030015575.1. Lineage (NCBI taxonomy): Eukaryota > Viridiplantae > Streptophyta > Magnoliopsida > Asparagales > Amaryllidaceae > Agapanthus > Agapanthus africanus. The sequence continues at coordinate 262,179,241 of CM057349.1, read as the reverse complement.
GTTGCGGCGTTGAGTTTTCTGTAATCAATGCATACTCGCCACCTAGTTTGGGTGCGAGTAGGGATTAACTCGTTCGCCTTGTTGGTTATGACCGTGATGCCTGACTTCTTGGGGACAACATGAATGGGGCTAACCCACTGGCTATCAGAGATAGGGTAAATGATACCACTATCCAGACATTTTACGATCTCCTTCTTCACAGCCTCTTTCATAACTGGGTTGAGACGTCTTTGTGGATCCCTGGCTGGTTTGGCATCATCCATCAGATGAATGTGATGTTCAACAATCAGGGGACTAATCCCCTTGATGCCCGCCATGGACCAGCCAAAAGCTTGCCTATTGCTGTGCAAGACCGCAAGAAGGGCTTTCTCTTGCTCGGGAGCTAGAGAAGCCGAGATGATAACCGGGAGGGTCTCGTTCTCACCCAAGTAAGCGTACTTAAGGTGAGACGGCAAAGGCTTGAGTTCGAGCGTTGGAGGTGAAACGATGGAAGGCAAGATTGGTGAAAAGGTCTCGAACTCAAAGGACTCCAGCAAAGGTTCAAAACGAGTGTAAGCGGCCGAGTTAGATGGTTCAGGTAACTCATCCGGAAATTCGAAGGATTCAAACTCGGGTGGTGAGTGGCTAAGATCGTTCGTGAAAGTGAAACACTCGTAGTCATTGTCGGGAGCAGAAACAGCAGCAGGTTCGAGGAGGAACGCACTAGTGGCGTTAAGGTTATCGTGATCGAACAGAAACTCCTCGAATTCACACTCTTCTGGGGTGATCTCCTGGATTGAGCAAACGTCCAGTATATGAGCATTAGGTTCGGAGGGCTGATTCCCCAACCTAAAAATGTTGAGTTCAATTGTCATGTTTCCAAAAGAGAGGTTCATCGAACCATTGCGACAATTGATCATAGCATTTGAGGTTGCAAGGAATGGGTGACCGAGTATCACCGGAATTTGATTCCGGGGGTTAGCTACAGGCTGTGTGTCTAATACAATGAAGTCAACGGGGAATATGAAGTCCCCGACTTTGATTAACACATCCTCTAGCTCACCCCTAGGATGGGTGATCGATCGGTCGGCCATTTGGAGAGTACAGTGTGTGGGTTTCAGCTCTCCTACGCCTAATTGCTCGTATACTGAGTACGGAAGCAGGTTAACACTGGCACCAAGATCTAATAGTGCGCGGTTGATGTTCTTATCCCCAATGGTAATAGAAATCATAAGACAGCCAGGGTCCTTCCGTTTTTGTGGTAAAGATTGGGTAAGAGCATCACTCACAGCACTAGCCAAGAAAACTTTCTTGGGTACCTGAGACTTCCTCTTTTTTGTGCACAAGTCCTTTAAGATTTTCGCGTAGGACGGGACTTGTTGGACAGCATCTAAAAGAGGAATGTTAATGTTAACCTGCTTAAATAACTCCAGAATCTTCTCCATTTGTGGATTTTGTTTATTAGACCTCAACCGGTTTGGAAATGGAACATTTTTAAAATTGGTTGAGTCTAATGCTTATGGAGGAGATTGTGGAGTTGGAACGGATCCCAGAGCTGGTGTTTTCGTGGAGTGAGAAGTGGGTCCGTTCAGAGCAGAAGAAGAAGAAGAAGAAGAAGAGCCTTTTGACGAATGGAGAATAGGCTCAGAAGACGAAGAAGAAGAAGAAGAAGAAGAAGAAGAAGAAGCGGCCGGGGTGTCATCGTCGATTCGTGTGCCAATGTTGTTTTGCAGCATCCTTCCCGATCTCAATGTGGTCACGGCACTCACATTATGATTCTGTTGTTCAAGAGAAACATGTACATTATGTGGGTGACCGGGATTTGGGAGTGGCTGGGACGGGAGCTTCCCCTTCTCTCGCTCGCTTAAGGCCGCATTCAGCTGTGCAATCTGGGCCTCGATGGTCTTGATGCTTTGCCCGTGAGTGGCAGTGTGTTGCACTAAGGACTGAATGGAAGACTGGATGTTGGCGGTGGACTGAGTCGATTGTTTAACGAACGCCTCCAGACTTCGTTCGAGCGAGGAAACCTTATCGTTGTTTGACGGGACAAAATTGTTTTGGGGAAAAGAATTGTTGGGTGCAAAGTTGTTCGTCTGATTTTGAAAAGGTTGGGGTTGGAAGGGATGCTGAAACTGATGTTGAGTTTGTTGTTGCGCTTGTTGTTGCGGCGGAGGGGGCCTTTGGAAATTGTTGCCTTGGAATTGATGCTGATTCTGATTCCAGGCGAAATTGGGGTGGTTCCTCCAACCGGGATTGTAGGTGGAAGAGTATGGATCATTCCTCGGTCTTTGCTGAAATGCAGCATTAACCTGATCCTGTCCTTGCGATGGTGGATTGTAAGGACGCTCTTCGGTTAAGTGAGAAGGATCTGAACAACAAGCGCAAATGGTACGAAGGGGAAGAACAGGGGTAGGAGCAGGAGAAGAAAATTTGCTCTCTATCGCTTCAAGCTTTCTCGTTATTGCAGCCATTTCAGCTTTCATCGCAATAGAGACATCAAGTTGGTGAATTCCTACCCTAGACTGACCGGTAGAATTGGAGGTAGAAGAAGAAGAAGTCGGTCTGGTGCTCTCCCATTGTAGCGTTTGCTCCGCAAGGTCGTCGAAGAATTGCCACGCTTCCTCGTCAGATTTCGATAGGAAGTGGCCCTGACAAATGGTTTCCAACAACTGCTTGGTTGCTGGGTTCAGGCCCTCGTATAAGGTTTGGTAAAGTTGTCATTTCTCGATACCATGGTGAGGACACTAAACAAGAAGGTCTTTATACCGGTCAAAGCACTTCCAGAAGGGTTCAGAAGGAAGCTGGGATAATTGGTTGATTTCGTTACGGATCCTTGCAGTTTTATGATTCGGATAGAATTTTTTGAGAAACGCTTTAACAGTGGGAAGCGGTGCTATACAGCCATTTTTCAGCAAGATCGCATAAAGTGAACGGAATGACCCGTAGCCGTATAGCATCGTCCGACAGTTGGGTAGTTTTCATCATGGCACAAACGTTTTGAAATTTGTTGATGAAGATATAGGCATCTTCAGATTCAAGCCCATGAAATCGCGGAAGCATGTTGATGAAGTGGGGCTTAATTTCAAAGTTATCCCCATTGACCGGTGGAAGAGAAAGACAGGTGGGAAGTGCAGAACGGGTGGGATAGAAACGATCCTGGAGCGTGATTCGCTGCGGCGCTACAACAGGCGGTGGTGGTGGGTTATTTGCCTCCATAGGAGGTGGATTCAATCCTGGGGTAGTCAAAGAGATGTTTGGATTAAATCCTGACATCGTGGAAGAAGAGGTTGGTGATGGTGAAGGTGAAGATGTATGAACAGAATTCCGGTCAACGTCGGAGTTGGCCGGCAAAGGTAAGGGTGAAAGAGGCGTGGACGGAGTTTCGACGTCTGAGTCGATCGCGTAGTCAGTAGCGACAACGTAACGCGGACCAGGCGGGCGCTAGTGTCCCGAGTCCAAGCGGACATACACTAAACGAGTTTAGTATAGTCAAAGCGGAGAAGGTGAGGGTAAGAAAACATTAATGGAGAAATACGATGGGTGGTGGGTGAGATATGGATTCTGGCGACAAAGGGCAAGTTTTTATAAAAGTTTTTGATTTTTTTTCTTTTTTTTTTAGAAAGAGCTTTACAGAAATATGTACGGATTTACGGCTTTAAGCAATCACAAACAAGATATGCACAATCACACCTAGATCTAGGGTCACCTAGGTCAGCTAGACAGCTCCTAACTGTTCCAAAGGGCTAGGAACAGGACCTCAAACCGCCTCTTCTCCAACAATCGCGGCCAGGTAAGTGCCAGGTAAGTGGGAGGCTCCCCACTACGTAAGTAGTGGTCCTAATTAAGTAACCACTTGCCTTCGACACACTTGCCTAGGCACCGCAAAAGTCAGGATAGGATAAACGGCCGATGCCTGTAACTAGTCCTCTGTCCTATTGAGCGTGAAGTCCTTAGGGCTGAGTCTAGTATTTTTTAATTAACAATGGTCAATGCATATGCTTTTTGTGATTTCTGGGGTCCTGGGAAGGGTGATGAAATCCCCACCCAATCTGAATTGGTTTCAAGCCCCTTAAGTCTGTATTAATAAATGCAAAGCAGTAACAAATCAACTGCAATCAATTTTTATTTTTTAGCGCGGCGCAAAGAATCCTGCACAAAAACAATTTATTGGAAGGGGGAAGAGAGTTTGCGCAAAGAATGCTGCAGAAAACACAGTTCAGTAGAGTTCAGAGGAGTGGGGGAGAGTAGAGAGACTTACCCAGAAATTTTGGCACCCTGAAGGCACTATATGCCCCATAATACTGCATGATAACATGAAAATGCGAATGCATGAAATGTCTAAGTAATAAATACCATGTCTATACTAACACCAGAGAGTAATCACAATATTATATCGATCTAGCTGTTAGCTGATTGTATCAATAAAAGATAATATGATCTAAAGTGTATGTGATATAGCAATTACCGATGATGATGTGTGTGAGCCGGCAAATAAGTGTGCGTGGAACATGCGCATCATCGGCAATGGTGCTGGTGTCCTAACAGGCAAAGTTTTATTCTGATTATAGAAACATATGAATGAACATGCACCATTATGATTACGGTATGAATGTAAAGACGGATGTGTAATAACCACCCATCTGTGATATACAAGTAAAACTACAACTATATGACTCGAACTTACACTAGTGTCCATCTAACCTCCTAAGGGACTAAACCTAAGAAATAGGAGTACACCTAAAGTCTGAATCCATATCTCTAATAGTCGGCGATCCAGCCTCAATAGCGTCACGTACGTAGTACGGCTTCCTCGAATCAAGAGTGCGGATCAATCATCACATCTATGCCTCATACGGTAAAATCCATCGTACGGCATCCCAATATCGGGGTACGGGTCAAGTATCACCTACGTGTCTCATCATTCGTATAATACCATCATCAACACATGCCATGATCAAGGTGCTATACTGTAATCGCATACATCAATCATATATCATTGCCAGTATAAATATACACCGTTAATTTATCCTCAGAAATGTCATGTCACATATATCATATCTTGATCAAGTCACATATGTCAAGTCATAATTAAGTCACACCTATAAGATATCGAAATCAAGTTACACCTTTATGATGTCGAAATCAAGTACACCTATATGATGTCGTAATCAAGTCACACATATATCATATCAAAATTTCAGGCACAGGTTACAGTCCGGGTTCTATTTTAGAGTCCCATGTACTTCAATATCATCACCACCCGTTATTATTGTTCATGTATACAAATCCACTATCTCATTTTCTAATGATCCGCTAACATCATAACACGACTGTATAGCCAAGAATCACGGCATCAAGCCCAGTTATACTGTTCCTTTCCCGTGTATCATATCACATCCTTGTATCACATATGCGTGTGGGGTGTGTGTGTGTGTGTGTACCTACACCTAGTCCTATATATATATACACATACACGTATACACCACGTCGAGTTTCTGTGTGTGTGTGTGTATCTACCTAAAACCTACGAATCTTCTCCAAGTATTCATCCTCTGGTAAGGTCTTTCTAAATCAGTCTAGTCTAACCTAAGGTCGTTACTAGGGTCCTACTCACCAAGGATCTAAGGTCACGTCTAGCTTCCTAACGACAATAAATATTACTACTATTCGACGTTTGCGGGGGTGCTAAACGCCATCCACCCGACTTCCCCCCGTAGATATACATCTACTCACCTGGTCCTTGTCTGCCGAAGACGGTGTCTCCATCCTCTTCTTCATCACCCGCAGTCCACGTGAGGAGTACCTATACGCAAACATATATAGTATCGTAAACTGAATCACGGACAAATGTCAAAACGACGCACGGAACGCGCATAGGTTAAAACCTATGTCCCGCTCATGCAAAAAAAACAAATATCGCTCGATGTCGGCGTACAAACGCCGATTGATCGAGATAAACATCAGCAAACAACTTGTAGTTTAAAAAACTCATTACTTATAATATAAAATATGACTTAATCCATCAAAACCCTAAAAATCAATCAAATCGTCCGATTTCGAAAAACCCGAAAACGCTAAATTACCGTTTTACTTCAAAACTTGACATTTAAATGAAACTAATGGTCATAAAACTCATTAAATAGCATAACTAGATTATACAACCCATTACTATATTTTTAACACCCCAATTGTATTAATTAGAAAATTCTAGTTTGCAAACTTGCACGATTTTGATACTTTTTAAGGAAAATTTCACAATATCACATCTAAACTGGATTTTGCATGAATTAATGCATTAAACTACAATTCATAATGATAATAATATAATGAAATCATAATTTAGATTTTAAACCTCATTTATTTAAGAATTTCCAAAATCTAATTAGCAAAAATAGCATTTTTATTAGTATTTTTCAATTATCAATAGAAACTGGTAACCAATTTAAGTTTTTCATTCCACTGACAAGTTAATATCCTTATTAAAACCACAATCTAGTGTTACAAACATTAATTGGAATTTTATCTCATCAATATATACAATATATAGAAATCTAGTTTGCAAAATGGATTAATTTAAACAATTTTGGATAAACAATTTACAATATATCATCCATACAAGATTTTCCACTTCTAAAAATGTTAAACTAGTTATTATAACCCTACTTAATTAATAAAAATAATAACTTAATTTTATAAACCCTAACTTGAATTTTAAAACTTGTAGATAGAAATTATTTATTAAATCTAATTTTGCTTAAATAAAACATCTAATAATAATAAATCAAAAGAAGAAGATTTATACCTCCACAACATGAAATCCAAACATGAAAATAAGCCTCCAAAATGAATGATTTCCATCTCCAAAATCCATGCAAAGATGAGCAAAGAATAGAGGGTAGGAATTAATTAGGATTTTGTGGGTTTTTTATTGAATTTTTGATGAATTTTGATGATTTTTAATACAAAAATGATGGGGGGAAAATTATTGTAACGTTTTAAAAATAATTAAATAAATAATTAAATAAATAAAATCGTTTAAGTGAATTTTATAATTTCGGTAAAGTAAAACGTAGTTTTCATAAAACTAAACCGTAATTATTTTTCACTATAAATTTAAAAATTCTTTATTTTCTTCACTCCATTTGACCTAGAATGGTCTAGAACCATTTTAAAATTTTGGAAATAAATTTTACATGAAACACACTTGATTCTAATATGTAATGGTTCACTTTCTCTAATTAAACCCATTCAAATTTGTAATTTACACTAATTTAGTGTAAAAATAAAGTTTATGTTAATATTTAAAATAATTAATTTAAGAAAAATATTTAATTAAACTAAAAATTTATAAGTGGCTAAATAAACACCATTTACTAATAATAACATAATTAAAATAGGTATTTTTAAATTTATAGTGAAGAATAATTACGGTTTAGTTTTATGAAAACTACGTTTTACTTTACCGAAATTATAAAATTCACTTAAACGATTTTATTTATTTAATTATTTATTTAATTATTTTTAAAACGTTACAACCTAGATTGAGAATGTCCGAGTAATCTCTTAGATCTATCTCTGTAGATCTTGATCCCCAGAATGCACGAGGCATCACCCAGGTCTTTCATGGAGAACCGTTGTGACAAGAATAGCTTAACCGATTGTAGCATAGGAATATTATTTCCTATCAAAAGAATGTCGTCCACGTACAACACTAGGAATACGACAGTTCGTTCTACAATCTTCTTATAAATATAAGGCTCATCCTCATTCTTGATGAAGTCAAATTCCTTGACTGTTTCATCAAAACAGATGTTCCAGCTCCGCGATGCCTGTTTTAATCCATAAATGGATTTGAGCAACTTGCACACCTTCCCGCTGCTCCCACTGTCTACAAATCCTTCTGGCTGATCCATATAAACGCACTCTTCCAAACTGGCTTTTAGAAAAGCCGTTTTTACGTCCATCTGCCAGATCTCATAGTCATGGAAGGCAGTAATGGCAAGTAAGATCCGAATGGATTTGAGCATAGCCACCGGAGAAAATGTTTCGTCATAGTCCACACCTGGTCTTTGACGAAAATAATCTCCTTCTATGCCCCCTCTCATCCGTATATACATACCCGCATCCGTGTTCCGAGAAACACGAATACTATGAGACGAAGCTAATACAATAATCAAATACTAGGATCCAGCTTAAACTGTCATGACCCGAAATAGCACGTGACTGGCACTTGAATCATATGAAGTCTATAGGACTCCATCCAATTCAAGTAAGCCAAAAGCCCAGAAATCTAAAACCATTTTTAAGTGATAATTAAAGGAAAACTAGTTTTAAGAAGTACGAAAACATGTTTAAAAAAACAAAGTTTTAAAATAAGTAAGCCGAATATGCATTTTTAAATCCTCAATATCTTTTCTGAAAATTTTGGCAGAGTTCGCTTTGTAAATACTGGCCCCAAACGGGGTACAACATGAATAGTATATATATATACAATGGTAAAAGGCATCCCCAAGCGGGAGCTAGTTCCTTGTCAATCGACGGCCACAACCACGCAAGCAATATAATATACAACGCCGAAAGGCAAGGATCAAAACTCAAAAAGAAACTCAAAACATCAAGAAAACCCATAATAATACAAGCGCGACTCTACGGTCGAAATAATAAACACTGATCCTCTATATCTATCAAATAATATAAGTCTGGTTGATGGAGTTTTACTAGATACAACTGAAATAACAAATATACAATGGTGGTCCTGATGCAAAAGAACCCACCTACCAAAGCAATCACCTGAAAGGAACAGTGTGCCAACAAAGCCGCAACGAAACCTGTACGGCAAAACCTGCAAGGAACTGCGGCACAACGGGGGTGAGTTGCCAACTCGTAAGTAGAAAACATCACAGAGCAGAAATCGCATGTATGACGCTATCCTAGGTCATATCAGGTAATATCCTCAATTAATATCCAGATCCATCAACATGAAGTGCAATACTACGTGCTCGTGTCAGTGCCTTAGATGGCTACATATCAGATATATGATGTATGAATGCGTGACGAATAAAAATAGAATACATCATAAATGAGACCACTGTTTTCTTTATTTAATGAGATTTCTGTATGTATCAATCGAGTATCATCAATGAAATCAACAGAGAAATCAGTGTCAAGCATCGACACAAAACATAAATCTCAGTATCTCAATATCAAATCTCACATCTCTGTATCTCAAATCTCAATATCTCAATACCTCGTGCTCCGTCAGTCCGGATCGGCCCGTATCATTAATCACATGACCACGAACGGTATTCTCCGGATATCCGCCGCGCCAACCAATCACCGGTAGGCAGTCTGCCCCTGCCGGGCTCATCGTCTACAACTCGAGCTTCTTGCCGGGGGTACCATACCGGGTCCACCATGTACCCAAGACGGTTCATCCGGCTCCTCGAATTGGGTCTCAAAATCCAACAGCAATCATGAAAACTCATGATGGACGACTCATACATCACGAGAAAACCACAACTTACATTTTTTAAAAGAGGGAGAGAGAGAGAAGTTTATATATATTCTTGCGGTTTCCCTCCCCCCCCAATCCATAAATCTCATGGAAATCCGAAATCCAAGAATCAAGAATAAGTAAACAGTGAATATCGGCATAAATCTCCAGAATGCTACATGACTAATGAGTATATGAATGCAACTGATATCATGCAATGAATGCAATAGTTAAACTAGCATATGGAAGCTATAACATGTTGCGACTAACAGCTAGCAAGCTATATCAATGAAATAGTATTTCTAAAGTGTACGTGACATGGCAATTTCCGATGAAGATGTGTGTGAGCCGGCAAGCGAGTGTACGTGGGGCTTACGCGTCATCGGTAATGGTGCTGGTGTCCTAACAGTATGGTTTCATAATCACTAAGTACACAATAACATGCAATGAGGCGATAACAACATAATAAAGGCAAATGAATAGTAAATGAAACAATAATATGCGGAACATGAATAATAACGTCATAATAAGGAACCTACCTTACTACACATGCGTTATACTATTTTGCCGTTTAAAATAGTACGAATCATGGTGTTTTGAAAATAAGGGCTACGGTGTTTTTAAAAAAACGTACGTCTTTTGAAATATACATAGTATCCCTTGGTATGTCTTTAAAATTTCCCAGAATTCGTTAGTTTTGAAAATAGGTATGACTCGGGTCCAGTCTAACATCTACTACGTAAACTACAGGTCTAACTAACAACCAATCGAAAGGGGTATGGAAACCACCTAAATCTGAGTCGATATATATATATATATATATATATATATATATATATATATATATATATATATAATAGTCGGTGATCCCGCCTCAATAGTGTTAGTTGTATGTATACCCTAGAGGCCAGTATTGTACAGATGATGTATATTATATTGGATGCTTGGACATATATAGAGATGACTTTCTTGCTCCATATGATAGTATGCTATCTGGTTGCTCTTTATCTTAACATGTACACTTGTCTTTTTAAACTGTCTTATAGTTACATGTTGGTAAAGCCCTTAGGATTTGTACTTGACTACCTGGACTGTGATACGGATCATACTAGTGGGGACATGGTAGTCTATAGGACATCCTTCAAGGTCCCTAGTCATGGGTGTATCGAGACGGGGCATCGATATACCAGTGTAGACTAGCGTATACGCTTCTCGACCCATGAGATGGGCGATGGATGATCCCATATCCATTGGTGTTTGACATCAGAGATGGTATACGGGTGCTCAGTGGAGACTGGGTACACTGGACGGACTCGCCAAGAACTCCCAGATGGTATTATACCTCACGTCAGATGGCAGTTCTCAGGTGACACTTGTACAGGTTAGTCTGTAGACCCGAGATCGTCATAGAGTCTTGTGTGATTCCCACTGTGCTTTGATCTCCACCTTACCACATCCATGAGGGCGTGCAAAACGGTGGTCTTTGGGTACAGTCCCGAGTCACATGGAGGCAATGAGCGATAGGAGGGGTTTCGTCTCTCCCGGTATTGGGGGTTGATGTTGCGCTGTGCTCGATTGGCCGTAACAGGGAAGTCCCTGGCCAGGGCTGATCAGAGATTTGCTGGTAAGTGTTACCAGTAGTTTCTCGACCCGTTATGAGCCTCACATCGGCACGACTTATCGGTTATTGGGGTCTGACGTTTACCACCCCTAGACTTGATATGCAACATATTAGACGAACAGACCGGACTGTACGGTAAGTGTTACTGGTTGGATTCACAGGAGTGTGAGCGGGCTAGCTCGCCGATCTTCTGATCGCTCAATACCCGGATGGCCGTTACGTTTAGCAGACCGCTTGCGGCTTGTGGGTGCTTGATATGATCATCATCTGCTGCCGGCGTATTGACGAGTCTTTAGAGTCCTACACGGAGGTTTCCTGGCTCAAGCGAAACGAAATAGGAGCGCATATGAGATATGTGCAGGACCGAGAATAATGCGTGTATGTGATACCGTATTCCATTCTCGCGATGAATGTTTCGATTGGTTGTATGCGATATAACCTAGTTATCGAATCATTGATTCGATAAATCGATACATTGTATACTAGTCGGTTATGTGCAACATGACCGGATCATTGAATCAAGTGTTGATTTAATGATTTAATGTATAATTTTATATTTGATATATTACTTTGCATTAACTAGTATTGGTTCACTTTAAAGGGATTTTCTCACTTGAAAACCACATTGTATATGTGATATATTTTGTGTGCACTTGATTGTATCATGTTTGATGATACATACTCACTTGGATATGTGTAAAGACTTAAACCATGTTTAGTGAATGGTTAGGGTTTCATATTTTCACATAATTATTTATCTTTTCATTTTTGTGAAAAAGATATTAGAAAACAAAATGGTTTCTTTCTTTCATGAAGCTTGTTGAAGCTTCATGAAGCTTTGACCAAGTGACCATTTTGTCTTCATCCTTAACCCTAACCATTCTAACTAACCATGATCTATTCTCTACACTTTACCATAGTTAGCATATGATAAGTATTGATTTTATTTTCATTTTAAAAGCAAGACTTATCATATTCTTTCTTCTGCTTCATCATCTTCATCAAGAAAGAAAGCTTAAGCCCATCAATGGCAACTTGAGCAATTGAGTGAGAAATCCAATTCTAAAGTGAACCCACCTCCTATTTCTTCATCCTCTACCTCTTGCCAAGTAGTATAGGGTGTTTACTTCACAAGTTTCACAACTTGGTGAAGTTGGAACTTGATCTTGTGTAACCTCGACGTAGATCATCTTCGGCACGAAGCCGACGACCTTGCCCGCCCATTTCTCCGATGAAGCCGATGCTTGAGTCCGGGATTCGAGACGGACAGCGAGAGGACGTCTACATGAAGCTAAGGAAGTGGAGAACCGGATCTACAAAGGTTGTAGCATCTTTCTTTTAGTTAAGTAGTTAACTAGTTTCACTTTGTCGCCTAAAATTCTAGTTAACGATCTAGTCTAGGGTTTCTCGGCACCGTAAAATTTGAAATTGGCATGGTTGATGCCTTGTGAGACCTCTTGAGAGTGCCTAGGAACCCTACAGTGGTATCAGAGCCTAGCTAGAGCCTTAGGCGAAGTCTAGACGACGTTTGAAACCCGATCGAACCGAAACCCTAATTCCCGATATGCTCTCTGGACTTTTTCTAAAATCTGGGATTTTTCCATATTAAAAATGCTTAAAAAATTCAGCAGGGAATTCTAAGAATTACGAAGCAAAATTTATCCCATGATCTGCTAAGGGCGCGGCGGAACCGCGGCAGAAGCCTGGCTTCTGCGGCGGTTCCGCGGCCATCTGATGACATCATCTGTCCATTTTTGCACAGTAATTCCTATTTTATTATGCTGAATTTTATGGGAATTTTTAATTTGACTCAAGAGTTGAGTGTTCTGGGGTTGTATTGGGAATCGACGATTCGATCGGATTATCAAACCTTGTCTATGTGGCTTTCCGGATATTTTAGAATATGTTAAAAGGTTCGACCGGATATAAATACCCAACTTTTCCCCTGCCGAAAAATTTCCAAGTGTTGGATTTTTCTGTGGTTTAAGGACGTTCTAAGTAGTGCAAGTAATGCGATGGTCCCTCTAGAAGACAACAAACCTTAACTCGATTATGTGACCGTCTTGAACTGCCCTTTGAACCTTCGGGTTTGGGGCAGTACGGCGTGCCACATGTGAGGCGTTGGCTTGACCCTTCTACGGCTGGACCGTTGGTACTGAGGCATGAAGTGAATGTCTTTGAACCTATTTCATGTGTTGAACGGTTTCGGGAAAACTTGGGTGTTCGAATGTTCGATCGGAAAGTTTAATATTTTCTATTTATCCGGAATGGGATACAATAATTGGAATTCACAAACAGTTATGAGATAACTGAATAAATGTTATAAATCTAGCGGTTTAGTTTCATTTGATATTGAAAAGAGTTTTCGATAATGAGACTAAAATGCGGGGTTTATAACTGTTAGGCATGTGATGTCTAAGTATTTCATTTTATTAGGCATGTGATGTCTAAAGAGGTTGCGGATTCCAACTGTTGTAGTTTTACACTTTCTTTTCTGTGACCGTAAGTGTAATATGTGATATCGCCGGTTTCGTTGCTATATGCCAACGACAATTGGGATGCGTATATTTACTTACGTTGATGACATGTGATGTTATGTGTTGCTCGATATGTTATATTGGATTGTCGTGATTGAATAGCCGGGGGTTTTTATGTGAGATGGGTGTTTTTCATTTTCATTCATGTAAAAACTTGTATGTAATATTCTTTTATTGGGGCACTTCCAGGTTGCGGAAGTTGTCACCTTTTGTATATTATTTACTTTTCCGCATTAGGATAGACCCAAGGAGGGGAGCACAAGTAACCGGGTTCTAGGGTCCAGTGGGAGGCCATCTCGAGGAGTCGAGTTCGGGTCTCCTAACCCTAGAATTGGTAGGGTTGCTTGCCGCTCTCGTAGGGGTCTAGGGGTGTGGGATTGGCTATTCATCACAACCGTGGAATCCGTGTTTTATACTGGCTCGTATTGAAAACACGGACGTCCTAGTATATCCAATGTTTCATATGTTTCTTCTGCTGCGATATCTGTGATGTGATCATGTGATGTTCTGTGATAGATACAGTATATAGTATATATGACATATTATATAGACGTTACTTATGTTTTGCATCCGCACCAGCCCTGCCCTGCTCTGTCGTTAGTTACCTAACCTAACGGTGCACGAGGGGACATCCAGGCGAATGCGGATGGCATAAGTGTACGTCGTATTTATCTGTGATGTTTAGGTGACTTAAATGATGGGACTTCATTAATGTGATTAATGAAAGAAAAGAAACCTAAAATGTTGTAGAATCAAATTTTAAACAAAACAGGTAGCTACAGTTCTTGCTTTGCATAGCGGTATATATGATATACCCTGCACCTTATTCGATGAGGAAAGGACCGAGATCCCTTCACCGGGAGTGACTCCTTTAGCAATGACTGGCAGATGCTACACACTCGGTTTGACTTTTGATTGCTTCTATAGTTTTTGCTTTGCACAGTGATATATATGATATATCCCGCACCTCATTCGACGAGGAAAGGGCCGACGATCCCTTCACCGGGAGTGACCCCTTTAGCAAAACTAGAAAAGCCTCAAAATCGCTCCATTTCAAAAACTTCATTTGATTCTACAACGATATCAAGTTCATTACGCTCATGGTTTTCTGAAAACCTGCGTAGCCCTCCGTCATTTCAGATAAGTACTACTTAGTATTCGTGCTACGGTAGTTTGGCATTCGTCAATGCGTAGTGTACGGTAGCTAACTAGTATTTATCTGCTTATGCATATGATGCATATTGGATTAGGGTATTCGTACGGCGTTGTTTGGCATTCGTCAAGGGTCGTGCGGGTGGGTTTAATTCAATCAAGAAATGTACGGGTTGAACTTGACTTGTGGACTATGGGTTGTTTGGCATTCGTCAAGGTCATAGAACACTAGGGGTAAAATATTATTGGGAATTTCAAGTGTTGAAATTTGCAATGAGATTGCATACCTTCTATGAGATAGTTGGATCCCGATACCCACTGCGAGTAAGAGTTACTCCTGGGAGAGTTTTACACATTGCAATTAGCTAATCAAGTAGGTGTCTAGAAAGGTGTCAACGGGGTTACGCCTCTGGGAAAACGAGGTTTACATTAATTAGGTTCGTGCGAAAGCACGGGGGACCTCCCTCAAACTACCGACACTGGCCTGGCTGAAAGATTGGCGAACTTGTAGTGTGTAATTAATCCTGGCTAGTCTTTCCTTTTAGGGTTTGAAGGAAGATTTGATAAAAACCAGTGGGAGCCATCCTGATTAGATAAGATAATAACCAATCTGATCTTGCAAGAGCATACGCTAAAGTTTCTTCTCTCTCTCTCCAGGTAGCGACCATTTCATGCCCTAATAAAGATAATAATATGGATGTATTGACCGAACCCGCATGTTATACTGTGCAGGGGAACGTTGAACCCGTTCTATCTTATAAGTGTTATAAGAATGAACAGGAAATAGGAGAATATCTAGATTCTCAAGCCGCCCAAAAGAACATGCATGTTGATGCATCTTCTTCGGGTGTGTTAGTTATTGAGAACTGTTTTTCAGTTCACCCTACGTCCTGGGTATTAGATACCGGATCAGGATCCCACATATGTAAGCAGTTACATGGGCTACGGAAAGGTAGAGAACTGGGTAAAGGTGATCATTCCGTTCAAGTAGGGAACGGTGCAAATATTGCAGCCAAAGCAGTTGGCGAATATCACCTAGTATTACCAAGTGGTGATACAATGATTCTGAATGAGTGCTATTATATACCGAACATGATGTGCAACATTATATCAATTTCTTTATTGAGTAAAGAAGGATATAATTTTGTAGTACAGGATAATGTTATGAACATATTCCTAGATCAAAAGTTGATTGCATCAGGCTCGTTACATAATGGCATATTCATTCTAAATCAAAATACAGTCCTCAATATACAAAACACACACAAGAGGAAAAGTTCAGAAATGAACGAATCCTACTTGTGGCATTGTAGACTTGGTCATATCAATGCGACACGACTGGCTAAGTTACATAAGGATGGTTATTTGAATCCGTTCGAATTATCATCTTATGATACTTGCCATTCATGTCTCAAAGGAAAAATGACCAAAGCTCCGTTTAGTGGACACGGAGAAAGAGTTACAGAACTCTTAGGACTGGTACATAGTGATGTATGCGGTCCCATGTCTACCCATGCCAGGAACGGTTCTTCCTACTTCATTACATTCACTGACGATCTCTCTAGATACGGGCATGTGTTCCTATTGAAACACAAGTCTGAAGCTTTTGAGAAATTCAGAGAATATAAGCAAGAAGTAGAGAACCAAACGGGCAAAAGTATTAAGATCCTTCGATCTGATCGAGGAGGAGAATACTTGAGCAATGAGTTCCAAGATTATCTAAAAGAGAATGGGATTCTCTCTCACCTTACTCCACCTTATACACCACAGCACAACGGTGTATCGGAACGAAGGAATCGCACCCTATTAGATATGGTGCGTTCAATGATGAGTACAGCTGAGTTACCTATTTCCTTCTGGGGGTATGCGCTTGAGACAGCCATACACCTATTGAATATGGTTCCTACCAAATCAGTGCCTACCACTCCATATGAGATATGGAAAGGGAAGAGACCATCTCTTAAGTATGTTAAGATATGGGGTTGTCCAGCCTATGTCAAAAGACAAAATCCGGACAAACTCGAGGCAAGATCAGTCTTATGTAAGTTTGTAGGATATCCCAAAAATTCACAAGGATATATCTTCTACCACCCCGAGGAACAAAAGGTGTTTGTTTCTCGACATGCCACTTTCTTAGAAAAAGGTTTTCTTATGAAACAGATTAGTGGCATTGAGGTAGAACTGGAAGAGGTTCCAGCAACACAAACTATAACTGAAGATTTAGTAGAACCAGAGGATTCAGTAGTACCCGACGAACCCCAGCCTCTCCGCCGATCTAGCAGGGTTTCTCGTCCACCTGAGAGATACTACGGTTTTCTCATTGACGGTGGAAGCGAAGATTGCATCATGGAAGATGATGACCCAACTAGTTTCGAGCAGGCCATCACGAGTAGGGACTCAGTGAAATGGCTGGATGCAATGCGGTCCGAGATGGAATCCATGTACACCAACAAAGTATGGACTTTGGATGTTGCTCCTGAAGGGGTAAAACCCATCGGGAGCAAGTGGATCTTTAAGAAAAAACTTGGTGTAGATGGGAAAGTAGAGACTTTCAAAGCTAGACTTGTAGCAAAGGGTTTTCGTCAAAGACCAGGTGTGGACTATGACGAAACCTTTTCTCCAGTGGCTATGCTTAAATCCATCCGGATCATGCTTGCCATCGCTGCATATCATGACTACGAAATCTGGCAAATGGATGTTAAGACCGCCTTTCTAAATGGTGATTTAGAAGAGTGCGTGTACATGACTCAGCCAGAGGGCTTCGTAGACAGTGGGAGCAGCGGGAAGGTGTGCAAGCTGCTTAAATCCATTTATGGATTAAAGCAAGCATCGCGGAGTTGGAACATCTGCTTTGACATCGTTATCAAAGAGTTTGATTTCGTCAAAAATCCAGATGAACCTTGTATCTACAAGAAGGTGGCAGAGTGTAAGGTTGTCTTCCTCGTATTGTACGTGGACGACATACTCTTGATAGGAAATGATATTCCTATGCTGCAATCGGTCAAGCTCTTCTTATCACAAAGATTCTCAATGAAAGATCTTGGTGATGCCTCCTGCATATTGGGAATCAGGATCTATAGAGATAGATCCAAACGGATTTTGGGATTGTCCCAATCCAGGTATATTGACACCATACTAAAGAGGTTTAGTATGGAAGAATCCAAGCGTGGGAACTTGCCCACGATCTCTGGAGTCACTCTCTCCAAAGAAATGTCTCCCAAGACTGATTTGGAGAGAGCTCGCATGCAAGGGATACCCTATGCTTCGGCTGTAGGCTCTATCATGTATGCGATGCTATGTACCAGACCCGATGTAGCATACTCACTAAGTATAGTGAGCAGGTATCAAGCTGATCCTGGAGAGAGTCACTGGACAGCTGTGAAGAGCATTCTCAAGTACTTACGAAGGACTAAAGAGATGCTCTTGGTGTATGGTAACGGAGAACTCCAAGTGGAGTCCTTTACCGATTCGAGCTTCCAGAGTGATAAGGACGACTCTAAGTCGCAGTCGGGATTTGTCTTTACCCTTTACGGAGGGGCGGTTAGCTGGAAGAGTTCCAAGCAGGAAACCGTGGCAGACTCGACGATGGAGGCTGAATACATCGCTGCCAACGATGCTGCTAAAGAGGCTGTCTGGATCAAGAAGTTCATTACTGAACTTGGAGTGGTTCCATCCATTGAGCATCCAATACCTTTGTATTGCGATAACAATGGAGCGGTGGCTTTGGCCAAGGAACCCAGGTCCCATCAGCGATCCAGGCATATTCTGAGGCGGTATCACCTGATCCGGGAGATAGTTGATCGCCGGGAGATCGAGGTCAGGAAGGTTGACACGAAGAACAACACGGCGGATCCACTCACGAAGGCCATTCCCCAGATACAGTTTGAGAGACTCTTCGGGATGCTCGGTATGCGATACTACAGCAGCTGGCCCTAGTGCAACTGGGAGATTGTTAGTTGTATGTATGCCCTAGAGGCCAGTATTGTACAGATGATGTATATTATATTGGATGCTTGGACATATATAGAGATGACTTTCTTGCTCGATATGATAGTATGCTATCTGGTTGCTCTTTATCTTAACATGTACACTTGTCTTTTTAAACTGTCTTATAGTTACATGTTGGTAAAGCCCTTAGGATTTGTACTTGACTACCTGGACTGTGATACGGATCATACTAGTGGGGACATGGTAGTCTATAGGTACATCCTTCAAGGTCCCTAGTCATGGGTGTATCGAGACGGAGCATCGATATACCAGTGTAGACTAGCGTATACGCTTCTCGACCCATGAGATGGGCGATGGATGATCCCATATCCATTGGTGTTTGACATCAGAGATGGTATACGGGTGCTCAGTGGAGACTGGGTACACTGGACGGACTCGCCGAGAACTCCCGGATGGTATTATACCTCACGTCAGATGGCAGTTCTCAGGTGACACTTGTACAGGTTAGTCTGTAGACCCGAGATCGTCATAGAGTCTTGTGTGATTCCCACTGTGCTTTGATCTCCACCTTACCACGTCCATGAGGGCGTGCAAAACAGTGGTCTTTGGGTACAGTCCCGAGTCACATGGAGGCAATGAGCGATAGGAGGGGTTTCGTCTCTCCCGGTATTGGGGGTTGATGTTGCGCTGTGCTCGATTGGCCGTAACAGGGAAGTCCCTGGCCAGGGCTGATCAGAGATTTGCTGGTAAGTGTTACCAGTAGTTTCTCGACCCGTTATGAGCCTCACATCGGCACGACTTATCGGTTATTGGGGTCTGACGTTTACCACCCCTAGACTTGATATGCGACATATTAGACGAACAGACCGGACTGTACGGTAAGTGTTACTGGTTGGATTCACAGGAGTGTGAGCGGGCTAGCTCGTCGATCTTCTGATCGCTCAATACCCGGATGGCTGTTACATTTAGCAGACCGCTTGCGGCTTGTGGGTGCTTGATATGATCATCATCTGCTGCCGGCGTATTGACGAGTCTTTAGAGTCCTACACGGAGGTTTCCTGGCTCAAGCGAAACGAAATAGGAGCGCATATGAGATATGTGCAGGACCGAGAATAATGCGTGTATGTGATACCGTATTCCATTCTCGTGATGAATGTTTCGATTGGTTGTATGCGATATAACCTAGTTATCGAATCATTGATTCGATAAATCGATACATTGTATACTAGTCGGTTATGTGCAACATGACCGGATCATTGAATCAAGTGTTGATTTAATGATTTAATGTATAATTATATATTTGATATATTACTTTGCATTAACTAGTATTGGTTCACTTTAAAGGGATTTTCTCACTTGAAAAGCACATTGTATATGTGATATATTTTGTGTGCACTTGATTGTATCATGTTTGATGATACATACTCACTTGGATATGTGTAAAGACTTAAACCATGTTTAGTGAATGGTTAGGGTTTCATATTTTCACATAATTATTTATCTTTTCATTTTTGTGAAAAAGATATTAGAAAAAAAATGGTTTCTTTCTTTCATGAAGCTTGTTGAACCTTCATGAAGCTTTGACCAAGTGACTATTTTGTCTTCATCCTTAATCCTAACCATTCTAACTAACCATGATCTATTCTCTACACTTTACCATAGTTAGCATATGATAAGTATTGATTTTATTTTCATTTTAAAAGCAAGACTTATCATATTCTTTCTTCTGCTTCATCATCTTCATCAAGAAAGAAAGCTTAAGCCCATCAATGGCAACTTGAGCAATTGAGTGAGAAATCCAATTCTAAAGTGAACCCACCTCCTATTTCTTCATCCTCTACCTCTTGCCAAGTAGTATAGGGTGTTTACTTCACAAGTTTCACAACTTGGTGAAGTTGGAGCTTGATCTTGTGTAACCTCGACGTAGATCATCTTCGGCACGAAGCCGACGACCTTGCCCGCCCATTTCTCCGATGAAGCCGATGCTTGAGTCTGGGATTCGAGACGGACAGCGAGAGGACGTCTACGTGGAGCTAAGGAAGTGGAGAACCAGATCTACAAAGGTTGTAGCATCTTTCTTTTAGTTAAGTAGTTAACTAGTTTCACTTTGTCGCCTAAAATTCTAGTTAACGATCTAGTCTAGGGTTTCTCGGCACCGTAAAATTTGAAATTGGCATGGTTGATGCCTTGTGAGACCTCTTGAGAGTGCCTAGGAACCCTACAAATAGTACCACGTACGATACAATATATCATATGACATCCTCGAGTCAAGAGTGTGGATCTATCATCAATATATAGCTCGTACGGTAAATCCATCGTACGGCATCCCAATCTCGGTACAGGTCAATATCACATTTATCTCATTATTCATCTGGTATCCTTATCATCACGAATCGTGAACCGGGGGTACTAATCTAAGTCTAGTAAAATACAGATACCATATACATATATATATATATATATATATATATGCGTGTGTATGAAACACATCGCCTACCGATCCGCTATCATCACATGTCGCATCTCATAATACGATCCAAATCACATCACCGATCCCGTGGCATCAAGCCCAATCTCATCGACGCATCTCTAACTATCATCCACTATCCTCATTATCAGTACATACATATATGTACATACCTATATACCATCTCATCTACACATCTAGGTATTCCATATAACCATATATAACGATAACAGACCACGTGTGCGCACGTATGTGTGTGTCAATCCTTTACTCTAAGGTCTTGAGACTAATAACTGAACTAAAATCTCTTTCCTCCAAATTTCACTATATCCAACCCATGATCACTTAATACCTTTCTTTCCAAGTATTCACATTTCACCTATATACATATAATATCACATATGTCTTACGAAATTGCGGGGGTGATATACGCCATCCACCCGACTTCCCCCGTAGATAAAATCTACTCACCTTGATCTTCGCTTGCCGATGCCAATGTCGCCACGCGCTTGCTTATCATCTCGAATTCCTCGTGAGGGTACCTACATATTATAATACATCGTATCGCAGTAAAATCCGACTCATGACCAAAACGACACACGAATCTCACATAGGTCAAAACCTATGGTTGCTCTCTCAAATCAACCCAAAAACCCTCGATATCGGCGTACAAACGCCGAGTGATCGAGAAAAACTCAAACGCACCATTCGTGATTTGACAACACACTAAATATATATATGAAATAGGGTTTAAATCATCAAAACTTCAAATTCGCTTTAAAAGCTATTTTTCCGAAACTCTAGTAAGCAACAATTGCCAATTTAGTTCAAATCTAGTTGTTTTAACAATTCTAGCGGCTACAATATTCACTAAATATCTTAATTAAGCCACCCAAATCATTTCCATAATTTAATCTCATCAATTTTCATTAAACCCAAAATTCTAGTTTGCAAATTTATCCAATTTTAACAATTTCATAGTAAAAATGCACAAACAACACTTTAGCTTGGTTTTGCATGATCTAAAATATTAAACTATAACTTATAATGTTAATAATGTCATCAAAACCTTAACCATATTTTAATCTCACATTTTGAATTAATTTTTAAAACCTAGTTTGCTAAAAACTTAATTTGGACATTGTAAATGTTACAATTAGGAAATTAGCAACTAGATTAGTTTTGCATAGCATTAATATGTTAAATACATCACACAACCATAGTCTCATGATAAAAACCCTAATTTGATCACAAACCATTCTCTTGAAATTCTCATTTTGCAATTAAGGTTATAACAACATCTAATTAAAACTAGATTCAAACATACAATTAACAAGTAACAAATTTGGATGAAGCTTATACCTCATGATCAAGAGATTAAACATGAAAAATTTAGCCTCCAAAGATGGTCTCTTGCTCCCAAATCCATACTAGAATAGCCCAAGAAGAAATGGGTAGAGATTGGATTTTGATTTTTTGAGGTTTTTGATTTGGATTTTTTCATAAAAAAAGATGAATTAGAGAAAATGAGATGCGGAAAAATGAGGGCAGCATGAGGGAGGCTCGGCCACTTGAGGGGAAGTAAAGAGAGAGAGAGAAATGTGGGTGTGAGTGGGGGAAAAATTACAAGTCAACAAGCCATACCTATTTGTTTAATGTTTTCTTCTTAATTCTTTGCTTTTCTTTTGTTTGTTTTGTTGCAAGAAAAGAGAGAGAAGTGGGGGGGCTGTGCTATGGTCGGCTGCACCTTGGGGAGAAGGTTTTGTGTGGGTGAGTGAGAGAAAGAGAGGTAACTTTACCCCCTCCACACACACATACAATTAATCTTCATTTACTTTTAATTTATTTTCATAATTAAACCTTTTTCTTTTACATTTTCTAAACCCGTCTTGACAATTTCTTTTCGTTTCAAAAACAATATTTTACATGTTAGTTTAATGTGTCATGATGCACAAAACTTATATCAACCCATTCCAATTTGTAATTATCCCTAATTAAATGTATTAGTGACGGCTTAAAATAATATTAAAATAATTAATTTCGAAAAAAAATTCAGTCAACTAGAAATTTTACAAGTGGCTCAATAAACACAGAATACTACATATTACATAGCTAGAATATGTATATTTGATTTTATGATGAAAGATAATTATATCTTGATTTTTACGAAAAACACCCGTTATTTTACCGATTTTCCGAAATTTCACCTAAACGATTTTCAAAACGTTACATTTATACTCCGTACATTGGTTGCACCCGATTTATGTCTTTGAGCATTCGTTTACCAGATTTGTGTTTTCGTGCGCGTGTGTACTTGATGTTCGTTTTCGTGCATGTGGGATGCACTTGATTTCGATTTCGTTCGTGCATGACGGATGCACTTGATTTGGACTTTCGCGCACGTTGGACGCGTGATATGATTTTGTGCACACCTGATGCACTCGATTGGGGTTTTCGTTCGTGCATATAAGTTGCACTGGATTGAGATTTTCGGGCACTTTTGATGCACTAGTTGTTATTGTCGTGCACGCCGGTTGCATTGGACAGATGCTTTCGTGCACACCCATGCACTTTGTCTTACTTTTGTGCATATTATGGCACCTGTACTTCGATTTGATTTCCGTGCGCACCAGACGCACGTGATGGTTGGACACGTCTTTTGAGACTGATATTGCTTTTGAGCATTTTGTTTTCATGATGAGACCCTATACTTTGTAGTACCCTAGCAGGACTGATCCAATGACAGTAATTGTGTACTTTGCATGCATAAAAGTTACCAAGAGGTTTTTATCAAAAAGGAGATATAGTCTCGCTATTTCTTACGTGTCTGGGAGTGACACGAACGTTTACAAAAGAAAACCTTTTGGGATATTTTAAAAAGGGCGAAACGTATATTTGAGCAAAACATATATGCTAGTATATTATTACTTTACAAATGAGCGTCCGTCATTTGTGTTGTGAGTTACACATCACACGGCGATTCAGAAAAAGATTCTGCATATGTTATTTCGGTTTTTAGAGATTTTTCAAAAAGGATATGTACTATATACATATTATAGCATTTGCTTAGTGTATATTGGATTTCGGTAGTGGATTTTAAGATCTGTATCCCCTTTGTAACTCCGATGATTTGTGTGCAAATTTGATGATTTGCGTGACGCTTGACGGAGTTCGGTTTTGAGTTTCGTACTCATTTTCCGGCGCACAGGATGCGCTGTGCTATTTCTGTATCTTCCGTGATTTCGAAGCCCCGTTGATTTGAGCTGATTATTGAAATGTTTTCGAAACTGGGGTTTAAATTTAAATTCGGGGACCGGATTTATTTAAGAGGGGAAGATTGTAACATTTCAGAAAATATAAAATATTATTTTGTGGAATTTAATATTAAAATAATATATTTTACAAAAACTACCGATTTGCGAATTTGGGGTTGTCGTAAAGTGGTATAAATATATACCAATATTTGTGAAATAATTTGAAGATTTGAAATGATTTATTCATTTAAAATATAAATTATCGGTTCATGTTTGTGTATTGTTTTTGGTCATTTCCTTATAAATTCCTTCATGGCCGAAATTATCTTTTGGGTTTGTTTTGGTGAGTCATGATGGTTGATTCTAGAATGGTGAGGTGTTATTTATGACTCATCTTTGTTCATTAAAGCTTTTGTTTTGAGCTTAGATATTTCTAGTTGATCTTGTGAAGATATTTGTGATGAGTTTTGGCTTTGGTTACCACTTCATTGTTTGTGATCACCCCTCCCTTGTTGTGGCCAGCCCCCCTCCCTTCATTGGACATGCTTTTTTTTTATATTAATTCATTTGTGGCTTTAATTAAGGTATTCATTCTCAGCACTTCAAAATGTTTTTCTCATTCCACAGAGAACAATGGTTGCTGTGGCCGAGCCCATTTTGGATAGGGGCTGATTTTATTTTTCATCATTGCAATTCCTATGCTCACTTGATTCCATCCATGGCAACTTCAATTTACCTCCACCCAAATACTTGGGAGTATTGAGACAAAGTATTCTACACTTTCTCTACTTCAATCTTTGTAACACCTTAGAATGTGTTTTGTAGTTAATTATATTTTAATGTGTGGTTTTTAATAAAAAATTTACCAAATTAGTTTTTAAATATTTTATCCTAATTATTGAGTATTTTATTATATTTTTCCTAGGCTTGCACACACTTGTGCATGATAACTAGGCTTGTTTTTGGTGTTTAACCATGATTGGTAACATGGTGAACTAACCATTTCTCTAATCTAGGGTTAAGTTTGGTTTAGGTGTTATGGGTTGTTAAGTGTTATGGTTGTAATTAGTCATGATAGTTTTAAAAAGGAAAATGATTTTAAAAGGGTTTTATTATTTGTTAATATGTTGACTTTGGGAGAGAGAGGGAGAGGGAAAGCATGGGCATCATGGCTCATGCCATGCCTCATTATGAGAGAGAGAGTGAGAAGGGGTCTTTGTTGTGTTCTCATTTCTCCATCTCATTTTCTTTCTCTCATTTCCCTCACACTCTCACACACACACACACTCACCTGAGAGAGCTTCAGCAGCAGCAGCTTGCATCACCATCAGCAACAACATCAACTACAACAACAACAACATCAACTTCAGCAGCAGCAGCAGCAGGCTTCAGCAGCAGCAGCAAGTAGCAGAAGCAGCAGCAACAGGCAGCAACTGTAGCAGCAGCAGCCCCAGCACTTGCAGTAGCTCCACACACCACTTCACAAGCTTTCTAGGATCCCCTAGGGTATATTTCCTGAACCCATATCTCTTTTTCCTAGCTTGTATGCTTATTGGTGTCGGTTAGTGTTAAATTAGCTATCTTAGTGCTAGATTATGGTGTTTATGTGGAATTTTGGGAAATTGTTGATTGTGTTAGCTACCCTAATGTATTTAAGTGTTATTAGGGCCACTTTAACTGAGAGATCCCCAGATTTCACTAAAATACCATAGGTTTTCCTTTTGTGCAAAATTGTCGTTTTTAAGCGATATTTGTGACTTTTGCAATCTGCTTTGAACCCGGACCTTACAGAGTGAAATTGAGAAGACTGGGACATGATACCTAGGTTTAGATCACACCACCAGAGCACGAACCCACCCTTCCCAACTCTGGCCGCCAATTAATTCATATTGGCCGCAATTTGCGGCCAAGAGGGGGGCAGGGGTGTTGGGCTCTTGGCTAGGGGTCCCTGCTGTGTTGTCTAGGTCTTTGGCATGTCTAGTTTTGTGATATCTTACCTGTAGGAAAATCTGGAACTATATATCGTTTTTGGTGTCCGTTGTGTTTGCGCGATACGCGCGATACGTGAGTGGGTTCTGTGATCCAGCGTATCGCGGCGTGTGCGATGGTTTTAGACGCGTACACACACGATTCAGCGTATCGTGCACACGCGCGTTTAGTTCGCGACGCGAGTTTCTCGTTTCGTTTCGATATCGCGTTTCGCGGAATATTTTGGCTTATATGTGATTTCCATGTCTTATTTGTAGGTTTGCAGACAGGGACTACGGACACGGCTACAGGGGGAGCAGATGATAGGATTCACCTAGCGTGGAGTGTAAGTGAGTAGATTTAACATCTACAGGGGAATCGCCCGCATGGCGTTATGCGTCTGGGCTAGGATTCAATTACCTGTCGCACATTCTACGTCATTGTAGAATTGCGCCTTTACTGTATTTCATTAGATATAGTTATATACTGTGACTAGCAGCCGTAGGACACTGCACACATTATTGACGGTTCAGGTTGCACGAGCACGGATTGTATGCTACACACACACCGTCAATAATTGCCATGTCACACACTACCCCTTATAGCTACTATTGCTTACCATACATGACATCTAGCTACCGGTATACCTATAGTTTATCATACCTTTAGTGATAGGTACATTTACACCTTGCGATACAGTTATAGGTATACCTTTTAGATATTTTACTTATACCGGGGGATATCTTACTCATATTCTTCTTATACCCAGGGGGGTATATGACACCAGTTCTTATAGGTAGATACCTATACATTGCTACACCTGTATGTTAGACACATATTCAGTTGCTGTCGCATATTTACATTTACTAATGTTACTTAGCTGTACCTTATCTTGATTTCGCATACATCTGGTTCAGCTATATACTTTTGTTTACCTGCTCGCATTCAGATATATCGCATACATTTATTCCTGGATTTGCGCATTGTTTATCTGGATTTTATATGATGTTTTCGGGATTTGGGAACCGCGGGAGTTCATGAAATTATGCATACATGGAACAACCCGGTTTCCTTGATATGATATTTGAGCGTCCCCCATGAGTTTTATCGGTGCTGATTATATACTCCATACGAGGTGTGGTTGCCGTATGAGAGTACATGGTGGGGCCCGGTATGGTTCCCCTCGGCAAGAAGATCGATGGGTTTGCCGATTGAGCCTGGAGGCGGGCGAGTACCTACCGGTGATTGGTTGGACCTGGCAGTTGTCCGGAGGATACTGGCCAGAGTCGAGAGATGGATGCGGGATGATCTGTACTGTCGGGGCCGAGGGCCGATACCGCAGACGGACCCCGTGGGCCGATCCGGACTGACGGAGCCCGATATACGAGGATTTCTGTGTCGATGCTTGGCACACTGTTTTCTTGATATTTCTTTAACCCCTTTTTGTATATATAACAGGGGATTTAGCCGTTGTTATATATACCCTTACACCAATATTAGTGGAATGGGACGCTAATATATGTGTATTGCCCCCATCATATTTATTTCTGTACATATATATACCTTTAGGATGTTAGATTCTTACTTGGGATTCAACTTGGGATATAGGTGATTCATTGACATTGGATATTGGATATGAATGAGATTGTTGAATGGTACATTCGAGATATAAGAGAGCTATTCGATATTGTACATTGAGGTGATGTGAGACCTGTATATTGTGAGAGCCCAATGTGGGGGCTGATTTGAGGATTTGGGATTTGAGTGTCTTGATGGATTGTGATCCTGCCACGATGTCAGGTTTCCGTGGAAATGACATATTCCACCCTATACCTCACCCTTACTTATTTTTATGCACAGATTCATATAGTGGTAGTACCGGTTAGTGTGCCCTTATGATAGTTGCATATCTACATTCTCATATCCTTTTTGCATGGTTATTGCATACTATTGTCATGTTACTATTGCTTCACATATTGATTGTACCTGCTAGTGTACTCTCCTTATTTCAGCATTTGCATGACATATTATTACTGTAATCGCATATTTTAGATTCATGCTGTACGTGCATTCCTGCGATTACCTGCATATGTTTTATACTATTCACGAGTTGGCAACTCACCCCCGTTGTGCCACAGGTGTTTCAGGTTTTTCCCCAGAGTAGTCGAGGCAGGCTATTCTTCTATTCAGCTATCCAGCTACCATCCCTTGCTACAGATACCGCATCAGCTCACAGTACCTTTTGCTTAGGTGGGTTAGATGATTATCTGTATTTCCTATTGTACCTTCGTTGTATTTGTACTCTCCATCTACTATTGTATTATTGATATAGAGACTTGGTGAGGACGTTATGTGTATTATTGTGGATTTGATGTCTTTTATATACAGCTTTTTCTCTACTGTCATTATTTTTGTATTGTATTCATCTTGGCTGGGTTTTTTTTTTAAAGGGGTGTTGCTAAAATTTTAAAGAAGGAAAGTAAGACTTTTAAAGAATTTGGGTTGCGATTTAAAATGTTTCAAAAACTTATATTATCTTTTCCGTATTTTTCATGGTTTAGATTTCTGGGTTTGGCCTTCTTTTACTACGTTGCGTCTTTAGGCGTTGCGTAGTATTAGGGCCGTCACGGGCCAATTTTGGGTCGTGACAAAGTTGGTATCAGAGCGTTAGGTTTTACCTTTCGGAGTGTAGGATGACCTTAGTATGATGGAGTAGGTAGCTTAAGCAGAGTAACGTAGTGTGTGTATGTCTGCAGCATACCCACAGCGCGGTACTTTGCATTAAGTGACCTAAGTACAATTTGCTTGACATTCCTTCCTTGATGATTCATATCTTTGAGATTCGAATTCCTCATTCTTATCGAATCTCATCTTATATCTATTTATAGCCTTGCCGCCGATGACTATGGGGACTCAGGGCGATGCAGCGAGGGCCGAGGTCAGAGTTAGCTCGGGTGAGACGAGTACTGACCAGGATGGCACTCTAGTTGCACAGGTGCAGACGGATCAGCCTACGACCTATACCATGGATAGACTTTTGGTAGAGATGCAGGAGTTCCGCCAGACGATGAGTTCTTTAGTTGACGTCGTTCGAGAGCTACGACAGGAGGTTGTCACCCCTGTTACTCAGATGTCCCTCACGATCAGTATGCAGCAGTCCGTCACCTACACAGCACCAGTGGTTGCAGCTCCAGTTGACGAGACACATATTCCAGGACAGTGGAGGACTCGTACCAGCGTACCAGCCCAGGGACAGAGGTTTGGTCGTCGAGACAGATTTCGTGACCGTCGCGGGAGTAGCAGAGGCTTAGGACGAGGGCAGTCGTTCAGCTCTCATCCCCAGGATGGTCAGCAGTCAGCGCGTGGATGCTTTCGATGTGGAAGCCTTCAGCACTTCATCAAGGATTGTTCCTTGGCACCTCGTCAGGATCGTTGTCAGAGAGGCCGTGGACGTGGAAGATTTGCTCAAAGGGCTCAGTCTACCAGAAGGGTTCATCCAGCTGCGAGTAGAGGGCAGACGCAGGAGTTTGCTTCTACTCATCGGGACGCGCAGACGTCCAATGTGGAGTTTTCAGGTACCCTTGATTTATACGTTCTTTTCATGTATTCGTTTGTTCTCTTGCTTGTACCGTGGTTGGGTAGATTAGTCGTAGTGGTGTTAACTTCTGTCAGCGATTCTTTGGTTGCGCGACACGTATTTTAGTTTTGTGCCAATCGGATGGGAGATAGAGATTCGTCCGTCGTTTTGATCCTTCTAGAGATGTTGGATTTGACGTTCTCCTGGGCACGGATTGGTTAATTGCGTGCTAGGCGTCTGTGGACTACCGTGTGAAAGCAAGTTAGGTTTTGTTTTCCCCGGCAAGTCAGTTCTTGTTGTGCAGGTGGGTAGTTGTGCCGCCTCTCACAGCTTGAATTCAGCCTTTTTCGCTAGTCGGCTTCTGAGGAGATGTCGTGGATTCTTGGCGTTCATTCGTGATACCGGAGCCACAGTGGGATTGTCGGACCGGGTTCCTTTCGTGCAAGAGTTTTTCCGACGTTGTTCCGGATGAGCCGGCGAAGCTTGGGAGCTAAAGGATCAGCTGCAGAGTTTTGGTTTTGGGGAGTTTTGTGCGTCTGAGCGTTTCGCTTTTGGAAGCTCCTATTTCTGTTCGTCGAGGAGGAAGACGGCAGTTTAGGGTTGGGTATCGACGGATCGTCAATTGAACCGGCTTACGGTGCGGATAGGTATCCTTCATCTCGCCGTGACGATTTCTTCGATCAGCTCCAGAGTGCGAGACATTTTCTAAGTTTGCTTGGGATCAGGTCATCATTATTGCGGATTCGGGATGATGGCATTCCGAAGACTGCCTTATGCGTGCTACGGGCTTTGTGTGTATCACTGAGTCGTTGGATTCCCTGATGCCCTAGCAGCATTCGTAGATATGATGAACCAGATTTCTGCGGGCCGTTCCTCCACCAGTTTTTGTTGTGTTATTTATGACACTCTGGTCTACTTAATGTGCCTTGAGGGACAGGAGTAGCACTTGAGGACTTGTTATGCAGATGCTGGGAGAGCACCAGCAGTTGCTAAATTCTCGGAGTGTTTCTTCAGGCTTATTTGTGTTGACTCCTAGGTCTTGTAGTCACGGGAGACGGTTCCGTATGGTTCCGAGGGAGATCATGGCCGTACCGCTTAGGCCCAGACTTGTGTGCAGGACGGAGATCCGCAGATTGTTGGGCTTAGCGGAGTTTTTACCGCCGTTTCATGCAGGATTGCTAGAGTAGTGCTGCACCGTCGACTGAATTGACCAGAAAGGAAGTTTCTTTTCTTTGGACTGAGGCATGTGTGCGGAATTTTCGGCAGTTGAAGATTCGGTTAACAACTGCATTAGTCCTTTCTTTGCTTTTGGTTCGGGCGACCTTGTTGTTTAACTGTAATGTTTCTTGAGTGGGCTCGAGTGTGTACTGAGGTGACACTATAGAGATATCGCTTTTGCTTTCCCTACATTTGGAGGAAGTACGAGAAGGATATTCCACTCATGATCTGGAGATGGCCGCGGTGGTTTTGCGTTGGAAATTTGGAGACACTTCTTGTTGAGAGTCGTGTCAGATTTTCCACGGACCACTAGAGCTTAATGTACATCTTCCTGCAGCAGATTTGGATTGTTGTGTTAATCTTCTGCAGATTTACAGTTTTTGTGTGATCGTTGAGTATAGCTTAGTTCGTCTTTACGGAGGGGACAGCTTGCTCATGTCCGCGCCCGACCACTTTCCTTAAATCGTTTTCGCGAGACACTGCCCGCCGAAGCTCGTTCGTCAGCGATACTTGAGCATACTCGGCTGGGTAATGATTCAGAGACCTTGATTTGCGACAATGGTGTGCTAAGTTAGGGACGCGTTTGTGTACCTGGTTTCTTCGGGTAGAGACGTATAATCCTAGAGCATGCACATCTGTCAACTCTCTACATGCATTCAAGTTCCACCAATTTTTAGCGTGACTTGTGAGATAGCCATGGGTGGACAAGGATGTAAAGAGAAGTTTCAGGTTTCGTTTCAAGGTGTCAGTCTTGTTATGTGCTTGAGTCGAGCATCTGAGGCCGGCTGGAGAGTTGCAACCTATTACCGTTCCGAAGTAGGAATGGGAGCAGATCTCCACAAATCTCGTTATGGTTTCTACCTAAGTTGGTTAGGGGGTGACTCCATTCGGATTCTTGTCATCCGGTTATACTCAGTTTGCTCTGTTGTTTTGTTAAGGTTGTGTGTTTGTTTGTTCGTCGTCAACAGTTGGGGATCGTCACTCGCCATCGTTAGGGTTCTCCTTTGATAGCTATTATCAGGAGACACTCCAATTGGCCACCCTTAGGCTTAGGGGTTAGGACGTGTCAATCACCAGTCTGTTGTTCTTCTGACTCTGCGTAAGTAGGACCTTGGACCCCAGCTAGTCTAGAGACTTCGGAGGTAGTCCAGTTGTGTTAGGTCAGGATGGGAATTGTCCATTTCGAACCGAGGTCTTATGACGACTGTGTAGTCATAGACTC
Organism: Agapanthus africanus; assembly: GCA_030015575.1. NCBI lineage: Eukaryota > Viridiplantae > Streptophyta > Magnoliopsida > Asparagales > Amaryllidaceae > Agapanthus > Agapanthus africanus. The sequence continues at coordinate 262,146,805 of CM057349.1, read as the reverse complement.
GAGTTCGCAGGGACGGATCATGTATTCCTATGGACTTTCCGATGAATGACGTGTTGGATTTTGGGAAGTTTGTCCCGGGATTTTGGTCCTTCTGAGATCCTATCAGCGAGTTAGTTTCGTTGCCTTTAAATTGGCACTTCCGCCCAGATTATTGGATTTTCATCCCGTATTCCGCGTGATGATACTCTACAATTACCTTCTTGACCTTTCTCACGTGAATTGGCACCAGACCATTTAGCTGGACGCGATCTTTCGTTCACCAGCAGCCATATGTGTTAATGGCTCGACAGGTGGGGAAACGTCGGTCAAAGGTCTTGCCATCTGTGAAGGGTTTTTTTGGACGTAGCCGTATAGTGAGGTAGTCACTTGGGAGGCTGCGAGCGAGGTTTGAGGATTTTAATCTTCTCTTTGAAGGTATGCGTATCGGAATATTTTTAAAATTCGGGGACGAATTTCTTTTAAGGGGGGAGATTGTAACACCTTAGAATGTGTTTTGTAGCTAATTATATTTTAATGTGTGGTTTTTAATAAAAAGTTTACCAAATTGGTTTTTAAATATTTTATCCTAATTATTGAGTATTTTATTATATTTTTCCTAGGCTTGCACACACTTGTGCATGATAACTAGGCTTGTTTTTGGTGTTTAACCATGATTGGTAACATGGTGAACTAACCATTTCTCTAGTCTAGGGTTAAGTTTGGTTTAGGTGTTATGGGTTGTTAAGTGTTATGGTTGTAATTAGTCATGATAGTTTTAAAAAGGAAAATGATTTTAAAAGGGTTTTATTATTTGTTAATGTGTTGACTTTGGGAGAGAGAGGGAGAGGGAAAGCATGGGCATCATGGCTCATGCCATGCCTCATTATGAGAGAGAGAGTGAGAAGGGGTCTTTGTTGTGTTCTCATTTCTCCATCTCATTTTCTTTCTCTCATTTCCCTCACACTCTCACACACACACACACTCACCTAAGAGAGCTTCAGCAGCAGCAGCTTGCATCACTATCACCATCAGCAGCAACATCAACTACAACAACAACAACAACATCAACTTCAGCAGCAGCAGCAGCAGCAGGCTTCAGCAGCAGCAGCAAGTAGCAGAAGCAGCAGCAACAGGCAGCAACTGTAGCAGCAGCAGCCCCAGCACTTGCAGTAGCTCCACACACCACTTCACAAGCTTTCTAGGATCCCCTAGGGTATATTTCCTGAACCCATATCTCTTTTTCCTAGCTTGTATGCTTATTGGTGTCGGTTAGTGTTAAATTAGCTATCTTAGTGCTAGATTATGGTGTTTATGTGGAATTTTGGGAAATTGTTGATTGTGTTAGCTACCCTAATGTATTTAAGTGTTATTAGGGCCACTTTAACTGAAAGATCCCCAGATTTCACTAAAATACCATAGGTTTTCCTTTTGTGCAAAATTGTCGTTTTTAAGCGATATTTGTGACTTTTGCAATCTGCTTTGAACCCGGACCTTACAGAGTGAAATTGAGAAGACTGGGACATGATACCTAGGTTTAGATCATACCACCAGAGCACGAACCCACCCTTCCCAACTCTGACCGCCAATTAATTCACATTGGCCGCAATTTGCGGCCAAGAGGGGGGCAGGGGTGTTGGGCTCTTGGCTAGGGGTCCCTGCTGTGTTGTCTAGGTCTTTGGCATGTCTAGTTTTGTGATATCTTACCTGTAGGAAAATCTGGAACTATATATCGTTTTTGGTGTCCGTTGTGTTTGCGCGATACGCGCGATACGTGAGTGGGTTCTGTGATCCAGCGTATCGCGGCGTGTCGCGATGGTTTTAGACGCGTACACACACGATTCAGCGTATCGTGCACACGCGCGTTTAGTTCGCGACGCGAGTTTCTCGTTTCGTTTCGATATCGCGTTTCGCGGAATATTTTGGCTTATATGTGATTTCCACGTCTTATTTGTAGGTTTGCAGACAGGGACTACGGACACGGCTACAGGGGGAGCAGATGATAGGATTCACCTAGCGTGGAGTGTAAGTGAGTAGATTTAATATCTACAGGGGAATCGCCTGCATGGCGTTATGCGTCTGGGCTAGGATTCAATTACCTGTCGCACATTCTACGTCATTGTAGAATTGCGCCTTTACTGTATTTCATTAGATATAGTTATATACTGTGACTAGCAGCCGTAGGACACTGCACACATTATTGACGGTTCAGGTTGCACGAGCACGGATTGTATGCTACACACACACCGTCAATAATTGCCATGTCACACACTACCCCTTATAGCTACTATTGCTTACCATACATGACATCTAGCTACCGGTATACCTATAGTGTATCATACCTTTAGTGATAGGTACATTTACACCTTGCGATACAGTTACAGGTATACCTTTTAGATATTTTACTTATACCGGGGGATATCTTACTCATATTCTTCTTATACCCAGGGGGGTATATGACACCAGTTCTTATAGGTAGATACCTATACATTGCTACACCTGTATGTTAGACACATATTCAGTTGCTGTCGCATATTTACATTTACTGATGTTACTTAGCTGTACCTTATCTTGATTTCGCATACATCTGGTTCAGCTATATACTTTTGTTTACCTGCTCGCATTCAGATATATCGCATACATTTATTCCTGGATTTGCGCATTGTTTATCTGGATTTTATATGATGTTTTCGGGATTTGGGAACCGCGGGAGTTCATGAAATTATGCATACATGGAACAACCCGGTTTCCTTGATATGATATTTGAGCGTCCCCCATGAGTTTTATCGGTGCTGATTATATACTCCATACGAGGTGTGGTTGCCGTATGAGAGTACATGGTGGGGCCCGGTATAGTTCCCCTCGGCAAGAAGATCGATGGGTTTGCCGATTGAGCCTGGAGGCGGGCGAGTACCTACCGGTGATTGGTTGGACCTGGCAGTTGTCCGGAGGATACTGGCCAGAGTCGAGAGATGGATGCGGGATGATCTGTACTGTCGGGGCCGAGGGCCGATACCGCAGACGGACCCCGTGGGCCGATCCGGACTGACGGAGCCCGATATACGAGGATTTCTGTGTCGATGCTTGGCATACTGTTTTCTTGATATTTCTTTAACCCCTTTTTGTATATATAACAGGGGATTTAGCCATTGTTATATATACCCTTACACCAATATTAGTGGAATGGGACGCTAATATATGTGTATTTCCCCCATCATATTTATTTCTGTACATATATATATACCTTTAGGATGTTAGATTCTTACTTGGGATTCGACTTGGGATATAGGTGATTCATTGACATTGGATATTGGATATGAATGAGATTGTTGAATGGTACATTCGAGATATAGGAGAGCTATTCGATATTGTACATTGAGGTGATGTGAGACCTGTATATTGTGAGAGCCCAATGTGGGGGCTGATTTGAGGATTTGGGATTTGAGTGTCTTGATGGATTGTGATCCTGCCACGATGTCAGGTTTCCGTGGAAATGATATATTCCACCCTATACCTCACCCTTACTTATTTTTATGCACAGATTCATATAGTGGTAGTACCGGTTAGTGTGCCCTTATGATAGTTGCATATCTACATTCTCATATCCTTTTTGCATGGTTATTGCATACTATTGTCATGTTACTATTGCTTCACATATTGATTGTACCTGCTAGTGTACTCTCCTTATTTCAGCATTTGCATGACATATTATTACTGTAATCGCATATTTTAGATTCATGTTGTACGTGCATTCCTGCGATTACCTGCATATGTTTTATACTATTCACGAGTTGGCAACTCACCCCCGTTGTGCCACAGGTGTTTCAGGTTTTTCCCCAGAGTAGTCGAGGCAGGCTATTCTTCTATTCAGCTATCCAGCTACCATCCCTTGCTACAGATACCGCATCAGCTCACAGTACCTTTTGCTTAGGTGGGTTAGATGATTATCTGTATTTCCTATTGTACCTTCGTTGTATTTGTACTCTCCATCTACTATTGTATTATTGACATAGAGACTTGGTGAGGACGTTATGTGTATTATTATGGATTTGATGTCTTTTATATACAGCTTTTTCTCTACTGTCATTATTTTTGTATTGTATTCATCTTGGCTGGGTTTTTTTTTTTAAAGGGGTGTTGCTAAAATTTTAAAGAAGGAAAGTAAGACTTTTAAAGAATTTGGGTTGCGATTTAAAATGTTTCAAAAACTTATATTATCTTTTCCGTATTTTTCATGGTTTAGATTTCTGGGTTTGGCCTTCTTTTACTACGTTGCGTCTTTAGGCGTTGCGTAGTATTAGGGCCGTCACGGGCCAATTTTGGGTCGTGACAATCTTAGACATGTCGGCTAGCAAACTTCATGTTCGAGTTGCTTCAGTTTGAAGCGGGAGCCCGTATAAAGATTCGTTGACGTGGTGCTATTTCAACGAGGAGACCAGAGATGGGAGATGCCGCGAGGAGCGTGAAATGATAGCTAAAGACCGATGGACACGGATCGATCGGTACATTCACGTGGATTCCGAGATGACGAAGTACATCGACTATGGCTAAGCGAGGAGTTTAGCAGGTGAGTAGATTTATATCTACGGGGGAAGTCGGGTGGATGGCGAATAGCACCCCCGCAAACATTGATATGGAATATCGTTTGATTATTTTATCCTGATAAATGATATGCGAGGGACATGATTGTAGGATTTACAAACGATAATATGATAGAAGTTGATGCTAATGGACATATTGACATATGAGAATATAAATGATAAGTGAATCATGATAGGTACGAATTGAAAGAGAACAGGTGTGACGTTTTTTTTATATTGTGATGCGAGATATTAATGTGATGAACGAGTATACGATCTGATATGATGACTTAGTGTGATATGTCATTTTATGGATTCGAGTCGATATGAGATTGTTGATACCTTTGTCGGTCCCCTGATACGAGATGGACATGGATGTGACCTGAGAGATAGGTACTTTTATATGGATAATGTTTTGCATACTGAGTGATATGTCGTACGAGACTTAGATCCGTACCCCGATGTTGTATAGGTTGATAGAATCCCTATTTGTTTAATGCTGTCGTACGATAGATTTCCGTACGCGATGAGTTTTACCTGTTGATTTATCCATACCCTTGTTTATAGGAGGTCGTACGATGGATTGTACCGTACGTGATGTTGTGAGGCTGGATGCCGATTGATGGATTCACCGACTCGGATATATTGTAGACATGTATACCTTATAGTTTTTAGCTGATGATGTACTTTATGCTACGATCATGTTATTCTCATTGCATTAAATATACATGTGCTAGTACACCTACACCATTATCGATGATGCGTATGTTACACTTACACAGATTTGCCGGTTCACACACCTTCATCATCGATAATTGCCATGTCACTACACAGTAGAATTGCTACATCATGCCATGATATATTTGCTATGTTCATATCATTGTTCCACGTTGCATGAGGTATACGGATATGCTTGCATCCTGTTATATGTTGCATACATACTGACATGTACACCCACATACCTTGTTACAGCTACATGCACATCATGCATACATACTAACATGTACACCCACATATCTTGCTATAGCTGCATATACCTCTAAGTGGTATTGTATTGACATGTGATATTGAGACGATGATTATTATGCTATTGTGTTTATGAGATGCATCATACATACTTGCTTACATGTAGATACTTATCTTGCTATAGTTACATTTACACCTCTTATGATGCTGCACTTGATTTCGGAGGATTTGGGAACCGCATGATATATTTTAAAACTGGATTCATTTAAAAGAGTGGTTTTCCCTTAATATGCTTATATTGTTGTTTTATGTTGCATATATCAGTTTTTCATGGATTTACGCATTGAGATATGGATTTCATGTGATTTATGGATTTGAGAGCCGTGGAGGTATTTCAAGAAACTATGTATTGTTTGAAAACCCGGTTTCTCTTGATATGATATTTCAATGTGTCCACCATGAGATTTCTCGGTTCTGAGATTTGTGATATATACCCGATGCGAGGAGTGGAGTGGGCCGTGTACGGGTACTTGGTGGAGCCCGGTATGGTTCCCCTCGGCAAGAAGATCGTAGGTGATGGCGATGAGCCTGGAAGGCTGGGCAAGTACCTACCGGTGATAGTATTTGGACTCGGTGGTTATCGTGGGGATACCGACCGGAGTGATGTACAGACATGACATCAGGGCCAGTCGTGGGGACGGCGCCTGAGGCATGAGGATTTACGTGTCGATACTAGACACGGGTTTCATGATGTTTCGAGTGTCGAGGTTAGACACTCAGGTTTCCATGATTTTGTTGTGTCGCGAGGGACACACGTTGTTTTATATCCTCATATTTACCTGCATATGCTTTTATGATATTTACATGCAGGAGTTGTTGTGTCAGTGGGTGACACGTGGACGAGATCCACTGCATACATGGATTGATTATATTATTGGACGAGATCCACTGCATACATGCATTGATTATATTGTTGGATGATATCCACTTGCTGATAGGCATGTATTATGTGTTGGCACATATGTAGATACGGTCACCCTAGATATCATAGTATTACCTTTATGATATAGTTGAACTAGGAATCGTTGTTTATTTCGATTTCTACCTGATGATATTTTTCTATTCACGAGTTGGCAACTCACCCCCGTTGTGCCACAGCTCTTGCAGGTTGACCATATGGATTAGTAGCGGCATCGCTAGCACACAGTTACTTTCGGGTGATTTGCTTTTGGTAGGTGGTACATGTTGGATCGGGCCACTCTTGTATTTTTATTCCTATTGTATCTAGTCAACTCCATCAAATCAGAAACTGGTATTTGTTTATGTTGAAGACTTAGAAGACTTGTAGTTACGAGACTTGAGCGATGGGTTTTATGTTCGCTTTTAGGGTTGATGTCTTGATTTACTTTATCTTTTGTGTTGATCTTCGCCTTTAGGAGTCGTATACTTCTTATTTATATTTGTGGTGGTTGTTTCCGCCGTTGGGCGTGATTTGCTCCCGTTTGGGGATGTTTTATTATATTCTGTGTTGTACCCGTTTTTGGGGTTAGTTTTTACAAAGGAGGTGATGCCTAAATTTTCAAAAGAAAAAACATGATTTTTTTACACCTTTATTTCAAAGCTTCACCTCTTTATTTCATAAAAAGGTTTATATTTCTGGGTTTCAGCTTACTTGAATTACATTACGCCTGTAAACGTCGCGTGATTTAAGTACTGGTCGCGAGCTAATATTTTGGGTCGTGACAGAAATCCCAAGAGAGGGTTTGGGTGAAGTTGTGGATTTGGTGATGTCTAGTGGTTGTTTATAAGACTCTAGTGTGGATTTTATGCCCAAAAATAAAGAATACGGACTTAGGAATTTACCCGTGTCGGTTTTGTGAAGTTGTGTTAGCCTACAGGGAATCTGGGGCAACCTAGGAAGTTTCTGAGTTAAACAAACAACTCCATAGACCTAGTTAGACCAATAGAAGACCACCCTGAAGATACGAGACCTTTCCCTCCTATTCTGGCCGAGCTTGCCGGATTTCTAGGCAATGTGACCGGCCAAACGTGGGTGTTTAGTATCTAGGTTGGTTCAGTAGCTCACATACTCCATATACAACACCCTATACTTGCTAGTTTTGTTCCAATTGACCTGAACCAAAATCTTGGAGCACATTGGAGTGTTTTTGGTTATATTTTCCGTATTTTAGAATGCTTGGTTTTGATGTTTGGATTTGTATTTGGTTGTTGGGCGTTGGTACGTCAACAACAAGGGTTGTTTGATTGTTTTGCATGCGTAAGCCATAGGTTCTAACCTATGAGCGCACCATGTGCCGTATTGGTTTTCCGGACTTGATGTTAATAGCGATTGCGATTGTGTATTATTGTAGGTACCTTCACGTGGATTCCAAGACGACTGAGCATGGCGTCATCGACTTCGGCAAGCAAGGATCAAGGTGAGTAGATTTATATCTACGGGGGAAGTCGGATGCATGGCGTATAGCACCCCCGCAAATTTTGATGGAAATCGATATATAGGATATTGTTAGAGAAACCTATTCTAGGAACCTATGGATGTGATTAAAGGTTTAGTGTAACATGATATGTAAGAAATGATGTCTCGGATTGATACATATATAAGGATAGGATAAGTGAACGTGAATCACGATATATAGATAGGTAGTGCACGAGAATAAGTATGAGATTTAGAGTAGCATGACATGAGATTTATAAGATAGGATATATATATATATATGTAAATGACTTGATGTGGGATATAAACGTGATGAAAAGAATGTACGATGTGATATGATGACTTGATTGATATGTCGGTATACGGATGCGAGTCGATATGAGAGGATTGATACCTTTGCCGGTCCCCTGATATGAGATTATTACGGATGCGACCTGGGATATAGGTATATAGATATATATAATGTTCTGAATCATGATTGATATGCCGTATGAGACGTTATGTCCGTACTCTCAGAGTCATATAGGTTGATAAGATCCCTAATGGTTTAATGCCGCCGTACGATGATTTACCATACGTGATGAGTTTTATGATGATTGATCCATACCCTTGACTAGAGGATGTCATACGATGGATTATACCGTACGTGATATGTGAGGCTGGAGGCCGATTGATAGATTAACCGACTCGGTCATGATCAGATACGTATACCTTATAGCATTTAGCTGACGATGTATCTTATGCTACGTTCATGTCATTCTCATTGCATTACATATACCTGTGCTAGTATACCTACACCATTATCGATGATGCGTATGTTACACTTACACAGATTGGCCGGCTCACACACTTCATCATCGATAATTGCTATGTCACTTACACAGTAGACTTGCCACATCATTATGCTATGTTGCATGATATACTTTATATGCTCACATCATTTGATATGTCGCATGATATACTGATATTGTCACATAACTGTTCCATGTTGCATGATATACGGATATGCTCATATTTCTGTTATATGTTTGCATACATCATGCTTTATGATTATACGCATTGAGATTTGCTGATTTCATGATATTCTGGATTTGAGAACCGTGGTCAAATTTCAAAGGAAATTATGTATTGTTTTAAAAACCCGGTTTCTTTTGATATGATATTTTGAGACGTCCACCATGTGTTTTCTCGGTTCTGAGAGTGGCTTGTGAGACCCGATTCGAGGAGCGGGAGGCACCGTCTGCGGGTACATGGTGGACCCGGTATGGTTCCCCAGGGTAAGAGATGATTTTCGTGGTGTAGACGATGAGCCTAGCAGAGGGAGTATTACCTACTGGTGATAGTATTTGGACCTGGCAGTTATCCGGAGGATACCGACTGGAGTTATGAGATGGATATGAAGGCCAACCAGAGTATGCGGTGCCTGAGGGCCGAGCTGAGAACGCGACGCCTGAGATATAAGGATTTACGTGTCGATGCTGGACACGGGTTTCATGATGTTTCGAGTGTTGATGTTGGACACTCAGGTTCCATGATTTTGATGTGTCATTGATGGACACACGTTGATTTATATCCTCATATTTACATGCATATGCTTTCATGATATTTACATGCATGATGTTGTTGTGTCATTGGTTGACACATGGATGAGATCCACATGCATACAGGCATTGATTATACGGTTGGATGATATCCACATGCATATATGCAATGAGTATATTATTGGTACATATGCAGATACGGTCACCCTAGATATCATAGTATTACCTTTATGATATAGTTAACCTAGGAGTCGTTGTTTATTCGATTTCTACCTAATGATGTTTTCTACTCACGAGTTGGCAACTCACCCCCATTGTGCCACAGTTCTTGCAGGTTGACTGCATGGATCTGTAAGTCCACGTTGCCCACCCTGGTGCTTACGGGGAGGCGGAAAACATAATAAAAATTGGATTTTTATCAACTATAGGCAACATGGACCATGCTTTAAGGATCTTTGCTAAACATAAACTTGCTAAAGCTAACTACAAAGTAGCTAAGTGATGGAAAGGTTATACCTTGAGCTCAAAGTCCTTCTCTCCTTGCTCCTTGGAATGGTAGAAAGAGGTCACCTTGCTTGTCTTCTCCCGTCAAAGAAGGATCCACCCGAAAGCCTCGACCTTTAGCTTCAACTCCAAGCTAGGAGTAACTAGAGTGCAAGAAATGCTAAGACTTGAACCCTAGAAGAGAGTAGAGAAGATCAAGTGAGGGTTTTTCTCAAGCTTTTTGTTTCTCAACACATGAGAGGGAGAGAGCTTGAGGGAGAAGATGAGCAAGAGAGAGAAAGGATATGAGAGAATCAATTATTAGTGAGCCATTCTCACTAATATGTGTGAATAATTTTAATTGAATAATTAGCTTGAAAATTGTCATGGTAAATCATGACATGACCATTATCATTTCAATTTTACAAAGATCAAAGAGCATCTTCCAAATGAAATGATTATGGTCAAGTTGTCAACAAGGTCAACAAGTCAATGAAGTCAAATTGTCAACAACAACAACCATGCACAATTATTAAACTAATTATCAATTAACTATAATACACACAAAAGCAATAGGGTTAATAAAATGACAATAGCCATTAACCCTAAACAAGGTCCTCTCCCTCAATCTCAAGCAACTGTGCATACGCACCCGCATTCATGATCCGAGGAACACGAATACTCTGAGAAAAACCAATCTCAAATCATATACTAGGATCTGGCTTAAACCAAAGCCCGCTAGTACAAACTGTCCGGACAGCAAACGTGCACAAGTGCGCGGATGCGAACGAACCCTGTCGCAAAACCATGCGACCTCTACTCATTTTGCCTAAAGGCGAATAGCTCTCTGTGTGGGACTCTAAAGACTCGACACTACGCTGGCAGTGGGTTTAACCACAGACCGTAAGCGGCACTAGCTGTACGTAACGGTCCCCAGGTAGATGTCGATAAGAAGACTGACGAGGTGAACCCCATCTGCACTCCTACTGAGCCTGTATGTGACAGTCTCCGTACAGTCTGGTCTGTTCATCTGATACATCGCATGGCGGGCCTAGGGGGCGGTGAACGTCAGTCCCCTAATAGCGGTACAAGTCATGTCGGAGTGTAGCCCAGAACACCCTGAGATAACACTGGAAACCTACCAGTATATCTCGCTTGCCCTGGCCAGGGACTACTCGTGTAATGGCTCTCCTGGACACAGCGCGATGTCAACCCCCGATACCGGGAGAGACGAATCCTGTCTAACCGTCACTGCCTCCAAGTACTTCGGGACTGCACCCAAAAACTACCTGTTTGCACGACTCCTTTGAGTCGTGGTAGGGTAGTAATCAAAGTGCAGTGGAAACACACTCGAGGCGAAGTGACAGTGTCAAGTCAGCGGACTAAGCTGTACTCATGTCACCTGGGAACTGATAACTGACGATAGGTATAATACCAACCAACAGTTCCCGACGAGTCCTGTCCAGTGTACTCGTAACCTAACGAGCACCCGTATACTATCTCAAGTACGACATACTGACGGCTGTGGGACAGACCGTCTCCCTCACTGGGATGAGAAGCGCATACGCCAGTCTACTCCGGAGTATCGATGCCCTGTCTCGATAGTCCAACGACTAGGGACCTGTATAAGGATGTGCTTATAGATTACCCAGCTCCCATGAGTGCGAGCGCCATCACAACGCTGGTAATCAAGCAAAGATCCTAAGGGCTCCACTAATATGTATACCAGCAATATGCTAAAAGAAACACATGCACATATTAAAGCAGAGACAAACCAAGTAGCATACTACCATTTCGAGCAAGATTGTATATACAACTGTGAATATCCCAAGCTTCCATTAAGTAATATACAAGCTAGTATGATACAGTAATAGCCTCTAGGGCATATACACTAACAATCTCCCACTTGCACTAAGGCCATGTACTGGCGTATCGAAGACCTATCATCTCGATCAGCCGCTCGAACTGAGTCTGGGGCAAGGCCTTGGTGAATGGATCTGCTGTGTTATCCTCTGATGCAACTCTCCGGACCTCGATCTCCTGGCGATCCACGATCTCCCTGATCAGGTGATACCGCCTTAAGATGTGTCTGGATTTCTGATGGGATCTGGGTTCCTTCGCTAAAGCTATAGCCCCGTTGTTGTCGCAATACAGAGGTATTGGGTCAACAATGGACGGAACCACCTGAAGTTCTCTCAAGAACTTCCTCATCCAGACAGCTTCTTTTGCGGCATCAGATGCAGCGATGTATTCCGCTTCCATCGTCGAGTCAGCAACGGTTTCCTGTTTGGAGCTCTTCCAACACACCGCCCCTCCATTGAGGGTGAAGACAAAACCCGACATGGACTTGGAATCATCCTTGTCACTCTGGAAGCTGGAGTCAGCAAAGGCCTCAATCTGCAGGTCTTTTCCACCATACACCAAGAACATCTCCTTAGTCCTTCTCAGGTACTTGAGAATGTTCTTTACTGCTATCCAATGTTTCTCCCCTGGGTTTGACTGATACCTGCTTACCACACTCAGTGCATAAGCCACATCCGGTCTGGTACATAACATCGCATACATTATAGAGCCTACCGCAGAAGCGTAGGGTATAATAGACATGCGTTCCCTCTCCATATCATTCTTGGGAGACATCTCTTTGGAGAGGGTGATCCCGTGACAAGCCGGTAGATTACCGCGCTTGGAATCTTCCATACTGAATCTCTTCAGTATGGTGTCGATGTACCTGGACTGTGAAAGTCCCAATATCCTCTTGGATCTATCACGGTAGATCCGGATACCCAGAATGTATGAGACATCACCCAGGTCTTTCATGGAGAACCTGTATGACAAGAACCCCTTGACAGATTGTAGCATAGGAATGTCATTTCCTATTAAGAGAATGTCATCCACGTATAAAACGAGGAATACCACAGTTCTCGCTACAAATCTACAATAGATGCATGGTTCATCTGGATTTTTGATAAAGCCAAATTCCTTGACCGTCTCATCAAAACAGATGTTCCAACTCCGCGATGCCTGCTTTAGTCCATAAATGGACTTAAGCAACTTGCACACCTTTCCGCTGCTCCCACTCTGAATGAAACCCTCTGGCTGATCCATATAGACACACTCCTCTAAATGACCATTTAGAAAAGCTGTCTTTACGTCCATCTGCCAAATCTCATAATCGTGGAAGGCAGCAATGGCAAGAAGGATCCGAATGGATTTCAGCATAGCTACTGGAGAAAAGGTTTCGTCATAGTCCAAACCAGGTCGCTGACGAAAACCCTTTGCTACCAGTCTAGCTTTATAGGTCTCAACCTGTCCATCTACACCAATCTTCCTTTTGAAGATCCACTTGCATCCTACGGGTTTTACCCCGTCTGGAGCAATGTCCAACGTCCATACTTTGTTGGTGTACATGGACTCCATCTCGGTCCGCATTGCATCCAGCCATTTTACCGAGTCGACGCTCTGAATGGCTTGCTGGAAGCTAGTAGGCTCATCACAATCTATGATGCAGTCCTCTCTATCCCCGTCAATGAGAAAACCGTAGTACCTCTCGGGCGGATGAGACTGCCTACTACTCCTGCGGAGTGGCGTGGGAATGTCCTGTTCTTTTGAACCTTCTGGTTCCAGTAAACTCTCAGTAATAGTTTGTGGTTCTGGAATTTCTTCCAGTTCTATTGCGCTCCCAGTTATTTCTTTTTCTAAAAACTGATGTTCCAGAAAATGGGCATTACGAGAAACAAGGACTTTTTGTTCCTCAGCGTAATAGAAAAGATACCCCCTGGAGTTCTTTGGGTATCCCACAAACTTGCACAGTACTGAGCGTGCCTCGAGCTTGTCCGTATGCTGCTTTTTGACATAAGCTGGACATCCCCAAATCTTCAAGTATTGAAGATAGGGTTTCTTCCCACTCCATAACTCATACGGTGTGGTAGGCACAGTCTTTGTGGGAACACGGTTCAAAAGATATGCAGCTGTTTCTAGCGCATATCCCCAGAATGATCGCGGTAACTCAGCGTTACTCATCATGGACCGTACCATATCCAATAGGGTTCGGTTCCGTCTCTCCGATACACCGTTATGTTGCGGAGTGTATGGAGGAGTAAGCTGAGAGAGAATTCCATTCTCTTTTAAGTAATTCAGGAATTCGGCACTTAAGTATTCTCCTCCTCGATCCGATCTTAGGATCTTGATACTTTTGCCTGTTTGTTTTTCTACTTCATTCTTATATTCCTGGAACTTATCAAAAGCTTCGGATTTATGCTTCATTAAGAAGACATGTCCGAATCTTGAGAAATCATCCGTAAAAGTAATGAAGTAAGAAAAACCGCTTCGCGCATGTGTAGACATTGGACCACACACGTCACTGTGTACGAGTCCCAAGAGCTCGCTCGCTCTTTCTCCGTGTCCAGAAAACGGAGTCTTTGTCATCTTTCCTTTGAGACAGGATTGACAAGTTGCATACGATTGATATTCGAACGGATCTAAATATCCTTCAGTATGTAACTTGGTCAATCTTCTCTCATTGATGTGACCCAGTCTACAATGCCATAAGAAAGTTTTATTAATTTCTGGAGACTTTCTTTTGTGTGTATTCTGGATATTGAAAACCTGTGGTTGGTTTAAAACGTATATACCGTTGTTCAATGTACCTGACCCAATCAAAACTTGATTAAGGTGAATATTCACTACATTACTTACAAATGCAAATTCATAACCTTCTTTAGATAATAAAGATACAGAAATGATATTACAGGTTGCATTTGGTACATAATAACAACTACGCAAAACCAAAAAGTGTCCATCTGATAATCCCAGGTGATAGTCCCCCACGGCCTCAGCATCCATGCTAGCACCGTTCGCAACTCTGAGGGTCATGTCACCTGCCTTCAAAACTCTACGCTTTCTCAACGCCTGCAAAGAATTACAGATATGAGATCCTGATCCGGTATCCAATACCCAGGATGTAGAGTTTATTGATAGACAGTTTTCAATAACATACACACCTGAAGCTGAAGCTGCAACTCGCTTCAAATCCTGTGTTCTGGCTTTCCAAGCCTTGCAATCTTGTTTCCAGTGACCACTTTTGTGACAATAGAAGCATTCTTCCTTCCCCACCAGCTTCCCCGCTACCTTTGTTGCTTTACCCTTTCCCTTCGTATCCACTTTACCGACACCGCCTCTTGGTTTGGCGGGGGCTTTCTTCTTCTTGCCCTTGGCTTTCGCCCTGGACCTAGAAGAGGAAGATCCTCCTACAAACAAAGTGGATGTCTCCCTACCCTTCTGTAGGGTGCCCTCAGCAATCCTCAACATGTTCAGAAGTTCGGAAAGTTCAACCTCCTTTCCTTGCATGTTGAAGTTAAGAATGAACTGGGCGTAAGTGGAAGGAAGGGACTGGAGAATCAAATCAGTATAGAGTTCATTCTCCAACGTGGTCCCAAGGTCCGCGAGCTCCTCTATGTAGCCGATCATCTTAAGCACGTGGTCCGCTACCGATGATCCGACGGCCAACCTTGCCGAAAAAAAGCTTCTTCGACACTTCGTATCTGGCGATACGAGACTGCTCTCCATACAGTTCTTTTGTATGGAGAAATATGGACTCTAGGTCCATATTCTCGTGCCTCCTCTGATGTTCGTTGTCCATCGAGGCTAGTACGAGGCATCTGGCCCTCGCGCAATCTATCTCCCATGTCTTACGGATTTCTACATCCGCGACGCTGGAGGTGGGACCTGGGACAGGGGGAGCTTTGGTGGTAAGTACATACCCCAGCTTGTCATAAGTGATAGCCATCTTGACATTCCTGAGCCAATCTTTGTAGTTTGGCCCTATCAGTTTATTTTTATCTAGTAATAACTTAAGTCCGGTCATCTTGAATGGTCGCTGCAATTAGGAGAGAGAAAAGAAACACTTTAGCATGATGCTCTTGCAAGTTTAGAGTGGTTTTTAGTTTGTCTAAACTGGATGGCTCCCACTGTCTCTCGAATCCCTTCTCAAACCGTAAAGAAAGGATTAGTCAGGATTACTCTCACCATACAATACTTGCTTAACCGTTCAGCCAGGCCAGTGCCGGTACTTCGAGGGAGGTTTTCTAACGCTTTCGCGAAGTTCCTTAATTAAGTAACCTCTTTTCCCTGTGGGCGTAGCCCCGCTAACACCTTTCTAGACACCTACTAAGTTTATAGCATTGATCGTTAAGTGAGAGTTTTCCCGAGGAGTAGCATATACTCACAGTAGGATCGGGATCCAAATATCATCGCGTGATAAAACCGAAGGAATCCTACCAGAATCATCACACTCCAAATGGTATGCAACGCTAGCAAGTTTCAGTACTTATGAAACTCCTGATGTGGATTTTTGCCCCATGCTCTTATGACCTTGGCGTGAGGTCAAAATGTCATAAGTCACATGTCAAGTTCTTCCCATCATTATCCTGGTTAATTTGAACCCATCCGTACCTACCCTTGACGTAGGACAAAACGGCAGTATGACTGTCTCAAATCAACGCATTCTATCTATGCAACGGATAAATATCGGCAGCTACCAATCACTATGCCTTGGCGTGAGGTGAAAATACATAGCTTGAATACTACCGAATATTTAACCGAAATGATGGAGGGCTACGGATGGTTTTGGCGAAACCGTGAACGTAGTGAACTTGATATAATCGATGGAACGAGATAGCTTTTAAAAGGAGTGGTTTAAGCTCCGCGTTTAAAAGTTTAGTTTTGAAAAGAACCGAGTGGTTTTCAAAGTGTTCCAATCGACTTTTACTTGGTTTATTTTTTTGCATTAGTTCTTTTAATGCATCCCATCATTTAATCCTACCATTGCAGAAAACAACCAAAATATGACGTACGCTTATGCCATTCGCATTCGCCACGGGGCCCCGTCATCACCCGTTAGGTTACTTAACTAACGACAGAGCGGGGGCTGGGCTAGCGCGGCTGTAAAACATAAGCAACGCCTAAATAGTTATTATATATAAGTATATAGCAATGATAGACATTACAGATCACAGATGAATACATTGGATATACTAAGAATCCGCAATGCGTTCGAGCCTGCAACGTAAAGCGGATTACACGGTCGCGGTGAATAGCCAATACCCCACCCAAGACCCCTACGGGTGCGGCAAACTACCCGCCAAGCACCCAAAGCGAAGCAACCTCCCTCACCACCGTGAGTAGGCCACTCGGCACTTCGAGATACCCGGTAGTTTGTGCACCCCCTCCATGGGTCTATCCTAGGAGCAAAAACAGTAAAAAGAATTATACAATGACGGCTACAACCCCGACCCGGTTGTGCGGCCATACAAATAATATTATTACATCAATTTACATGTTACAAATGAATGAAAGAAAAATAACGCTCATCTCACATCCACCCCGGCTATTCACCCGCGACAATCCAATCCATTCATATCCACAAACCAATAACAATCACAGATCACAGAGATGTATAACCCCGACTAATCGACTTATAGCGATTAGCCGACGTTCAATACATACAAGCATCACAGATATAACCGATATAGTTAAAGTGTAGTGAAGTTCCGGAAAAATACGGATTTATAGGCCCCCAAAAGGAAATTTTAGTTCTGGAAAATCTGGGCATATATAACATATCCTAAAAATCACAAAACCAACACAGAAACATACTGCACCAAAATCGAGACAGAGAGGAGACAAGACGGCCGCGGATGCACGGCGCAATAGCTTCCTATTGCCGCGGATCCGCGGCCATTTGGTCGACTCTCTGTCTCGTTTTTGGTGGTGTTCTTAACAAAACCCTGAGATAATTTTTGGAATATAACAAATTTTATTTTGACCAGAAAAAATATTAACAGAAACTTAGGGTTTTGCGAGTTTGGTTTTTCGATTTTCCGGTTTCGAAACTTCGTTACACTTAACTACTTAGCTAGTTTATGTTTAGTTAGGCTCTGATACCACTGTAAGTCCACGTTGCCCACCCCGGTGCTTACGGGGAGGCGGAAAACATAATAAAAATTGGATTTTTATCAACTATAGGCAACATGGACCATGCTTTAAGGATCTTTGCTAAACATAAACTTGCTAAAGCTAACTACAAAGTAGCTAAGTGATGGAAAGGTTATACCTTGAGCTCAAAGTCCTTCTCTCCTTGCTCCTTGGAATGGTAGAAAGAGGTCACCTTGCTTGTCTTCTCCCGTCAAAGAAGGATCCACCCGAAAGCCTCGACCTTTAGCTTCAACTCCAAGCTAGGAGTAACTAGAGTGCAAGAAATGCTAAGACTTGAACCCTAGAAGAGAGTAGAGAAGATCAAGTGAGGGTTTTTCTCAAGCTTTTTGTTTCTCAACACATGAGAGGGAGAGAGCTTGAGGGAGAGGATGAGCAAGAGAGAGAAAGGATATGAGAGAATCAATTATTAGTGAGCCATTCTCACTAATATGTGTGAATAATTTTAATTGAATAATTAGCTTGAAAATTGTCATGGTAAATCATGACATGACCATTATCATTTCAATTTTGCAAAGATCAAAGAGCATCTTCCAAATGAAATGATTATGGTCAAGTTGTCAACAAGGTCAACAAGTCAATGAAGTCAAATTGTCAACAACAACAACCATGCACAATTATTAAACTAATTATCAATTAACTATAATACACACAAAAGCAATAGGGTTAATAAAATGACAATAGCCATTAACCCTAAACAAGGTCCTCTCCCTCAATCTCAAGCAACTGTGCATACGCACCCGCATTCGTGATCCGAGGAACACGAATACTCTGAGAAAAACCAATCTCAAATCATATACTAGGATCCGGCTTAAACCAAAGCCCGCTAGTACAAACTGTCCGGACAGCAAACGTACACAAGTGCGCGGATGCGAACGAATCCTGTCGCAAAACCATGCGACCTCTACTCATTTTGCCTAAAGGCGAATAGCTCTCTGTGTGGGACTCTAAAGACTCGACACTACGCTGGCAGTGGGTTTAACCACAGACCGTAAGCGGCACTAGCTGTACGTAACGGTCCCCAGGTAGATGTCGATAAGAAGACTGACAAGGTGAACCCCATCTGCACTCCTACTGAGCCTGTATGTGACAGTCTCCGTACAGTCCGGTCTGTTCGCCTGATACATCGCATGGCGGGCCTAGGGGGCGGTGAACGTCAGTCCCCTAATAGCAGTACAAGTCGTGTCGGAGTGTAGCCCAGAACACCCTGAGATAACACTGGAAACCTACCAGTATATCTCGCTTGCCCTGGCCAGGGACTACTCGTGTAATGGCTCTCCTGGACACAGCGCGATGTCAACCCCCAATACCGGGAGAGACGAATCCTGTCTAACCGTCACTGCCTCCAAGTACTTCGGGACTGCACCCAAAAACTACCTGTTTGCACGACTCCTTTGAGTCGTGGTAGGGTAGTAATCAAAGTGCAGTGGGAACACACTCGAGGCGAAGTGACAGTGTCAAGTCAGCGGACTAAGCTGTACTCATGTCACCTGGGAACTGATAACTGACGATAGGTATAATACCAACCAACAGTTCCCGATGAGTCCTGTCCAGTGTACTCGTAACCTAACGAGCACCCGTATACTATCTCAAGTACGACGTACTGACGGCTGTGGGACAGACCGTCTCCCTCACTGGGATGAGAAGCGCATACGCCAGTCTACTCCGGAGTATCGATGCCCTGTCTCGATAGTCCAACGACTAGGGACCTGTATAAGGATGTGCTTATAGATTACCCAGCTCCCACGAGTGCGAGCGCCATCACAACGCTGGTAATCAAGCAAAGATCCTAAGGGCTCCACTAATATGTATACCAGCAATATGCTAAAAGAAACACATGCACATATTAAAGCAGAGATAAACCAAGTAGCATACTACCATTTCGAGCAAGATTGTATATACAACTGTGAATATCCCAAGCTTCCATTAAGTAATATACAAGCTAGTATGATACAGTAATGGCCTCTAGGGCATATACACTAACAGGATCGGTAGCGGTATCGTTGGCACACAGCTTGCATTCGGGTGACTTTCTTTGGTAGATGGTACATATTGGATCGTACCACTATTGTATTTACTTTTCCTGTTGTATCTAGTTAACTCCATCTATCAGAAACTAGTATTTGTATAAGTAGTAAGACTTAGTGAGACTTGTAGTTGCGAGATTTAGAGCGAGGGTTTATGTTCGCTAGGTGGGTTGATATCTTACTTTATTCTTTATCCTTTGTGTGGATCTTCGCCGTTGGGCGTCGTATACTTATTGTTGGATATGTATGCCCTAGAGGCCATTATTGTATAGTACTAGTTTGTATATTACATTTTGAAAGTTTAGGATATATACATAGATTTATGACAGTCTTACTCGATATAGTAGTATGCTACTTGGTTTGTATCTATCTTAATATGTATATGTTTCTTTTAACATATCGCTAATACATATTGATAGAGCCCTTAGGATCTTTGCTTGACTACCAGCGTTGTGATGGCGGTCACACTAGTGGGGGCTGGGTAGTCTATAAGCACATCCTTATACTGGTCCCTAGTCGTAGGATTATCGAGACAGGGCATCGATACTCCAGAGTAGACTAGTGTATACGCTTCTCATCCCAGCAGGGGAGATGATCTGTCCCACAGCCATTAGTACGTCGTACTGGAGATAGTATGCAGGTGCTCGTTAGGTTACGAGTACACTGGACAGGACTCGTCGAGAACTGTTGGTTGGTATTATACCTTTCGTCAGGTAGCAGTTCCCAGGTGACATGAGTACAGCTTAGTCTGTTGACTTGACACTGCTACTTCGCCTTGTTTTAAACGCATTAGCACAAGTTAGTATAGCTTAATGGTTAGGCTCTGATACCAATGTAAGTCCACGGTAGCGCCCCGGCAGTCTAACAGACGCCAAATGCGGAACAAAAACTTTTAACGAAACTGGCGCTATCGTGTACCGTAACCCGGATCTGCCATTAAAGCTAAACTAACAATCTACAAAGTGGGTAGAAACGTTATACCGAATGATCCGAGTCCTTCGGTCTTCAACCATCATCCCACGCTTTGTTGCGGCTGCTCCGATCTCCTCGATCTCCAATCTTGTCGTCCAGGTGGCACCATGTCGACGGATCTTTAAACGGGCTCCCGCCTCTGAACCGAGGCAACTCGATCGTCAAGTTTGCTAGAAGAGACGACCAAGATGAAGTAGAGAATGAGTAGAACACTTTGTCTCGTTATGTCCAAGGCTATGGACGAACGGTTAATGAAGTTGCCTTTTGGATCGATGCGAAATGAGAAATGAAGTATGTCAATTTCCATGAACCAAAATCCTTAATCTTTTCAAACAACAACCATACTTTCCTCTCAAGGAGGTGGCCGGCCATATAAAGAGGAGGGGGTGAGTGTAGGAGCAAGGGGGAGGTGACCACAAGAACAAAGCTTATCATGACACCAAGTATGAACACAATTAAAGCAAGTGATGAATCATTAAGCTTAGTCACCAAAACATTAATGGAACAATTAATGCAACCATGAGTCACTGATCCTAGTCATCATCTAGAAACTTCTAGATGCACGACTCATCTCATGACTCACCCTCCAGAAGAAAAGATAAATCCGTATTTAACCGAATGTTAAAATACGGCTGATAGAAAACTGAAAACTGGCAACTTCCAAAAGTGATCCTGAAACGAATTTCAGGATAACCCCGTATCAGTATAAACATACCCGCATTTGTATTACGACCGAATACAAATGCAACTGAGACAAAGATATTATATCTACACAGTATAATACTGGGTTCCGGCTTAAACCAAAGCCTACCAGTATTATCTGCCTGAAAAACGACACGTGCGAAAACGCACGTGCTTTTTCCGAACCTTGCCATAAACCTATACGGCCTCTACAACGTTTTGCCCGAACTTGGGAAAGTGTCTGTGGGGGACTCTAATGACTCATCAATATACTGGCACTGGGTCTAACCACTAGCACGTCAGAGGTACTAGCTGTACGTAACGGTTTGCCTATGTATTGATTGGAAGGGAAACTGACGAGCGAACTCATCTCTAAACCCTACTGAGCCTGACAGTGACAATGTATATACAGTCCGGTCCATTCGTCTAAAGAATATCGTATATCGAGTCTAGGGGGTGGATAAAGTCAGACCCCTAATAACGCGATAAATCGTGTCAGCATGAAGCCCATCACTACCTGAGAAACTACTGATCCAAATCAATAATCCTCCACTACCTCGGCCGAGGATTCCTAGTGATGGCCACCCGTGCACTGCGCGACATCAACCCCAATACCGGGAGAGACGAATCCCTGACGATCCGCTCACTTGCCTCCAATGTGGCTCGGGACTGTACCCAAAAAAGACCTGTTTGCACGACTCCTTTGAGCCGTGGTAGGGTAGAAATCAAAGCACAGTGGGAACTCACACGAGACAAATGACGACCTCAGGTCGATGAACTAACCTGTACACATGTCACCAGGGAATTGCTATCTGACGATATGTATAATACCAACTAGCAGATTCCCGGCGAGTCCTGTCCGGTGTACTCATAACTCAATGAGCACCTGTATACATCTTAGGTGATCTAACTGGCACCAGTGGCTTGTGAGACCGGCCACCGCCCCTCGTCGGGGTCTCGACTGTATACACTAGTCTACTCTGGAGTATCGATGCCCTGTCTCGAAACTCCCACGACTAGGGACACTTTTAAGGATGTGCTTACAGACCCCAGCTCCCACGTATATGATCGCCATCATACTGCTGGTAGTCAAGCTAGAATCCTATGGGCTCTATCATCATGCAATAATGAACTAAAGCATGTATACGATGATAAAGACAAACCAGATAGCATACTATCATCTTGAGTAAGACTGTCATATCGGTATAGGTCCTGCCTCAATCATTGCAATCACGTACCTGCGATCCAATAATTGACTTTGAGGGCACTATCTCCAACACGCCTTAAGTGTGTTCCCACTGCTCTTAGATTGCTACCCTACCATGGCTCTATTGAGTCGTGCAAAAGGATAGTAGTTGGGTGCAGTCCCGAAGCACTTGGAGGTAGTGGCGGTCAGATAGGATTCGTCTCTCCCGGTATTGGGGGTTGATATTGCGCTGTGTTTGGAGAGCCATTACACAAAGTCCCTGGCCAGGGCAAGTGAGATTTACTGGTAGGTATTCCAGTAGTTTCTCAGGGTGTTCTGGGCTACACTCCGACATGACTTATACCGCTATTAGGGGTTTGACATTTGCCACCCCTAGGCCCGATATGCGATACTCTTAGACGAACAGACCGAACTGTACGGAGATTGCCACAGACAGGCTCGGTAGGAGTTTGGATGAACTTGCTCGTCAACCTTCTTATCTACGGATACTTGGGTAGCCATTACGCACGGCTAGTGCCGCTGATGTGCTTGTGGTTAAACCCACTGCCAGAGTACTGTCGAGTCTTTAGAGTCCCACACAGAGGGTTTCCCAGCTTTGGGCGAAACGAGTAGAAGTCGTATAGTTTTACGACAGGGTTCGATCACATACGTGTACTTGTGCGCATGTGGTGTTCGAGCGGACAATACTAGTGGGCTTTAGTTTAAGCTGGATCCTAGTATTTGATTATTGGATTAGCTTCGTCTCATAGTATTTGTGTTTCTTGGAACACGGATGCGGGTATGTATATACGGATGAGAGGGAGTATAGAAGGAGATACCTCATTAGGGTTTTGACCATTGACTTGGTCAAAACAAATATGAGGTAAAGAAAAGACTTGTTATTTTTGGTAAATGATAATTATTTGGTATGGCTACTTGGGTTGACCTTTTGACTTGGCTTGACTTGTTGACCATAGATATTTTTGTGAGATATTTTTGACTCTAGATATTTTGGCTAGATATTTTCCATGTCATGCTTGAGGTCATATAAAAGATAGCCATTCCATTTTTTATTATCATTATCATAAATACATTCTCTCTCCTCAAGCTTGCTCTCTTCTTCTTCCTCTCTAAACCGTAGTGTCTCATGTGTTGAGAATCAAGGGTTTAGTGAGACTAAGCTACTCTAAATCATACTCTACTCACTCTAGTCTACTTAGATTAGCAAGCTAAGTATTCTAGTTACCTCAAGTTGGAGGTTTAGCTCAAGGTTGAAGCTCTCGGATGGATCATCGTTGACACAAGGAGGCCGAAGTTCAAGCATGATCCATACTTCCATTGAGGAGCTTAAGAAGAGGATCGAAGACCCGAAGGACTTGTTTTCTTTAGGTATATTTTCTATCATAGTAGATAGAACCCTAACATGCTAACTAGGTTTATGGTAAAGATCCGGTTTAGGTTTATTCTAGCGCCTAGTTTCTAATCGTTATAAAATTTTTGTTCCGCATTTGGCCACGGAAGTTGGCCGGGACGCTAGCGTAACCCTTCATGGTATTAGAGACAGACATAAACCCTAGACTAGCAAGTTTAAACAATGTTAAAACAACGAAACTGAAACGACTCCGTAACATCAAAACCCAAACTGCAGTTTCTGTTAAATTTTTAAAGGCTTCAAATTTTTTTTCAAACAAGTGCAGAATGCTCTTTACACTGTAAGATGAACATTGACCAAAAACGACATAATTCCAACACTTTTTGGCCGGCCACATACCTCAAAAAACCGGCCTGCTCGGTTTTATCAGGGTGAAATGCGTCGTGCTTTGGTCTGTGTTCTCATCCAGTGGAGTTTGGGTTTCAGGTGTTGTTTATTTTTTGCCCAAGTTTGATTCTCTATTGTTTTCTGTATGGGGCAATTAGGAGTGTTTCAAAGTCGTTATATTTGACACTGTTTAATAGTTTTCAGTACATTCACTTTTATCTGCGACTGTGAATGTCATTTGATCGGTAAACTCGTCTGATTGCTATATGTTCCTTAAGACGGGTTTGCGAACGTGACATTCGCGTTGATGTTTTGTGCTTGTGCTGTGATTGTGGTTGGATAATCATGGTGGATAGCATGTGGTGCAATGTTAGTGGTACAGTTAAAGATTCATTAGTATATTCATTTTGCGAGGCGAGCGTCCGACATGTGGACTGCCGTCTTTGCCGGGTTGTATATTATTTGATTGGGGCACGACCGGGGTGAGGTCGATGTCACCATTTGTACGTATTATTTTCTTTTTCTGTACTAGGAATACTCCACGGTGGAGTGCACGGATAGCCGGGTTCTAGAAGGCAACAAGCCCGCATCTCATGGCATTGAGACGGAGGGGGCTTCATTCTTGAATTGGCGGGCTATTCGCCGCACTCGTAGGGGGTATAGTTTGACCCACGGAGGGGCGCCCAAGTTACCGGATTCCGTGAAGTGCTGGGTAGCCCATTCACTTTATTGAAGGGAGCTGCCTCACTTCTGGGATTGGCGGGTAACTTGCCGCGTTCGTAGGGGTACAGGTTTTCATTACACAGGCTATCCACACGACCGGGAACGTCGGGTTTTATTTGCGGCTCAAATGATACCCGGGGCTCCAAGATTATCCACCATTCTGTATTGTTGACTGAGATTCTGTGATGTTGATTATTATCATGCCTGGGACGAATGTTGTATATACTTATATATATACTAGTAGATATTGTATATGTTTTGCACCCGCGCTAGTCCAGCCCCCGCTCTATCGTTAGTTAAGTAACCTAACGGGTGATGACGGGGCCCCATGGCGAATGCAGATGGCATGTACGTACATTTTATTTTCGTTCTTTTCTGCTGTGATAGGTTAATTGATGGGACCGCATTAATTTTGATTAATGCAAGAAAATAAACCTAAAAGATGTTGGAACAAATTTCAAAAAACTACAGTTATATTCTTTCACTTTGCATAGTGGTATTCGGTCATGAATATCCAGCACCTCATTCTACGAGGTAAGAGCCGAGATCTCTTTGCGGGGAGTGACCTCTTGAGCTAAAGTCTGTACTGTAGATTACTCGGTTTTTTCAAAACCAGAAATTTTCAAAAGGCGGTGCTTAAACCACTCCTTTTTCAAAATTGCTCAGGTTCCTTCAACAATATCAAGTTCATTACGTTAACGGGGTTTTCGCCAAAAACCCAGCCGTAGCCCTCCGTCATTTCCTATAAGTACTACTTAGTATTCGAGCTACGTATTTTGGCATTGTCAAGGAGTAGTGATAGGTAGCTGAGTATTGCTTGTTTGCATCTTTATTTTCGATTATTTAGGACAGTCGCATAGCTATGTTGGCATTGTCAAGGGATATGCGAGTGGGTCTAAGTTAATCAAGATAATGACGGGCCGAACTTGACTAGCGGCTTATGTTATGTTGGCATTGTTAAGGTCATAAAGCCGTTAGGGGTAAAAACCACATCGGGAGTTTCAAATTTACAGGAAACTTGCAGATTTAGCATACCTACTGGAGTGTAGTGACTGGAGTGGATTCCATCTAGGTTATTACACAATGATAGTTGGATCCCGATCCCACTAATGAGCTGGATTACTCTCGGGAGATTATTTCACTTAACAATCAATGCTATAAACCAAGTAGGTGTTTAGAACGGTGTTAGCGGGGCTACGCCTCCAGGGAAAAAAGAGGTTATATAATTAAGGAACTTCGCGAAAGCGTTGGAAAACCTCCCTCGAAGTACCAACACTAGTCTGGCTGAAAGGTTAAGCAAGTATTGTGACGTGTGATTAAATCCTGACTAGTTCTTCTTTTAGGGTTTGAAGAAGAATTTGAGGAAACGGTGGGAACCATCCTGGTTAGATAAATTAATAACCAATCTAATCTTGCAAGAGCACACGCTGAGTGTTTCTTTTCTCTCTCTCCAGGTTGCAACCATTTCACGCCCTAATCAAGATAATAAAATGTATCGCTTGACCGATCCGAATTCTTATTCGGGGCTGGGGAACGTCGGTTTGGCTCTAACTTATGATGGCAATCGTAAGTATGAGCAAAGGAAAGAGGATTGTTTGAATTCCAAGGAGACCTCATTGAAGAAGAAGCATACTAATGCATCTACTTCAGGTGTTCTTGTAATTGAGAACTGCTTTTCGGTCAGTCCTACCTCCTGGGTACTAGATACCGGATCAGGATCTCATATCTATAATTATTGCAGGGACTGAGAAAAAGTAAGATAGTTGGACCTGGTGATATGTCCCTCAGGGTAGGGAACAGAGCACAAGTTAATGCTGCAGACGTTGGTGAATATCACATAGTGTTGCCAAATGGTAATACTATGATTTTGAACAATTGCTACTATATACCTTCCATGGTTTGCAACATCATATCAGTTTCTTTACTTGATAAAGATGGATATAATTTTGTTCTTGATAGAAATATCATGAATATTTACCTTGATAAGGTACTGGTTGCAGAAGGTACACTATGTAATGGTATCTATGTTCTAAATCAGAATACATTTCTCAATATACAAAACACACGCAAGAGGAAAAGTTCAGATACGAACGAATCCTACTTGTGGTATTGTAGGCTTGGTCATATCGGAGAGAAAAGACTAAGTAAGTTATATAAAGATGGACTCTTGAATACGTTCGAATTTTCATCTTCTGAAACTTGTCAGTCTTGTCTTAAAGGAAAGATGACCAAATCTCTGTTCACCGGACATGGAGAAAGAGCAGCAGAGCTCTTGGGACTCATACATAGTGATGTGTGTAGTCCGATGTCTATACATACACGGAGTGGGTTCTCGTACTTTATCACATTCACTGACGATCTCTCTAAATGTGTATCTTATGAAACACAAATCTGAAGCTTTTGAGAAATTCAAAGAATTCAGAAACAAAGTAGAGAACCAGACTGGAAAAAATATCAAGATCCTCCGATCTAATAGAGGAGGGGAGTACTTGAGCACTGAATTCAGGGACTTTCTAAAAGAGAATGGCATTCTCTCCCAGCTTACTCCTCCGTATACACCACAGCACAACGACGTATCGGAGCGGATGAACCGTACCCTATTGGACATGGTTCGCTCCATGATGAGTAATGCCGAGTTACCTCTTTCATTCTGGGGACTTGCGCTTGAAACAGCAGCGTACTTATTGAATCAGGTTTCGTCTAAATCTGTGCCTAACTCCATATGAAACATGGAGTGGTAAAAGACCATATCTTGAACGTGTTAAGATATGGGGTTGTCCGGCCTATGTAAAGGTACAAAATCCGGACAAGCTTCGGGCACGATCAGTTTTGTGCAAGTTTGTTGGATATCCTAGAAATTCTCTGGGATATCTGTTCTACCACACTGAGGAACAGAAGGTGTTCGTTGCTCGTCGTGACACCTTTTTGGAGTGGCAATTTCTTGCAAAAGAAATAAGTGGGAGCACGGTAGAACTGGATGAAATATCTGAACCACAAACTCAAACTGAGGATTTAGTAGAACCAGAAAATTCAATAGCCCCAGACGAACCTCAGCCACTCCGCAGATCTGGTAGGATTTCTCATCCGCCCGAGAGATACTACGGTTTTCTCATAGACGGGGATCGAAAGGATTGCATCTTGGAAGAAGATGACCCTACCAGTTTCAGGCAGGCCATAATCAGTAGGGATTCTGATAAGTGGCCGGATGCTATGCAATCCGAAATAGAGTCCATGTACACCAATAAAGTGTGGACCTTGGATATTGCTCCACCTGGGGTAAAACCCGTTGGATGCAAATGGATCTACAAAAGGAAACTTGGTGTAGATGGGCTGGTGGAAACCTATAAGGCTAGACTCGTTGCAAAAGGTTTTCGTCAAAGTCCTGGTGTGGACTATGACGAAACCTTTTCTCCAGTGGCTATGCTTAAATCCATTCGGATCCTACTTGCCATTGTTGTCTTCCATGACTATGAGATCTGGCAGATGAACGTAAAAACGGCTTTCCTAAACGACGGTTTGGAAGAGTGCGTTTATATGGATCAGCCAGAAGGTTTTGTAGATAGTGAGAGCAGCGGGAAGGTGTGCAAATTGCTTAAATCCATTTATGGATTAAAGCAGGAATCGCGGAGCTGGAACATCTGTTTTGATGAAATAGTCAAGGAATTTGACTTCATCAAGAACGAGGATGAGCCTTGTATTTATAAGAAGATTGTAGGACGAACTGTCGTATTTCTAATCTTGTACGTGGACGACATTCTTTTGATAGGAAATGACATTCCTATGCTACAATCGGTCAAGCTATTCTTATCATAATGGTTCTCCATGAAAGACCTGGGTGATGCCTCGTGCATTCTGGGGATCAAGATCTACAGAGATAGATCCAAGAGATTACTGGGACTTTCGCAATCCAGATATATAGAGACCGTACTAAAGAGATTTAGTATGGAAGATTCAAAGTGCGGTAATATACCCGCATTGCACGAAATCACCCTCTCCAAGAAGATGTCTCCCAAGACTGACGAGGAGAGGGTTCACATGAGCACTATACCCTACGCTTCGGAGGTAGGATCTATAATGTATGCGATGCTATGTACAAGACCAGATGTAGCTTACGCGCTAAACGTGGTGAGCCGGTATCAGTCAGACCCAGATGAGAACCACTGGACAGCAGTGAAGAACATTCTCAAGTACCTGAGAAGGACTAAGGAGATGTTCCTGGTTTACGGTAATGAAGACTTCAGGGTCGAGTACTTTATCGATTCAAGCTTCCAGAGCGACAAGGACGACAGCCAGTCTGTCTCGGGTTTTGTGTTTACCCTCAATGGAGGGGCAGTATGTTGGAAGAGCTCCAAAAAGGATACCGTCGCGGACTCGACGATGGAGGCTGAATACATTGCTGCAAGCGATGCCGCAAAAGAGGCGGTCTGGATAAAAAAGTTCATTAGTGAACTTCAGGTAGTTCCATCCATTATTAGTCCAACACCTTTCTATTGCGATAACAATGGGGCTATAGCTTTAGTGAAAGAACCACGGTCCCATCAGAAATCCAGGCACATCTTAAGGCGGTATCACCTTGTCACGACCCGAAAGTACGGAACGTGACCGGCACTTAGATTACGAAACGTCTAGAGGCGCAACGTAACCTAAGTAAGACGAAGCCCAGAAATCTAAACCATGAAAAAGAAGAAGAAGCAGTAAAAGAAAACATGAAGGAACAAGTTTAAAACATCAGCAAATTTTCTCAAAAATTTCGGCAGAGTCTCCTCTATAAAAACTGGCCCCCAAACGGGTACAACAAGTATAATATACATAAACAATAAAAAGCATCCCCAACGGGAGCTAGCATCAACGCCAACAGGCGGAAACAACCACAACAAGCACAATAATATACAACGCCAAAGGGCGAGGCTCAAAACTCAAAGAAAACAAAACCACCATATCAGAATAATACATGCGCGACTCTAAGGTCGAAATAAAAAAAATACCGGTCCAATAAACTTATCAAGTAATACAAGTATGGTTGATGGTGTAGGGTTCCTAGGCACACTAATGAAGTCTCACAAGTGATCAAACATGGCTAATTCAAATTTTACAAGTGCCTACAAACCCTAATACGGATCGTTAACTAGATATATAGGCGATGCAAGCATGTAAACGAATTAAATGCTAAAGGAAAGGAGCTACAACCTTTGTAGATCCGATCCACCACTTCCTTAGCTCCGCGACGATGTCCCTCCACTGTCCAAATCGAATTCCGGACTCTAGCATCGGCTCCATCGAAGAAATGGGCGGGCTTGGTCGTCGGCTTCGATGCCGAAGATGATCTACGTCGAGGCATCACTAGATCTTGCTCCCACTTCACCAAGTCATGAAACTTGTGAAGAAAACACCCTATACTACTTGGCAAGAGGTAGAGGATGAAGAAATAGGAAGTGGGTTCACTTTAGAATTGGATTTCTCACTCATTTTCACTAGTTGCCATTGATGGTAGCTAGGTTTTCTTTCTTGCTCAAGATGAAGAAGAAGAAGAAAAGATATGATAAGTGTTATGTAAATTAGATAAATAAATCAATACTTATCATTTACTAACCCTTGGTTAAGTGTAGAGAATGTACTATGGTTAGTTCATATGGTTAGGGTTAAGCATGAGACAAGAATGGTGACTTAGTCAAAGTTTCATGAATGTTCAACTAAAAACAAATAAAGCCACCATTCATCTTTCTCTTTTCCAAAATAAATAAATAAATCAATAAATAGAAAAAAGAATAAGTAAATAAAATGCAGCCCTAACCATTCATATAACCATGGTCAATTCTTTACACAAACCCAAGCTTGCATGTATCATCAAACATGATACAATCTTGTGCACAAAAGTATATCTCATATACAACTTGTGCATTTTAAGTGAGTGAATCCATTTAAAGTGAACCAATAATAGTTAATGCAAAGTAATATATCAAATATATAATTATACATTAAATCATTAAATCAACACTTGATTCAATGATCCGGTCATGTCGCATGTAACCGGCTAGTATCCAATGTATCGGCTTATCGAGTCAATCCTTGATTCGATAACTAGGTTATATCGCATACAACCATTCGACACATTCATCGCGAGAATGAAATACGGTATCACATACACGCATTATTCTCGGTCCCGCACATATCTCATATGCGCTCCTATTTCGTTTCGCTTGAGCCAGGAAATCTCTGTGTAGGACTCTAAAGACTCGTCAATACGCCGGCAGCAGATGATGATCATATCAAACACCCACAAGCCGCAAGCGGTCTGCTAAACGTAACGGCCACCCGGGTATTGAGCGATCAGAAGATCGACGAGCAAGCCCGCTCACACTCCTGTGAATCCAACCAGTAACACTTACCGTACAGTCCGGTCTGTTCGTCTGATATGTCGCATATCTCGTCTAGGGGTGGTAAACGTCAGACCCCAATAGCTAGATAAGTCATGCCGACGTAGGGTCCATAACATTCGTGAAACTACTGATAACTCTTACCAGTATATCACTGCAACCGTGGCCAGGGATTTCCTGTTATGGCCAGTCGTGCATAGCGCAACATCAACCCCCAATACCGGGAGAGACGAATCCCCTCCTATCGCTCATTGCCTCCATGTGAATCGGGACTGTACCCAAAAACCACCTGTTTGCATGACTCAGTAGAGCCATGGTAGGGTGGAAATCAAAGCACAGTGGGAGACACACAAGACTCTATGACGATCTCGGGTCAACAGACTAAGCTGTACCAGTGTCACCAGAGAACTGCCATCTGACGTGAGGTATAATACCATCTGGGAGTTCTCGGCGAGTCCGTTCAGTGTACCCAGTCTCCACTGAGCACCTGTATACCATCTCTGATGTCAAACACCAATGGATATGGGATCATCCATCGCCCATCATATGGGTCGGGAAGATATATGCTAGTCTACTCTGGAATATCGATGCCCCGTCTCGATATTCCCACGACTAGGAACATTGAAGGATGTACTCATGGACTACCCAGGCCCCACTAGTATGATCTGCATCATAGTCCTGGAAGTCGAGTACACATCCTAAGGGCTTTATCAACATGTAATCAGAGAGACAGGAAGTATACATGTTAAGATAAAGAGCAACCAGATAGCGTACTATCATGTCGAGCAAGAAAGTCCTACCTATATATGTCCCAGCATCCACTACAATATACATCCAATGTACAGTAATGGCCTCTAGGGCATACATATAACTAACAATCTCCCACTTGCACTAGGGCCATCTGTAGCAGTGGTTGTAGTATCTAATACTCAACCATCCCCTAAAAGTCTCTCTTTGGGAAAAGGCCTTCGTGAGTGGATCCGCCGTGTTGTCCTCTGAGTCTACTCTCCCAACCTCGATCACCCTGGAGATCAACTATCTCCATGATCAGGTGATGCTGCCTCAGAATATGTCTGGGTCACTGATGGGACCAGGGTTCCTTGGCCAAAGCCATAGTTCCATTGTCACACAATGGTAGGAACCTAGTTCATCTTATGAACCAATATACACCCAAACTGCCTCTTTGGTAGTATCTTTAATAGCGATGTTACCAGCCTTTATCGTCTAGTTTGCCACGGTATCTAGCTTGGAACTTTTCCAACATACCGTCCCTTTACTGAGGGTAAAGACAATGCCTGCGACTGACATTCAGTCGTCCTTATCACTCTGGAACTTTTACAGCGATTCTCCCCAGGATCGAGAAGGTATCACCTTTATCCTATTTGGAGAATCCATGTGATAATAGGAGATTGACCGATCGTAGTATAGGAAACTCTTTTCCTATCTAGAGTATGTTGTCTACGTACAATACGAAGATCACCACCATACTCCCTACTGCCCCTTTTGTATATACAAGGTTCATCTACCATTTTGATGAAGTCAAACACTTTGACTATCACATCAAAACAGACGTTCCAACTCCGCGATGCCTGCTTCATTATCTAAAGCAACTTGCGCACGTTTCCGCTGCTCGCACTGTTTACGAAGCCCTCTGGCTGTGTTCTTATAGACGTTCTCTTCTAAATCAATATTTAGAAAAGTAGTCATGGCACCCAACCACCAAATATCGTAGTCATGGTATGTAGCAATGGCAAGTAGGATCTAGATGGACTTAAGCATAGTCCCTAGAAAAGGTTTCATCATTATCCACACCTGGTTGATGACTAAAACCTTTAACAAGTCTAGCTTTGAAAGTCTCAACTTTTCCATCTACACCAAGTAATCTTCTCAAGATATACTTGCTCCTGATGGGGATTTAACCCTTCAGATATAGCAACCAAAGTCCATACTTTGTTGGTGTATAAGGATTCCATCTCAGATCGCTAAGCATCCAGCCATTCTTACAGAGTCCCTACTCTCGATGGCCTGCTCGAAACTAGTTGGGTCATCATCTCATGATGTATTCCTCGCTCCCACTGTCATCGAGAAACCGAGGTATCTCTCAGGCAGATGAGGAACCCTACCAGATCGGCGGAGAGGCTGAGGTTCGTCGGAAACTATTGAATCCTTTGGTTCTGTCAAATCATTAGCAGTTTTGTACAGCTGGAACCTTTCCAGTTCTACAGAATTGATCTTGCCTCGATCTTGTCCGGATTTTGCTTTTGACATAGGCCGGACAATCCCAAATCTTAACTTACTTAAGAGATAGGCTCTTCCCATACCATATCTTATATGGAGTGGTAGGCACTGATTTGATTCGAACCTAATTCAATAGGTATGCAGCTTCTCAAGCGCATAACTCCTTAAAAGGAAATAGGTAACTCAGTAATACTCATCATAGAGCACACGATATCTAATATTGTGTGATTGCTCCGCCCCAATACACCGTTGTGCTGTGGTGTATTCAGAGGAGTAATACTGAGAGAGAATCTCATTTTCCTTTAGAATAGTCCAAGGATTCAATGCACAAGTATTCTCCTCCCTGATCTCATCATAGGACATAATACTTATACCCGTATTTTGGTTCTTACTTCTAACTTATATTCTGTGAATATCTCAAAAGGTTCAGACTTGTGTTTCAACAGGAACATATGTCTGAATCTTGAGAGATTATCAGAGAATATAATGAAGTATAAAGAACCAGACCTGGCATGTGTAGACAGGAGACCTTACATACATCATCATGTATCAATCCCAAGAGTTCACTAACTCTTTCTTTGTTTCCAATAAACAGAGCTATGGTCATTTAATCTTTGTGACATGACTGGCAAGTTTCACAAGATGTAAATTCAAACTGATTTAAATATGCATCTAAAATGTAACTTCAGCCAATCGGGTCGCATTGATATGACCTAGTCTACAATGCCTCAAGAATGATTCGTTCATTTCTGAACTCTTCCTCTTGTGTGTGTTCTGTATATGAGGAACTGTAGTTTGATTTAGAACGTCAATGCTTTTAGATAACGTGCCTGAACCGATCAACTTTTGATATAGGAAATGTTCAAAACATTATCCATCAATACAAAATTTTATCAATTCTTTACTTATAAAGAGACTGATATGATTTTGTATATCAGGTTCGGTATCTAATAGCATTTGTTCAGAATCAATGTATTAGTAATACAGGGTGATAGTGACCAACAGACTTGGCTGCAACACTTGCCCCGTTTTCTGTCTCATGAAACTTATCACCCGTTCTCAGTTTTTCT
The DNA here is from genome assembly GCA_030015575.1 of Agapanthus africanus. Taxonomy (NCBI): domain Eukaryota; kingdom Viridiplantae; phylum Streptophyta; class Magnoliopsida; order Asparagales; family Amaryllidaceae; genus Agapanthus; species Agapanthus africanus. The sequence continues at coordinate 262,111,785 of CM057349.1, read as the reverse complement.
ACCCTTTTGTAGCCCTATGTAACAGATTGCATATCTGGGATCCTGATCCGGTATCATATACCTAGGATGCAGAGGATACTGAGAAACAGTTCTTTGTAATGAACACACCCGAAGGAGATGCATCATATGCACTTTCTTCATTTGGGCGGCATGGGAATCCTGGTATTCCCCTAATTCCTGCTCTGTCTTATAACAATTATAAGTTGGAGCGGGACCAACGTTCCCCAGCTCAGTATAACAAGCGGGTTCGGTCAATACATCCATATTATTATCTTGATTAAGGCATGATATGGTCGCTACCTGGAGAGAGAGAGAAGAAAACACTCAGCGTGCGCTCTTGCAAGAATAGATTGGTTATTATTTTATCTAATCAGGATGGCTCCCACTGTTTTTATCAAATCTTCCTTCAAACCCTAAAAGGAAAGACTAGCCGGGATTAATTGCACTCTACAAGTTCGTCAATCTTTCAGCCAGGCCAGTGTCGGTACTTTGAGGGAGGTTCCCCGTGCTTTCGCACGGACCTAATTACAGTAAATCTCGTTTTCCCAGAGGCGTAACCCCGTTGACACCTTTCTAGACACCTACTTGATCGGCTAATTGTAAAGTGAAAAACTCTTCCAGGAGTAACAATTACTCGCAGTGGGTATCGGGATCCAACTATCACATAGAAGGTATGCAATCTCATTGCAAATTTCAACACTTGAAACTCCCGATAATGGTTTTTACCCCTAGCACCTATGACCTTAGCTAAGGTCAACAAATCATAGGTACTAGTCAAGTTCTACCCGTCATTTCGTGATTAATTAGACCCACCCACATGACCCTTGGCTAAGGTCAACAAAGCCACATGACTGTCCTAACTAATCGCATCATATGCTGTGTAGGAAGACATCACTTAGCTACCGCACACTACGCCTCGGCTATGGTCGACAAACGTAGCACGAATACTAAGTACTCTACTTCCTAAAATGACGGAGGGTTGCGAATGGTTTTTATGAAAACCTTTAACGCTTTGAACTTGATCTCGTTGCGGAATCAAATGGTTTTTAAATGGAATGTTTTCGAGGCTTTTCTAGTTTTGCTAAAGGGGTCACTCCCGGTGAAAGAATCGTCGGCCCTTTCCTCGTCGAATGAGGTGCGGGATATATCATATATATCACTGTGCAAAGCGGAAACTATAGAAGCGACCAAAAACAAACCGAGGGTTGTAGCATCTGCCAGTTATTGCTAAAGGAGTCACTCCCGGTGAAGGGATCTCGGTCCTTTCCTCATCGAATAAGGTGCAGGATGTTCTATAATGAACACCACGATGCAAAGCAAGAACTGTAGCTACCAGTTTTTATTTTGAAATTCGATTCCACAACATCAATAAGGTTTATTTTCTTTCATTAATCTCATTAATGAATATCCCATCATTTAAGTCCACCTAAACATCACAGATAAATACGACGTACACTTATGCCATCCGCATTCGCCTCGATGTCCCCTCGTGCACAGTTAGGTTAGGTAACTAACGACAGAGCGGGGCAGGGCTAGCGCGGGTGTAAAACATAAGTAACGTCTATATAATATATCATATATACTATATACTATATCTATCTGAACAAACCACATGATCACATCACATATAACGCAGCAGAAAATATCATATGAAATATTGGATATACTAGGACGTCCGTGTTTTCAATACGAGCCAGTATAAAACACGGATTCCACGGTCGTGATGAATAGCCAATCCCATACCCCTAGACCCCTACGAGAGCGGCAAGCAACACTACCAATTCTAGGGTTAGGAGACCCGGACTCGACTCCTCGAGTTGGTCTCCCACTGGACCCCAGAACCCGGTTACTTGTGCTCCTCTCCTTGGGTCTATCCTAGTGCAGAAAAGTAAATAATATACAAAAGGTGACATCTTCCGCAACCTGGAAGTGCCCCAATAAAAGAATATTACAAACAAGTTTTTACATGAATGAAAAAGAAAAAAACACTCATCTCACATAAAAAACCCCGGCTATTCAAACACGACGATCCAATATAACATATCCAGCAACACATAACATCACATGTCATCAACGTAAGTAAATATGCGCATCCCAATTGTCGTTGACATATAGCAACGAAACCGGCGATATCACATATTACACTTACGGTCACAGAAAAGAAAGTGTAAAACTACAACAGTTGGAATCCGCAACCTTTTTAGACATCGCATGCCTAATCAAATGAATTCCTTAGACATCGCATGCCTAACAATTATAAACCCTGCATTTTAGTCTCAAAATCGAAAACACTTTTCAATATAAAAGTCGGGCAATTCAACAGGATTCCCGACATTCAGATCGAATGCTCATCGCAAACTTTATGTTAGTTATATGTATGCCCTAGAGGCCATTACTATACATAGGATGTATATTGTAGTGGATGCTGGGACATATATAGGGAGGACTTTCTTGCTCGACATGATAGTATGCTATCTGGTTAATCTTTACCTTAACGTGTACACTGATTGTCTCCCTGTTACATGTTGGTAAAGCCCTTAGGATCTGTACTTGACTACCTGGACTATGATGCGGATCATACTAGTGGGGACATGGTAGTCCATAAGTACATCCTTCAAAGTCCCTAGTCGTGGGTGTATCGAGACGGGGCATCGATATACCAGAGTAGACTAGCATATACCTTCTCGACCCATACAGATGGGCGATGGATGATCCCATATCCATTGGTGTTTGACATCAGAGATGATATACGGGTGCTCAGTGGAGACTGGGTACACTGGACGGACTCGCCGAGAACTCCCAGATGGTATTATACCTTACGTCAGATGGCAGTTCTCTGGTGACACTGGTACAGAGTAGTCTGTTGACCCGAGATCGTCATAGAGTCTTGTGTGGTTCCCACTGTGCTTTGATTTCCATCTTACCACGTCCAAGAGGGCGTGCAAAACGGTAGTTTTTGGGTACAGTCCCGAGTCACATGGAGGCAATGAGCGATAGAAGGGGATTCGTCTCTCCCGGTATAGGGAGTTGATGTTGCGCTGTGTTCGATTGGCTATAATCGGAAATCCCTGGCCAGGATTGCTGAGATTTACTGGTAAGTGTTACCAGTAGTTTCTCGAACTGTTATAGACCTCATATCGACACGACTTATCGAGCTATTGGGGTCTGACGTTTACCACCCCTAGGCGAGATATGCGACATATCAGACGATCAGACCGGACTGTACGGTAGTGTTACTGGTTGGATTCACTGGAGTGTGAGCGGGCTTGCTCGTCGATCTTCTGATCGCTCAATACCCGGGTGGCCGTTACGTTTAGCAGACCGCTTGCGGCTTGTGGGTGTTTGATATGATCATCACCTGCTGCCGGCGTATTGACGAGTCTTTAGAGTCCTACACAGAGGTTTCCTGGCTCAAGCAAAATGAAATAGGAGCGCATATGAGATATGTGCGGGACCGAGAATAATGCGTGTATGTGATACCGTATTCTATTCTCGCGATGAATGTGTCGAATGGTTGTATGCGATATAACCTAGTTATCGAATCGAGGATTGATTCGATAAGCCGATACATTGGATACTAGTCGGTTATTGCGATATGACCGGATCGTTAAATCAAGTGTTGATTTAATGATTTAATGTATAATTATATATTTGATATATTACTTTGCATTAACTAGTATTGGTTCACTTTATATGGATTTTCTCACTTGTATTGTGCACATTGTATATGTGATATACATTTGTACATTTGATTGTATCATGTTTGATGATACATGATTGTTTAAGTGTATGTTAAGATTAAACCATGGTTATGTGATGGTTAGGGTTATGATTTTATTTGCTTACTCATTTATTTATTTATTTATTTCATTTTGGCAAAAGAAAAGAAATGGTGGCTTGCTTTGTTTTACATTGAAGCTTCATGAAGGTTTGAAAAAGTCCACCATTTTTGTTTCATGCCTAACCTAACCATTGACCTAACCCTAGTTTATTCTCTACACTCGACCATGGTTGATTATGATAAGTATTCTTTTATTTTCTATTTTCTAAATAACTTATCATAACAATATTCTTCTTCTTCTTCATTTCTTCATGTGAAGAAAGCTTGCCTCTATCAATGGCAAGTGATGATAAAGAGTGAGAAATCCAATTCTAAAGTGAACCCGCTTCCTATTTCTTCATCCTCTACCTCTTGCCAAGTAGTATAGGGTGTTTTCTTCACAAGTTTCATGACTTGGTGAAGTGGGAGCTTGATCTAGCGATGCCTCGACGTAGATCATCTTCGGCATGGACATCGACGACCTAGCCCGCCTATTCTCCGATGAAGCCGACGCTAGAGCCCGGGAATTCATTTGGACAGCAAGGGGACTTCGTTGCGGAGCTATGGAGGTGGAGCACCGGATCTACAAAGGTTGTATTTCCGAATAAACCTTAGTTAAGTTGTTAACTAGTTTTGTTCCGCCTAGCTTTCTAGCCAACGATCCGTAGTCGGGTTTCTCGGCACCGTTAAAATTTGAAATTGGCATGGTTGATGCCTTGTGAGACCTCTTGAGAGTGCCTAGGAACCCCACACTTTAGTAGGCGGCCGCACCCCCGACGCCGTCGACAAAGTGCACCAAGGCGGAACACCGCTGCCGCGAGCACCCGAACGGATGCTTTCGGCGACGGGGTTCTCCTACAGTCACTTGGTCGGGGCTATGGAGTGAGGCTGTCTATTAAGTTTACCCGGCGAGTATCCGCGTACGCTACGTGATTGCGATGGACTTTTGATCACATCAAAATTCCGTGGCAACCGATCAAGTGAGACTAAACTACTAGATTTATATCATTCATTCAGTTATCTCATAACTACTTGTGAATTCCAAATGTTGTATCACATTCTGGATAAGACAGAAAATGTTAAACTTTCCGATCGAACAATCGAACACCCAAGTTTTCCCGATACAGTCCAACACATGAAATAAGTCTAAAGACATTCAGTTCGTGCCTCAGTACCAACGGTCCAGCCGTAGAAGGGTCAAGCCAACGCCTCACATGTGGCACGCCGTACTGCCCCAAACCCGAAGGTTCAAAGGGCAGTTCAAGACGGTCACATAATCGAGTTAAGGTTTGTTGTCTTCTAGAGGGACCATCGCGTTACTTGCACTACTTAGAACGTCCTTAAACCACGGAAAAATCCAACACTTGGAAAATTTCCGGCAGGGGAAAAAGTGGGTATTTATGTCCGGTCGAACTTTTTAACATATTCTAAAATTACCCGGAAAAACACACAGACAAAATTAGACAATCCGATCGATACACCGAGTCCCCAATACAACTCAGAAAATTCAACTCTTGAATAAATATTAAAAAAAAATCCCAGAAAATCCAACATCATAAAATAAGAATTACTGTGCAAATTTTATTGGATGATGTGACCTTACGGCCGCGGAACAGCGGCATAAGCCATGCTTATGCCGCTGTTCCGCGGCGGTTTAGATGAGATAGGTTCTCGTTTTGCACCATAATTCTTAGGTCTTCATGCTGAATTTTTTAGGAATTTTTAATCTGGAAAAATCCCAGTTTTTCAAAAATGTCCAGAGAGCCGTTTAAAGTCGGGGTTTCGGGTCGATCGGACTTCTAACTCCGTCTACGCATCGCCTAAGGTTTTAGCTAGGCTCTGATACCACTGTAGGGTTCCTAGGCACACTAATGAAGTCTCACAAGTGATCAAACATGGCTAATTCAAATTTTACAAGTGCCTACAAACCCTAATACGGATCGTTAACTAGATATATAGGCGATGCAAGCATGTAAACGAATTAAATACTAAAGGAAAGGAGCTACAACCTTTGTAGATCCGATCCACCACTTCCTGAGCTCCGCGACGATGTCCCTCCACTGTCCAAATCGAATTCCGGACTCTAGCATCGGCTCCATCGAAGAAATGGGCGGGCTTGGTCGTCGGCTTCGATGCCGAAGATGATCTACGTCGAGGCATCACTAGATCTTGCTCCCACTTCACCAAGTCATGAAACTTGTGAAGAAAACACCCTATACTACTTGGCAAGAGGTAGAGGATGAAGAAATAGGAAGTGGGTTCACTTTAGAATTGGATTTCTCACTCATTTTCACTAGTTGCCATTGATGGTAGCTAGGTTTTCTTTCTTGCTCAAGATGAAGAAGAAGAAGAAAAGATATGATAAGTGTTATGTAAATTAGATAAATAAATCAATACTTATCATTTACTAACCCTTGGTTAAGTGTAGAGAATGTACTATGGTTAGTTCATATGGTTAGGGTTAAGCATGAGACAAGAATGGTGACTTAGTCAAAGTTTCATGAATGTTCAACTAAAAACAAATAAAGCCACCATTCATCTTTCTCTTTTCCAAAATAAATAAATAAATCAATAAATAGAAAAAAGAATAAGTAAATAAAATGCAACCCTAACCATTCATATAACCATGGTCAATTCTTTACACAAACCCAAGCTTGCATGTATCATCAAACATGATACAATCTTGTGCACAAAAGTATATCTCATATACAACTTGTGCATTTTAAGTGAGTGAATCCATTTAAAGTGAACCAATACTAGTTAATGCAAAGTAATATATCAAATATATAATTATACATTAAATCATTAAATCAACACTTGATTCAATGATCCGGTCATGTCGCATGTAACCGGCTAGTATCCAATGTATCGGCTTATCGAGTCAATCCTTGATTCGATAACTAGGTTATATCGCATACAACCATTCGACACATTCATCGCGAGAATGAAATACGGTATCACATACACGCATTATTCTCGGTCCCGCACATATCTCATATGCGCTCCTATTTCGTTTCGCTTGAGCCAGGAAATCTCTGTGTAGGACTCTAAAGACTCGTCAATACGCCGGCAGCAGATGATGATCATATCAAACACCCACAAGCCGCAAGCGGTCTGCTAAACGTAACGGCCACCCGGATATTGAGCGATCAGAAGATCGACGAGCAAGCCCGCTCACACTCCTGTGAATCCAACCAGTAACACTTACCGTACAGTCCGGTCTGTTCGTCTGATATGTCGCATATCTCGCCTAGGGGTGGTAAACGTCTGACCCCAATAGCTAGATAAGTCATGCCGACGTAGGGTCCATAACATTCGTGAAACTACTGATAACTCTTACCAGTATATCACTGCAACCCTGGCCAGGGATTTCCTGTTATGGCCAGTCGTGCATAGCGCAACATCAACCCCCAATACCGGGAGAGACGAATCCCCTCCTATCGCTCATTGCCTCCATGTGAATCGGGACTGTACCCAAAAACCACCTGTTTGCACGACTCAGTAGAGCCGTGGTAGGGTGGAAATCAAAGCACAGTGGGAGACACACAAGACTCTATGACGATCTCGGGTCAACAGACTAAGCTGTACCAGTGTCACCAGAGAACTGCCATCTGACGTGAGGTATAATACCATCTGGGAGTTCTCGGCGAGTCCGTTCAGTGTACCCAGTCTCCACTGAGCACCCGTATACCATCTCTGATGTCAAACACCAATGGATATGGGATCATCCATCGCCCATCATATGGGTCGAGAAGATATACGCTAGTCTACTCTGGAATATCGATGCCCCGTCTCGATATTCCCACGACTAGGAACATTGAAGGATGTACTCATGGACTACCCAGGCCCCACTAGTATGATCTACATCATAGTCCTGGAAGTCGAGTACACATCCTAAGGGCTTTATCAACATGTAATCAGAGAGACAGGAAGTATACATGTTAAGATAAAGAGCAACCAGATAGCGTACTATCATGTCGAGCAAGAAAGTCCTACCTATATATGTCCCAGCATCCACTACAATATACATCCAATGTACAGTAATGGCCTCTAGGGCATACATATAACTAACAGATGGAGCTTACTAGATACAAATGAAAGAATAAAAATACAATGGTTGTTCAGATACAAGTGAACCAACCTACAGTGCAAATCACCCTGAAGAAAAGATGTGCCAGCAAGCTGCTAGGGAACCCTGTACATCGAACCTGTAATAAAATTTGGCACAACGGGGGTGAGTTGCCAACTCGTGAGTAGAAGACATCTACGAAAAGAAATCGAATGCACGACGCTATCCTTGGTCATAATAATACACTACTAAGCCCCAATCATCTAGTAATAGCAGGGTAATACTACGTGTAAGTGCAGATACTCCGTGCTCGTGTCAGTGCCTCATATAGTGCTATGTCATATGAATGGATATGCATGCACCATGAATGTAAAATAACCAATCCTGAAATCCAGGTGTATCTGTATAAGAAATCTTTCGCTGTTATCATTGTAAAATGTGTATAGGAATCTGAAATATCAACAATGAAATCCATGAAATCCGTGTCAAGCATCGACACAAAACATGTAAATCTCAAGTCTCAATACCTCAAAATCTCAATGTCTCATAGTCTCAATATCTCGGGCTCCGTCAGTCCGGATCGGCCCATATCATCAAATCTCATGACAACGGTCGGTATCCTCCGGATATCCGTCGCGCCAGACATCACCGGTAGGTAGCCTTCCCCTGCCAGGCTCATCGTCTACAACTCGATCTTCTTGCCCCGGGGTACCATACCGGGCCCACCATGTACCCGAGATGGTTCATCCGCTCCTCGAATCGGGTCTCGAAATCCATCAGAAAACATGAAATCTCATGGTGGACGACACATACATCACGAGAAAACCGCATCTTATGTTTTTAAAAAGAGAAGAGGAGGAGAGAGAGAAGTTTTTATATATTCTTGCAGTTTTCCCCAAAATCCAGAAATCTCATAGAAATCCAAATCTCAAAATCATGAGTAAGTAAATGATAAGTGTCGGCATATGCCCCATAAAACTGCATGATAACATGAGAATATGAATGCATGAATGTCTAAGTAATAAATGCCATGTCTATACTGGCATCTGAGAGTAATCACAATATTATATATCGATCTAGTTGCTAGCTGATTCTATCAATAAAAGATAATAAGATCTAAAGTATACGTGACATAGCAATTACCGATGATGATGTGTGTGAGCCGGCAAATAAGTGTGCGTGGAATATGCGCATCATCGGTAATGGTGCTGGTTGTAGGGTTCCTAGGCACACTAATGAGGTCTCACAAGGCATCAACCATGCCAATTTCAAAAATTACAAGTGCCGAGAAACCCTAATACGGATCGTTAACTAGATATATAGGCGACAAATGAAACTAGTTAACAACTTAACTACAAGAACGGAAATACAACCTTTGTAGATCCGGTTCTCCACCTCCATTGCTCCATGATGAAGTCCCCTCGCTGTACATATCGGATCCCGGACTCTAGCATCGGCTTCATCGGAGAATTGGGCGGGCTTGGTCATCGACTACGATGCCGAAGATGATCTACGTCGAGGCATCACAAGATCAAGCTCCCACTTCACCAAGTCATGAAACTTGTGAAGAAAACACCCTATACTACTTGGCAAGAGGTAGAGGATGAAGAAATAGGAAGTGGGTTCACTTTAGAATTGGATTTCTCACTCATTTTCTCAAGTTGCCATTGATGGAGGCAAGCTTCTTCTTGAAGAAGAAGAAGAAGAAGACGAAAAATGTTATGATAAGAATATTTCAAAAAGAAAATAAAATGTATACTTATCATAATCCAACCATGGTCAAGTGTAGAGAATAAACTAGGGTTAGGTCAATGGTTAGGGTTAAGCATGAAGACAAAAATGGTGACTTAGTCAAAGCTTCATGAAGCTTCAACATGCATCCAAAGAAAGCCACCATTTTTCTTTTCTTTTGCCAAAAAGAAATAAATAAATAAATGAATAAATAAATAAAAGGAAAACCCTAACCATTACACAACCATGGTTTAATCTTTACACATACTCAAGTAAGCATGTATCATCAAACATGATACAATCAAGTGCACAAAAGTATATCACATATACAACTTGTGAACTTCAAGTGAGAAAATCCATTTAAAGTGAACCAATACTAGTTAATGCAAAGTAATATATCAAATATATAATTATGCATTAAATCATTAAATCAACACTTGATTTAACGATCCGGTCATATCGCATATAACCGACTAGTATCCTATGTATCGGCTTACCGAATCAATCCTTGATTCGATAACTAGGTTATATCGCATACAACCTTTCGATACATTCATCGCGAGAATGAAATACGGTATCACATACACGCATTATTCTCGGTCCCGCACATATCTCATATGCGCTCCTATTTCGTTTCGCTTGAGCCAGGAAACCTCTGTGTAGGACTCTAAAGACTCGTCAATACGCCGGCAGCAGGTGATGATCATATCAAACACCCACAAGCCGCAAGCGGTCTGCTAAACGTAACGGCCACCCGGGTATTGAGCGATCAGAAGATCGACGAGCAAGCCCGCTCACACTCCTGTGAATCCAACCAGTAACACTTACCGTACAGTCCGGTCTGATCGTCTGATATGTCGCATATCTCGCCTAGGGGTGGGAAACGTCAGACCCCAATAGCTCAATAAGTCGTGTCGATATGAGGTCTATAACAGTTCGAGAAACTACAGGTAACACTTACCAGTAAATCTCAGCAACCCTGGCCAGGGATTTCCGGTTATAGCCAATCGAACACTGCGCAACATCAACCCCCTATACCGGGAGAGACGAATCCCCTCTTATCGCTCATTGCCTCTATGTGACTCGGGACTGTACCCAAAAACCACCGTTTTGCATGCCCTCTTGGACGTGGTAATATGGAAATCAAAGCACAGTGGGAACCACACAAGACTCTATGACGATCTCGGGTCAACAGACTACTCTGTACCAGTGTCACCAGAGAACCGCCATCTGACGTAAGGTATAATACCATCTGGGAGTTCTCGGCGAGTCCGTCCAGTGTACCCAGTCTCCACTGAGCACCCGTATATCTGCAGGGTTCCTAGGAACTCTAGTGAGGTCTCCCAAGCCATCTACCATGGCAATTTCAAAAATTATGGTGCCTACAAACCCTAAGCAACGGATCGTATGCTAGATTTCTAGGCGAACAAGAACTAGTTAACAGTTAACTATATAAAATACGGAAATACAACCTTTGTAGATCCGGTGCTCCACCTCCATAGCTCCGCAACGAGGTCCTCTCCGCTGTCCAAATCGAATCTGGGCTCTAGGATCGGCTTCGTCGGAGAATGGGCAAGCTAGGTCGTCGATGTCCATGCCGAAGATGATCTACGTCGAAGCATCGATGAATCAAGCTCCACCTTCACCAAGTCATGAAACTTGTGAAGGAAACACACTCTACTACTTGGCAAGAGGTAGAGGATGAAGAAATAGGAAGTGGGTAGACTTTAGAATTGGATTTCTCACTCATTTCCAACAATCACCATTGATGGACTTCAAGCTTCTTCACTTGAAGCATGAAGAAGAAGAAGAAAGATATTATGATAAGTTAATAGAAAATGAAAAGAAAATAAAATTCTTATCATAATTCTAACTAGAGTTAAGTGTAGAGAATGAATCATGGTTAGTGGGAATGGTTAGGGTTAAGGATGAGATAAGGATGGTTGACTTGAACAAAGCTTCATGAAGCTTCAACTAAAGTCCAAATCTAGCAACCATTCTTTTCTCTTTTCTTTTTATTTTCCAAAGTGAATAAACAAATAAATAAATGAATAAATAAGTAATGGAAAATAAAACCCTAACCATTCTTTTAACCATGGTTTATTCTTTGCACTTAACCAAGTATACTTGTATCATCAAACATGATACAATCAAGTGCACAAAATCATATCGCATATGTAATGTGCACATCCGAGCGAGAAAATCCATCTTAAGTAAACCGATACTAGTTTATGCAAAGCAATATATCAAATATATAAATATGCATTAAATCATTAAATCAACACTTGATTCAATGATCCGGTCATGCGCACATAACCGACTGGTATCTAATATATCGGCTTATCGAATCAACGCTTGAATCGATAACTAGGTTATATCGCATACAACCATTCGATATATTTATCGCGAGAATAGAATACGGTATCACATACACGCATTATTCTCGGTCCCGCACATATCTCATATGCGCTCCTATTTCGTTTCGCTTGAGCCAGGAAACCTCTGTGTAGGACTCTAAAGACTCGTCAATACGCCGGCAGCAGGTGATGATCATATCAAACACCCACAAGCCGCAAGCGGTCTGCTAAACGTAACGGCCACCCGGGTATTGAGCGATCTGAAGATCGACGAGCAAGCCCGCTCACACTCCAGTGAATCCGACCAGTAACACTACCGTACAGTCCGGTCTGATCGTCTGATATGTCGCATATCTCGCCTAGGGGTGGTAAACGTCAGACCCCAGTAGCTCAATAAGTCGTGTCGATATGAGGTCTATAACTGTTCGAGAAACTACTGGTAACACTTACCAGTAAATCTCTGCAACCCTGGCCAGGGATTTCCTGTTATAGCCAATCGAACACAGCGCAACATCAACCCCCATATACCGGGAGAGACGAATCCCCTCCTATCGCTCATTGCCTCCATATGACTCGGGACTGTACCCAAAAACCACCGTTTTGCACGCCCTCTTGGACGTGGTAAGATGGAAATCAAAGCACAGTGGGAACCACACAAGACTCTATGACGATCTTGGGTCAACAGACTACTCTGTACCAGTGTCACCAGAGAACTGCCATCTGACGTGAGGTATAATACCATCTGGGAGTTCTCGGCGAGTCCGTCCAGTGTACCCAGTCTCTACTGAGCACCCGTATATCATCTCTGATGTCAAACACCGATGGATATGGGATCATCCATCGCCCATCTGTATGGGTCGAGAAGGTACACGCTAGTCTACTCTGGCATATCGATGCCCCGTCTCGATACACCCACGACTAGGGACTTTGAAGGATGTACTTATGGACTACCATGTCCCCACTAGTATGATCCGCATCATAGTCCAGGTAGTCAAGTACAGATCCTAAGGGCTTTACCAACATGTAACAGAGAGACAATCAGCATACACGTTAAGGTAAAGTTCAACCAGATAGCATACTATCATGTCGAGCAAGAAAGTCCTCCCTATATATGTCCCAGCATCCACTACAATATACATCCTATGTACAGTAATGGCCTCTAGGGCATACATATAACTAACAATCTCCCACTTGCACTAGGGCCATCTGTAGCAGTGGTTGCAGTATCTCATACTCAACCATCCCATAAAAGTCTCTCTCTGGGAACAGGCCTTTGTGAGTGGATCCGCTGTGTTGTCCTCAGAATCTACTCTCCTAACCTCGATCTCCCTGGAGATCAACCATCTCCATGATCAGGTGATACTGCCTTAGAATATGTCTGGATCACTGATGGGACGGACGTTCCTTGGCATAAGCCACAACTCCATTGTCACACAATGGTAGGAACATAGTTCATCTCATGAACCAATATACACCCAAACAGCCTCTTTGGTAGCATCTTAAGTAGCGATGTATCCAGCCTTTATCGTCTAGTATGTCACGGTATCCTGCTTGGAACTCTTCCAACATACCGTCCCTTCACTGAGGGTAAAGACAATGCCTGTGACTGACATTCAGTCGTCCTTATCACCCTGGAACCCTTCCAGTGATTATCCCTTGGATCGATTGATACCATCTCACTACTACTAGTGAGAATCCTAACATCCATTTAGATCTATCTCATAGATCCAAAATCCAGGATTTAGTAGATATCACTTTGATCCTATATGGAGAATTCTAGTGATAAGCGGAGATTGACCGAGCGTAGCATAAGAAACTCTTTTCTTATCAAGAGTATGTCATCCACGTACTCTACGAGGATCGTCACCATACTCCCTACTACCTTTTTGTATATACAAGGTTCATCTACCATTTTGATGATGTCAAACTCTTTGACTGCTTCATCAAAACAGACGTTCCAACTCCGCGATGCCTGCTTTATCCTATAAAGCATCTTGCACACGTTTCCGCTGCTCCCACTGTCTACGAAGCCCTCTGGCTGTGTACTTATAGACGCACTCTTCTAAATCATCATTTAGAAAAGCAGTCAAGACACCCAACCGCCAGATATCATAGTCATGGTATGTAGCCGTGGTAAGTAGGATCTGAATGGACTTAAGCATAGATCCTTAGAAAAAGTTTCATCATGATCCACGCCTGGTCAATGATGCAAACTTTTAACAAGTCTAGCTTTGAAAGTCTCAACTTTTCCATGTACACCAAGTAATCTTCTCAAGATATACTTGCTCCTGATGGGGATTTAACCCTTCAGATATAGCAACTAAAGTCCATACTTTGTTGGTGTATAAGGATTCCATCTCAGATCGCTAAGCATCCAGCCATTCTTACAGAGTCTTACTCCTGATGGCCAGCTCGAAACTAGTTGGGTCATCATCTCATGATGTAATCCTCGCTCCCACTGTCATAGAGAAACAGAAGTATCTCTCAGGTGGGTGAGAAAACCCTATTAGATCGGCGGAGAGGCTGAGGTTCGTTGGCATCTACTGAATACTTTGGTTCTATCAAATCATCAGCTGTAATTTGTATAGCTGGAACCTTTTCAGTTCTACATTACAGTCCTTGCCTCGAGCTTGTCCGGATTTTGTTTTTAGACATAGGCCGGGCAACCCCAAATCTTAACTAACTTAAGACATGGGCTCTTCCCTTTCCATATCACATATGAAGTGGTAGGCAACTGATTTGATTCGAACCCTATTCAATAGGTATGCAGCTTCTCAAGCGCATAACTCCCAAAAGGAAAAAGGTAACTCAGTAGTACTCATCATAGAGCACACCATATCAAATAGGGTGTATCTGCTCCGCCCCGATATACCATCGTGCTATGGTGTATTCAGAGGAGTAATGCTGAGAGAGAATCTCATTCTCCTTTAGAATAATCCAGGATTTCCGTGCTCAAGTATTCTCCTCCTTGATCTCATCATAGGACATAATACTTATACCCGTTTAGGTTCTCTACTTCCAACTTATATTCTGTGAATATCTCAAAAGGTTCGGACTCATGTTTCAACAGGAACATATGACTGAATCTTGAGAGATTATCTGAGAATATAATGAAGTATAAAGAACCGGTCTTGGCATGTGTAGACAGGGGACCTACATACATCAACATGTATCATCCCAAGAGTTTATTAACTCTTTCTCTGTTTCCAATAAACAGAGCTATGGTCATCTTATCTTTGTGACATGACTGGCGAGTTTCACAAGATGTAAATTCAAACTAATTTAAATATGCATTTTTATGTAACTCTAGCTAGTCGGGTCACATTGATCTGACCTAGTCTACAATGCCTCAAGAAGAATTCGTTCATTTCTGAACTCTTCCTCTTATGTGTGTTCCATATACTAAGAACTGTAGTTTGATTTAGAACATTAATGCTTTTAGATAACGTGCCTGAACCGATCAACTTTTGATATAGGAAATGTTCAAAACATTATCCAACAATACAAAATTATATCATTTCTTTACTAATAAAGAGACTGATATGATTTTGTATATCAGGTTCGATATCTAACAACATTCGTTCATAATCAATGTATCGGTAATACAGGGTGACAGTGACCGACAGACTTGGCTGCAACACTTGCCCCGTTTTCTGCCTCATGAAACTTATCACCCGTTCTCAGTTCTTCTACCTTTCTGTAGCCCTATGTAACATATTACATATCTGGGATCCTGATCTGGTATCACATACCCAGGACGTAGAGGATACTGAGAAACAGTTCTTTGTAACGAACACACCCGAAGATGATGCATCAGCATGCACTCTCTTCGTTTGGGCGGCACGGGAAATCTGGTATTCCCCAATTTCCTGCTCTGTCTTATAACACTTATAAGTTGGAGCGGGACCAACGTTCCCCAGCTCAGTATAACAAGCGGGTTCGGTCAATAATCTGTATTATTATCTTGATTAAGGCGTGATATGGTCGCTACCTGGAGAGAGAGAGAAGAAAACACTCAGCGTGCGCTCTGTCAAGAATAGATTGGTTATTATTTTATCTAATCAGGATGGCTCCCACTGCTTTTTATCAAATCTTCCTTCAAACCCTAAAAGGAAAGACTAGCCGGGATTAATTACACACTACAAGTTCGCCAATCTTTCAGCCAGGCCAGTGTCGGTACTTTGAGGGAGGTCCCCCGTGCTTTCGCACGAACCTAATTAATGTAAACCTCGTTTTCCCAGAGGCGTAACCCCATTAACACCTTTCTAGACACCTACTTGATCGGCTAATTGTAATGTATAAAACTCTCCCAGGAGTAACTCTTACTCGCAGCGGGTATCGGGATCCAACTATCTCATAGAAGGTATGCAATCTCATTGCAAATTTCAACACTTGAAATTCCCGATAATAATTTTGCCCCTAGCTCGCTATGACCTTGACGCATGCCAAACAACCTATAGTCTGCTAGTCAAGTTCAACCCGTCATTTCCTGATTGAATTAAACCCACCCGCACGACCCTTGACGCATGCCAAACAACGCCGTACGAATACCCTAATCCAATCGCATCATATGCTGGCAGATAAGCACTAGTTAGCTACCGTACACTACGCCTTGACGCATGCCAAACAACCGCAGCACGAATACTAACTAATACTTATCTGAAATGACGGAGGGCTACGACAGGTTTTTCTGAAAACCTATTGCGTAATGAACTTGATATCGTTGTAGGATCGAATGAATTTTGAAATGGAGTGCTTTTGAGGCTTTTCTAGTTTTGCTAAAGGAGTCACTCCCGGTGAAGGGATCGTCGGTCCTTTCCTCGTCGAATGAGGTGCGGGATATATCATATATATCACTGTGCAAAGCAAAAACACTTAAAAGCAATCAAAATACAAACCGAGTGTGTAGCATCTGCCAGTTATTGCTAAAGGAGTCACTCCCGGTGAAGGGATCTCGGTCCTTTCCTCATCGAATAAGGTGCAGGATATATCACATATACCTCTGTGCAAAGCAAGAACTGTAGCTACCTGTTTTATTTTGAAATTCGATTCTACAACATCTTAGGTTTCTTTTATTTCATTAATCACATTAATGAAGTCCCATCATTTATGTACCTAAACATCACAGATAGATATGACGTACACTTATGCCATCCGCATTCGCCTCGATGTCCCCTCGTGCACCGTTAGGTTAGGTAACTAACGGCAGAGCAGGGCAGGGCTAGCGCGGGTGTAAAACATAAGTAACGTCTATATAATATATCATATATACTATATATAGTATCTATCACAGAACATCACATGATCACATCACAGATATCGCAGCAGAAGAATCATATGAAATATTGGATATACTAGGACGTCCGTGTTTTCAATACGAGCCAGTATAAAACACGGATTCCACGGTCGTGATGAATAGCCAAACCCACACCCCTAGACCCCTACGAGAGCGGCAAGCAACCCTACCAATTCTGGAGTTAGGAGACCCGGACTCGACTCCTCGAGTTGGTCTCCCACTGGACTCCAAAACCCGGTTACTTGTGCCCTCCTCCTTGGGTCTATCCTAGTGCGGAAAAGTAAATAATATACAACAGGTGACTACTCCCGCAACCTGGAAGCGCCCCAAATAAAAGAATATTACATACAAGTTTTTACATGAATGAAAATGAAAAACACTCATCTCACATAAAAACCCCCGGCTATTCAAACACGACGATCCAATATAACATATCCAGCAACACATAACATCACATGTCATCAACGTAAGTGAATATGCGCATCCCAATTGTCGTTGACATATAGCAACGAAACCGGCGATATCACATATTACACTTACGGTCACAGAAAAGAAAGTGTAAAACTACAACAGTTGGAATCCGCAATCACCTCAGACATCGCATGCCTGACCAAATGAATTACTTAGACATCGCATGCCTAACAATTATAAACCCCGCATTTTAGTCTCAAAATCGAAAACACTTTTCAATATCAAGTCGGGCAATTCAACAAGATTCCCGACATCCTGATCGGATGCTCGTCGCAAACTTCAGTAGGCGGCCGCACCCCCGATACCGTCGACGAAGTGCACCAAGGCGGAACACCGCTACCGCGAGCACCCGGACGAATGCTTTCGGCGACGGGGTTCTCCTACAGTCACTTGGTCGGGGCTATGGAGTGAAGCTGTCTATTAAGTTTATCCGGCGAGTATCCGCGTACGCTACGTGATTGCGACGGACTTTTGATCACATCAAAATTCCGTGGCAACCGATCAAGTGAGACTAAACTGCTACGTTTATAACATTCATTCAGTTATCACATAACCATTGTGAATTCCAATTATTGTATCCCATTCCAGATAAACAGAAAATGTTAAACTTTCCGATCGAACAATCGAACACCCAAGTTTTCCCGAAACAGATCAACACATGAAACAAGTCTAACAACATTCCGTTCGTGCCTCAGTACCAACGGTCCAGCCGTAGAAGGGTCAAGCCAACGCCTCACACGTGGCACGCCGTACTACCCCAAACCCGAAGGTTCAAAGGGCAGTTCAAGACGGTCACATAATCGAGTTAAGGTTTGTGTCTTCTAGAGGGACCATCGCATTACTTGCACTACTTAGAACGTCGTTAAACTACGGAAAAATCCAACACTTGGAAATTTCCCGACAGGGGAAAAGTTGGGTATTTATATCCGGTCGAACTATTTAACATATTCTAAAATTTATCCGGAAAGCCACACAGACAAAATTTGATATCCCGATCGAAACACCGAATTCCCAAAACAACTCAGAAAAATTCAACTCTGGAAAAAATATTAAAAATATCCAGAGAACTCAGCACAGCTAAATAGGAGTTACTGTGAAAACAACCCTACAGAAAACGACAAACCCGCCGCCCTTCCGCCGCACGAGCCAGGATCATGCCGCGGAAGCGCGGCGGTCTGATGGAATTAGGGCTACGAAATTCACAGTTTCTCTTATATTTTCCTGCATGTTTTTCTGAATATTTTTAATGTGGAAAAATCCCAGATTTTAAAAATTGTACAGAGAGCAACTTTGAATCGGGGTTTCGGGTTCGTTCGGACTTCAATTTCCGTCTACGCTTCGCCTAAGGCTCTAGCTAGGCTCTGATACCACTGCAGGGTTCCTAGGCACTCTAGTGAGGTCTCCCAAGCCATCTACCATGGCAATTTCAAAAATTATGGTACCTACAAACCCTAAGCAACGGATCGTATGCTAGATTTCTAGGCGAACAAGAACTAGTTAACAGTTAACTATATAAAATACGGAAATACAACCTTTGTAGATCCGGTGCTCCACCTCCATAGCTCCGCAACGAGGTCCTCTCCGCTGTCCAAATCGAATCTGGGCTCTAGGATCGGCTTCGTCGGAGAATGGGCAAGCTAGGTCGTCGATGTCCATGCCGAAGATGATCTACGTCGAAGCATCGATGAATCAAGCTCCACCTTCACCAAGTCATGAAACTTGTGAAGGAAACACACTCTACTACTTGGCAAGAGGTAGAGGATGAAGAAATAGGAAGTGGGTAGACTTTAGAATTGGATTTCTCACTCATTTCCAACAATCACCATTGATGGACTTCAAGCTTCTTCACTTGAAGCATGAAGAAGAAGAAGAAAGATATTATGATAAGTTAATAGAAAATGAAAAGAAAATAAAATTCTTATCATAATTCTAACTAGAGTTAAGTGTAGAGAATGAATCATGGTTAGTGGGAATGGTTAGGGTTAAGGATGAGATAAGGATGGTTGACTTGAACAAAGCTTCATGAAGCTTCAACTAAAGTCCAAATCTAGCAACCATTCTTTTCTCTTTTCTTTTTATTTTCCAAAGTGAATAAACAAATGAATAAATGAATAAATAAGTAATGGAAAATAAAACCCTAACCATTCTTTTAACCATGGTTTATTCTTTGCACTTAACCAAGTATACTTGTATCATCAAACATGATACAATCAAGTGCACAAAATCATATCGCATATGTAATGTGCACATCCGAGCGAGAAAATCCATCTTAAGTAAACCGATACTAGTTGATGCAAAGCAATATATCAAATATATAAATATGCATTAAATCATTAAATCAACACTTGATTCAATGATCCGGTCATGCGCACATAACCGACTGGTATCTAATATATCGGCTTATCGAATCAACGCTTGAATCGATAACTAGGTTATATCGCATACAACCATTCGATATATTTATCGCGAGAATAGAATACGGTATCACATACACGCATTATTCTCGGTCCCGCACATATCTCATATGCGCTCCTATTTCGTTTCGCTTGAGCCAGGAAACCTCTGTGTAGGACTCTAAAGACTCGTCAATACGCCGGCAGCAGGTGATGATCATATCAAACACCCACAAGCCGCAAGCGGTCTACTAAACGTAACGGCCACCCGGGTATTGAGCGATCTGAAGATCGACGAGCAAGCCCGCTCACACTCCAGTGAATCCGACCAGTAACACTACCGTACAGTCCGGTCTGATCGTCTGATATGTCGCATATCTCGCCTAGGGGTGGTAAACGTCAGACCCCAGTAGCTCAATAAGTCGTGTCGATATGAGGTCT
Source organism: Agapanthus africanus (assembly GCA_030015575.1). Classification (NCBI taxonomy): domain Eukaryota; kingdom Viridiplantae; phylum Streptophyta; class Magnoliopsida; order Asparagales; family Amaryllidaceae; genus Agapanthus; species Agapanthus africanus. The sequence continues at coordinate 262,091,207 of CM057349.1, read as the reverse complement.
ATAACTGTTCGAGAAACTACTGGTAACACTTACCAGTAAATCTCTGCAACCCTGGCCAGGGATTTCCTGTTATAGCCAATCGAACACAGCGCAACATCAACCCCCATATACCGGGAGAGACGAATCCCCTCCTATCGCTCATTGCCTCCATGTGACTCGGGACTGTACCCAAAAACCACCGTTTTGCACGCCCTCTTGGACGTGGTAAGATGGAAATCAAAGCACAGTGGGAACCACACAAGACTCTATGACGATCTTGGGTCAACAGACTACTCTGTACCAGTGTCACCAGAGAACTGCCATCTGACGTGAGGTATAATACCATCTGGGAGTTCTCGGCGAGTCCGTCCAGTGTACCCAGTCTCTACTGAGCACCCGTATATCATCTCTGATGTCAAACACCGATGGATATGGGATCATCCATCGCCTATCTGTATGGGTCGAGAAGGTACACGCTAGTCTACTCTGGCATATCGATGCCCCGTCTCGATACACCCACGACTAGGGACTTTGAAGGATGTACTTATGGACTACCATGTCCCCACTAGTATGATCCGCATCATAGTCCAAGTAGTCAAGTACAGATCCTAAGGGCTTTACCAACATGTAACAGAGAGACAATCAGCATACACGTTAAGGTAAAGTTCAACCAGATAGCATACTATCATGTCGAGCAAGAAAGTCCTCCCTATATATGTCCCAGCATCCACTACAATATACATCCTATGTACAGTAATGGCCTCTAGGGCATACATATAACTAACAATATCATCTCTGATGTCAAACACCAATGGATATGGGATCTTCCATCGCCCATCTGTATGGGTCGAGAAGGTATACGCTAGTCTACTCTGGTATATCGATGCCCCGTCTCGATATACCCACGACTAGGGACTTTGAAGGATGTACTTATAGACTACCATGTCCCCACTAGTATGATCCGCATCATAGTCCAGGTAGTCAAGTACTCATCCTAAGGGCTTTACCAACATGTAACAGAGAGACTATCAGTGTACACGTTAAGGTAAAGATCAACCAGATAGCATACTATCATGTCGAGCAAGAAAGTCCTCCCTATATATATTCCAGCCTCCACTACAATGTACATCCAATGTACAGTAATGGCCTCTAGGGCATACATATAACTAACAATCTCCCACTTGCACTAGGGCCATCTGATAGCAGTGGTTGCAGTATCTCATACTCAACAATCCCATAAAAGTCTCTCTCTGGGAAAAGGCCTTTGTGAGTGGATCCGCCGTGTTGTCCTCTGAGTCTATTCTCCTAACCTCGATCACCCTGGAGATCAACCATCTCCATGATCAGGTGACACTGCCTTAGAATATGTCTGGATCACTGATGGGACTGGCGTTCCTTGGCATAAGCCACAACTCCATTGTCACACAATGGGAGAAACTTAGTTCATCTCATGAACTAATATACACCCAGACAGCCTCTTTGGTAGCATCTTCAGTAGCGATGTATCCAGCCTTAATCGTCTAGTATGCCACGGTATCTAGCTTGGAACTCTTCCAACATACCGTCCCTTTTCTGAGGGTAAAGACAATGCCTGCGACTGACTTTCAGTCATCCTTATCACCCTGGAACCCTTCCAGTGATTCTCCCCAGGATCGGTTGATACCATCTCACTACAACTAGTGAGAATCCTAACATCCAATTAGATCTATCTCATAGATTCAAAACCCAGGATTTAGGAGGTATCATTTTGATCCCATATGGAGAATCATTGTGATAAGCGGAGATTGACCGAGCGTAGCTTAGGAAACTCCTTCCCTATCAAGAGTATGTCATCCACGTACTCTACGAGGATCATTACCATACTCCCTACTACCTTTTTGTATATACAAGGTTCATCTACCATTTTGATGATGTCAAACTCTTTGACTAAGACATCAAAACAGATGTTCCAACTCCGCGATACCTGCTTTATCTTATAAAGCATCTTGTACACGTTTCCGCTGCTCCCACTGTCTACGAAGCCCTCTGGCTGTGTACTTATAGACGTTCTCTTCTAAAACATCATTTAGAAAAGCAGTCACGGCACCCAACCGCCAGATATCGTAGTCATGGTATGTAGCCGTGGCAAGTAGGATCTGGATGGACTTAAGCATAGCCACTTGAAAAGGTTTCATCATAATCCACGTCTGGTCGATGACGAAAAGCTTTAACAAGTCTAGCTTTGAAAGTCTCAACTTTTCCATCTACACCAAGTAATCTTCTCAAGATATACTTGCTCCTGATAGGGATTTAACCCTTCAGATATAGCAACCAAAGTCCATACTTTGTTGGTGTACATAGATTCCATCTCAGATCGCTAAGCATCCAGCCATTCTTACAGAGTCCCACTCCTGATGGCCAGCTCGAAACTAGTTGGGTCATCATCTCATGATGCAATCCTCGCTCCCACTGTCATAGAGAAACCGAAGTATCTCTCATGTGGGTGAGGAACCCTACTAGATCGGCGGAGAGGCTGAGGTTCGTTGGTAACTATTGAATCCTTTGGTTCTATCAAATCATCAGCTGCAGTTTGTATAGCTGGAACATTTCCAGTTCTACATAACTGACCTTGCCTCGAGCTTGTCCGGATTTTTCTTTTAGACATAGCCCGGACAACCCCAAATCTTAACCAACCTAAGATATGGGCTCTTCCCTTATCATATCATATATGAAATGGTAGGCAACTGATTTGATTTGAACCCTATTCAATAGGTATGCAGCTTCTCAAGTGCATAACTCCAAAAAGGAAATAGGTAACTCAGTAGTACTCATCATAGAGCACACCTTATCATATAGGGTGTGATTGCTCCGCCCCGATATACCATCGTGCTATGGTGTATACGGAGGAGTAATGCTGAGAGAGAATCTCATTCTCCTTTAGAAAAGTCCAAGAATTTCGTGCTCAAGTATTCTCCTCCCTGATATCATCATAGGACATAATACTTATACCCGTATTTTGGTTCTCTACTTCTAACTTATATTCTGTGAATATCTCAAAAGGTTCGGACTTGTGTTTCAACAGGAACATAGGTCTGAATCTCGAAAGATCATCAGAGAATGTAATGAAGTAAAAAGAACCGGTCTTGGTAAGTGTAGACAGGGGACCTACATACATCAACATGTATCATCCCAAGAGTTCACTAACTCTTTCTCTGTTTCCAGTAAACGGAGCTATGGTCATCTTATCTCTGTGACATGGCTGGCAAGTTTCACAAGATGTAAATTCAAACTGATTTAAATATGCATCTACATGTAACTTCAGCTAGTCGGGTCGCATTGATATGACCTAGTCTACAATGCCTCAAGTAGGATTCGTTCATTTCTGAACTCTTCCTCTTGTGTGTGTTCCGTATACTAAGAACTGTAGTTTGATTTAGAACATCAATGCTTTTAGATAACGTGCCTGAACCGATCAACTTTTGATATAGGAAATGTTCAAAACATTATCCATCTATACAAAATTTTATTATTTCTTTACTAATAAAGAGATAGATATGATTTTGTATATCAGGTTCGGTATTTAATAACATTCGTTCAGAATCAATGTATTTGGAATACAGGGTGACAGTGACCAACAGACTTGGCTGCAACACTTGCCCCGTTTTCTGCCTCATGAAACTTATCACCCGATCTCAGTTTTTCTACCTTTTTGTAGCCCTATGTAACAGATTACATATCTGGGATCCTGATCCGGTATCACATACCCAGGATGCGGAGGATACTGAGAAACGGTTCTTTGTAATGAACACACCCGAAGATGATGCATCAGCATGCACTCTCTTCGTTTGGGCGGCACGGGAATTCTGGTAATCCCCAATTTTCTGCTCTGTCTTATAACAATTATAAGTTGGAGCGGGACCAACGTTCCCCAGCTCAGTATAACAAGCGGGTTCGGTCAATATTCCGTATTATTATCTTGATTAAGGCGTGATATGGTCGCTACCTGGAGAGAGAGAGAAGAAAACACTCAGCGTATGCTCTTGCAAGAATAGATTGGTTATTATTTTATCTAATCAGGATGGCTCCCACTGCTTTTTATCAAATCTTCCTTCAAACCCTAAAAGGAAAGACTAGACGGGATTAATTACACGCTACAAGTTCGCCAATCTTTCAGCCAGGCCAGTGTCGGTACTTTGAGGGAGGTTCCCCGTGCTTTCGCACAGACCTAATTAATGTAAACCTCGTTTTCCCAGAGGCGTAACCCCGTTGACACCTTTCTAGACACCTACTTGATCGGCTAATTGTAATGTGTAAAACTCTCCCAGGAGTAACTCTTACTCGCAGTGGGTATCGGGATCCAACTATCTCATAGAAGTTATGCAATCTCATTGCAAATTTCAACACTTGAAATTCCCGATAATATTTTGCCCCAAGCGATCTATGACCTTGACTGAGTCAACAAACCATAGACCGCATGTAAAGTTCAACCCGTCATTTCTCGATTGAATTAAACCCACCCGCACGACCCTTGACTGAGTCAACAAGGCCGCACGACTACCCTAATCCAATCGCATCATATGCTTTGCAGATAAGCAGTAATCAGCTACCGCACACTACGCCTTGACTGAGTCAACAAACGCAGCACGAATACTAACTATTACTTATCTGAAATGACGGAGGGCTACGACAGGTTTTTAAGAAAACCCTTTGCGTAATGAACTTTATATCGTTGTAGAATCAAATAATTTTTGAAATGGAGTGTTTTTGAGGCTTTTCTAGTTTTGCTAAAGGAGTCACTCCCGGTGAAGGGATCGTCGGTCCTTTCCTCATCGAATAAGGTGCAGGATATATCACATATACCTCTGTGCAAAGCAAGAACTCTTAAAAGCAATCAAAAGACAAACCGAGTGTGTAGCATCTGCCAGTTATTGCGGAGTCACTCCCGGTGAAGGGATCTCGGTCCTTTCCTCATCGAATAAGGTGCAGGATATATCACATATACCTCTGTGCAAAGCAAGAACTGTAGCTACCCTTTTTATTTTTGAAATTCGATTCTACAACATCTTAGGTTTCTTTTATTTCATTAATCATATTAATGAAGTCCCATCATTTAAGTACCTAAACATCACAGATAAATACGACGTACACTTATGCCATCCGCATTCGCCTCGATGTCCCCTCGTGCACCGTTAGGTTAGGTAACTAACGGCAGAGCGGGGCATGGCTAGCGCGAGTGCAAAACATAAGTAACGTCTATATAATATATCATATATACTATATACTGTATCCATCACAGAACATATCACATGATCACATCACAGATATCGCAGCAGAAGAAACATATGAAATATTGGATATACTAGGACGTCCGTGTTTTTAATACGAGCCAGTATAAAACACGGATTCCACGGTCGTGATAAATAGCCAAACCCACACCCCTAGACCCCTACGAGAGCGGCAAGCAACCCTACCAATTCTAGAGTTAGGAGACCCGGACTCGACTCCTCGAGTTGGTCTCCCACTGGACTCCAGAACCCGGTTACTTGTGCTCCCCTCCTTGGGTCTATCCTAGTGCGGAAAAGTAAATAATATACAGAGGTGACATCTTCCGCAACTTGGAAGTGCCCCAATAAAAGAATATTACATACAAGTTTTTACATGAATGAAAAAGAAAACACTCATCTCACATAAAAACCCCCGGCTATTCAAACACGACGATCCAATATAACATATCCAGCAACACATAACATCACATGTCATCAACGTAAGTAAATATGCGCATCCCAATTGTCGTTGACATATAGCAACGAAACCGGCGATATCACATATTACACTTACGGTCACAGAAAAGAAAGTGTAAAACTACAACAGTTGGAATCCGCAATCTTCATAGACATCGCATGCCTAATCAAATGAATACCTTAAACATCACATGCCTAACAATTATAAACCCCGCATTTTAGTCTCATTATCGAAAACTCTTTTCAATATCAAGTCGGGCAATTCAACAAGATTCCCGACATCCTGATTGAATGCTCGTCGCAAACTTTAGTAGGCGGCCGCACCCCCGATACCGTCGACGAAGTGCACCAAGGCGGAACACCGCTGCCGCGAGCACCCGAACGGATGCTTTCGGCGATGGGGTTCTCCTACAGTCACTTGGTCGGGGCTATGGAGTGAGGTTGTCTATTAAGTTTACCCGGCGAGTATCCGCGTACGCTACGTGATTGCGACGGACTTTTGATCACATCAAAATTCCGTGGCAACCGATCAAGTGAGACTAAACTGCTATGTTTATAACATTCATTCAGTTATCTCATAACTGTTTGTGAATTCCAATTATTGTATCCCATTCCGGATAAGATAGAAAATGTTAAACTTTCCGATCGATCAATCGAACACCCAAGTTTTCCCGATACAGCTCAACACATGAAATAAGTCTAAAAACATTCAGTTCGTGCCTCAGTATCAACGGTCCAGCCGTAAAAGGGTCAAGCCAACGCCTCACATGTGGCACGCCGTACTGCCCCAAACCCTAAGGTTCAAAGGGCAGTTCAAGACGGTCACATAATCGAGTTAAGGTTTGTTGTCTTCTAGAGGGTCCATCGCGTTACTTGCACTACTTAGAACGTCTTTAAACCACAGAAAAATCCAACACTTGGAAATTTTTCCGGCAGGGGAAAGATTGGGTATTTACATCCGGTCGAACTTTTTAACATATTCCAAAATATCCGGAAAAACACATAGACGAAGTTTGACAATCCGATCGAATCTATGAACTCCCAATACAACCCAAAATACTCAACTCTTGAGTAAATATTAAAAATTCCCATAAAACTCAGCACCAGACAATATGAATTACTGTGCAAAAATTAGAGGCATCTCCCTTTATTTGGCCGCGGAACCGCCGCAGAAGCCATGCTTCTGCCGCGGTTCCGCCGCGTAATTGACACATCATCAAGAAATTTTTGCACCGTAATTCTTGTAATTCCCTGCTAAATTTTTTAAGTATTTTTAATCTGGAAAAAACCCAGTTTTTGAAAAATGTCCAGAGAGCAACTTGGGTTTAGGGTTTCGGTTCGATTCGGGTTTCAAACTTCGTCTACGCATCGCCTAAGGCTCTAGCTAGGCTCTGATACCACTGTAGGGTTCCTAGACACACTAATGAGGTCTCACAAGGTATCAACCATGCCAATTTCAAAAATTACAAGTGCCGAGAAACCCTAATACGGATCGTTAACTAGATATATAGGCGACAAATGAAACTAGTTAACAACTTAACTACAAGAACGGAAATACAACCTTTGTAGATCCGGTTCTCCACCTCCATTGCTCCATGATGAAGTCCCCTCGCTGTACATATCGGATCCCGAACTCTAGCATCGGCTTCATCGGAGAATTGGACGGGCTTGGTCATCGACTACGATGCCGAAGATGATCTACGTCGAGGCATCACAAGATCAAGCTCCCACTTCACCAAGTCATGAAACTTGTGAAGAAAACACCCTATACTACTTGGCAAGAGGTAGAGGATGAAGAAATAGGAAGTGGGTTCACTTTAGAATTGGATTTCTCACTCATTTTCTCAAGTTGCCATTGATGGAGGCAAGCTTCTTCTTGAAGAAGAAGAAGAAGAAGATGAAAAATGTTATGATAAGAATATTTCAAAAAGAAAATAAAATGTATACTTATCATAATCCAACCATGGTCAAGTGTAGAGAATAAACTAGGGTTAGGTCAATGGTTAGGGTTAATCATGAAGACAAAAATGGTGACTTAGTCAAAGCTTCATGAAGCTTCAACATGCATCCAAAGAAAGCCACCATTTTTCTTTTCTTTTGCCAAAAAGAAAGAAATAAATAAATGAATAAATAAATAAAAGGAAAACCCTAACCATTACACAACCATGGTTTAATCTTTACACATACTCAAGTAAGCATGTATCATCAAACATGATACAATCAAGTGCACAAAAGTATATCACATATACAACTTGTGAACTTCAAGTGAGAAAATCCATTTAAAGTGAACCAATACTAGTTAATGCAAAGTAATATATCAAATATATAATTATTCATTAAATCATTAAATCAACACTTGATTTAACGATCCGGTCATATCGCATATAACCGACTAGTATCCTATGTATCGGCTTACCGAATCAATCCTTGATTCGATAACTAGGTTATATCGCATACAACCTTTCGATACATTCATCGCGAGAATGAAATACGGTATCACATACACGCATTATTCTCGGTCCCGCACATATCTCATATGCGCTCCTATTTCGTTTCGCTTGAGCCAGGAAACCTCTGTGTAGGACTCTAAAGACTCGTCAATACGCCGGCAGCAGGTGATGATCATATCAAACACCCACAAGCCGCAAGCGGTCTGCTAAACGTAACGGCCACCCGGGTATTGAGCGATCAGAAGATCGACGAGCAAGCCCGCTCACACTCCTGTGAATCCAACCAGTAACACTTACCGTACAGTCCGGTCTGATCGTCTGATATGTCGCATATCTCGCCTAGGGGTGGGAAACGTCAGACCCCAATAGCTCGATAAGTCGTGTCGATATGAGGTCTATAACAGTTCGAGAAACTACAGGTAACACTTACCAGTAAATCTCAGCAACCCTGGCCAGGGATTTCCGGTTATAGCCAATCGAACACTGCGCAACATCAACCCCTATACCGGGAGAGACGAATCCCCTCTTATCGCTCATTGCCTCCATGTGACTCGGGACTGTACCCAAAAACCACCGTTTTGCATGCCCTCTTGGACGTGGTAAGATGGAAATCAAAGCACAGTGGGAACCACACAAGACTCTATGACGATCTCGGGTCAACAGACTACTCTGTACCAGTGTCACCAGAGAACCGCCATCTGACGTAAGGTATAATACTATCTGGGAGTTCTCGGCGAGTCCGTCCAGTGTACCCAGTCTCCACTGAGCACCCGTATATCATCTCTGATGTCAAACACCAATGGATATGGGATCTTCCATCGCCCATCTGTATGGGTCGGAAGGTATACGCTAGTCTACTCTGGTATATCGATGCCCCGTCTCGATACACCCACGACTAGGGACTTTGAAGGATGTACTTATAGACTACCATGTCCCCACTAGTATGATCCGCATCATAGTCCAGGTAGTCAAGTACTCATCCTAAGGGCTTTACCAACATGTAACAGAGAGACTATCAGTGTACACGTTAAGGTAAAGATCAACCAGATAGCATACTATCATGTCGAGCAAGAAAGTTCTCCCTATATATATCCCAGCCTCCACTACAATGTACATCCAATGTACAGTAATGGCCTCTAGGGCATACATATAACTAACACTGGTGTCCTAACTGGTAAAGTTTATACTGATTATAACAACATATGTATGAACATGCAACATTATGATTACAGTGTGAAAGTAAAGACGGATGTGTGTTATCCACTCATTTGATATACAATTATCACTACCACTATATGACTCGAACCTAACCTAGTGTCCATCTAACCTCCTAAGGAACTAAACCTAAGAAACTAGTCATTAAGAAACAAGAGTCTACCTAGGTCTGAATCAATATCTCTAATAGTCGGCGATCCAGCCTCAATAGCGTCACGTACGTAGTACGGCTTCCTCGAATCAAGAGTGCGGATCAATCATATATATGCCTCGTACGGTAAAATCCATCGTACGGCATCCCAATATCGGGGTACGGGTCAAGTATCTCCTAGGTGTCTCATCATTAGTATAATGTCATCATCAACACATCTCATGATCAAGGTGCTAAACTGTGATCGCATACATCAATCATATATCATTGCCATCATAATAAGCATCATTAGTTTATCCTCAGAAATATCATGTCATATGTATCATATTGTGATTAAGTCATACTGATATCATGTCGTCCTCAAGTCACACTTCTATGATATCGACATCAGGTCACACCTATATGATGTCGTAATCAAGTCATACATATCCCATATCGTGATCAATCACAAGTTACAGTCCGGGTACTATTTTAGAGTCCCATGTACCTCAATATCATCACCACCCATTATAATTTAAGTATACATGTTCATTATCTCATTCTCTAATGATCCGCTAACACTTAATTCGACTGTATAGCCAAGAATCACGGCATCAAGCCCAGTTACACTGTTTCATCATACCTCGGATATCATATCACATCAATGTATCCCATATACGTGTTGTGTGTGTGTATATATATATATATATATATATACCTATACCTCGTCCTATATATATATATATATATACACATGCACGTATACACCATGTCGTGTTTCAGTGTGTGCGTGTGTGTGTTTCTACCTGAAACCTACGAACCTCTTCCAAGGTATTCATCTTCTGATATGTCTTCCTAAATCAGTCTAGTCCAGCCTAGGGTCATTACTAGGGCCCTACTCATTAAGAATCTAGGGTCACATCTGGTTTCCTAATGTCAATAAGTACTATTCCTATTCTACGTTGCGGGAGTGCTAAACGCCATCCACCCGACTTCCCCCCATAGATATGCATCTACTCACCTGGTCCATGTCTGCCGAAGACGGTGTCGCCATCCTCCTCTTCATCGCCCGCAGTCCACGTGAGGGGTACCTAAACACAAACATATAAATAGTATCGTAAACTGGATCACATACGAAAGTCAAACGATACAAGGAACAAGCATAGGTTAAAACCTATGTCCCATCCACGCAAAAGAACCAAATATCGCTCGATATCGGCGTACAAACTCCGATGGATCGAGATAAACATCAACAAATAACTCGTAGTTTTAAAACACATTACTTATATTATAAAACATGATTAAATCCATCGAAACCCTAAAATCCATCAAACCGTCCAATTTCGTAAAACCCGAAAATGCCAATTTACCGTTTTTCATCAAAACTTGACATTTAAATGAAACCAATGGTCATAAAACTCATTAAATAGCATAACTAGACTATACAAACCATTACTATATTTTTATTACACAAATTTGTATTAATTTGAAATTTCTGGTTTGCAACCTTTAACAATTTTTAACATTTTTCAAGCAAAATACCACAATTCCACCACAAAACGTGATTTTGCATGAATTAATGTATTAAACCATAATTCATGATGATAATGATTTAATGAAACCATAAATTATATTTTTAATCTCATTTATTTAGGAATTTCTAAAATCTAGTTTACAAAATAGCAATTTTTTATCACAATTTATCAATTATCAATAGAAACTAGCAATCAATTTAAGTTTCCCTTCCACCAACAAGTTAATACCCTTATTAAGACCACAATCTAGTGTTACAAATATTAATTGAAATTTTATTTCACCAAAAATTATGTTTTATAGAAACCTAGTTAGCAAAATTCCTAATTTAAACAATTTTAGATGAAAAATTTACAATTCAACAACCATACAAGATTTTCCAATTCTAAAAGTGTTAAACTAACAATTATAACCCTAATTAATTAATAAAAATCATAACTTGAATTTACAAACCCTAACTTGTAATTTAAAAATTGAACATAGAATTAATTTATTAAATCTAAACATACTTAAAAGAAACATCTAATAACAAATAAACAAAAGAAGGAAATTTATACCTCCAAAATATGAAATCCAAACAAGAAAATGAGCCTCCAAAATGCATGCTTTCCATCTCCAAATTCCATATAAAAATGAGCAAGGAATAAAGGGTAGGAAATAAATAGGATTTTGTGGATTTTTAATTGAATTTTTAAAGGATTTTTGATGAATTTTGGAGCAAAATAAAATGAGGAAAATGGGGGCTACCATAGGGGGTGAGGCCGGCCATTTTTTTGGAGGTGAGGGAGAGAAAGAAGAGGGTGAGAAAATGTGTAGAAGTCTCCACCAAAATATCACTTCATTATGTCTTTTCATGCATTTATTTATTTTTCTTTTATTTCTTTACTATAGCAACTCAAGAAAATTCTAGAAAATAGGAAAAATTTGCAAATAAATTTTGCATGATACACACTAAATTATAACATGCCATGGTTCATTTTTACAAATTAAAACTATTCAATTTTTAATTTACACTAATTTAGTGTAAAAATAAAGCTTATGTTAATATTTAAAATAATTAATTTAGGAAAAATATTTAATTAAACTAAAAATTTATTAGTGGCTAAATAAACACCATTTACTAGTAATTACATAATTAAAATAGGTATTTTTGAAATTATAATGAAAAACAATCACGGTTTAGTTTTATGAAAAATACATTTTACTTTACCGAAAATCACAAAATTCACTTAAACAATTTTATTCATTTAATTATTTATTTAATTATTTTTAAAACGTTACACACCTGATTAGGGAGATCATTGATCGCCAGGAGATTGAGGTACAGAGAGTGGACACTAAAGATAACACGGCGGATCCATTCACAAAGGCCCTCCCTCAAGCACAGTTCGAGCGACTTTTGAGCTATTGGGTATGCGGTACGCCGGCAACTGGCCTTAGTGCAGACGTTGGGTATGCGGTACACCAATTACTGGCCTTCAGTGCAAGTGGGAGATTGTTGGATATGTATGGCCTAGAGGCCATTATTGTATAGTACTAGTTTGTATATTACATTTTGGAAGCTTGAGATATATACACGGATTTACGACAGTCTTACTCGATATAGTAGTATGCTACTTGGTTTGTATCTATCTTAATATGTGTATATGTTATTTTTAACATATCACTAATACATATTGATAGAGCCCTTATGATCTTTGCTTGACTACCAGCGTTGTGATGGTGGTCACACTAGTGGGGGCTGGGTAGTCTATAAGCACATCCTTATACAGGTCCCTAGTCATAGGATTATCGAGACAGGGCATCGATACTCCAGAGTAGACTAGTGTATACGCTTCTCATCCCAGCAGAGGAGATGGTCTGTCCCACAGCCATTAGTACGTCGTACTGGAGATAGTATTCAGGTGCTCGTTAGGTTACGAGTACACTGGACAGGACTTGTCGGGAACTGTTGGTTGGTATTATACTTATCGTCAGGTAGCAGTTCCCAGGTGACATGAGTACAGCTTAGTCCGTTGACTTGACACTGCTACTTCGCCTCAAGTGTATTCCCACTGCTCTTAGATTGCTACCCTACCACGGCTCTATTGAGTCGTGCAAACAGGTAGTAGTTGGGTGCAGTCCTGAGGCACTTGGAAGTAGTGGCGGTTATATAGGATTCGTCTCTCCCGATATTGAGGGTTGATATCGCGCTGTGTTTGGAGAGCCATTACACAAAGTTCCTGGCCAGGGCAAGTGAGATTTACTGGTAGGTATTCTAGTAGTTTATCAGGATGTTCTGGGTTACACTCTGACACCACTTATACCACTATTAGGGGTCTGACGTTTTCCACCCCCTAGGCCCGATATGCGATACTCTTAGACGAACAGACCGGACTGTACGGAGATTGCCACAGACTGGCTCGGTAGGAGTTTGGATGAGCTTGCTCGTCGACCTTCTTATCGACAGATACCTGGGTAGCCGTTACGCACAGCAAGTGCCGCTGACGTGCTTGTGGTTAAACCCACTGCCAGAGTACTGTCGAGTATTTAGAGTCTCATACAGAGGGTTTCCCAGCTTCGGACAAAACGAGTAGAGGTCGTATGGTTTTACGACAGGGTTCGATCACATACGTGTACTTGTGCGCGTGTGGTGTTCGAGCGGACAATACTAGTAGGCTTTGGTTTATGTAACATTTCAAAATAATAAAATATTATTTTTAGGGAATTTTTAAAATTTAATAATAAAATATTGAATATTTTAATAAGGTGGTATAATTAAATACCGATAAATGGGAAAAAATTTGGAAAATTATAGAAATTATTAAAAGAGGGTGTTTTATGTGAATTATGTAAATTTTAAGTTTTTATGATTAGTTTGACACTAATTTAGTGCTAATCGCAATTAAAAATCGCTAATCGCGCTTTAAGCGTATTTTGTGCAAAACGTTGCACCGTATCATTTTTACACTTGTTACATATTTTTCCATGGCTCTTCTTCATGTTTTAAGCATGGTTGTTGATTTATTGGGAAAAGAAAGAAAAGGAAAAGAATAGAATATGGAGGTATGATTAAAGAGAGAGAGTGTGGGTGAGGGATCAACCCTTTGTTATGAGCCATCCCTCATCATTTCATCCTCTCATTTCTCCCCCCTCTCCTCCTTTTGTTGCTACTGCTGTTGCACACCCCCTCCTCCTCCTCCATCTTCAATCCCCTAAAACACCATGGAAATCACCTCAAAACCCAAATCCCATTTCACAAAAAAGATGCACCAGCTCAAGGGAAGCACATTGGACCAAGAAAGCAAGGATTTTGGCCACTTGGGGCAACTCAAGAAATTTTCTTGAGTTGCCAAATAAGGTAATTTCTGAACCATAAGCTTAGTGTTTCCTTTACTTATACCCCCATGTTAGATTTGAACCGATATCGAGTGGTTTTGTGGACTTAGAAAAAACCTAGTTAGGGTTAATGGGAATTGAGAGTGGTGATGAGTAATTAAGCTCAGTAGAGGCCACACAAATCCCCTAGTGCTAGGATAAGACTTAAACCAGAGACTAGAAACCCGGAATACGGATTTAGAAAAGCCGATATCGGGAAATTGTGGAATCTGTGAGGGTTAAATGGAATCTGCTATCACCCCGAGACTCTGAAAATTATTTTGCAAACACATAGAGATGTGCAGGCACCCTGGAAGCTAACCCCAAAACCCTAGCCCCTAGCTCCCCAACTCGGCCACAGATTTAATCCCTCTGGCCGCAAATTGCGGCCAGACCTGAGCCATTTGGTCTCGTTCTTGTTCTGGGGTCCCCTCATCAGTAAAATAGACCCTTGGTATATGCAAAATTGTCTGGTTTGACCTAGGGTAAAATCTGGGACCTTTTTCCTGAGTTGTTGTTTTGATTCGGGTTTCGTTTTGCGTATTTTAAATTCTGGATTTGCGTATTTGTGTTTTACCTCGATCACTTGACGTTTGCACGACGACATCGAGGGTTGTTTGATGGTTTTGAAGGTGTAGTCCATAGGTTCTAACCTATAGGCCTTAGCGTGTCGTTTTGGTTTTCCGATGTGATTTTAATGTGCATTTGCGATTGTGTTATCTTGTAGGTACCTTCTCGAGGGCTTCATACAATGAAGAAGATGAAGGCGACATTGACACCGACATGCAGGATGCAGGTGAATAGATTATATCTATGGGGGAAGTCGGGTGGATGGCGTATAGCACCCCCGCAGTTCGTAGTCTAGCTTATTTATATTTATGGTTATATATGTGTTTATGTTACGTGGATGATTATCAAGATAGGATTTGTGTTAATAGTTAGATTAGGGTTATTAGAAGTGAACTAGTATAGTTTCCTAGTTGCAAACCCTAGAATAGGTTTACACCCACACGCACACACATGCATATTCGTTATACATATACCTAGATGACGAGGATAGTGTATGATATTTGGATATAAGTCGATGATATTGGGCATGGTGCCATGAGATCAGTGATATATTGTGATTCGTATTTGGGATACGACATGAGATTGTAGCGGGCCTTTGGGCGTGTGTTTCACACACGCATTTATATTTATATAGATGGTATCGATTTGTACCAGACTTAGATCAATACCCCAGATCATGAGATATGATGATAAGGATACCAGATAATTGATGAGATGAATGTGATATTGACCCGTACCCAGCTTTTGGGATGCCGTACGATGATTAACCGTACGAGCTTTATATTGATGACAGATCCGCGCTCATGACTCGAGAATGTCATATGATATTGTATCGTACGCGGTACCTTTGAGGCGGTTTATATATATATATATATATATATATATATATATATATATATATATATATATATATATATATATATATCGACTCGGATTTAGATAGTTTCCATACCCCTCCCGATTGACTTGTTAGTCAGAGCTGTAGTTTTGCTAGTAGATGTTAGGCTAGGCCGATGTCATACCTATTTCAAAAACTAACGAATCGGGGGTATTTTAAAGACAGGCAAAGGGATTCTACGGATATTTGCAAAAAAAGTATCTTTTCTTAAAAACACCGTAGCCCTTATTTTCCTAAAAACCCCGATTCGTCTTCTTTCAAATGGCAAAACAGTATGACATAGATACACTGATATAGATTCTACACTGTTGTGTTATTATTCATTTGCCGCATATTCTTACTGTTGCATTCAGGATATGATCCCTTGTACATTCATACCAGTGCATACATATATTGATATCTTCATACTTGCGTACATGCACACTGTATATTCATACCAGTGCACACATATATTGATATCTCCATACCTGCGCACATGCACACTGTATATTCATACCAGTGCACACATATATTGATATCTCCATACTTGCGCACATGCACACTGTATATTCATACCAGTGCACACATATATTGATATCTCCATACTTGCGCACATGCACACTGTATATTCATACCAGTGCACACATATATTGATATCTTCATACTTGCGCACATGCACACTGTATATTCATACCAGTGCACACATATATTGATATCTTCCTACTTGAGCACATGCACACTGTATATTCATACCAGTACACACATATATTGATATCTTCATACTTGCGCACATACATATTGTACACTCATACTTGTGCACACATCTATTGTACATTCATACTCGTGTACTTACATATTGTATACTCATACTTGTGTACACATCTATTGTACATTCATACTCGTGTACTTACATATGGTACACTCATACTTGTACACATACATATTTGCACATACATAGACGATTCTGGTTTGACTTGGAGATCTGGGAACCGCAAGATATTTTCTAAAACTGATTCATTTTAAAGAAGCGGTCTTCCCTAAATATGTGCATATTACTATTCCATGTTGTATGATACGCTGATATGCTTATATTTCTTTTATATGTCGCATACATCATGCTTTCTGATTATACGCATTGAGATATGTTGTTTCCATGATATTTCTGGATTTGGGAACCGTGGGTATTTTAAAAGAAAGTATATATTGTTTGAAAAGCCCGGTTACCCTTGATATGATATTTCAGTGCGTCCACCATGTGTTTTCTCGGTTCTGAGAGTGGCATGTGAAACCCGATTCGAGGAGCGGTAGGCACCGTCTGCGGGTACATGGTGGACTCGGTGAGGTACCCCGGGGTAAGAAGACTCGTATATGTTAGACGGTGAGTCTGGCAGGGGAGTACTACCTACCGGTGATTGTGTTGAGCTCAGCGGATATCTGGGGGATATCGACCGGAGTTGAAAGATGAGATGGGCCAATCCGGACTGACGGAGCCCTATGTGTATGAGGATTTACGTGCCGATGCTAGGCACAGGTTTCATGATGTTTCGAGTGTCGATGCTTGACGCTCAGGTTCCATGATTTGATATGTCGCGAGCGACACATGTTGATTTACATTCTCATACTTCCATGCATATGCTTTATGATATTTACATGCATGATGCTTATTGTCATTGGGTGACACGTGGATGAGATCCACAGACATATAGCTGATATTGATGACATTGATCACATAGTTGAACGAGATCCACATTCATGATGACATTGATTACATAGTTGGATGATATTCACATACTTGTAGACTTCATGATATAGTCGACGTTGATCATACCTCATATTTATGATATGTTATTACCTGAAGCACTGGCACGAGCACTTAGCACTACACTCTTATATAGATGTTACATTGCCACCTTATCATGCTTCAGACTCAGTCATTTGAGGTTTATATATATATCGATCGTATTTGTTGGATATATGTATGCCCTAGAGGCCATTATATGATAGTGGATGTATTTATATATGTATATATATATATATATATATATATATTCAATGTACATTATTGCTCGACATGATAGTATGCTATCTGGTTCTTCTTTATCTGACATGTTGATTTGATCATACTTTTATTCATTCATACATGTTGATAAAGCCCTGAGGATATAGGCTTGACTACTGTGATTATGATGGAGATCATACTAGTGGGACATCTGTAGTTTATAAGCATATCCTGAAATGTCCCTAGTCGTAGGTGTATCGATACGAGGCATCGATATACCAGAGTAGACTAGCGTATATGATACTAGACCCATATGATGGGCGATGGATGTTCCCACATTCATCGATGTTTGATATCGAGATCGTATACGGGTGCTCAGTGGTGACTGGGTACACTGGACGGACTCACCGAGAACTCCTATATGGAATTATATCTATCGTCGGATGGCAGTTCTCAGGTGACATTGGTGCAGGTTAGTCTGTAGACCCGAGATCGTCATAGAGTCTTGTGTGTTCTCCCACTATACTTTGATTACCACCCTACCACGGCTCTACTGAGGCGTGCAAACAGGTGGCCGTTGGGTACAGTCCCGAGACACACGAAGGCAATGAGCGATAGGAGGGGTTTTCATCTCTCCCGGTATTGGGAGTTGATGTTGTGCTGTGCTCGATTGGCTATATCAGTAAGTCCCTGGCCAGGGCTGTTGAGATTTACTGATAAGTGTTATCAGTAGTTTCTCGATCTGTTATAGACCATTCATCGGCATGACTTATTGAGTTATTGGGGTCGACGTTACCATCCCTAGACTCGATATGCAGCATATCTGACGAAGAGACCGGACTGTACGGTAGTGTTGCCGGTTGGCTCGACGGGAGTTGTGACAGGTTCGCTTGTTTTCTTCTGATCACTCAATACCCGGGTGGCCGTTACGTTTAGCTGACCGCTTTCAGCTTGTAGGTATTTGATATGATCATTACCTACTGCCGGCGTATTAACGAGTCTTAGAGTCCCACAATGAAGTTTCCTGGCTCAGGCGAAAAGATGTGGTGTGCATATGAGATATGCGCGGGGACCCGATTAAATACGGATATATGATACCGTATATTAATCGGGAATTTCTTATTGGTCGGGTCGTATGTGATATGACCGGTTTGCAAAATCAAGTGTTGATTTAACAAATGACTTTTAGATTAATCCTTTAATCAAACTCTTTTTCTATTTTTGTATGCATGCATGCATGCACATGATGATGTGCATGGATACATTCATACATACATTGTATCATGGTTGTTGATACATATTTGGTGGCAATGCAAGACTTATATTGTAGCTATTATCTATTTATTTATCATTTTGAAAAAGGGAAAGGATAATTCACACAAGGTTAATGTTTATCATCTTTGACCATGCTTCAACCACTTTTTAACCTTGAGTTAATTATCCTTTTGCCTTTTAACTCATTTAATAAAGATCTAGATAGTTCTAACCATGGTTGAAGTGAGAAGGATTAATATAGATTATTCTTTTCTCATTTCAATTATTATTCACTCTCATAACATTTCCTTTTGTGAGAAAGCTTAGCCACCATCTTCTTCTTCCTCTCTTGATAATTTCTTTGAGTGAGGTTGATAAAAAGAAAGAGTTTTGATTATAGAATACAAACCACATCATCATACTACACACACCTAGCCCATTTGTGTAGGGTGTTTGCTCTACTTCATTCACATATCGAGTAAAGCAAGGAGCTTTGGGCAAAGAAGCTTCGGGTGGATCGTCGTGGACCTAGAGGATCTCAAGCGAAGTTTTTTCCAACCCTCAAGTAGCCAAGGAGTCTGGCGTAGGGAGCTACAAAGGTTGTACTCTCAAAACCCTAAATTTCTAGTGATGATTCTTTGTATGTTCACTTAGCACCTTAAAAATTTGATTTTGGCACATGTGATGCTTCCAAACCCTTCATGAGGTGCTAGGTAAACCTAACAATGGTATCAGAGCCAAGCTAGAGCTTTAGGCGAAGTTAAAACTCCGATCGAACCTGAAATACGCTTTTTTAACCCCTCTCTGTACATTTTTTGAAACTGTGTTATTTTCTGAATTAAAAATACTTAAAAAATTCAGCAAGAAAATCTAAGCATTTATGTAAAAAACGAAGCCGTAAACTGTACATGTCGCCGCGGAACCGCGGCCAGACCTTACTTGGGCCACGGATCCGCGGCCGTACAGATGACATATTGCCTCGTTTTTGTACAGTAATATTCTTACCTGCTTGTATATATTTTTGGGTATTTTTAATCTGAATCAAGTGTTGAGTGTTCTGGGGATTATTTTAGGTTCGTTGATTCGATCGGAATATTTAATTTCGTGTTGTTTTCGGGTAATTTAGAAAGTATTAAAATGTTCGAACGAATATCATTAACTCACTTTTTCCCGGCACAAAAAACTTTCAAGTGTTGATTTTTTCTCGGGTTTAAATCTTTCGGAAATACGTGCAAGTTATGTGGTGGACCCTCTAGAAGAACACAAACCTTAACTCGATTATGTGACCGTCTGAACTGCCTCTAAACCTTAGGGTTTAGGGCAGTACGGCGTGCCACATGTGAGGCGTTGGCTTGACCCTTCTACGGCTGGACCGCTGCTACTGTGACACATTCCGGGATTTTTGAACTCCGCTCAAGTGTTGAGCTTTAGGAAATTTTGGGTATTTGATTATTCCATCGGAAAGTTTAATATTGTCTATTTATCTGGAATGTGATACAATATGTGGAATTCATATAGTTAGGCATGAAATGCGAAATATGTGATATTTCGGATTTACGATGTCTAAAGAGAATGTGAATTCCAAATGTTGTAGTTTTACACTTTCTTTTCTGTGACCGTAAGTGTAGTATGTAGTTGTATTGCCGGTTTTTGTTGCTATACATCAACGACGATCGGTGTATGCATACTTACTTACGTTGATGATATGAGATATTATGTGTTGCTGAGATATGATGTGTAGGATTGTCACGATTGAATAGCCGGGGGGTTTTATGTGAGATGAGAGTTTTATTTTCATTCATGTAAAATTCAAATGTAATGTAATATTCTTTTATTTGGGGCACTTCCGGGTTGAGGTTGATGTCACCAGTGTTGTATATTATTTACTTTTCCGCATTAGGATAGACCCAAGGAGGGGAGCACAAGTGACCGGGTTCTGGGGTTCAGTGGGAGGCCATCTCGAGGAGTCGAGACCGGGTCTCCTAAACTCCAGAATTGGTAGGGTCGCTTGCCGCTCTCCTAGGGGTCTAGGGGTGTGGGCTTGGCTATTCATCGCAACTGTGGAATCCGTATTTTTATTGTTGGCTAAATACTAAATACGGACGTCCTAGTATATCCCATCATATCTGTGTTTCTGCTGCCTGTATTCTGTGATGTGATATCTGAGACGAATGATATATTATATATAAGATATATAGTAGGCGTTGCTTATGTTTTACACCCGCGCTAGTCCCGTCCCGGTATGCCGTTAGTTAAGTAACCTAACGGTGCATAACGGAATATTGCAGCGAATGCGGATGACATAAGCGTACGTGATATTTTCGTTTTTTTTCTGTGATTGGCTTAAGGATTTAAATGATGGGACTACATTAATATGATTAATGTAACGAAAATAAACCTAAAAAGATGTTGTAGAATCGGATTTGAAAACCACTCGGCTCTTTATGAAAAAGCTACATTTCAAAACTGCGGAGCTCAAGCCACTCCTTTTGAAAACCATTTGATTCTACGACGATATCAAGTTCAAAGCGTTAAAGATTTTCTTAAAAATCATCCGCAACCCTCCGTCATTTTAGGAAGTAGAGTACTTAGTATTCGTGCAACGTTTGTTGACTATAGTTAAGGCGTAGTGTACGGTAGCTAAGTGATGTCTTCCTACACTGCATATGATGCAGATTAATTAGGACATTCATGCGACTTTGTTGACCATAGTTAAGGGTCATATGAGTGGGTCTAATTAATCAAGAAATGACGGGTAGAACTTGACTAGTACTTATGATTTGTTGACCATAGTTAAGGTCAGAGGTACTAGGGGTAAAAACCGCATCGGGAATTTCAATAGTTGAAATTTGCAATGAGATTGCATACCTTCTATATGATGGTTGGATCCCGATCCCACTGTGGGCAATAGTTGCTCCCAGGAGAGTTTTGCAGTTTACAATTAGCTAACCCATTAGGTGTCTAGAAAGATGTTAACGGGGCTACGCCTCTGGGAAAACGAGGTTTACTTTAATTAGGTCCGTGCGAAAGCACGGGGAACCTCCCTCAAGTACCGACACTGGCCTGGCTGAACGGTTGGCGAAGTTGTAGACTGTAATTAATCCTGGCTAGTTTTCTTTTTAAGGTTTGAAAGAAAAACTTGATTAAAGCAGTGGGAGATATCGATTAGATAAGATAATAACCAATCTGATCTTTGTAAGAGCTTTCGCTGAGTGTATTTTTTTCTCTCTCTTAATGGCAGATACCAATGACAGGACTCAAGTTTCTACTAAATAAAAATAAACTGAATGGGACCAATTATAAAGACTGGCTGAGGAATCTGAAAATTGCCTTGACTTATGATAAAGTATCATATGTCCTCACAGCTCCAGCCCCGGCCGTCCCAGGTCCAAAATCCTCAGTTGCGGATAAAGAAGTCCACAAGACATGGGACGCTGACTGTGCCACGGCCAAATGCCTCGCGCTTGCATCGATGGACAACACACATCAAAAGCAGCACGAGAATATGGACATTCACGCCATATTCCTCCATACAAAGGAGTTGTATGGAGAGCAATCCCGCGTATTACGATACGAAGCATCAAAGAAATTGATTCAGATGCGAATGGCCCCTGGCACACCAGTAGGAGACCATGTTCTGAAGATGATAGCTCTCATAGAAGAGCTTAAGGACCTTGGATGGACAATGGACAATGAACAATATATGAATATTATTCTGCAGTCCCTCCCCTCCACCTTTGCTCAATTCATAGTTAACTTCAACATGCACAACATGGAGAAGGAACTACCTGAACTCCTTAATATGTCAAGGAGTGTAGAGAGCACACTGAAATCAGTGAAAACTCCCGTTTTGAGTGTTGGGCAATCTTCCTCTTCTCGCCCAAAGGCTAAGGCCAAGGGAAAGAAAAAGAAGAAGCCCACTAATCCTAGGGGTGGAGTTAAAAAGGTTAAGGGGAAGGACAAGTCCAAAGCTGGAGAATCGGAGAAAGGGGAATGTTTTCACTGCCACAAAACAGGACATTGGAAGCGCAACTGCACGGAGTACTTAAATCTCAAGAAGAAGCATGGGGATGCTTCCGCTTCAGGTGTGTTTGTGACAGAAAACTGTTTTTCAATAAACTCTGCTTCCTGGGTATTAGATACCGGTTCAGGTTCTCACATTTGCAATTCTATGCAGGGGCTGAGAAATAGCAAGGTCTTGAAGACAGGTGACCATACTCTCCGCGTTGGAAATGGTTCCAATGTACATACAGTCGCAGTGGGAGAGTATCACTTGGGGTTGCCATCTGGGTGTATATTGGTTTTGAACCCATGTTATTTTGTACCAAGTATGCTTTGTAATATAATATCCGTTTCTTTGTTAGACAATGAAGGATATAATTTTGTATTGCAGAACAATATTATGAACATTCACCTGAATCAAATGTTGGTTGGGTATGGTACGCTTAATAACGGGATATACGTCCTAAATCAACACACAGTTTTCAGCATACAACACACTAATAAAAGAAAACTTTCAGAAATAAATGAAGCTTTTCTTTGGCACTGTAGACTTGGTCATATTAACGAAACAAGACTAAACAAGTTACACAAAGATGGATATTTAAACTCTTTTGAATATAAATCTTATGCCACTTGCCAGTCTTGTATCAAGGGTAAAATGACCAAAACTCCATTTACCGGACACGGAGAAAGAGCTACCGAGCTCCTAGGACTCATATATAGTGATGTATGTGGGCCAATGTCTACACAGGCTAGAGGCGTTTTTTCTTACTTCATTACTTTCACTGACGATTTCTCAAGATTCGGTCATGTATTTTTATTAAAGCACAAATCCGAAGCTTTCGAAAAATTCACTGAATATAAACTCGAAGTAGAAAAACAAACCGGCTTGAGTATCAAAATGCTTCGATCAGATCGAGGTGGGGAGTACCTCAGTACAGAATTTGCAAACTTCCTAAAAGAGAATAGGATTCTCTCTCAGCTCACTCCTCCTTACACACCACAGCACAACGGTGTGTCTGAACGACGGAATCGGACCCTATTAGATATGGTCCGTTCCATGATGAGTGATGCTGAGTTACCTGTCTCATTTTGGGGGCATGCATTGGAGACTGCAGCATTTCTACTGAACAGGGATCCAACCAAAACCGTGTCTACCACGCCATATGAGATATGGCATGGGAAGAGACCATCTCTTAAGAGAATTAAGATTTGGGGTTGCCCGGCCTATGTTAAAAAGCATAATCCGGACAAACTCGAGACACGGTCGGTCATGTGTAACTTTGTAGGATATCCAAGGAACTCTTATGGATATCTATTCTACCACAAGGAGGAACAAAAGGTATTTGTTTCTCAGTATGCCACATTCTTGGAAAAAGAGTTTTTCACAGATAAAGCTGATGGCGATGTGGTAGATCTAGAAGAGGTTCTAGAGACACAAACTACAAATGACGACTTGGTTGAACCGGCTGTTGCAATAGAGACTGAGGAACCTCGGCCACTCCGAAGGTCTGGTAGGACTTCTCGCCCACCAGAGAAGTACTACGGTTTCCTCATTGATGGTGACAGAGAAGACTGCATCATGGAGGATGATGATCCTACCAGTTTTCAGCAAGCTATCACGAGTGGAGACTCTGTGAAGTGGCTGGATGCCATGAGATCCGAAATGGAGTCTATGTACACCAACAAAGTATGGAATTTGGACGTTGTACCCCCTGGGGTAAAACCTATGGGGGTGCAAATGGATCTTTAAAAGAAAGATTGGTGTAGATGGGCAGGTAGAGACCTATAAGGCAAGACTTGTGGCGAAGGGTTTTCGTCAAAGACCAGGTTTGGACTATGACGAGACTTTTTCGCCCATAGCCATGCTTAAATCCATTCGGATCCTATTTGCTATTGCTGCTCACTACGACTATGAAATCTGGCAGATGGACGTTAAAACGACATTTCTAAATGGAGATTTAGAAGAATGCGTTTATATGGATTAGCCAGAGGGCTTCATTGACAGTGGGAGCAGCGGGAAAGCATGTAGATTGCTTAAATCCATATATGGGTTAAAGCAGGCATCACGGAGTTGGAATATCTATTTCGATGATGTTATCAAAGAGTTTGATTTCATCAAAAATCCAGATGAACCTTGTGTTTATAAGAAGGCTGTAGGGAGAGCTGTCACATTCCTCGTATTGTACGTGGATGACATTCTTCTGATAGGAAATGATATTCCTATGCTACAGTCGGTCAAATCTTTCTTATCACTAAGGTTCTCCATGAAGGACCTGGGTGATGCCATATACATTCTGGGCATAAGGATCTATAGACATAGATCCAAGAGGTTATTGGGATTGTCCCAAACCAGGTACATCAACACCATCCTAAAAAGGTTTAGTATGGAAGACTCCAAGCGGGGTGCCTTACCCGCTTGCCATGGGGTCACTCTCTCCAAGGACTCTTGCCCAAAGACCGAAGAAGAGAGAGCTCGCATGAGCATTATACCCTATGCTTCGGCAGTAGGATCTATAATGTATGCGATGTTATATACACGCCCAGATGTAGTTTATGCACTTAGTGTTGTAAGCAGGTATCAATCCAACCCAGGGGAGAATCACTGGATAGCTGTGAAGAACATTCTTAAGTACTTGTGAAGGACTAAAGAATTGTTCTTAGTGTATGGTAATGGAGATCTCCAAATTGAGGCCTTTACCGATTCGAGCTTCCAGAGCGATAAGGACGACAGCAAATCTATCTCCGGGTTTGTATTTACCCTCAATGGAGGGGCGGTAAGTTGGAAGAGTTCCAAACAGGATACCGTTGCAGACTCTACGATGGAAGCTGAGTACATTGCTGCGAATGATGCCGCCAAGGAAGCCGTCTGGATGAGGAAGTTCGTCCCGAAGCTAGGAGTAGTTCCAACCATTATTGATCCAATACCATTGTATTGTGATAATAATGGGGCTATGGCGTTAGCCAAGGAGCCTAGGTCCCATCAGCGATCCAGACACATCCTGAGGCGCTTTCATTTGATCCGGGAGATTGTAGATCGCCACGAGATCGAGATTAGGAGAGTAGACACAAAGAATAACGCCGCGGATCCACTCACCAAGGCCCTCCCTCAGCCGCAGCATGAGCGACTTTTTGAGATGTTGGGTATGAGATACGCCAATAACTGGCCTTAGTGCTGTTGGATATATATGCCCTAGAGGCCTACATTGTATAGGATGCTTGGGATATGTATGTACATGACAGTCTTGCTTGATATGATAGTACGCTATTTGGTTTGACTTTGTCTTAACGTATAATATATTTTACTTGGTATTTATATATATATGTTGATAAAGCCCATAGGGTGTTTGTCTGACTACCGGCGTTGTGATGGCAGTCATACTAGTGGGAGCTGGATAGTCAATAGGCACACCCTTAGATGTCTCTGGTCGCAGGAGTATCGAGATTGGGCATCGATACTCCGGAGTAGACTAGTGTATACATATCTAGACCCTGACGAGGGGCAATGGATTGGTCCCGCAACCATTGGTGGTGTTCACCTAAGATTGTATACAGATGCTCACTGGGTGTGAGTACACCGGACAGGACTCGCAGAGAACTGACTGGATGGTATTATACCTAACGTCAGATAGCAGTTCTCAGGTGACATGTGTGCAGATAGTCCGTTGACTTAAGGTCATCATTTGTCTCGTGTGAGTTCCCACTGTGCTTTGATTGTTACCCTACCACGGCTCAAAGGAGTCGTGCAAACAGGTTTCAGTTGGGCACAGTCCCGAGCCACATGGAGGCAGTGAGCGACTGTTAGGGATTCGTCTCTCCCGGTATAGGGAGTTGATATCGCACGGTGATCGGTTGGTCATTACCATAAGTCCCTGGCCAGGGCTGATTGAGAATTACTGATAGGTTGATCAGTAGATTCTCGGATGGTGATAGAGCCATACCGACACGATTTGTACGGTTATTAGGGGTCTGACGTCTACCACCTCCCTAGACCGTACATGTGATACTCTCAGGCGAACAGACCGGACTGCGCGGATATTGTCACAGACAGGCTCAGTAGGATTTCAGATGGGTTACCTCATCAGCTTTCTTATCGACAACTACCTGGGGACCGTTACGTACAGCTAGTGCCGCTTGCGGTCTGTGGTTAAACCCACTGCCAGCGTAGTAGTCGAGTCTTTAGAGTCCCACACAGAGATTTCCCAAACCCAGGCGAAAAGATATAGAGGTCGTATGGTTTTACGACAAAGGTTCGGATGCATACGTGTTTGAACGCACGTACGACATTCGAACAGTTTTTACTAGCCGGCTTTGGTTTAAGCCAGATTCTAGTATCAGGTTATTGGATTTATACAGTCTAAAGTTTTTCCGTGTTTTCACGGATGAGAGGGGCGTTCTCGTAATTTTCCGAGAAGCTTCTAGAAGGATGTGACATAAAGAGAGAGGTGGCATTTTCATTTAATGATTAAGTGACTCATTGTGAGTGATTCATCATATCATTAATGCATCATTTATTGCTTAATGACTCACATGATGAATCACCCACTTGATTAAATGAAACATGATGAATATTCACTTATTATTCATTTTCTTTTAAATTCATTATGTTTCATATATATCAAGTGAGAAGCTTTATTCATTATAATAATATCATTATCATCTTCTCACTCTCTCTCTTCAAGCTCTCTCTCCTTCACCAAACCCTAATCCTACCCCTCATGAGTTGAGAACAAGGATTAGGAAAGACTAATTACTCCATAACCTATCTCTACATCACCTTAGCTACTCTATTTAGCAACTAGAGAAACTAAGTAACCTCAAGTTTAGAGGTTATAGCATGGATTAGGGTTCTCGGGTGGATCGTCTATCACGGGAGAAAGCCGAAGAGGACGTGGAGATCCAAAGAGGCCGTAGACAACATCAAGACGAAGGACTAGAACCGTTTGGTATAATCTCTTCGCATAGTAGTTTAAAACTCTATAGCTTTTGTTAAAACTTGATTAGCAAACGATTCATACGGTTAATCGATGTTTGATCATAGAACTTGATTGTTATTCATATTTCCGCCTCCCCACAAGTATTGGGGTGTTGAACATCGACTTACAGTGGTATCAGAGCCTAGCTAAACAAGATTTAACTTAATTGCAAATTTGTACGAATTTCGAACGGAAAAACGAAGCCGGAAAACCCCAAAAACATCAAGTTTCTGTCGAAATTTAAATGAAGTCCAAAAATTTTTCAGGTAAGTTCAAAAAGCTTGAAAAGATACCAGAAGAACACCCAAGAAATTTGGGCTCCTGAATCGTCAACGCGGCCGCGGAACCGCGGCGGATCGCACCGATCCGCCGCGCTTCCGCCGCCGAGTTGCCGAGTCAGGAACTCAAATTTCCTGTGCTGCTTCTCTGTGTAATTTGGGATTTTCTGGGATATTTAATATTTGCTCAGGTTTCAGTTTTACAGAGCAGTTTTTGGAGCAATATTAAAGATGTTTAATCGATCGATATTGTACAGTATTTGCATGTTGGATTATATCTGTGATTGTATAATGTGTTCGTAAACCTCCCCTAACTGCTAGTATGTCAGTTGGCAGGGGGTTGCATATTTCTGAAATGGATTTTAACTGTTTGTGCATATAAACTGTATTGGACTGTTGTGGTGATTAGCCGGGTTTTGTGATGGGTTATTGTATTAATTCATTTGATGTAAATGTAATTTGTTGTAATATTATTTTGCGGGGCACTTCCAGGTTGCGGTTGTAGCCACCGTTGTATTATTTCATTTTACTGTTTTTGCTCCTAGGACAGACCCAAGGTGGGGTGCACAAACTGCCGGGCGGGTAGTTTGCCGCACCCGTAGGGGTCGTGGGTGGGGTAATGGCTATTCATCACAACTGTGTAATCTGTCTTTTCTTGCAGGCTCAAAAGAAATACAGATTGCTTGCAAATCCAATATTGTTTATCTGTGTTCTGGAATGTATATCATTGCGTCTGACGAATGTAAAATATCTATATATATGATAGCTATTTAGACGTCGCTTATGTTTTACACCCGCACTAGCCCAGCCCCCGCTCTGTCGTTAGTTAAGTAACCTAACGGGTGATGACGGGACCCCGTGGCGAATGCGGATGGCATAAGAGGACGTCATATTTTCGTTGTTATCTGTAATGATAGGTTAAAGATGGGACGCATTATTATTAATGCAAAGAAAATAAAACCTAAACAGAATCGTTGGAACAATTTCTAAAAACCACTCGGTTTTCTTGAAAAAGCAAATTTTAAATGCGGAGCTTAAACCACTCCTTTTAATAAAAGCTATCTTAGTTCCTTCGATCAAATCAAGTTCATTACGTTAACGGTTTTTTGCCAAAAACCAGCCGTAACCCTCCGTCGTTTCAGATAGACAGCACATCGTATTCATGCTATGCTTATTGGCCTACGTCAAGGCATAGTGTATGGTAGCAGTGTGTGTGCCTATTTGTTGCATAGATAGATGCATTAGTTTAATACAGACGTACACCTTGTTGGCCTACGTCAAGGGCTTGTACGATGTATTTAAATTGATCAGGACAACGACGGGTAGAACTTGACTTGCGTCTTATGACTTGTTGGCCTACGTCAAGGTCTATAAGAGCTTGGGGTAAAAATCACATCGGGAGTTTCAAACATAAAGGAAACTTGCAGATTTAGCTTACCTTCTGGAGTGTGGTGACTAGAGTGGCTTCCATCTAGGGCATCATGCAATGATAGTTGGATCCCGATCCCACTGATGAGTAGGATTACTCTCGGGAATTTCTCTCACTTAACAATCAATGCTATAAACCAAGTAGGTGCCTAGAAAGGTGTTAGAGGGGCTACGCCTCCAGGGAAAAGAGGTTCTTTAATTAAGGAACTTCGCGAAAGCGTTGGAAAACCTCCCTCGAAGTACCAACACCAGCCTGGCTGAAAGGTTAAGCAAGTATTGTGACGTGTGATTAAATCCTGACTAGTTCTTCTTTTAGGTTTTGAGGAAGGATTTGAGGAAACAGTGGGAGCCATCCTGTTTAGATAAATTAATAAACCAATCTAAACTTGCAAGAGCATATGCTGAGTGTTTTCTTTTCTCTCTCTCTGGCAGCTACCATGACTGGACTAAAACTATTACTCGAAAAGAATATACTAACCGGGCAGAACTATAAAGACTGGCTAAGAAACGTCAATATTGCGCTGACTTATGACAAAGTTGCATATGTTACCACCGCTGTTCCTCCCCTTATCCCAGGACCAGATTCCTCAGTTGCGGACAAGGAAGTTCGTAAAACCTGGGATCTAGACTGTGAGTGAGCTAAGTGTATCGTGCTGGCGTCCATGAATAATGAACTCCAGAAACAGCACGAGAGTATGGATATTACATCCATATTCCTCCATTGCAAGGAATTGTATGGTGAACACTCCCGTATCGCGAGGTACGAAACCTCAAGGAAACTCTTCCAGATGAGGTTAGCTCCAGGATCGCCTGTTGGAGAGCACGTCCTCAAAATGATCATCCTCATTGAGGAACTCGCAAACCTGGGATGCGTGCTAGAGAATAAATTGTATATCGACTTGATTTTGCAGTCCCTTCCCCACACCTTCTCTCAGTTCGTGCTGAACTTCAACATGCACGAAATGGAAGCGGATCTTCCAAAGCTCCTCAATATGTTGAGGGTAGCAGAGACCTCCTTGAAAAAGGAAAAGACCCCCGTTCTGTATGTTGGCCAATCATCTTCTCCTAAATCTAAAGCGAAAGCAAAAGGGAAGAAGAAGATGAAAGCCACCAAACCGAAGGGTGGGGTCAAGAAGGTGCAGGGAACGAACAAGGCAGGAAGGGTGAAGGCAGAAAAGAACGAGTGCTTCTATTGTCACAAGCAGGGGCACTGGAAGAAGGATTGTCAGGCCTTCAAAGCCAAGGACATGAAGCAAGCAGTTGCTTCTACTTCAGGTGTGTTCGTAATCGAAAATTGTCTTTCAGTAAACTCTACTTCATGGGTACTTGATACCGGTTCTGGTTCTCACATCTGTAATTCTTTGCAGGATCTGAGAAATAGTAGAGTACTGGGGGCAGGTGATATGACTCTCCGGATGGGCAATGGAATGCATGTAGATGCAGTTGCAATAGGGGAATATCACCTAGGGTTGAATAGTGGAAACATTTTGGTATTGTATAACTGTTTTTGTATTCCCAGTATGTTGTGTAATATTATATCAGTGTCTTTATTGTCTAATAAAGGATATAATTTTGTGCTTGAAAGAAATGTCATGAACATTCTCCTAAATCAAGAACTGATTGGGTTTGGCACACTGGAAAACGGAATATACATACTTAATCAACCACAAATTTTCAATATTCAAAACACGCGTAAAAGAAAGGCTCCAAATTCGAATCAAGCCTTCCTATGGCATTGTAGACTTGGTCATATAAATGAAACAAGGTTGACTAAGTTACATAAAGATGGATATCTAGATTCGTTTGAATATTCATCATATGCAACTTGTCAATCATGTATCAAAGGAAAAATGACCAAATCTCCGTTCACCGGACACGGAGAAAGAGCCACCGAACTCTTGGGACTAGTACACAGTGATGTATGTGGTCCGATGTCTATACATGCACGAAGTGGTCACTCCTACTTCATCACTTTTACTGATGACTTCTCTAGGTATGGACATGTGTTCTTAATAAAGCATAAATCCGAGGCTTTTGAGAAGTTTAAGGAGTATAAAAATGAAGTAGAGAAACAAACTGGTAAAAGCATCAAGACACTTCGATCTGATCGAGGTGGAGAATACTTAAGTACCAGTTTCCTTGAATACTTGAAAGCAAATGGAATACTCTCTCAGCTTACTCCACCTTATACACCTCAGCATAATGGTGTATCAGAAAGAAGGAATCGCACGCTATTAGATATGGTGCGATCAATGATGAGTAGTGCTGAGTTGCCACTTTCCTTCTGGGGATTTGCTCTAGAATCAGCCGCATATCTATTAAATAGAGTTCCAACTAAGTCTGTACCTACCACTCCATATGAAATGTGGTGTGGGAAGAGACCATATCTCAAGTATATCAAGATATGGGGGTGTCCGGTATATGTTAAAAAGCATAATCAGGACAAGCTCGAGGCACGATCGGTTTTGTGCAAGTTTATAGGATACCCCAAGCATTCAAGGGGGTACATGGTCTACCACACTGAAGAACAAAAGGTGTTTGTCGCTCGTCACATTGTCTTCTTAGAAAACGAATTTCTTGCAAAAGAAATTAGTGGGAGCGCGGTAGAACTGGAAGAAATTCCAGAACCTCAAACTGCAACCGAGGACTTAGAAGAATCTCAGATTTCAATAGAACATGACGAACCAACGCCACTCCGCAGATCTAGTAGGCTTTCTCATCCTCCTGAAAGATACTATGGTTTTCTTCTTGATGGGGATCGAGAGGATTGCATCATCGATGATGATGAGCCTACTAGTTTTCAGCAGGCTATCACAAGTAGAGACTCAGTGAAGTGGCTGGATGCAATGAGATCCGAAATGGAATCCATGTATACCAATAAAGTATGGACTTTAGAAGTTGCTCCTCCTGGGGTAAAACCAGTTGGGTGCAAATGGATCTTCAAAAAGAAGATTGGTACATTTGGACAAGTGGAAACGTACAAAGCTAGACTAGTAGCAAAAGGTTTTCGTCAAAGACCAGGATTGGACTATGATGAAACTTTTTCGCCAGTAGCTATGCTTAAATCCATTCGGATCATGCTTGCCATTGCTGCCTTCATGACTATGAAATCTGGCAAATGGATGTAAAAACAGCTTTTCTAAATGGACATCTAGAAGAGAGTGTTTACATGGATCAACCAGAAGGTTTCTTAGACAGTGGGAGCAGCGGAAGAGTGTGCAAATTGCTTAAATCCATTTATGGGTTAAAGCAAGCATCGCGGAGTTGGAACATCTGTTTTGATGAAACAGTCAAGGAATTTGACTTTATAAAAAATATAGATGAACCATGTGTTTATAGGAAGATTGTAGAAGGAGCAGTAGTCTTCCTCGTTTTATACGTCGACGACATACTACTGATAGGGAATGATATCCCTATACTACAATCAGTAAAGCTCTTCTTGTCACAAAAATTCTCTATGAAAGACTTGGGAGATGCATCATACATTCTAGGTATTAAGATCTATCGAGATAGATCTAATAGAATATTGGGACTTTCACAGTCCAGGTATATAGACACTATACTAAAGAGATTTAGTATGGAAGATTCCAAGCGCGGCAATATGCCCGCTTGTCACGGAATCACCCTCTCCAAAAAGATGTCTCCAAAGACTGATGAAGAGAGGGCTCGCATGGGCATTATACCCTACGCTTCGGCGGTAGGATCAATAATGTATGCGATGTTATGTACCAGACCAGATGTAGCTTACGCACTTAGTGTGGTAAGCAGGTATCAATCGGACCCAGGTGAGAAACATTGGATAGCGGTAAAGAACATTCTCAAGTACCTGAGAAGGACTAAGGAGTTGTTCTTGATTTACGGCAATAAGGACCTCCAGGTAGAGGCTTTTACCGACTCCGGCTTCCAAAGTGACAAGGATGATTCTAAATCTATTTCGGGTTTTGTGTTTACCCTCAATGGAGGGACGGTAAGTTGGAAGAGTTCCAAACAAGATACCGTCGTAGACTCAACTATGGAGGCTGAGTATATAGCTGCTAGTGAAGCCGCAAAAGAGGCTGTCTGGATAAGGAAGTTCATTTTTGAACTTCAGGTGGTTCCGTCCATTACCAATCCAATACCTTTGTATTGCGATAACAATGGCGCTGTAGCTTTAGCGAAGGAACTAAGGTCCCATCAGAAATCCAGGCATATCTTAAGGCGGTTTCACCTGATCAGGGAGATCGTGGATCGTCGGGAGATCGAGATACGGAGAGTAGACACAAAAGACAACACGGCAGATCCATTCACCAAGGCCATTCCTCAAGCACAGTTCGAGAGGCTTTTTGAGATGTTGGGCATGCGGTACGCAAGCAACTGGATGTGGTAGAGACAGTGGGTACTCATTGCGCCAATTATAGGCCTTAGTGCAAGTGGGAGATTGTTGGATATATATGCCCTAGAGGCCTACATTGTATAGGATGCTTGGGATATGTATGTACATGACAGTCTTGCTTGATATGATAGTACGCTATTTGGTTTGACTTTGTCTTAACGTATAATATATTTTACTTGGTATTTATATA
The DNA here is from genome assembly GCA_030015575.1 of Agapanthus africanus. NCBI lineage: Eukaryota > Viridiplantae > Streptophyta > Magnoliopsida > Asparagales > Amaryllidaceae > Agapanthus > Agapanthus africanus. The sequence continues at coordinate 262,056,877 of CM057349.1, read as the reverse complement.
TATATGTTGATAAAGCCCATAGGGTGTTTGTCTGACTACCGGCGTTGTGATGGCAGTCATACTAGTGGGAGCTGGATAGTCAATAGGCACACCCTTAGATGTCCCTGGTCGCAGGAGTATCGAGATTGGGCATCGATACTCCGGAGTAGACTAGTGTATACATATCTAGACCCTGACGAGGGGCAATGGATTGGTCCCGCAACCATTGGTGGTGTTCACCTAAGATTGTATACAGATGCTCACTGGGTGTGAGTACACCGGACAGGACTCGCAGAGAACTGACTGGATGGTATTATACCTAACGTCAGATAGCAGTTCTCAGGTGACATGTGTGCAGATAGTCCGTTGACTTAAGGTCATCATTTGTCTCGTGTGAGTTCCCACTGTGCTTTGATTGTTACCCTACCACGGCTCAAAGGAGTCGTGCAAACAGGTTTCAGTTGGGCACAGTCCCGAGCCACATGGAGGCAGTGAGCGACTGTTAGGGATTCGTCTCTCCCGGTATAGGGAGTTGATATCGCACGGTGATCGGTTGGTCATTACTATAAGTCCCTGGCCAGGGCTGATTGAGAATTACTGATAGGTTGATCAGTAGATTCTCGGATGGTGATAGAGCCATACCGACACGACTTGTACGGTTATTAGGGGTCTGACGTCTACCACCTCCCTAGACCGTACATGTGATACTCTCAGGCGAACAGACCGGACTGCGCGGATATTGTCACAGACAGGCTCAGTAGGATTTCAGATGGGTTACCTCATCAGCTTTCTTATCGACAACTACCTGGGGACCGTTACGTACAGCTAGTGCCGCTTGCGGTCTGTAGTTAAACCCACTGCCAGCGTAGTAGTCGAGTCTTTAGAGTCCCACACAGAGATTTCCCAAACCCAGGCGAAAAGATATAGAGGTCGTATGGTTTTACGACAAAGGTTCGGACGCATACGTGTTTGAACGCACGTACGACATTCGAACAGTTTTTACTAGCCGGCTTTGGTTTAAGCCAGATTCTAGTATCAGGTTATTGGATTTATACAGTCTAAAGTTTTTCCGTGTTTTCACGGATGAGAGGGGCGTTCTCGTAATTTTCCGAGAAGCTTCTAGAAGGATGTGACATAAAGAGAGAGGTGGCATTTTCATTTAATGATTAAGTGACTCATTGTGAGTGATTCATCATATCATTAATGCATCATTTATTGCTTAATGACTCACATGATGAATCACCCACTTGATTAAATGAAACATGATGAATATTCACTTATTATTCATTTTCTTTTAAATTCATTATGTTTCATATATATCAAGTGAGAAGCTTTATTCATTATAATAATATCATTATCATCTTCTCACTCTCTCTCTTCAAGCTCTCTCTCCTTCACCAAACCCTAATCCTACCCCTCATGAGTTGAGAACAAGGATTAGGAAAGACTAATTACTCCATAACCTATCTCTACATCACCTTAGCTACTCTATTTAGCAACTAGAGAAACTAAGTAACCTCAAGTTTAGAGGTTATAGCATGGATTAGGGTTCTCGGGTGGATCGTCTATCACGGGAGAAAGCCGAAGAGGACGTGGAGATCCAAAGAGGCCGTAGACAACATCAAGACGAAGGAATAGAACCGTTTGGTATAATCTCTTCGCATAGTAGTTTAAAACTCTATAGCTTTTGTTAAAACTTGATTAGCAAACGATTCATACGGTTAATCGATGTTTGATCATAGAACTTGATTGTTATTCATATTTCCGCCTCCCCACAAGTATTGGGGTGTTGAACATCGACTTACAAGTGCAAGTGGGAGATTGTTGGATATATGTATGCCCTAGAGGCCATTATATGATAGTGGATGTATTTATACATGTATATATATATATATATATATATATATATATATTCAGTGTACATTCTTGCTCGACATGATAGTATGCTATCTGGTTCTTCTTTATCTGACATGTTGATTTGATCATGCTTTTATTCATTCATACATGTTGATAAAGCCCTGAGGATATAGGCTTGACTACTGTGATTATGATAGAGATCATACTGGTGGGACATCTGTAGTTTATAAGCATATCCTGAAATGTCCCTAGTCGTAGGTGTATCGATACGGGGCATCGATATACCAGAGTAGACTAGCGTATATGATACTAGACCCATATGATGGGCGATGGATGTTCCCACATGCATCGATGTTTGACATCGAGATCGTATACGGGTGCTCAGTGGTGACTGGGTACACTGGACGGACTCACCGAGAACTCCTATATGGAATTATATCTATCGTCGGATAGCAGTTCTCAGGTGACACTGGTGCAGGTTAATCTGTAGACCCGAGATCGTCATAGAGTCTTGTGTGTTCTCCCACTGTACTTTGATTACCATCCTACCACGGCTCTACTGAGTCGTGCAAACAGGTGGCCGTTGGGTACAGTCCCGAGACACATGAAGGCAATGAGCGATAGGAGGGGTTTTCGTCTCTCCCGGTATTGGGAGTTGATACTGTGCTGTGCTCGATTGGTTATATCAGTAAGTCCCTGGTCAGGGCTGTTGAGATTTACTGATAAGTGTTATCAGTAGTTTCTCGATCTGTTATAGACCATTCATCGGCACGACTTATTGAGTTATTGGGGTCGACGTTACCATCCCTAGACTCGATATGCAGCATATTTGATGAAGAGACCGGACTGTACGGTAGTGTTGCCGGTTGGCTCGACGGGAGTTGTGACAGGTTCGCTTGTTTTCTTCTGATCGCTCAATACCCGGGTGGCCGTTACGTTTAGCTGACCGCTTTCGGCTTGTAGGTATTTGATATGATCATTACCTACTGCCGGCGTATTGACGAGTCTTAGAGTCCCACAATGAAGTTTCCTGGCTCAGGCGAAAAGATGTGGTGTGCATATGAGATATGCGCGGGGACCCGATTAAATACGGATATATGATACCGTATATTAATCGGGAATTTTCTATTGGTCGGGTCGTATGTGATATGACCGGTTTGCAAAATCAAGTGTTGATTTAACAAATGACTTTTAGATTAATTCTTTAATCAAACTCTTTTTCTATTTTTGTATGCATGCATGTATGCACATGATGATGTGCATGGATACATTCATACATACATTGTATCATGATTGTTGATACATATTTGGTGGCAATGCAAGACTTATATTGTAGCTATTATCTATTTATTTATCATTTTGAAAAAGGGAAAGGATTATTCAATCAAGGTTAATGTTTATCATCTTTGACCATGCTTCAACCACTTTTTAACCTTTAGGTAATTATCCTTTTGCCTTTTAACTCATTTGATAAAGATCTATATAGTTCTAACCATGGTTGAAGTGAGAAGGATTAATATAGATTATTCTTTTCTCATTTCAATTATTATTCACTCTCATAACATTTCCTTTTGTGAGAAAGCTTAGCCACCACCTTCTTCTTCCTCTCTTGATAATTTCTTTGAGTGAGGTTGATAAAAAGAAAGAGTTTTGATTATAGAAAACAAACCACATCATCATACTACACACATCTAGCCCATTTGTGTAGGGTGTTTGCTCTACTTCATTCACATATCGAGTAAAGCAAGAAGCTTTGGGCAAAGGAGTTTCGGGTGGATCGTCGTGAATCTAGAGGATCTCAAGCGAACCTTTTTCCAACCCTCAAGTAGCCAAAGAGTCTAGCGTAGGGAGCTACAAAGGTTGTACTCTCAAAACCCTAAATTTCTAGTGATGATTCTTTGTATGTTCACTTAGCACCTTAAAAATTTGATTTTGGCACATGTGATGCTTCCAAACCCTTCATGAGGTGCTAAGTAAACCTAAGTATTGACTTAGGATTTTGTCATACATACGATTTCTGCTCTGTGATGTTTTCTATTCACGAGTTGGCAATTCACCCCCGTTGTGCCACAGTTTCTTACAGGTTTTGCCGTACAGGTTTCATTGCGGCTTTTCTGGCACACTGCTTTCCTATCGGGTGACTCGCTTTGGTAGGTGGATTCTTTTGCATCAGAACCATCATTGTATATGTATCATTCAGTTGTATCTAGAAATTTCATCAACCAAACTTGTATATTGTTTCAGACTTAGAAAACCAGTTGTGTATTATTTCGACCTTAGAGTCGCGCGTTGTAGTATTATGGTCTTCAAGCTGATTTGAGTTTTCCTTTGAGTTTTGATCCTCGCCCTTTGGCATTGTATATTATACTGCTTGCGTGGTTGTGACCGTCGATTGACGAAGAGCTAGCTCCCGCTTGGGGATGCCTTTTATCATTGTATATATATATACTATTCATGTTGTACCCCGTTTGGGGCCAGTATTTACAAAGGGAACTCTGCCGAAATTTTCAGAAAAGATATTGAGGATTTAAAAATGCATATTCGGCTTACTTATTTTAAAACTTTGTTTTTTTTAAACACGTTTTCGTACTTCTTAAAACTAGTTTTCCTTTAATTATCACTTAAAAATGGTTTTAGATTTCTGGGCTTTTGGCTTACTTGAATTGGATGGAGTCCTATAGACTTCATATGATTCAAGTGCCAGTCACGTGCTATTTCGGGTTGTGACGGTTTAAGCCGGATCCCAGTATTTGATTATTGTATTAGCTTCGCCTCATAGTATTCGTGTTTCTCGGAACACGGATGCGGGTATGTATATATGGATGAGAGGGGGTATAGAAGGAGATACCTCATTAGGGTTTTGACCATTGACTTGGTCAAAACAAATACGATGTAAAGAAAAGACTTTGTTATTTTTGGTAAATGATAATTATTTGGCATGGCTACTTGGGTTGACCTTTTGACTTGGCTTGACTTGTTGACCATAGATATTTTTGTGAGATATTTTTGACTCTAGATATTTTGGCTAGATATTTTCCATGCCATGCTTGAGGTCATATAAAAGATAGCCATTCCATTTTTATTATCATTACCATAAATACATTCTCTCTCCTCAAGCTTGCTCTCTTCTTCTTCCTCTCTAAATCGTAGTGTCTCATGTGTTGAGAATCAAGGGTTTAGTGAGACTAAGCTACTCTAAATTATACTCTACTCACTCTAGTCTACTTAGATTAGCAAGCTAAGTATTGTAGTTACCTCAAGTTGGAGGTTTAGCTCAAGGTTGGAGCTCTCGGGTGAATCATCGTTGACACAAGGAGGCCGAAGTTCAAGCACGATCTATACTTCCATCGAGGAGCTTAAGGAGGGTATCAAAGTCCCGAAGGACTTGTTTTCTTTAGGTATATTTTCTATCATAGTAAATAGAACCCTAACATGCTAACTAGGTTTATGGTAAAGATCCGGTTTAGGTTTATTCTAGCGCCAAGTTTCTAATCGTTATAAAAATTTTGTTCCGTATTTGGCCACGGAAGTTGGCCGGAGCACTAGCGTAACCTTTCACTTATTATACTGTCTTGCGTGGTTGTGATTCTACTGATTGGCGAAGAGCTAGCTCCCGTTTGGAGATGCCTTTTATATTATTATGTATTTGTGGTTTTGGATCAAAAGATACAAAGGAGGTGCTGCCCAAATTTTTAAAAGACGAAGCATGTTTTTCAACTAATAAATTCCACTTGCATTTTTCATATCCCACTATTTATGCATTAAGAAAACGTTTAATTTCACCATACCTTTATTTCAAAACTTCACCTCTTTTGTTTTCTTAAAAAGGTTTAGATTTCTGGGGTTCGGCTTACTTTAATTACGTTACGCCCTTAGACGTTGCGTGATGTATCGGTCACGAGCTAAATTTCGGATTGTGACATACTGTCCCGAGCTACATGGAGTCAGTGAGTGGATCGTAAGGGATTCGTCTCTCTCGGTATTGGGGGTAGATGTCGTGCAGTGCACGGGTGGACATCACCATAAATCCTTGGCCAAGGTGGACGAGATTTACTGGTTTGGATCAATAGTTTCTTAGTGGGTTATGGGTTTCACACCGACATGACTCATCGCGTTATTAGGGGTCTGACTTTTTCCACACTCGTAGACCCGATATGTGATACTCTTAGACGAACATACTGGAATGTATGGAGATTGCCACTTTCAGGCTCAGTAGGGATACGGACGAGTTTGCTTGTCGAACTTCCTTTCGTTCAATACCTGGGTAGCCGTTATGTACAGCTAGTACCGCTGACGGGCTTATGGTTAAACCCATTGCCAGCATATTATCGAGACTTTAGAGTCCCACACAGATGGTTTCCCATCTCAGGTGAAACGATGTAGTGTACGTATTTTGATACGTACTTAGGTTTGATTAAAACATATGTTTTTGTACACGTACTTTTAATCGAACATTTTGTTAATACTAATCGGTTTGAAAGATAGTCAGATTATCACATTTTGATAATATATGAGCTAGTGTTATATATCTCTTTTTAGTATCTCTCTTTTCGGTATTTGTATTTTGACAGAATACAATATTTATATGAATACGGGTATTTGTATAAATACGTGTATTTGTGTCTTGATACGGATACGGCTATTCGTATTTTGATACGAATACCGGTGTATGTATTTGTAGCATATACGTGTATATGTGTACACTTGAGGTGGCACTCTTCTCTTCTCATCTCTTCTTGTATGGTTTGGAATGGTGTGGACTTGTGACTCACCATGGCGAGTCACAATTCCACCCATCCAAAACAATAAAAGAAAAGAAAGAAGAAAAAGAATGATGATGGATTTTTTCCAAGCCATGCTTCCTCAATTGATCATCACTATTAGTTTCATCTTCCTTTCTCTCTTGAGTTTTAGAAGTAGAGAAAGGAAAAAGAAAATGAGAGAACACTTAAACATTAGTCACTACTGCATCCTAGTAATCGATTCTTAGCAAATTTTGATCACTAGTTACTTCACTTTGATTATTTGTGTGAAGCTAGAGCCTAGGTTAGAGTTCCTTCAGGTCGATCATCTTTGACGAGGAAGACCGACTCCACATCCAATGTATGTCGTTCGTCTTTTACGCACTTTTCCGTTTTAGCCATGTAATCTGCATTAATTGACAAAACATATCCAGAACAGCATAAAATAGATAAAATTAAGATAAATATGAATATATAAATATGCATAAAAATGCACCAATCAACCCGATATGCGATACTCTCAGACGTAGAGACCGGACTGTACGGAGATTGTTACTTATAGGCTCAGTAGGGTACAGACAGACTTAATTGTCGACATCCCTTTCAACAAATAGCTTGGTAGCCGTTACGTATAGCTAGTGCCACTAATATGCTTGTGGTTATGGATTTTATCCAGTAACTCACTGCCAGCATATTGTCGAGTCTTTAGAGTTCCACACAAAGGGTTTTCCCGGTTCAGGCAAAATGATGTAGAGGTCGTATATTGATACGTACAAGAGTCCGATTAAATACGTGTACTGGATACACGAATTTTAATCGGCCGTTTGATAATACTAGCCGGCTTATGTTTAAACCGGATTATTAAATCAAGTATTGATCTAATATAACACACACACACACACACATTCTAATATTATCTTCACTTTCTATTTTCTCTCTCTTGGCTATTCGTATTTTTATACGAATACGCATATATGTATATGATATATATATCGGGAGTTGTATTTTGTATTTACACAAAATACTTCTAGAAGGAGGACGCCTCATTTTAGGTTCTCTTTTTATTAAAAAGAAATAAAATGAGATGGAGGGTGGGGTGAAAAGAGAGCTGGCTTGAGGGATGGTAGAGAGGAATGGGTACATTATTTTATTTGAAAGTGATTTCCTAAAACTATTGTGTCATGGTTTATTTTCTCTCCTAACTCATTCATTCTCACTTGCACATTCTCTCTCCTCTCCTTCTCCTTCTCCTTCTCCTTCTTCCTCTCGAGTTGGATGCTCACTTAATATTGAAAAATAGAGAGAAATGATTGTGTAAAATTCCTACATCTGTTGCACTCATCTCCTAGCAAATCTTGATTGCAAGTTGCTTCATGAAAGTTCACTTTGGAGTGAAGCTAAAGCTTGGATCGGGTCCCCCGCGTGGATCATCTTCGGCATAGGCGTTCCACTCTCAAGTTCGTTCTCGATGGCCTAGGAGCTTAGAAGGGGCTTTCCACGTTTGGGTGAACATGCTACAAAGGTTGTATGCTTTTAACCTAGTAGCTAGCTCGCTTATTTTCTTGCTAGTTTAGTGTTGGGACGATTTCTTGGGTTGCGTTTTCTAGTGCTTGCATTAAAATTTTTGTTTTCACTTTCATCTTGGCCGCATGTTTAGCGGCGTGAGCACTAGGGACTCTATCATGACATTCAATAAGCTCGTTGTTAGAGAAGATTGAGAAAAATAAACCGGTTTCCATCATATTCGATCAAAACCTAACCCTAAAATCAAATTGGGGGAAAATCAGGAATTGTGAGAGAAGAAGGGTTTGGGTGGTTTTAAAATCCTATCCGAATACTCAACGTTGACCCCTTAATGCAGGAATGAAAGGTACAAAAAAAATTCTCTTTTTGACCTATTAAGGGATTTTTAGTGCAATTTATATATATTATGGGTCTTTTAAGTAAATACGAGTGGGTGTTTTAGCCATTAACGAAGTGATGAGGGGAGTTTTTGCAAAAAAACATAATTAAAATTTGGTGCAAATCTCAATCGTCCGGACTAAAATTTGCAAAGAATCTTTTCAAATCTTCTTCCATGGTGTTAAAAAATACGCACATATGCGCAATGCACCGGCGCAATTTCACTACAGATTTTGGTACCTTTAAACCGCAGAAGGAATAGCACCGTATGACAGTCAACGGAAACACCAACTTCGACCAGGTCCTCGAGTCTAGTCTAGGATACCTAAACAGGCCTCAGCATTCAACCCCCACCACCCTTTGCTCTTTCCCCTCTTCCCCCACCTCCTAATAATATAGATATCCAAACTCAATTATCATTCCTAAATAAATAAATCCTCCTATGTTGTAGTACTAGACCAGGCGCTCCAATCTTAGGATACCTAAACCACCATTCATCCTCTTACCCCCTTCATCATCCTTTCCCTTCCAAAATCTACCAAATCCAAAAACCCTAACCATCATCATCATCATCATCAATCAATCAAAAATCCCAAAATGGGCTTTCTTCTCCTGTACCACACCTTGGCCTTCATCACCCTCTTCTCATACGGCCTCTACCATCTCACCCTCTCCTCCATCTCCTTCCTCAAACCCTCCCCAACTCCCTACTCCGCCCGCCCCTATCACCCCCTCCCCCTCCGCCGCCCCCACCCCCTCCTCCGCCACCTCCCCCTCCTCCTCATCTCCATCTCCCTCCTCCTCTCCCTCATCCACCACCTCCTCCCCCCTCTCTCCCTCCCCTCCCTCCACACCTCCCTCTCCCTCTCCCTCTTCCTCCTCCTCTCCCTCTCCCTCCTCCTTCCCCTCCCTCTCCCCTCCGACCTCTCCTTCCTCCTCCTCTCCCTCTCCTTCCTCCTCCTCTCCCTCTCCCCCTCCCCACCATCCGATCTCCAATCCAAGACGTCGTCTCTCTCGTCTGCCATCTCCCTCAGCTCCTCCCTCTTCTCCCTCGCCTTGGCGGTCTCCCCCTCCCTCTTCATCTTCGACCTCGCCCTCGCCTGCTCGATCTCCCTCCAAGGCCTCTGGTCCTTGCAAACGGGGCTCGCCCTTTACGTCGAGAGCTTCATACCGTACGGATGCCACCAGCTCCTTGATGTGGGGGTGGAGACGACGAGGTGCGATGTGGACGAGAGCAGGGTGAGGGCTGGCCAGATTCTTGATTTGGTGTTTGCGGTGAATGTTGTGGTGGTGGCGGTGTTGGGGGTGGTGGTTTTCGTGGTGGTGGGGAAGGTTTGTGGAGGTGGAGGGGTTGCGGGGTTGGGGAGGAGGGGGAACGGAGGGTCGTATGAGGCGCTGCCGACTGTGGCTTCGGCCGGTGATTTGGATCACGCGGCGGCGGTACAGATGAAGGCGATTGGGAAGAGCTCTGCGCAGGCTTGAGCGAAGGTAACTTGCAATGTTATAAAACACATTCCGTCTCTATTTAGTTGGCCAGCGCATAATGCATAAGAGACACACACACATGAATGTGTGTGTGTGCACACACACTTTAGTGGAGACTGAGTTTGGATATTGTGTAGGTTATACACTTCGTATATATGCCCCCGATTGACTGGCCGTTCACCTGCATATTTCATATAAGCCTAATTATGCGGCCATTTGACCTCTTAAGTCCATTCGGTGTGATTGATAGCCGATGACATTTAAACGCCTATCAAAATTTTGTTTTACAACATTGGTAACTTGGTCAGGTCTTCATTTATATCTCATCAAACACTTATGACCCATCGACTGATATATTATTCAGTAGTAATGCCAACTTTGATATTCTACAGCCGATGGATACGGATATCATTGGTGTTGAGTACTAGTAAACCAGAGAGGCTATAACTTATAGGTGATATATGAGCTATCCGGTCAAGTGTTATATGCAATTAGCCCTTTACATTTTCTATTTGGAAAGCAGTTTGGAATCAAGTTGTTTGTGAAGTTGCTTTGATTCCTAAGATAGGTCCTTTGCACTTCATCTTCTGATTATTTGATAGGTCTTTACTGCTTGGGTCTAACTCCTTATTTGATGAAAATCTTTGTGCTTTCAATACCTGAGGGAAGAAGCTTTGTTGGTTTTCTTCGCTTTTTTTTTTTTTTAAATGTTTTGGTTGACTTGACTCGATTGGATTGGGCGACGCAAGTTTTTGGTGAATTTCTTATGATTTTCATACAGGCCATTTACAGTTAACTTTGTGATTGTGCAATTGATATGAATTGCTAATAAAATAGAAGAGAGGTTTTGTAGAAAGGAATGCTTACATGAGCAGTTGTTGTTGAAAGGATATAGGGAGATAAGATTGATTGTTTAGAGATGCGTGACATATTGTTAGAAGATATGAGTTTATAGGATAAGGTTAAAGAAAATACCAAGTTATACTTCATCTTAGTAAATGATATGAGATTTAGATGACTTAGTTCCTTCAAATGTATAATTTAGTTATGAAATAGTGTTGAGACTGGTGCAAGCTCACTACTTTTGATGGCTTATAGAAATTACCAAAAGGGCATAGAAAGTGCTAGGATATGGAAAACTTTTTTCCACCAAAGAAGGGTTACACATAAGCAAATCAACCCTGATATTTCGTTGAACATGTGATTACTGATCTTCCATTCCCAAGTATAGATCAGCTTCTCTTTGGGCTAACTTCTTTGCATTCAATTTCATGTGTCTTCCTTGAATATGTTTATCATCGGTTACTACCTTGTTTCTTGCCATGACCTATTGGCTTGTGATAACCATGGGTTCTATGCTTTCTCAAATCATATATTTAGTTTGTTATTCCTTTAACTAATATTTTTTCCCTGACCTTTTCCTTGTGCAAAAGAATTAAGACAATGAATATTTTCCCTTCCTGCCTCCTTAGTCCCTACACTCGTGGAAATATCTAACTAAAAATGCTTGTCCAAGGATGAACCTGCTCGATTTGTGATTTTAAAATCTGTAGAACCAGGTTAGGTTGGACCATCGTAAACTTGTAAATTGACCCCTTCTATGAGATCTTACTTTCAATATATCATCGAAAATACTTACATCATCTGGCACATCTTTTCCTATCCAAGTAAAATGACTATTGAGATCTCAACTCTAAGTCGACAAAGCTTTTGACCCCCAAGGCCTTTTCTTTTGCTATCATAGCCAGCAGGTTTGGGCATTAGGTAGATTCATGCTTCGGTTTTAAGATGAGGGACTTGATGGCTCTTGTAATCATGGTCCATGTAGGGATCATGCCTTTAACTGAATGCGTAATTCATTAATTTCAACACACACCATCTCGGCAAAGTTGCATGGCTGTTGTTTTTATATTATACATGCATATAATATACACTACTACAAGAGGCTCCATTAGCTTTGATTCATAGTATTGCTACTAGACTTAATTTCAATGGTGTCATCGTTGCGAACACATTAGCGACGGTCAAACTGCTGCTTATACAACCACTACACATGGATAATTGCAATGGTATATTGTTGTAAATAACATGACTGTTGTTAAAATGTTTTTTTAAAATAAATGAATATTCCATGTTAGTAATTTTGCAATGATGTTAATCGTTGCTAAAAAAAAATTTCATCAGCAACATCTAGTTGTTGCTATAAGGCTATTTAGCAACAGTCAATCAATTGCTCAAATCAAATTTAGCAGAGACAATTCGTTCCTCTTTCCTAAAATGATTTTAGCAACTAATTGCTCGTAGCATTTAAAAATCTATGACAACGATTGTAGCAACCATCATAACTGTTGCTAAACATTATAGCTATGTGACCCACGAGCATTAATAAAAATTTATTTATTACGTTTTCAATTATTGCAATATTAATTACGAAATGCTGCTAACAATAATAATCCATATCACTTGATCCATAAACTGCACTAACATACATAAATTAGTAATACTTATAAATACTATTACCAAACTTCATCTGGTCGTGAGAAAAGGTTTAATAAAAATACAAAAACACAGTCATATTTCCATAGCAATAAAACAATCCAATATAAGACCAATCTATAATGCATACCATCCCAACAGAAACATATTAGTTTCCTCGTTCCATTGAATCACGGATTTATAATTATCAAGTTGTTTACTCATCTCTTCCATCTGTCATGCTCTTTGTTCTCTCATGGTTTCTCTCTTTGCCTCTTTTCTTTTTTCTCTCCACCTCTTTAACATTATGATGGATTTCTGCTTGTAACTCCATAATTAATTGTGCGTTGAATTGTGTTTTTGTAGATGGCCATTGATGTTAGCAACTTAGCATTATCAAAAGTGTAAGGCATAGTATATCGATGGTTATGTGCCTTCAGTGGCCAGCTCCATAACCTCTCCTATATTTCCAAGATATGTTAGCTCAGTTCTACTTTGGAAATATTGTGTATGTTATGTAAACTTCTCAGACCTTTCAATGTCTTTCTTAATAAGATTTAGATTGAAACTTAGAAACTAATAATCTTTACATTAGTATAAATGAAATTTACCGTATAAGGTATATATACGAGAGTTTCTCATTTAAATATGAACAAAATTATAACTTGCACATAATTCTTTTGTAGTATTGTTGGTATAGCCTTTAAGATGAAGTTTTTGCTTATGGCATTGATAATTACATTTACATCATTATAGGTTTTTGGGATTTAATTTTTGTTCCAATTTATATAAAAATTAAAATGATAACTTACATATAATTCTTTTGTAGTATTGTTGGTATAGTATTTAAGACAGCTTTTCTTGTGCCATTTGATAATTACTTTAACTTGATTATAATTCTTGGGATCCATTTTTTGTTCCAATTTATACATAAATAACCAAGTCTATGTTTGGCTTATAGAATACACATTATGTAGGAACTCTTATGTCCTAGCATAACATTTAATATACAAAAACAACAACTGAGCCTTTTATCCCAAGCATATGGGGTAGGCTACATGAACCAACATGAGAATCACGCCGGGTCCAGCACATGAATCCTCTGTCTCCACTCACTTCTATCGAACAATATACTTTCATTGAGTCCTTTGGCAACCATATCGTTTCGTATCACCTCCATCCATGTTTTCTTCGGTCTCCTTTTTGCCCGTTTGCCATTGCCCATATCGAGAGTATCTATTCGTCGAACCGGTGCTTCCATAGGTCTGCGTCGCACATGACCAAACCATCTTAGCCGGTTTTCCCGTATCTTCTCCTCCACAGGTGCTACACCAACTTTTGCACGAATATCCTCATTTCGCACCTTATCTTTTCTAGTGTTACCGCACATCCAACGAAGCATGCGCATCTCCGCTACGTGCATCTTCTGTGTATGATGCTTCTTAGGAGCCCAGCATTCTATATACCATATAATAAGGCAGGCCGAATAGCGCTCCGGTAAAACTTCCCTTTCAATTTTAACGGAAAGTTACGATCACACAAAATTCCTGTTGCACTCCTCCATTTCAACCAACCAGCTTGGATCCTTTGATTAACATCACTATTGATATCTCCATTCTTTTGGATGATGGAACCTAGATATCTAAACTGGTCGCTCGGTGATATCTCTTGCCCTTCCAATGTTATACCAATATGGTTTTGACTTCTCTGGCTACTAAATTTGCAGTGCATATATGCTGTCTTGGACCTGCTCAATCTGAATCCCCGAGATTCCAATGTTTGTCTCCATAATTCCAATTTGGCATTAACCCCTGCTTTCGTCTCATTTACTAGAACAATATCATCAGCAAATAGCATACACCAAGGTACCTCATCTTGGATAGTTCTAGTAAGCTCATCTATCACGATGGTAAACAGGAATGGACTTAATGCATATCCTTGATGTAAACCAATAGTGATCGGAAAATCACTCGTTAAGCCGCCGTAAGTTCTGACATTTGCCACTACTCCATCGTACATATCCTTGATTATGTCAATATACTTGACGGGGACCCCCTTCTTCATCATTGTCTCCCATAATACCTCTCTAGGTATCTTGTCGTACGCTTTTTCTAAATCAATAAATATCATATGCAAATCTCTTCTCCTCTCTCGAAAACGCTCGACAAGTTGACGAAGCAAATGAATAGCCTCTGTCGTCGATCGTCCAGGCATGAACCCAAACTGGTTCTCTGTTATCTTAATATCCTTCCTTAGCCTGTGTTCAATCCCTCTCTCCCAAAGTTTCATGGTGTGACACATCAGTTTTATTCCACGGTAGTTTGAGCAACTTTGAATGTCACCCTTGTTCTTGTAGATAGGTACAAGGATACTTTTCCTCCATTCATTTGGCATCTTTTTTGTCTGCCAAATCTTATTAAACAGATCTGTTAGCCATTTAACGCCTATTTCTTCTAAGCATCTCCAAATCTCGATAGGAATCCCGTCAGGACCAACCGCTTTTCTTAAACTCATTCTGTTCAAAGCTTCTTTAACCTCAGGAAGTCTTATTTTACGCATGAAATCACGGTTTATATCTTGAGATTGAATGACAAGTCCATCCAAATTCTTAGTAAAGCTCTCATTGAACAATTTGTCAAAATAATCTCTCCATCTTTCGTTGATATCCTCGTCTCGAACTAAAACCTTCTGATTTTCATTTTTGACACACTTCACCGCACATAAGTCTCTAGTCTTCCTTTCCCGCATCTGAGCAATCCGGTATATATCATTTGCAGCCTCTTTAGTGTCTAAGTTCTCATACACCTCCTTATAGACCTTAGATTTAGCTTCCCGAACAGCTTTCTTAACCTTCTTTTTAGCCATTTTGTACTTCTCAAATCTCGCCATATCTCTACTTTTCTTCAAATCTTTATAAGAATCCCTTTTAATTTTAATAGCCGTCTTTACATCTTCATTCCACCATGATATATCCTTAGATGGTGGAGCACCACCTCTCGACTCACCAAGTAGGTCTCTAGCTACCTTCTTGATACAACTAGCCATTTTGTTCCATGTTTTGTCTGGATCATCTTCCGACTGCCAATCCGTTTCTTGTACTACACGATCTATAAAAGCCTTTTGGTTACCTTCTTTCAATCGCCACCATTTAATTTTAGGCTCTACCTTACGTCTAATCTTCCTAGGTTTTCTTCTAAATCGAAAATCTAGAACTAAAAGCCTATGTTGAGTGGTTACACTCTCACCTGGCACTACTTTACAGTCGATACAACAACCTCTATCTATTCTTCTCGTCAGAAAAAAGTCTATTTGACTAGCACTTGATCCGCTCTTAAAAGTGATAAGGTGGGACTCTCTTTTCCTAAACCAGGTGTTTGCTAAGATCAAGTCATAAGATAAAGCAAAATCTAGAATCGAGTCACCTGCTTCATTCCTTTGTCCGAAACCAAAACCTCCATGGATAGTATCAAACCCACTACGACTAGTACCTACATGTCCATTAAGATCACCACCAATAAATAACTTCTCTCCACTAGGTATACTTTGCACCACCTCGTCTAAATCCTCCCAGAATAGATGCTTACTAGCGTCATCAAGACCTATCTGTGGTGCATAAGCACTAATAATATTAAGGATCTCTCCAACTAGAATAAGCTTAACCAGTAAAATTCTATCACCTTTTCTCCTAATCTCAACTATATCCTCAAGCAACCGTCTATCTATGATTATGCCTACCCCATTACGATTTTTATCTCTACCCGTACACCAAAACTTATAACCCCAAGGCTCTATGACTCTACTCTTTTGACCTACCCACTTAGTTTCTTGCAAACACATAATACCAACTCTCCTCCTAATCATCACCTCCACTAATTCTATTAGTCTACCCGTAAGGAAACCTATGTTCCAGGAAGTTAGACGGATCCTATGAAACCCTTGCTTATTTGTCACTACATCCTACGAAACCCTTGATTAGCATAACATTTAATATAATTAATTCATAAGATTGAATATTGATTCATAATATGAATAACAATTTATATATTGCTAAAGTAATTACTTAACTGCTAATCAGCTATATATTTCATCCATTTCGCAAGTGATCTTGTCAAACTTGAAATTCTTACGCTTTTGTAGAGAAGATTGGATCAATTCGAACAATACTTATCGTTTGATTTCGATCTTCATTACATAAGCTTGTTGTAATGTAATTTTAGAACAATGCTTTAAGGAATATAAGTTGGCTTATCTTTTTCATACTATAATCATATACTTAAATTAGACCAATATTGTGCTTAGTAAATCAAAATCAAAATCAAGAAAAGAAAGATAGGCAGATATAGAGATACTTTAAAAAAGACTAATATACAAATTACATACCTCGTTGGCAATCATCGTTGATTAATTAAATCTCATGTAAAATAGTGAAGGAAGTCAAGAGATGAGCTGAGAAAGAGCGAAAGTAAGAAAGAATATATCTTAAATCTTCCTTTTCAACCCTCTATAGATTCAAAGGGTTTGCATCATAGTGTTTGTAATTTTGTTTTTTAAGAATTAGTAAATAGAAGAGGGGATTTTATCGTTGCTCTTAAGAGTTCTTCTTGAGAAATAAGATAAGAGGAAAGAAAGAATGCTCAAGCCTAATAAGAAACAAGAAAATGGAGATATTTTACCTTTTAGACGAAGCCGCAATTAATAGGAAAGATCAAGAGCTTCGATTGGGACCACAATCAATTAGGAAGAAGATCAGGAGCTGCAATAAGTACTATGAACAATCAGGAATAAATCTCAAGGTTTTGGGAGAACTAAGAATTGATTTGGGTTTTCTTTTTATGGGAAAAGGAGCAGCGATATAAATTTTTTCATGCACTGGGTAGTTTTGGGTAGTGTATGTTGGGGTTCCCCCGACGCTCACGGCCAATGCGCAGCGGAAGCGGAAGGCGTGAACAAAAAAATTCTTGCGAACACGAGGAAACCGTCACCTAGAATCTGTTTCAAACACTAAACTATAAAACAACATGCAAGGTTATATAAACTACAACCTTTGTCGTGTGTTCACCCAATCATGGAAGAACCCTCGAAGCTCCTCGTAAACCATTGGGAACAAGTTTGAGAGGCGATCGTCCTTGCCAAAGATGACCGACTTGATGAAAACCGATCTAAACTCCAGCTTCACCTAGTGAAGCAACTGATACTCCAAACTTGCTAGAAATGGAGCGTGGGGATGCAGGAATTTTTCCACTTTCAAAAACTCTCTTTTAATCACTAAGAGTGAACAAGGAGGAGGATGAAGAGCAAGAGCTCATAATGAAAATGGCTAAGTCTTTGTAACGAGAGTATAGCTCCATTTTTATTTTCACCAAATAAAATATGACAACCATTTTAGAATAAACAATTGAAGCCTATCTCTCTCTACATGCCACACTTTCCACCTCACCTCCTTATTTCTTTAAATATTCATAAATGAATATTCACAAATTAGATAACCTCCTTCTAGAAGGTATTCCGTATAAATACGGAATACATCCCCGGTATATGTATCGCTATATATACGCGTATCCGTATTAAAATACAGATAGCCAAAAGAGAGAAAATAAATAGTGAACAATAATACTAGAATATATATATATAAATTATTAAATCAAAACTTGATTTAATAATCCGGTTTAAACCTAAGCCGGCTAGTATTATCAACCGTCCGATTAAAGTCAGTATAGCTAGTATACGTATTTAATCGGACCCATGCACGTACCAACGTACGGCCTCTACATCATGTCGCCTGAACCGGAAAAACCCTTTATGCGGGACTCTAAAGACTCGACAATATGCTGGCAGTGAGTTACTGGATAAATTCATAACCACAAGCACGTCAGTGGCACTACCTGTACGCAACGGATATCTATGTATATGCTGAAAGGGAGGTCGACAATCAAGTTCGTCCGTATCCTACTGAGCCTGAATGTGACAATCTCCGTACAGTCCGGTCCTTTCGTCTAAGAGTATCGCGTACCGGGTCTAGGAGTGGATAACGTTAGACCCCTAATAACCCGATAAGTCGTGCCGGAGTCGAGCTCATCACCAACCGAGAAACTACTAAACTCTTATCGGTAAATCTCATCCATCGTGGCCATGGATTTATGGTGATGGTCAACCGAATACAGCGCAACATCGACTCCTAATATCAGAAGAGACGAATCCCTGACAATCGCTCACTGCCTCTATATGGCTCGAGACTGATCTAACTAAAACCCGTTTGCACGATTCTTTTGAGCCGTGGTAGGGTAGTAATCTAAGTACGGTAGGAACTTACATGAGACAAATGATGATCTCAAGTCAAAGGACTAACATGTACTCATGCCACTAGATAAGTATAATACCATCTAGAAGTTTTCGGCGAGTCCGTCCAGTATACTCAACTCCAGTGAGCACATGTATACTAACTTAGGTGACAACACCAATGGCTTGTGAGACCGGCCACCGTCTCTCGTCGGGGTCTAGAAACGTATACACTAGTCTGCTCCGGAATATCGATGTCCAGTCTCGATACTCTCTCGACTAGGGACATTTAAGAATGCGCTTATGGACCACTTAGCTCCCACGTATATGATCACCATCATAATGTAGGTAGTCAAGCAAGAATCCTACAGGCTTTATCATTATGTATTAGCGATACGTAATAACCAGTAAAACATATACATATCAATGATAAAGACAAACCATATAATATACTACCAGCTTGAGTATGACCGTTCTACTTGTACAGGTCCTTCAATTATCATAATCGTCTGCCTGCAATTACAATTGTCTTGAGGGCATTATAACCAATAATCTTCTACTTACACTTAAGGCTAATTACGGTATCATATACTCACAGCTCATGTGCTACAGAATACCCAACTTCTTTACTAATCAATTTCGCAAATCGTGTTTGAGAAACATTTGTGTTCGAGAAATAGTCTCAGTGAGTGGATCTGCTATAATGTTCCAACTTCATCTCTCTATAGCTCAACTTCGCGGAGATCAACAATCTCCCGAAATGAGCGATACCCCGCTTCAAGAATTTGTTTGGATACTTGATGGGATCAAGCTCATAAATGAACAACTTTATCCAACAAACCTCTTGGTTTATATCCTTCGTTGAGTCATAACCAGCATCTGCACCATGTCTACCTCAGTATTCCTATTGGAGCCTTATCCAATATACTACTCCTCAGAAGAGGGTAAATTCAAAACTCTGACAGCATCTTTGCCATCTAAGTCATCTTGGAAGCCTGAACCGATAACCGTCTCCTGGAGGAGGCTGCCGTTACCGTATACTAAGAACATCCTCTTATGTTCTTAACCGCTTCCTTTTGTTTCTCCGGAATTGGATTAATATCTACTTACTACAGCAAGTGCAAAAGCAACATCTGGTTTGGTACATGATTGACTTAATTGCTTAAGCAGGTATGTCATTCATGCAAGTCGCTCTCCTCATCAGTTTAGAATACATCTTTTTAGACTGCGGGTACACCACTGCGTCAGGAGACGTCCATTCTAAACCACTTTTAGAATGGTGTCTTAGTACCCAGATTGAGACACTTGCCAAATTTAGATCTAAAACCATAAATCTAGTCATCAAAATTCCCGATATCTTATCCAGGTTTTATATGGAGAAACATCTATGACAACCAAAGTTTGACCGATTGTAGTATAGGAATATCACTTCCTATCCGGAACATGTCATCTAAATACCAGGACAATACTCCCTACATCTTTTTTACTAGGTTCATCTGTTATTTTAATGAAGTCAAACACTTTGACTATCACATCAAAACAAATGATCCGTCTCCGCTGTCTGCTTTAGTCTACAACTAGACATAAGCTACTTGCACACCTTCCGCTGTTCAGACTGATTACGATAACCCTATGGCAGAGTCATATACACGTGTACTTTCAAATTCCCATTTAGAAAGACGTTATAGTCATCCACCTGCCAGATATTATAGTCAAGAATAATAGCAGTGCCAAGTTATATCCGTATGGATTTCAGTATAGATATTGTGCTGGTTTTCCTAGCACCACTACAAGGTTTCGGAAGGCATCAACTGTGCCATATTATAAATTTTAGTGTGCTAAAGAACCCTAACCAAGGATCTAACTAGAGGAATTAGGGTAAACAAGCATGTAATCAAACATTATACTAAGTGAATAAGGAATACAACCTTTGTAGATCGGTTCTCCACTTCAATAGCTTCGTGTAGTAGTCCTTTCGCTCCAAGTAGTGTTCTCCCGGACTCAAGTTAGGCTCCACAAAGCGAAATGAACAAGCTTGCTTGAAGTCTTCGAGGCCGAAGATGATCTACGTTGAGGAGACTCTAGCTCAAGCTAACTCTTCACTAATTGGGAATTAATGAAGCAAACAACCTAAACTAAATGGCTAATCTAGTGTAGATTGATGAAGTAGGATTTTTTGCTCGCTTTAGAATAATTTTTCTCACAATATTTCTTCACCTTAAGAAAAGCTAGAGAGCTTTTTTGAGATGAAGAAGATGAAGTGTAGAATAGAATGAGTGAGAATAGCAACCATGGATGGGATAATATCTCATATAACTCATGTAGAGACTTAACCATGGCTTAAGATAATGGTTGGGTTAATAAATATCTTAAGTAAAACAAAATTAGTGGACTAAGTCAATGGTTGCTACAAGCTTCTCCAAGCTTCCAACCATGTGCCAATTTCTACCTAATTTTGAATTACTTTAAATAATTAATCACCCTTAATTATCCATGTCATGGTGTGAGTCTCATACACCCATGTAGCGTGTATCATCAAGCATGACAAAAAATAAACACAATAATATATATCACATATATATTAAGTGTGTACAAGTGAGATAAAGAAATTCTTAAGTGAGCTATCTTAAGTGAGCTAATATTAGTTAATGTATGTTAATATATCAAATATATAATTATACATTAAATTATTAAATCGATACTTGATTTAATAATCCGGCTATATCACATATAACCGACTAATATCATTTGTATCAACTTATCGAATCAACACTTGATTCGATAACCTGGCTATATCTCATATAACCGATCGATATCACATATCACGATATTAGAATACGGTATCACATATGCGTATTAATCTCGGTCCCGCACATATCACATATGTGCTTCTATTTCGTTTCGCCTGAGCCAGGAAACCTCTGTGTAGGACTCTAAATACTCTTCAATACGCCGGCAGTAGGTGATAATCATATCAGTCATCCAAAGCCGTCAGTGGTACTAGCTGGACGTAACGGCTACCCGGGTATTGAGCGATCAGAAGATCAACAAGCAAGTCTGCTCATACTTCTGTGAATCCAATAAGTAACACTGCCGTACAGTCCGGTCTCTTCGTCTGATATGTCGCATATCCAGCTTGGGGGTGGTAAATGTCAGACCCCAATAGCTTGATAAGTCATGCCGATGTGAGGCCCATAATGGTTTGAGAAACTACTGATAACACTTACCAGTAAATCTCAGCAACCCTGACCAGGGATTTCCTGTTATAGCTAATCGAGCATACGCAACACAACCCCCAATACCGGGAGAGACGAAATCCCCTCCCATCGCTCATTGCCTCCATGTGACTCGGGACTATATACCCAAAAACCACCGTTTTGCACGTTCTCTTCAACATGGTAAGGTGAAAATTAAAGCACAGTGGGAATCACACAAGACTCTTTGACGATCTCGGGTCTACAAACTAACCTGTACCAGTGTCACCAGAGAACTACTATCTGATGTGAGGTATAATACCATCTAGGAGTTCTCGGTGAGTCCTGTTCAGTGTACCCAGTCTCCACGAGCACCTGTATACCATCTTTGATGTCAAACACCAATAGATGTGGGATCATCCATCGTCCATCATATGGGTCAAGAAGCGTATACGCTAGTCTACTCTGGAATATCGATACCCTGTCTCGATATATTCTCGACTAAGAACAATTAAAGGATGAACTTATGGACTATCCTGCCCCACTAGTATGATCTGCATCATAGTCCTGGTAGTCAAGTATACATCCTAAGGATTTTATCAACATGTGAGAGCAAGACAATATCACAATACTAGTCTACATGTCAAGATAAAGAGCAACCAGATATCATACTATCATGTTGAGCAAGAAAGTCCTTCCTATATATGTCCAAGCATCCATTGTAATATACAATCATGTACAACAATGGCCTCTAAGTCATACATACAACTAACAATTTCCCACTTGCACTAAGGCCAGTTGTTGTGGTATCTCATACCCAACGTCCCAAGAACTTTCAAACTGTATCTGGGTTTTTGGCCTCTGTGAGTGGATCCGCCGTGTCATTCTTCCTATCAACTCTCTTTACCTCGATCGCCCGGAGATCAACCATCTCCCTGATCAGGTGATACCGTCTCAGAATATGTCTGGATCGCTAATGGGACTGGGGTTCTTAGGCCAAAGCCACAACTCTATTGTTGTGACAATAACAGTTATTGGACGCTCAATGGTAGGAACCATGTTCATCTCATGAACAGTAAATATCCAGACAACCACTTTGGCATCATCGTTGGTAGCGATGCATTCAACATTATCGTCTAGTTTGCCACGATATATAGCTTGGAACTCTTCCAACATACCGTCCCTCCATTAAGGGTAAAGACAGTCTGAGACCGACTTTCAGTCGACCTTATCACTCTGGAAGCTCGAATTGGTAAAGGACTCCCACTGGAGTTCACCATTACCAAACACCAAGAATATTTCTTTAGTCCTTCTCAAGTACTTAAGAATGTTCTTCACAGTTATCCAGTGTTTCTCCTCAGGATCTGATTGACACTCACTCACTACACCTAGTGAGTATGATACATCCTCTTTAGATCTATCTCTATAGATCTTAATCACTGGATGTAGGAGGTATCATCCAGATCCTGCATGGAGAAACATTGTGATAAGAAGAGCTTGACCGAATGTAGCATAGGAACACCATTTCCTATCAAGAGTATGTCATCCTCGTACAATACGAGGAAGACAACCTTACTCTCTACAACCTTCTTATATATACAAGGTTCATCTACCTTTTTGATGAAGTCAAACTCTTTGACTGCCACATCAAAATAAATGTTCAAATTCCGCGATGCAGCTTGTACACCTTTCCGCTGCTCTCACATTCCACAAAGCCCTCTGGCTGTCATGTGTACGCTTCCTTCTAAATCACCATTTAGAAAAGCGGTCATGATGTCCATATGCCAGATTTTGTAGTCATGGTATGCAGCGATGGCAAGTCGGATCCGGATGGTCTTAAGCATAGCCACTGGAGAAAAGGTTTCATCAAAATCTATACCTGGTTATTGACAACCTTTTGCAACAAGTCTAGCTTTGAAAGTCTCAACTTTTCCATCTACACCAAGAATCTTCTTAAGATGCACTTGCTCCCGATGGGTTTTATCCATTCAGGTGCAACTACCAAAGTTACTACTTTGTTGGTGCATTTGGATTCCATCTCAGATCGCATAGCATCCAGCCATTTCACAGAGTCCCCACTTGTGATGGTCTGCTCGAAACTAGTTGGGTCATCATCATCCATGATACAGTCCTCGCTTCCACTGTCATTGAGAAAACCGTAGTATCTCTCAGGCGGATGAGGAATCCTATTAGATCTGCGGAGAGGCTGAGGTTCGTCGGGAACTATTGAATCCTCCGGTTTTACCAAATCATTAGCTGTTAGTCTGTCCAGCTGGAACTCCTTCCAGTCTTACCTCATGACCACTAATTTCTTCCATAAGAAATTCCTTTTCTAAAAAGGTGGCATGCTGAGAAACAAAACACCTTTTGCTTTTCAGTGTGTTAGAAGATATATCCCCGCGAATGTTCGAGATATCCAACAAACTTATACAGAATTGACCTTGCCTCGAGCTTGTCCGGATTATACTTTTCAACATAGGTCGGACAACCCCAAATCTTAACTCGTTTAAGAGATGGTCTCTTTCCATTCCATATCTCATATGGAGTGGTAGACACTGATTTAGATTTAGATGGAACATTATTCAATAGGTATGTGGCTTCTCAAGCGCATAACCCCTAAAAGGAATCAGGTAACTCAACAGTACTCATCATAGAGCGCGCCATATCTCATAGGACGCAATACCTCCCCCCCAATACACCGTTGTTCTGTGGTGTATACGGAGGAGTAAGCTGAGAGAGAATCCTATTCTCTTTTAATTAATCCAGGAACTCCGTGCTCAAGTATTCTCCTCACCGATCACATCGAAGGACTTTAATACTTCTAACCGTTTGGTCCTCTACTTCGACTTATATTTGTTGAATTTCTCAAAAGCTTCCGACTCGTGTTTCAACAGGAACACATGTCCGAATCTTGAGAGATCATCAATGAATGTAATGAAGTACAAAGAACCAACCCTGGCATGTATAGACATAGAACCGTATACATCACCATGTATCAGTTCAAGAGTTCAGTAACTCTTTCTCCGTTTCATGTAAACGGAGTATTGGTCATTTTACCTTTGAGACAAGACTGATAAGTATCATAAGATGAAAATTTGAACGGATTCAAATATTCATTCTTATGTAACTTAGCTAGTCGTGTCGCATTGATATGACCT
Source organism: Agapanthus africanus (assembly GCA_030015575.1). Taxonomy (NCBI): domain Eukaryota; kingdom Viridiplantae; phylum Streptophyta; class Magnoliopsida; order Asparagales; family Amaryllidaceae; genus Agapanthus; species Agapanthus africanus. The sequence goes on along the minus strand of CM057349.1, from coordinate 262,031,809 downwards.
AGTCTACAATGTCACAAGAAGGATTCGTTCATTTTTGAACTTTTCCTCTTGTGTGTGTTCTATATACTTTGAATTGTGGTTTGATTTAGAACGTATATGCCATTACATAACGTGCCTAATCCAATCAACACTTGATTAAGGAAAATATTCGCAACATTATCCTGCAATACAAAATTATATCCTTCTTTAACTTAATAAAGAAACTGATGTAATGTTGTATATCATGTTCGGCATGTAATAACATTTGTTCAGAATCAATGTTTTTACTACTTGGTAATACAAGGTGATATTCACCAACTGCTTTGGTTGCAACACTTGCACCATTCCCTACTATTAGAGAATTATCACCATTTTTCAGTTGTCTACCTTTCTTTAGCCCATTTAACATCTTACATATGGGATCCCGATCCGATATCTCATACCCAGGACGCAGAGTGTACTGAGAAACAGTTCTCGGTAACAAATACACTCGAAGAAGATGTATCAACATGCTTATTCTTCGTATGGGTCGTGTGGGAATCCGGATATTCTCCTATTTCCTGCTCAGACTTATGACAATTATAAGGAAGAGAGGAACCAACGTTCCCCAGCCCAGCATAATAAGCAGGTTCGGTCAATACATCCATATTATTATCTTGATTAAGGCATGTCACGGTCGCTACCAGGAGAGAGAGAAGAAAGCACTCAGCGTATGCTTTTGCAAGATTAGATTGGTTATTATTTTATCTAATCAGGATGGCTGCCACTGTTTTTATCAAATCTTCCTTCAAACCCTAAAAGGTAAGACTAGCCGCGATTAATTACACCTTACAAGTTCGCCAATCTTTCGGCCAGGCCAGTGTCGGTATTTTGATGGAGGTTTCCCGTGCTTTCGCACGAACCTAATTAAAATAAACCTCGTTTTCTCAGGGGCTTAACCCCGTTAACACCATTCTAGACATCTATTTTGATCGGCTAATTGTAATGTGTAAAACTCTCCTAGGAGTAACTCTTACTCGCAGTGGGTATTGGGATCTAACTATCTCATAGAAGGTCTGCAATCTCATTGCAAATTTCAACTCTTGAAATTCCCGATATGGTTTTTACCCCTAGTGACTTATGACCTTAACTATGGTCAACAAATCATAAGCACTTAGTCAAGTTCTCCCCGTCATTTCGTGATTAATTAGACCCACTCATATGACCCTTAACTATGGTCAACAAAGTTATATAACTGCCATAATTAATTGCATCATATACTGTGTAGGAAGACATCACTTAGCTACCGTACACTACGTCTTAACTATGGTCAACAAACGTAGCACGATTACTAAATACTCTACTTCCTAAAATGACGGAGGGTCCGCGGATGGTTTTTGTGAAAAACCTTTAACGCTTTGAACTTGATATCGTTGTAGAATCGAGTGATTTTGAAAAGGAGTGTTTTTGAGGCTTTTGCTAGTTTTGCTAAAGAGGTCACTCCCGGTGAAGGGATCTCGGCTCTTTCCTCATCGAACGAGGTGCTGAATATTCATAAATACCACTATGCAAAGCAAGAACTAGAGAAGCAATCAAAATACAAAACCAAGTGGGTTGTAGCATCTGCTAGGTTTGGCTAAAAAGGTCACTCCCGGAGAAGGGATCTCGGCTCTTTCCTCATCGAATGAGGTGCTGGATATTCATCAAGGAATACCACTATGCAAAGCAAAAACTAGAGCTACCTTTTTTGAAAATTTGATTCTACAACATATTTAGGTTTCTTTCTTTTTCATTAATCTCATTAATGAAGTCCCATCAATTATGCTTTCTAAGCATCACAGAAGAAATGAAAATAGAACGTATGCTTATGCCATCCGCATTCGCCACAGTCCCGTTATGCACCGTTAGGTTACTTAACTAACGGCATAGATGGGCGGGACTAGCGCGGGTGCAAAACATAAGCAACGTTTATTATATATCATATATATAATAGCAACATTCGTCTCATCATATAAAGTGATCATATCACAGAATATCAGCAGCAGAAGTCCACATATGAAATATTGGATATACTAGGAATTCCGTGTTTTAAATTAAGCCAGTAAAAATCATGGATTCCACGGTCGTGATGAATAGCTAAACCCACATCCCTAGACCCCTACGAGAGCAGCAAGCGATCCTACCAATTCTAGAGTTAGGAGACCCGGTCTCGACTCCTCGAGATGGTCTCCCACTGGACTTTAGAACCCGGTTACTTGTGCTCCCTGCCTTGGATCTATCCTAATGCGGAAAAGTAAATAATATACATCAATGGTGATATCATCCTCAACCCGGAAGTGTCTCAATAAAAGAATATTACATACAAGTTTTTACATGAACAAAAATGAAAAACTCTAATCTCACGCAAAACCCTCCCGCTATTCAAACACGACGATTCAATATAACATATCCCAGCAACACATAACATCACATGTCATCAACGTAAGTAAATATGCGTATCCTAATTGTCGTTGACATATAGCAACGAAACCGGCGATACACCACATATTACACTTACGGCCGCAGAAAAGAAAGTAAAAACTACAACAATTGGAATCCGCAACCACCTTAGACATCATAAACCCGAAATATCATATACTTCGGATTTCATGTCTAACCATATGAATTTCTTAGACATCATAAACCCGGAATATCTCATATTCCGAATTTCATGCCTAACATTATAAACCCCGCATTTTAGTCTCGATATTGAAAACACTTTTCAATAACAAGTTGGGCAATTCAACAAGATTTCCGACAGGTTGATCGAATGCTCGTCGGAAACTTTAGTAGACGGCCGCACCCCCGATGCCGTTGACAAAGTGCACTTAGACGGAACACCGTGGCCGCGAGCATCCGGGGTATGCTTTTAGCAACGGGGTTCTCGTACAGTCACTTGGTTGGGGCTTTGGGGCGTGGCTATCAAGTAATATTACCCGGCGAGTATCCGCGTACACTACGTGACTGCGACAGAGTTTTGATCTATATCAAAATCCTGTGGCAACCGATCAAATGAGACTAAATTGCTAGGTTTACAAAATTCAAACTAGTTTTCACAAAACTAATTATTGTGGATTCCAAATATTGTATTACATTCAAAAAAGCTAGGCGATCTTAAACTTTTCGATCGATCAATCAACCACCCAAAATTCTCAGAGGACAACACTTGAGTTAGATTCAAAAATTCCCAGACAGTGCCACAAGCACATACAGACCAACACAAGAGAGCACGTCCCAAGCCTCACCAACGGCACCGCGGAACCATCGCCGAAAGCACATTTTGGCCGCAGTTCCGCGGTCGTTAGGTCGAGTTAGGGGTTCGTTTTTCTTGGGGGTCCACACAATACTTTGCACAATTTTCTGAATATTTTTAAACCCAAAAATTCTAACTTTTGAAAAATTTCCAGAGAGCAATCTTGAGGTGGTGTTTGATGGTCGTTCGAACTCTTTAACGTCGTCTAAGTTACCCGAAACGATGTTAAAATTACGACTACGGAACACTCCGAATTGCCTTTACATAAAGATAATTTCACATGCAATTTTAGTAAAAACAAACAATACCGGAAACACCAAACCCCAGAGCCTGGAACACCAAACAAATTCGAAGCCAAAACAAGTGAAGAAAACCGGCCATGCCGGTTTTTCACAACATTTCACCGGGTCAAATCCGGTGGAATTGGCTCAAATTTCTCTGGTGTTCATATTACATCACATGTAACATTCTGCAACTGGTTAAAAAAAATTAGAAGCTTTGAAAAATTCGACAGAAACTAGGGTTTTGTTTCGACTGTTTTAGAGTTGTTTCGGTTTCGTAATTCTACTAACATAGTCTAATTCTCTAGCTTGGCTCTGATACCACTGCTGGTTTCCCTAGCACCACAAGGTTTCGGAAGGCATCAACCATGCCATATTATAAATTTTAGTGTGCTAAAGAACCCTAACCAAGGATCTAACTAGAGGAATTAGGGTAAACAAGCATGTAATCAAACATTACACTAAGTGAATGAGAAATACAACATTTGTAGACCGGTCCTCCACTTCAATAGCTTCGTGTAGTAGTCCCTTCGCTCCAAGTAGTGATCTCCCGGACTCAAGTTAGGCTCCACAAAGCGAAATGAACAAGCTTGCTTGAAGTCTTCGAGGCCAAAAATGATCTACGTCGAGGAGACTCTAGCTCAAGCTAGCGCTTCACTAATTGGGAATTAGTGAAGCAAACAACCTAAACTAAATGGCTAATCTAGTGCAGGTTGATGAAGTAGGATTTTTTGCTCACTTTAGAATAATGTTTCTCACAATATTTCTTCACCTCAAGAAAAGCTAGAGAGCTTTCTTGAGATGAAGAAGAAGATGAAGTGTAGAATAGAATGTGTGAGAATAGCAACCATGGATGAGATAATATCTCATATAACTCATGTATAGACTTAACCATGGCTTAAGATAATGGTTGGGTTAATAAATATCTCAAGTAAAATAAAGTTAGTGGACTAAGTCAATGGTTGCTACAAGCTTCTCCAAGCTTCCAACCATGTGCCAATTTCCATCTAATTTTGAATTACTTTAAATAATTAATCACCCTTAATTATCCATGTCATGGTGTGAGTCTCATACTCCCATATAGCATTATCATCAAGCATGACACAAAAAATAAACACAATAATATATATCACATATATATTAAGTGTGTACAAGTGAGATAAAGAAATTCTTAAGTGAGTTAATATTAGTTAATATATGTTAATATATCAAATATATAATTATACATTAAAATATTAAATCAACACTTGATTTAATAATCCGGCTATATCATATATAACCGACTAATATCATTTGTATCAACTTATCGAAGCAACACTTGATTCGATAACCCGGCTATATTACATATAACCGATCGATATCATATATCACGAGATTAGAATACGGTATCACATATGCGTATTAATCTCGGTCCCGCACATATCACATATGTGCTCCTATTTTGTTTCTCCTGAGCCAGAAAACCTCTGTGTAGGACTCTAAAGACTCTTCAATACGCCGGCAGTAGGTGATGATCATATCAGTCACCCACAAGCCGTCAGCGGTACTAGCTGGACGTAACAGCTACTCTGGTGTTGAGCGATCAGAAGATCAATAAGCAAGTCTGCTCATATTTCTGTGAATCCAATAAGTAACACTGCCGTACAGTCCGGTCTCTTCGTCTGATATGTCGCATATCTAGCCTGGGAGTGGTAAATGTCAGACCCCAATAGCTTGATAAGTCATGCCGATGTGAGGCCCATAGCGATTCGAGAAACTACTGATAACACTTACCAATAAATCTCAGCAACCATGGTCAGGAATTTCCTGTTATGGCTAATCGAGCATAGCGCAACATCAACCCCCAATATCGAGAGAGATGAAATCCCATTCTATCGCTTATTGCCTCCATGTGACTCGGGACTGTACCCAAAAACCACCTTTTTGCACGTTCTCTTAAACGTGGTAAGATGGAAATCAAAGCACAGTGGGAATCACACAAGACTCTATGACGATCTCGAGTCTACAGACTAACCTGTAACCGTGTCACCAGAGAACTGCTATCTGACGTGAGGTATAATACTATCTAGGAGTTCTCGGCGAGTCCTGTTCAGTATACCCAGTCTCCACCGAGCACTCGTATACCATCATTGATGTCAAACACCAATGGATGTGAGATCATTCATCGCCCATCATATGGGTCAAGAAGCGTATACGTTAGTCTGCTTTAGAATATCGATGCTCCTTCTCGATACACCTTCGACTAGGAACAATTAAAGGATGAACTTGTGGACTACTCTGGCCCCACTATGATGATCTGCATCATAGTTCTGATAGTCAAGTATACATCCTAAGGGCTTTATCAACATGTGAGAGCAAGACAGTATCACAATATAAGTCTACATGTTAAGATAAAGAGCAACCAGATAGCATACTATCATGTCGAGCAAGAAAGTCCTTCCTATATATATCCAAGCATCCATTGTAATATACAATCATGTACAACAATGGCCTCTAGGGCATACATACAACTAACATACTGAAGTAAAAGTCTCATCACAATCCACACTGGGTATTTGATGAAAAATTTACTATAAGTCCAGCCTTATTTGGTTAATATCTTTCCTTGCACAGATCTTGAAAAAACTGCTTGCTCCTAATAGGTTTTACCTCTTCAGGAGCATCCGGCAAATTCTATAATTTGCTGAAATGCGTGGAGTCCAACTCGGATATCTGGCATCTGGTTATCTTCAGGAAGTCACCATTTCCTAATGGTTTACTGATAACTAGTAGAGCCATCATAACCATAATGCAAACCTCTCTGTCACCATCTACGAGAAAACCGAAGTATCTCTCGGGTGGCTGAGGTCACCTACTCAAGTCTGCGTGGTGGCTAAGGTTTGTAGAATCCAATTGAATGTTTAGATTCTACTAAATTTTCAGTAACCGTCTGTTGATCTGGAATCACTTCCAGTTCTACCATACTCCCACTAATTTCTTTTGCAAAAATATTCCTTTTATGTAAAAAAAAATAGCGAGTCAAGAACAATGCAATTATTAATCTTGAAAATGGTAGAAGCAAAACCCTTGCAAATGCTTAGGATAAGCCACAAACTGCCATTACCGAAACGTGCCTTGAATTTGTCCAGATTCTTCTTTTAAACAGAAACCGGATAACTCCATATCTGAACATCCTCAAGATTTGCTACCCTTCTATATCCATATAGAACCAAAAGCATAAATTTAGATGGAACCAAATTCAATTGGCATGCAGCTGTTTCCAGTGCATATCACCTGAATGGAAGAAGGTCATGCATCATTACTCGTCAAGAAGCGCACTCACGGATGAGTAACCTAATGAGAGAATCAAGTTCTCAATATTATTACAACGGAATACCTAGCATAAGTATCTACATCTTTGGTCACTTTGAAAAATCTTGATACTTCTGACGTTTGGTGCTATACTTTATTCTTATACCTATGAACTTCTCAAAATCTTTGGACCTTACATTTCAACGAATGCGTGTCTAAAAACCAGAGAACTCATAGGTAGAACAGAATGAAGTAAGAGTACCAACCTCTTGTCCTAAAGGACACCGGACAACATACATTATCATGTACAAGTTGTTAGGACCCTAGTGCTTGCGCTGCAAGACTCGCAGCAAAGACAGAAGCGAAAACAAAAAATTTAAAGCAAGCACTAGTGACCAAAACCCTAGAATCGATTTCAAACACTAAACTAGATAACAAGCATATAAGGTTAAGGGGGTTAGCTACTTTTGTAGCGTGTCCGCCTAATCGTGGAAGACCCGGACACCTCTCCATGGACTCTGGCTCGGCTCCGTAGTCGTCGAGAACAAGCTTGGTCGCCGATCTTCCTCGTTGAAGATGATTCATCCGAGAGAATCCGGATTCAAGCTATAGCCTAACACTAAATATCAAGAGAGCCTACTCAAGATCACAAGTTGCTAATTTGTGATGCTAAGATATGTAGTGAAGTGTTTATCTCAAGTCTTTTCTTTCTTTGCCAATTTTCCTGTCAATTTTAGAAGCTAGCATCAAGAAGAGGAGGTTTAAGAAGAATGAATAATGAATAAAATCCATGCCCATCATAATCTTTTTCTTTCGCTTTTTAATTGTGGAGAGGGTGGATGAGCGGCCCACCTCAATGAGACATCCATCCACACTCTTCACAAAGCTTCTAAAATGAAATGGAAAAGGTTATACAAATACACACACACATATATACATATATATACATACAACCAAACATGTATCAAAATGCATATATTTGTATTCGTATCAAAATACGAATACCCGTATTTATACAAATACTCGTATTCGTATAAAAATACGAATACCAAAAAAGAGATAATGAGATGGATATAATACTAGCTCACAATGATTCGACTATCTTTTAAACCTGTCAGTATTATCCAAACGCTCGATTAAAGTACGTGCACTAAATACACGTATTTAATCGAACCCGAGTGTGTATCAAAATTCACACATACTGCATCGTTTTGCCTGAACCGGGAAACCTTCTGTGTAGCACTCTAAAGACTCGACAATACGCTGGCAATGAGTTTAACCACAAGCACGTCAGCGGCATTAGCGGTACGTAACGACTATCCAGGTATTGAATGAATGGAAGTTCGATGAGCAAACTTATCCGTATCCCTACAGAGTCTGTAAGTGACAATCTCCTTACAGATCGGTCTCTTCGTCTAAAAGTATCGTATATCAGGTCTGGGGGTGGAAAACGTCAAACCCCTAATGACCTTATAGTCGTGTCGGTGTCAAGCTCATCACCCACCGAGAAACTGCTGATCTAAAATCAGTAAATCTTATCCACCATGGCCAGGGATTTATGGTGATAGCCAACCGAACACAGCACGACATCGACTCCCTATGCCGGGAGAGACGAATCCATGACGATCGCTTGCTGTCTCCATGTGGCTCGGGACTGTACCCAATTAAAACCTGTTTGTATGACTCAGTAGAGCCGTGGTAGGGTAGTAATCTAAGTACGATGGGAATCCACACAAGATAAATGACGATGTCATGTCAACAGACTACCTGTACTCGTGTCATCTGAGAAATGCTATCTGACGAGAAGTAAAGTACCATCTAGAAGTTCTTGCCGAGTCCGTCCCGTGTACTCACCTCTAGTGAGCACCTGTATGCAATTTTAGTGAGCACCTGTATGCAATTTTAGGTGCATCACACCAATGGCTATAAGACCTGCCACCGCTCCTCTAGAAACGCATACACTAGTTTACTTTGGAATATCGATGCCTAGTGTCGATACTTCCACGACTATAGACATTCAAGGATATGCTTATGGACTACCAAGCTCTCACAAGTATGATCTCCATCATAACTCTGGTAGTTACGCAAAGATCCTACAGGCTTTATCATTATGTATTAGCAACACGTAATAAAACATATATATACATGATAAAGACAAACCAGATAGCATATTATCGTATCGAGTAAGACTGTTTTATCTGTACAGGTCCTTCAATTATCATAATCGCCTACTTTCGATTACAATAATTGTCTTGAGAGCACTATAACCAACAATCTCCTACTTGCACTTAAGGCCAATTATTGCGGTATCGCATACCCACAGCTCGTGTGCTGCCGAATACCTAACTTCTCTATTAACCGCTTGTGTGTTCGAGAAATAGCCTCAGTGAGTGGATCCGCTACAATACTTCTAACTTTCTCTCTCTATATCTTAACTTCGCGGAGATCAAATATCCCCCGAACTGAGCGATACCCTGCCTTAGAATTTGTCTGGATACCTGATGGGACCAAGTTCATAAATGAACAAGTTTATCTAACAAACTTCTTGGGCTGTATCCTCTGTTGAGTCGGCATCATGCGCCATGTTTACCTCAGTATCCGCTTGGAAATCTTTCCAACATACTGTATTTCAAAAGAGGGTAAATTTGTAGCTCTGACAACCTCTCTTTCATCCAGGTCATCTTGGAAGCTAGAACCGGTAATCGCATCCTAAAGGAGGCTGCCATTAGCACATCCTGAGAACATCCTGATATGTTCTTCACCGCTTCCTTTTGTTTCTCCTGAATTAATATCTGCTTACTATACTAAGTTCAAAAGCAACTTCTGGTCTGATACTTGATATTGCATGATTGACCTAATTGGCAAAGCAATTGGTATGTCATTTATATGAGTTCCTCTCCTCATCATTCTAGAAGACATCTTTTTAAAGAGGGTGACTCCATTATCTGCGGATACACCACCAAACCAGGAGTCCTCCATTCTAAAATCCTTTAGAATGGTGTCCAAATACCCAAATTGGGACACTTCTCAAATCTAGATCTAACTATATAGATCTAGTTATCAGAATCCCTCATATATTGTCCAGATCCTATATAGAGAAACTTTTGTGATAATCACAGTTTAACCGATTGCAGTGTAAGAACACCACTTCCTATTAGGAGTATGTCATCCAAATACCTGGACAGTACTCTCTACATCATTCTTACCTGGTTCAGCTGTTATTTTGAGGAAGTCAAACATCTTGATTGTCGCATCAAAACAGACGATCCACCTCCGCAATGCCCGCTTTAGCCTATAAATAGACATAAGCAACTTGTACACTTTCCGTTGTCCCACTTACTACGACAATTCTCTGGCAGAGTCATATACACGTGCATTTCTAAATTCTCATTTAGAAAGACGTTACAGTCATCCACCTGCCAGATTTCATAGTCAAGAATAGCAGCAGTGACAAGTCATATCCGTATGGAATTCAGTACAGACATTGAAGAAAAAGTTTCACCACAATCCACAGTGGGTATTTGATGAAAACTCTTTACTACAAGTCTCGTCTTATTAGGTTACTACCTTTCTACCTACGCTGATCTCAAAAGATCTACTTGCTCGTAATGGGTTTTACCCCTTCGGGAGCACCCAGCAAATTCCATAATTTGCTGATGTGCGCGGAGTCCAACTTGGGCATCTGGCCATCATCCGGAATTCACCACATCCCAATGGCCAGTTGATCACTAGTAGGGCCATCATAATCATGATGCAAACCTCCCTGCCACTATCAACGAGAAAACCGAAGTACCTCTCGGGTGGCTGAGGTTACCTGCTAAAATCCACGGAGTGGCTATGGTTTGTTCAATCCAGTTGAATTTTTAGGTTCTACTAAATTTTTAGTAATCGTTTGTGGTTCTTGAATCACTTCCAGTTCTACCATATACTTCCACTTCTTTCTTTTGCAAAGAAACCTTTTTATAAAAAGGTGGCGAGTCAAGAACAATGCAACTAGACATATGACTGCATACACTGTTGAAGAAAGCAGAATATTCGGATTCGGTGGCAAAACGAATAGACACTGCAATATTCGGTCAAATATGTAGTCAAACCAAATATTCGCCACACAAACTGTATATTCGGATGAATAACACGAATATTCAGCCGAATTGGCCCATTAGGTTCAAAACAAAAAACCCACAACTAAAAAATAAAGTGTGATATCCATAACTTAATTAAAAAACAAGTAGAATCCACACTTATTATTTCACAAACACTCTCACCTCATTTTTCTCTCCTCATTTTTCTTTTTCAACCGTGACTCAAATCTACCATTTTCCGATTTAGTTCGGACGGCTTACCATTAGGCCACGAGTATATTAGTTTTTTATATCTTTATAATTTTTTTGAATTTTTATATGTAATATTTATATGAAAATATTGATGGCCGCATAATTTGAATAAATCAAATATTCACCTAATAAACCGGATATTCTTTATTGGCTGGCCAATTGAACAAACTTTGAATCCGTTCTTTACAACATTGGCTGCAAATTAGAAATATACTAAAGGGTTTATGGATTTAATATTAATTATTGATGGACACATGTTATTTTCAGAGGGGATCACCAATATTTTACTGAGTAGGAGTTTTAGGGCCTTGTTAGCATTCTGTTAAGTAGGACTGATTTAGTTAAGATTAAGGAGTCCTTTCGTTAAGTTGAGATTGAATATAATCTCTGATTTTGTTATTTAAAGTCCATGATTTATGTGAAATCAAATTACTATTTGTTTTTGTTTTTTGGACAATAAATAAGCTTAGTTATATATATTTAAAATAAGTATTATTATGAGCAATTAGGACATGTGGAAAAATCATGGTTTTATCATGTAATAGTTCACATAAAGATCAAATTTAAATAAAATATCAAGGTCTAGTTCCCTTACACATTGTTAAAGATATACAACTCAAGAAGTTTCATTAAAACCTCTAGAGTACTCTTGTCAGCATGCACAATTTTTATTAGGCTTCGCCTTTACTACCATCACATATAGTTAAACTCATAAATAGTGTTTTAAATATCGGCTCATATATGATATATATCGGTTTTGGAGAGAAAACACTATGATTTTTTTTATAACTACATCGTTTTACGTTTTTTAGAAAATATCGGCCGATGTATCTAAATATCGGTCAATATATCAGAAATATCATATATCGTCATATTATCATAAAGCATGTTTTGGCTAATTGGGGTTCAGGTAGTTCTAACATACCCGATCTGGCTTCAAGTAGTTCTAGCATGCCCGGTCCCCTAGCTTTCAGGGCATACCATTGCCAGATCTCGCCTTCTTTGTATTTCTATCTCTCGTTCATAGTTCACAAATCCTAGATCTCTCTATCTCGCGACTTGAATGCCAAGGGACCGACCTCTCCCTAGATCGACGAACCTTAGAACCCTTAATCGACCTTCAAGATACCCCTTTCCGCGCTCCTCTTTTTCTTTTTCTTTTTCTTTATATGGAGTCATAAGTATTATCTGAAATTGATCATGTCTCTTTCCTTCTCTCTCTATCTTTTTTTTTTTGGATATGAGTATGAAACTGATACCCAAAATCACGGTCAATTACAATCCTTAATTTTTTTTATCTTAAAATTTTGGCCATGTTAAAAACTTTAAATTTTGTTGAATTTAATTGATAATTGATAATTGTTAATTTTAATTATAGATCATAAATGCCATCCGAAACTTCTAGTAAACCGAAGAAAAAGAATACCGATCCGTGTTGAGGGATATGAGGAAAAGGTAAATCCTAATGAATTCTCAAAAGTTTTATGCACTTTTTGTAAGAAGGTGGTTAATGTAAGAATGAGTCGATTTAAGAAACTCTTTATATTAAGTTATAGCTATGATATTTATAATACAAAACTCTGTTGTCCGATATTTAGAAAATACCATCCGATATGTCACGATATCTGCTATCCGATATAAAATTTTTCGGAATAATACGATACCAATATCTGATATTTAATACATTGCTCATGATAGCATTTTGATATGTGTAACATTTTGTGCCTAGCTGTAACCTTAAGGAACCTCATGTGAAGATTCCAAGGCATGTATGAGTAATTTCACTCTTTAAAAGGAAACTCTCCCTGCTCCCACCAACTTCTAGTTGATGTCATGAATTTCAAGTCTTTTGTATTATGGATCCAGGATAACTAAATTGGTCCGTCTTTTGTATCTTCTGGTTCCAAAAGCAGATAGATTTTCTTCTTGATTGCTATGCCCAATGAGAAGTGCATTTTATTGCTTTAATTTTTCTTGGCCCTCTTTTATGAACCTCATCTTAATTTTCTTCTAGTTTACCTTGTTCAGTGGCTCAGAATTGGAAATATATGTGATATTTTTGTTGCAAAAGAACTTCATTTTCTATGTTTGGCAAGCAACAAACTGGAGTTCAGATAGGAAATGGAGTTGCAAAATACAAGAATATCTGCGGCATAGGTTGCGACCATGAGAGGATTGCAGCAAAATGTTACAACTTTGAGAATCATGATCATAGCAATTAGTAGAGTGGTACATAAGCTTTCATATGCAAGCTAAGCAAATTTGCAACCAAGGTTACATTTCCTCATGTTCATAATTTCTGTGGGAACTTGTCTTCTTCTGTTTTTACAAGTTCATGTATGCAAACCTCACAATATCTTACCAATACGTGTGTGCAGCCTCTGCTGCTCTAATCGAGCATCATTGAATATGAATGATTGCATTATTAGGCAGAACTAAAGTTTGGAAGCTAGAAACTCTCAACCCTATACAATGGTTTTAATTTACTTCCAGAGTTTTATATTTTGTCGGTTAACCTTATTTGATGGGTTGAATGATGAATGATTGTGTTAGAGGAATTCTGTCACATGTACACAATGCCATCACCCTTTCATATATGTAACAAAACTTTGTCAACAGGTTAATGTCCTCAAAGGCATTTCACACTTTAACAAGGTTCAAACTCTACGGTTTGAACGAGTATCGGCGTTTTTTGTGATGAGTTGGCCAATTAACTAGGGAGCATCTCCTAGGCAAATTTATTGTGCAGAAGATATGAATCTGGGATAATTCTAGCAATGTGATCTGTAATTTTTTTAATCTAAATTGACATTATCACTGTGTGATAATACACGATAAACAATGATACCTTTTATATTCTCAGGAGGTGAGGGTTCAGAAAATTATGACTAAGTTGGAAGGAAAATTAGTTTTGTTATATTATTGTCCAATATACGCATTTACAGTGTCCATCATGTGTTCTGGTTTGCTTTTGGCTTTACCTGTTTAGATGTTTTTTTATCTTTGAATAATGGATGGTAATTTGATGACGCAAACAGGGTTTCAACCTCAGACCTCTCAACTGCAATGAGGTTTTACAAATAGGCTATGGTGGTGGCACTCATTGTTAAGTGGTGTTGAACATGGTTTTTGTGCGACCATGCATATGAAATTGTACATCTAAGTTGAATAAATCAAATTTGCTTACCTCTAATTCTTGAGATCTAAGCTAATATCCATTATCTACCATTCCAGCATCGACCATGTAATTAGTACAGGATACCAGGACACTTCAGAAGGTAGTTTCCATGACAAATCCTTGATGGATGTTTTATATTATTATTATTATTGTTGTTGTTGTTGTTGTTTCTTTCTTAATTCGTCAGGAAAACAAGCACTATATTCTCGAAGGAATTTCCCATCGGGAAAACATTATCCATAGACAATTCCGGATGACGTTTTTGTAAGAGTGGTTTGATGGAGATCACAAGCACTGTCAATGCTAGTATTCTCGACTGGATTTCCCATTGGGAAAACGTCATCCAAAGCTTGGGAGCTGGAGAGGAATGGAACATGCCCTCAACAATGCAAGGCTTTTCAGTTGGGAACGACTTGTATTCCCAACAAGAATGGTTTGTTGGGAATGTCAATATTACCAGTGGGACTTTCCGTCGGTAATATCACGTTAGAAGAAATGTCTATTGTCGTACCATTGAATCCAGATTGGACGTTTCCGCCAAATATTTGATATCGATATTAACAAGATGCGTGGATACAAAATAAAAACAATTGAGAATTATTATCACATAGCAAAATATAGAGGTAGACCATATTGATGCAGCTCAAGGGAGAGTTTATTGTGCTCATCAATTTTGTATTTGAGCTTAAAAACAGAAAGCATCAATGGAGATCATCAAGAAGGATGCCTAGAAATCATTTCGCAAAACTGTCTCATATGCCAAAAAAAAACAAACTCAAAAGGCTGGACGTGGCGAGCCTATATTAGTTTGTTTAGTTACTCCCAAGAGCCAATCCTTCCTGCCCTTTCATAGAACCAAAAGTAAAGTCTTTCTATAAATTATTAATTTAGAATTATTACAGTTACTATATTAATATTTATTTTGAATGTGGGTAGTCTCCTACCATGTGATGACACCAAGGCTAATTATAAAATTTTCAAGAAGAAAACACTAATTGCCCAAGAATTGATCTTTAGAATTTGTCATGTTTGCAGCAAAATTCCAAGGCTTCTTGGCTTGTTTGTTATGCACACTCGTTCAGGTTTTTGTGTTTTGTTATCCTTTCGTTGTCTAGAAAGAACAAATGGCTTCCTTTTGTCTTTTTGTGCTAATATCGTTTGGACAAATCCACTCTTGCGAATGCCATGGAAATCCACTCCGTCTCATCAAGGGCCTTGTGTATTTTTGGTTTTTTTTTCTTGGGGGAGGAAGGAGGGTGTGTGTAAGAATTAGGGGTGGTAATTGAACGAGCCAGCTCGGGTTCGATTAAGGTTCGGCTCGGTATCGGCTCGTTCAAATTCGGTTCATTTATTAACGAGCCGGACATGAGCCAGAAAGCCTGGCTCGTTTATTAAACGAGCCGGACTCGAGCTCAGCCAGGCTCGTTCGGTATTGACTCGGGTTCGGCTGGGTTACACAGTTTGAAAAAAACAGTAATATGTAATATATAGCAGATTCTATACAACTCTCAGAACACTTAATTCAATTAAATGACAGTATATAAAGTGTACTGAGATAAATATAAAACCCAGCACTTAGACCCATTCAATGCTTTAGATGTTAATGTTTTTTAATTTTTCTATATCTCAAACCCCTGAGTTTTAAGCATTATTGTTAATTATGTGTTTTTCTTGGCAGATACTATTAATATGAGTAAATGAGCTGAAAACGAGCCGAGCTCATAAACGAGCTCTAAACGAGCTCAGTTGAGCTCGGCTCGTTTAGTTAATGGGCCACAAAGGAACCGAACACGAGCTGAGCATGTTTAATCGAGCCGGACTCGAGCCGAACATCTCTAGCTCGATTAACTAAACGAGCCGGACTTGGGCCGACAAAAAAAACCACGAGCCGGACTTGGGCCGACAAAAAAAACCACGAGCCGAACTCGAGCCGAGCTTGGCTGGCTCGAGTTCGGCTCGTTTACACCCCTAGTAAGAATAGAAGAGACAATTAGGAAAATTGGTATTTTCAGGCATATTTTGGAGTTTTTTGAGATCTATTTCTTTCTTAGGATCCAACACAACGCATATATCCGGTTAGGGGATATTTTTCTTGTGGAGTCCTTGATGTAGCATTGAGCCAAATTCCGTCTTGAGTTCTATGTTTATTTTCAAAAGTTGTCCAAAGTATCTTGAGAAGATCAGGCTATGATCACCGGATACGGTGTTCAAACTCAAGGGTTCTGGCTTAGATTTAGAATGAATTTGTGGCCGCTCGACATTTTTGGATGCTAAAGATTGAAGAAACTGCAATTGTTATATATTTGGATGATTGTTTATGTCATATAGAGGTGCTCTAAGTATTTAATTGCTACTTCAAATTGTTTTCTTGGCCAACCAAACATAGTAATTGGGATTTCTACATGAGAACTAACTACATTCTTCAAAACTAACAACAAATTGATAATTCATGAAGACAAAAAGAACATCCGGATGCATTTCATTTTAATTTTTGGAACCAAACAGACTTAAAGTTGGAACATATAACTCATAAAATTTTGGAAAACTATATTGAGTTGCTGCAAGATGTGTGTAGGTCCAACCTCGGTTACAAGAGATAGTTGCATCTCATGACATGACAGCTGTATTAGTTGTTATCTGGTTCTCAAATTAAATCATTAGTGATTTTGAGATAGGGCAATAGTTGAAATTACATACTTACAAGAGTAAAATTTTGATTAGAGATATGCTTGTTATTGAGTATCTGACTTTCGTCAAGCAAATTGATATAAGCTGACGAACAGTAAACATTTTGTTAAATGGGTAGGTCATTGGAATGAGAGCAAATTGGATATTTTTCTATGGAATGCAGATCCTTAGCTAAATGGTGGTGAAGATGCCATGATTTGGTGGGAAAATAGAAATTACATAAATTAAGATGGACGTTCTACGAAATAAAGGAGAGGCGTCTTTCGGGCAAGCAAATTCACCAGGCAAGTGTTTTAATACAAAGCTACAAAATTCTTTGTACCACATAGCTTTCGAAATGTGGAGTTCATGTTAACCCAAATTGTAGCATGTGTAATAG
Organism: Agapanthus africanus; assembly: GCA_030015575.1. Classification (NCBI taxonomy): domain Eukaryota; kingdom Viridiplantae; phylum Streptophyta; class Magnoliopsida; order Asparagales; family Amaryllidaceae; genus Agapanthus; species Agapanthus africanus. The sequence continues at coordinate 262,014,408 of CM057349.1, read as the reverse complement.
TTGCACTGAAGAATCGGCTTCTCATTTATTCATCTTTTGCCCAATGTTGACAGACATCGTTAGCAGTATGATGAATCGGTAGCGTGCAATAGTTTGGAGGACCTGAAGAATATGATTAGATTGCAACTCATGGTAAGCATTATTATTCACACTCTTTGGCTACAGTGGACGGCTCTAAACAAGAAAAGATTAGATCACCGGTCGGTAGGATGCAACCTTTTCCGTTGTAGACGTCACTCGAGGTGCAAAATGTCTGATTATGGAGCATGCTAGTGATTACCTAATATATTAGAACAAATAAATTTTGTTGACAGAACCCTCTGTCATTATCAGCACGGGAAAAAAAAACAAAGGTAAAGATAAAAATGCACACTCGAATCTTAACTGTAATTTTCTGTTTGACACATTGGATCATGATATATAGAGGTCCATCGGCCACTTTTTGATATTTTTCCATTTGTTTTGTGAACGATTAATTTGGTTTATCTTTTGGATATATACTTTGGATTAGATGGTCAGCAATTGCGTTGGATTCTATGCTCATTGCCATTTTTTGTTTGCATTGCTTTTTGGGCATTGAACTTGTCGTACTGGTCAATTTACAAACTTATTAATGTCCATCGCTTCACTATAAATCTCTCTACAAACTTCATCTTTAATTATTCTCCTTGTATGCACACTTGCAAGTAAAAGATTTAAGAAAGAATAAGAGAAAGAAGAAGGCATGGCTCTTCCGGGATCTCTCTCCCTCAAAGGCCCTCATCTCAGATTAGCTCTGAGGAGAGGCCTTTGAGGGGACGAGACCCCAGAGCGCTCTGCCATTTTGAATGATTATTCAATGTTTTCGGTGTAATACATTTGAGCAGAATAGATAGAGGCAATGATACTCAGACGTAATGTTTTAATTGCGTCATTCAGCGATTGAACTGGAGAGAATCAGAGTTATATAGCGGTGTTCATGTAGTCTTTAGACATGCTTAAAATAGTGTTTTCTCTCTCATCTTGTTTATATATATATATATATATATATATATATATATATTTCTTCATAAAGTATTTGGTGTTATATATATATATATATATTTCTTCATAAAGTATTTGGTGTTCTTAATGTAGTGTGATAGAAAAGAAGAGCATGCTGCTAAAATGTTGAAACATTTGTCCTTCAAGTCCTTCAAGTCGCGCCATCCAGAATATGTATATGGCGCGTTGCATCATGCGGTGCGTTGATGGCCGTGAGGTACTTGATCTTGCACATTGAATATTCATGAAAACTATAGGAAAAATTGCAAGAAACCCCCAACATTTTTTTTCAAGAAAACACCCACAATTTGAAAAGCCTGCATTTAGCTTCCTGTTTTTCATCAGTCTTTTTTTCTTCCTAAGATTCCTTTCAGTGAAATAATTAATTAACAATGTATAATAATTATAGCAGCTCTAAGCATTTTCGAAATAGGTGACAAAAATAATAATGTCATTGAAAACAGAAAGGTAAACATATTTCTAAAACTAGCATCCTGCTATTCGGTCGAAGGGGTTTCCTCCTATTTTAGCCAAAATTGGATACAACTTAAAATTCATTTTATATTCTAAAGCCCATTTAAAATTCATTTTATATTCTAATGCTCAGTTTGATGGATTTAAAAGTAATTAATAACACTCATTAGTATAAAATACAATAAAAGAGAGGGGAAGAAAAGAAAAACAAACTTTTACAGATGGCTTGAGCTGCATTAAAAAAACACTAATGTTGCATCAACAATCCAACTTAAAACCTTAACACAGATATCAAGAGTTGAGGCATACGAGAATGCATCATTTTTACTTTTCTTCTCAACAACAGCTCCAAAGATTTCCCTGGGTTTTTTTTTTGCCGTCTTGCTTGATCCATTTTTCATCCCGAATTCATCTGCTAAGCCTCGACATCCGCAATTATTCCCCAGCTAGTGTGTGGTGGCTGGGAGCCACGCACACTCGAGATCTGTCTATGTATAAGACTCGTTTTAGCCATCCGTCCCTAAATTAAGACTCGTTTTAGCCATTTAGCCATTTCTTCGTTTGTTGCTTTTTCAAGAGAGAGAAAAGGGGAAGGCGTTCGCCTTGTCATTAATCCTAGCTCGAATGTAATTCTGGGACTTTGGAATTCTTGAGAAGAATATCTCCTTCACATTTTGGAGGAATCCACAATTATAAGGGTTCTTCTACTTTCCATCGTACCGATATCTGAAGTTCTCGTATGCTGTCTACAAAGCACAGAGTTTTTCTTTATGTCAGAAAACACAACTGAAAGCAGGGCTACACACATGCAGAAAATTATGGTATGGCTTATTTTTCTACATGTTGGGTTACATGGAAAGAAAGGAATTGGAGGATTTTTGACAACAAAGTTACCAATATGATCGGTTCACCAAATCATTATCCTTCCCTTGATATTAATAGGGCCTTATATATTGTATTTTGTATAATCTGAAATCATCATTATCGTTCTCTCTGCTCTTTTTATCTACATTGACAACCCTTTGAGTTTAATTATGGTAACTATTCTCTACACATTTTCTGCAAACTAGCTACTTGTACTCAGAACATGCCTCTACTAGATTTTAATTTGTTGCCTATTTTGAGATTAACAGACACACTTGGATCATAGTTTCACACAGTCTTATGGAAGGGAGGGTAGGAGCAGATTTTCGGTAGTGTGAACTTAAGGAAGTGGGCTACTGTTCGAGTCTTGCTATACTAAATTTATATGCATTTATATACTGATTTGAGATTATATGCATTGACATACGTTAATAGTTGAATAAAACAGTTACTTTGACCTAGTGGTTTAAGGATCAAATTTGGGATGTGCAAGCTTTGAGTCTTCACTCTGACAATTTATTTTTTCACTGTCCCAACTTTGTCCCCACCAAACTCCTGGAATATAGTTCTAGGCCTCTGTATCAGCCATTGTGTATGTACATGAAGCTAGTGCGTGTGTGAAAGAGAGGGCGCTTTTTGCCCAGCCTAACTCCTGAACGATGTTGCAAATGGTAGTAAAGTGTAGCTCTCCACCTCCAAATTGCTCAATCTAGCTCCCGAGTCCTGGGATATAATCATAAGCCTGCATGACGAGAGAGAGAGAGGGGCGGGCGGGCGAGCGAGCGAGCGCCTGATTGGTGCAAGCTAGGAAAGTGTGGAAGGCTGTTAGTCCTATAACGAACCAAGCAGCTACAAATGTAAATATGACGAGAATTCAAGAAACAGGTTATTTCAAAACTGCCCACCACAACTTACAATGAGAAGCTCCCATAATCTTTATGAGGTTAAACCAGCAAGAGGAGAAGATATAAAGGCATAGCATAATCGTTGAGGACACAAACATATAAAAGAAGCGATAATTCCTCTGCATAATAAAGTTATAAAACAAAACCAATTAGTCATTCTAAAAATGTCAAATGATGCCAAATGACACATTAACTATAACGACCCGTACCCGCTTTTAAATAAAATTAAATTTTGTCTATAATTAATTTTGTTCTTTTGTTTCATAAATATTAATGGAAATTTTTGTTTTAAAGAGGGGAATTTATTTAAAAGATTTTTGTGGAGAAAAGAATTTTTCGGAAGGATAAAATTATTTATTAAGATTTTTAAAAGAGAAGAGAATTTATTCTTAATTTAAACCCTTGTTCTTAAAACGATTTTTAAAAATAAACCCAAACCCTAACCCAAAACCCTAGCCCAAACCCCTAGGCCCAGACCTAGGCCCAACAAAGCCCAAACTCGCCAGCGCTGACATCAGCAGAGGCGGTGGCACGGGGCCCATGCTAGCACACGCGCAAGCGACCCGTGGCAGCCATATGCCGGCCTGTGGGCGCGACAGCTGAGTGGGTCGGGTTTTTTGATGCGGGTTTAATCCAGTTCAACCTGTTAACACCAACCTATATATATGTGAGTATTTTGATGGTTTTAATTACGAAAAAAATCCCAAGAATCCCCAAAAAATTTCTAAAAATCCCAGACCCTTGCTTTAGCTTGTGCAGAAATTTCATGGCAAGTGGAGTTACGGTTTGAAAGATATTCGTCGTGTAAGTCATGGGAGCGACGATATCGATAGCGTTTTTCTGTAAGTTTTGTCATTTCCGCATAACTTTCGCCTCCGGAAGTTCTTATCATGTTCTCATACTGATATTATGTGACTACTGCATGTATTTATTATACAGTTTTGTCCCTGGTACTTATTTGTTATTTCTACCGGCTTTACAAGTTAATATCGGTCAACTATTTGCATGAAAATACTTGATACGTGATTACTACTTTACACATGATTGAGACTTGATTCATGTTACTAGTTAACTCTTTTTTTTATGGAAAACTCATGCTTGATATAGTAAACTGTTTTTGACATGGGGTAATAGGGTCTCTGGTGACACTGGTACAAGTTAGTCTGTCGACCCGAGATCGTCATAGAGTCTTGTGTGATTTCCACTGTGCTTTGATTTTCATCTTACCACGTTCAAGAGAACGTGCAAAACGGTGGTTTTTGGGTACAGTTCCGAGTCACATGGAGGCAATAAGCGATAGGAGGGGATTTCGTCTCTCCCGGTGTTGGGGGTTGATGTTGCACTGTGCTCGATTGACCATGACAGGAAGTCCCTGACCAGGGCTGTTTATGAGATTTACTGGTAAGTGTTATCAGTAGTTTCTCGACCCGTTATGAGCCTCACATCGGCATGACTTATCAAGCTATTGGGGTCTGACGTTTACCACCCCCAGGAAAGATATGCGACATATCAGACGAAGAGATCGGACTGTACGGTAGTATTACTGATTGGATTCGCAGAAATATGAGCAGGCTTGCTTGTTGATCTTCTGATCGCTCAATACCCGGGTGGCCATTACGTTTAGCAGACCGTTTGCGTCTTGTGGGTATTTGATATGATCATCACCTACTGCCGGTGTATTGACGAGTTTTTAGAGTCCTACACAGAGCTTTCCTGGTTCATGCGAAACGAAGTAGGAGCACATATGTGATATGTGCGGGACCGAGATTAATGCGCGTATGTGATACCGCATTCTATTCTCGCGATATATGATATCGGTCGGTTATATGTGATATAGTCGGGTTATCGAATCAAGTGTTGATTCGATAAATTGATACATTTAATATTAGTCGGTTGTATGTGATATAGCCGGATTATTAAATCAAGTGTTGATTTAATAATTTAATATATAATTATATATGTGATATATTAATTTACATTAACTAATATTAGCTCACTTAACATTTCTTTTTCTCACTTGTGTGCATATAGTATATATGTGATATATATTAATGTACATTTTATTGTGTCATGCTTGATGCCACATGCTACATGGGTGTATGAGACTTACACCATGCTTATAATAATGGAATGGTTTTATTTATTTAAAGTTAATAAAAAATGGTTTGAAATTGTCACATGGTTGAAACTTGTAGAAACTTATCGAACTATTGACCAAGTCCACTCCTTTTGTTTTACTCGTAGATATTTATTAACCTAACCATTATTGTAACCCATGGTTTATTCTCTACATGCGTTAGTGTATGACACTAACTCACCCATGGTTGCTATTCTCACCCAGTTAGTTCATTCTCTCATCTTCATCACTTCATCTTCTTCTTCATTGAGAATGCTTACTAGCTTTTCTCAAGGTGAGAAAATATTGTGAGAAAAAGAAAACTAAAGTGAGCCAATTTTCTACTTTATCATCCTCTACTATTAACCATTCAGTTTAGCGTGTTTGCTTCACTAATTTCACCATTAGTGAAGAGATAGTATGAGCTTGAGTCTTCTCGACGTAGATCATCTTCGGCCTCGAAGATTTCGAGCAAGCTTGTTCATTTCTCCAGGAGAACATTTTCTAGAGTTCGGGTGTTCATGACTTGCAGTGAAGGGACTACTATACGGAGCATTAGAAGTGAAGGACCGGTCTACAAAGGTTGTATTCCTCATTCACTTAGATGTAAAGTTGCTTACATATGTTTTCGTCGGATTTTCTAGTAAAGATTCTAGGGTTAGGGTTAGCTAGAACGGCAAATTTTTGAAATTGGCATGTACGATGCGTCCCGAAGCCTTGTTGCCGTGCTAGGGAACCCTACAGTGGTATCAGAGCTATGCTAGAAAATTAGACGATGTTTGTTAGATTACGAAACCGAAACGACTCCGAAACTTGAAACAAAACAACCCAGTTTCTGTCGAATTTATAGAGTCTTCAATTTTTTTTTTTAAACAAGTACAGAATGTTGTATGAGATATAATATGAATACCGTGAAAATTTGAAGCAAAACCACCTCAAAGTGGCAGGCCACAATGCCCCCAAAAACCGGTGAGCTCGGCCTATTTTGGGAGTTCAAGATTCAAATTTTCAGGGTGTTCTAGTCTCTGGGTTTTGGTGTTTCAGGTGTTGTTTGTTTTTGCTAAATTTTCATGTGATGTTAACTTTCTGCAAAGGCAATTCGGAGTGTTTCATAGTCATAATTCTAACATGTATTCGGGTTATTTAGACGACATTAAAAAGTTTGAACGGATATCAATAACCCATTTTTTCTCCCACTGAAATTTTCCAAGAGTTGGATTTTTCCGAGTTTAAAATTTTCAGAAAATTATGCAAGCCATTCTGTGGACCCCCTAAAAGAACGATACCCAAACTCGACTTTTTTGGATCACGGAACTGCGGTCATACCCTAGAGTTTGCCCCAGTTCCGTGGCGACATGGGTCGGCCCTTCTACGGATAGTTCATAGGAGCTGTGGCAGTTTCTGGAAACTTTTTGAACTCCGCTCAAATGTTGAGCTTGTTGGGAAATTTTGGGTGCTTGCTTATTCGATCGAAAAGTTTAACTTCGACTAGCTATCTGTGATTGTGATACAATAATTGGAATCTATTTAGTTGCGTGCAAGTTTAATATTTCGGTCTCGGGTGAAATCGGGAATCTTGTTGAATTACCCACTTCTTTTGAAAAGTGTTTTCATAGTTGAGACCTAAATGTAAGATTTGCATTGTTAGGCATGAAATACGGAATATGTGATATTCCGGGTTTATGATGTCTAAGGGCAGTGACGATTACAATTGTTGTATTCTTTCACTTTCTTTTCTGCGACCGTAAGTGTAATATGTGGTGTATCGTCGGTTTCGTTGCTATATGTCAACGACAATTAGGATATGCATATTTACTTACGTTGATGACATGTGATGTTATATGTTGCCGCGATATGTTATATTGGATCGTCGTGTTTGAATAGCCGGAGGTTTTTATGTGAGATGAGAGTTTTTCATTTTCGTTCATGTAAAAACTTGTATGTAATATTCTTTTATTGGGGCACTTCCGGGTTGAGGAAGATGTCACCGTTGATATATATTATTTACTTTTCTGCATTAGGAAAGACCCAAGGAGGAGAGCACAAGTAACCGGGTTCTAGAGTCCAGTGGGAGACCATCTCAAGGAGTCGAGTCCGGGTCTCCTAACTCTAGAATTGGTAGGGTTGCTTGCCGCTCTCGTAGGGGTCTAGAGATGTGGGTTTGGCTATTCATCACGACCGTAGAATCCGTGTTTTATACAGGCTTAATATAAAACCCGGAAATCCTAGTATATCCAATATTTCATATGTTTATTTCTGCTGCGATATTCTGTGATGTGATCATTTGATATGATGAGATAGATACTGTATATAGTATATGCGATATATTATATAGATGTTGCTTATGTTTTACACCCACGCTAGCCCTGCCCCGCCCTGCCGTTAGTTACCTAACCTAACGGTGCATGACGGGACATCGAGGCGAATGCGGATTGTATAAGCGTACGTTTTATTTATCTGTGATGCTTAGGTAACTTAAATGATAGGACTTCATTAATGAGATTGATGAAAGAAAATAAACCTAAAGATGTTGTGGAATCAAATTTTCAAAAACAGGTAGCTCTAGTTGTTGCTTTGCATAGCGGTATTACTTGTAGAATATCCTGCACCTTATTCGATAGGGAAAGAGCCGAGATCCCTTCACCGGGAGTGACCACTTTAGCAATAACTGGCAGATACTACAACCCTCGGTTTTGTCTTTTGATTGCTTTTCTAGTTCTTTCTTTGCATTGTAAGTCTATGTTACCCACCCCGGATGTTTACGGGAAGGCGGAATAGGTAAAAATCAAATCTTTCTTTGCTAGATAACATAGACTAGCCATTAGGATTTTTGCTAAATTTTAACTAACAAACTAACTAGAAGTGTTAACTATTATGTTAGAAGATTATACCAAAAGCTTGAACTCCTTCTTCTCCTTGTTATGGTCCTCCTTGTTGTGAGCTCCTTAGAGTGGTTGTGGATGGTTCCTCCTCACTGGCTTCTCCGCGTCAAAGAAAATCCATCCGAAGGCTTCTACCTTGAGCTCCAACCTCTACAATGAAGTAACTAGAGTGCTTGGTGTGCTAGACTAAGAACCCTAGAGTGAGTAGTGAAGTTTTTTGGTGGTTTGGTCTCAAAAGCTCTTGATTTTCAACTCATGAAACACTTGAGCTTTGAGAGAGGAAGAGGAGAGAGCAACCATGAGAGAGAATGTGTTATGATAAAATGAAGGGGCGAGCTCTCATATTAGGGAAAAAGAATAATCAAAATTTTATTAAGATAATTGTCATGGTTGATGTTGATTTGACCATTATCATGTCACAATTAATGCTAAGCATAAATATCTTTTGCTTAACAAAAATATCTAAGTCAACAAGGGTCAAATGGTCAAACCAAATTAGCCATAACACAATTATCTTTAATAAAAGATTAATAATCAATTTCCCCATCTCATTAAGGTTTTAATCAAGTCACTGGTCAAAACCCTAATGAGGTGTCTCTTTCTCTACCTCTGTCAACTGTATATACATACCCGCATCCGTGTTCCGAAGAACACGAAATGCAATGAGACTGAACCAACCCAAAAATATTAGTTATATGTATGCCCTAGAGGCCATTACTGTACATACGATGTATATTGTAGTGGATGCTTGGACATATATAGGGATGACTTTCTTGCTCGACATGATAGTATGTTATCTGGTTGCTCTTTATCTTAACATGTACTCTGATTGTCTCTATGTTACATGTTGATAAAGCACTTAGGATGAGTACTTGACTATCAGGACAATGATGCAAATCATACTAGTGGGGACAGTGTAGTCGCTAAGTATATCCTTCAAATATTCCTAGTCGTAGGTGTATCGAGACATGGCATCGATATACCAGAGTAGACTAGCGTATAGCTTCTCGACCCATGTAGATGGGCGATAGATGATCCCATATCCATTGGTGTTTGACATCAGAGACAGTATATGAGTGCTCAGTGGAGTCTGGGTACACTGGACGGACTCGCCGAGAACTCCGAGATGGTATTATACCTAATGTCTGTAAGTCTACGGTAGCGCCCCAGCCGTCTGTACGAGGCCAAAATGCGGAAACGAAAACTTTTTCAAAAATTGAAACTGGCGCTGTCGTATACTATAAACTCGGATCGAACCATTAACCTAGAACTAGCTAACAAGAGAAGGGTTGGAAAGGCTATACCGATCGATCCGTGTCCTTCGGTCTTTGGCCACCATCCCAAGCTTCTCGCGGCATCTCCGGTCTCGATCTCCTCGTCGGAAAGGGCACCACATCTTCGAGTCTTTTTACGGGCTCCCGCTTCATCCGAAGTAACTCGGGCATGAAGTTCGCTAGCCGACGTGTCTAAGGTGAAGTAGAGAATGTGTGTGACAACTTTGTCTCTTGCATCTATTGTATGGATGGAGGTTGAAGATGAAGCCATTGGAGGAAATGGTGAGCTAGAGGAGGAAGAAGAAGAGGAGCCATTTTGTGTTATATTGCTATGATAAAAATGAGAGCAAGAATGAATAATAGAAGAGCAAACCCAAAGGGATGGCTGCCCTTTCTCTCTCTCGTCCTCTCATTTTATCACTCAAATCCATCACAAAATGTGACATATGCACAATAAAAGAGACCATGAGTCACTAGGTTGCATGTGTCACAATAAATGCACCTCATGATGATTTCTAGCTCATAATTTCCATATGCAAACATTAATCCAAATGTTTGCAACAATTAAAAGATACGGCAACATCTAAAGTAAACTCGTGACGGATCACAAGGATACCCCTCACCTGTATATACATACCTGCATCCGCATTCCGACTGAATGCGAATACGATGAGACTAAAGTAATCCAACAAATCTAATACTAGGATCCAGCTTAAACCAAAGCCCACTAGTATGATCCGTCCGATCATGATCCGTGCACTACCGAACGTATAAGATCGAACCCTGCCATATATCATACGGCCTCTACAACGTTTCGCCCGAAACTTGAAAACTGTCTGTGGGGGACTCTAAAGACTCGTCAATACTTTGGCTGTGAATTTAACCACTAGAACGTCAGAGGTGCTAGCTGTACGCAACAGGCTACCAAGTATTGACCAAAAGGGAGGTCGATGAGCGAACTCATCCTGACACCCTACTGAGCCTGTCAGTGATAATATCCGTACAGTCCGGTCCGTTCGTCTATGAGCATCGCATGGCGGGCCTAGGGGGTTGGTAAAAGTCAGACCCCTAAAAGCGGTACAAGTCATGTCGGAGTATAGCCCAGAACATCCTGAGATACTACTGGAATACCTACCAGTAAATCTCCTGCCTTGGCCAAGGACTTCGTGTAATGGCTCTCCTAGACACAGCGCGATCTCACCCCCAATACCGGGAGAGACGAAACCCTTGCCGATCCGCTCACTGCCTCCATGTGGCTCGGGACTATACCCAACTAAAACCTGTTTGCACGACTTCTTTGAGCCGTGGTAGGGTAGTAATCAAAGTACAGTGGGAACTCACACGAGACAAATGACGATCTCAGGTCGATGGACTAACCTGTACACATGTCACCAAGGAACTGCTATCTGACGTCAGGTATAATACCAACTAGCATGTTCCCGGCGAGTCCTGTCCGGTGTACTCATAACCTAATGAGCACCTGTATACATCTTAGGTTAACCAACTGACACCAATGGCTTGTGAGACCGGCCACCGCCCCTCATCGGGGTCTTGACTGCATACATTAGTCTACTAATGGAGTATCGATACCCAGTCTCGAAACTCCCACGACTAGGGACCTTTTAAGGATGTGCTTATAGACCCCAGCTCCCACGTATATGATCGCCATCATACTGCTGGTAGTCAAGCAAGAATCCTAAGGGCTCTATCAATGTGTAATAGCGACCTGTAAGGTCACCTAAAGCAGTACACGATGATAAAGATAAACCAGATAGCATACTATCATCTTGAGTAAGACTGTCCTACCGGCATAGGTCCTCCCTCAATCATTGCAATCACGTGCCCGTGATACAATAATTGACTCTGAGGGGCACTATATCCAACAATCTCCCACTTGCACTCAAGGCTAATTATTGCGATGTCGCATACTCACAGCCCGTGTGATACTGAACACCCAACTCCTCTACTAATCAGTCTCACAAAGTCCGTTTGCGAAACTATTGCGTTTGAGGAATAGCCTCAGTGAGTGGATCCGCCCTGATATTTCATTCTATGTCTCTCTTTATCTCAAGTTCGCGGAGAAAGTCATCTCCCAAAATGAGCAATACCTGTCTTAGAATATGTCTGGATATCTGATGGGACCTAGTTCATAAATGAACTCCAAATCAAAACTTCTTAGACTGTATCGTCAACTGAACTTAATCAGTATCCTGCGCCATACCTCCCTTAGTATCCGCTTGGACCACCTGTCCAAACTACTGCCCCTCGTCATAGGGAAAACTATAACTCTGACAGCCACTCTGTCATCCAGGTCACCTTGGAAGTCTGGAATGATAATTGTCTCCCAAAAGAGGCTGTTGTTATTATATCCCTAGAACATCTACTTATGTTCTAAAACTGCTTCCTAACGTTTCTCCAGGATAGGATTAATATCAACTTAATGCATCTGGTGCAAAAACAATATCTGGTGTGGTACTTGACATCTCATGATTGACTCAATTACCTAAGCAAGTGATCTGCCAATCATGCCCATCCCTCTCCCCTTTAGTCTGTAAGACACCTTTAGAGAGGGTGACTCCATCACCTGCAGGTACACTACCGTGCCAGGAGTCGTCCCTTCTAAAACACCTTTAGAATACTGTCTAAGTATCCTGATGGGAAACTACCCAAATCTAGATCTAAAACCATAGATCTAGTAACCAGGATGTCTGATATTATATCTATATCCTATGTGGAGAAACCACTGTGTGACAACCAAAGTATAACCGATCGTAGTATAGGAATTTCACTTCCTACTCTGTGTATGTCATCCAAATACCAGGACATCACACCCTACTACCTTCTTAACAGATCCATCTCCTATTCTGATGAAGTCAAACCTATGACTGTCACATCAGAAATAGATGATCTATCTCCGCTATATCTGCTTTAGTCCATAAATAGACACAAGCAAATTGTCCACTATGCTTCCGCTGCTCCCACTGACTACGACAACCCTCTGGCAGAGTCATATACACGTGCACTTCTAAAGCTAGTTTAGAACGACGCTATACTCATCCTCCTGCCGGGTCTCACAGTCTGGAACAACAGCAATGGCAAGTCTGGGTAAACAAGAACCTCCCTGTTACCGTCCTTGAGGCTACCGGAGTACCTCTCGGGTGCCTGAGGTTACCCACCATATCTGCGGAGTGGCCAATGGAATGTCAAACCAGATTGAATGTTTAGGTTCTTATCAAACTTTCAGTAATTGTTTGCGGTTCTGGAATCACTTCCAGTTCTACCATACCCCCACTACCGTTTTCTGAAAAAATTCATTTTACTAAAACTGTGGCGAGTCAAGAACAATATCACTATTGATCTTCCAGATGGTAGAAAGTCAACCCTCGTCATAGTCCGGGTCAACCCACAAACAGCCATTACAGAAACGTGCCTTGAGTTATCCAGAGTCTGGTTTTGAGCATAAGCCGGACAACTCCCCGTACCTTGACAATGTTAAGATATGAACTATTCTATATCCAATATAGAAACAGAGGCACTGATTTAATTGGAACCAGATTCAAATCATGCAGCTGTCTCCACTGCATGTTAACTAAATGGAGAGAGGCCGATCAGCATTACTCAACTTAGGAATACATCCAGATATGAGTAACCTGAAAGAGAAGCAAGTTCTCATAATCATTACTATCAACTGAATACCATACACAAGTATCTACATCTTCAATCACCTTGAAGAATCCTGATACTTGCAACACCTGGTTCTCTACTTTATTCTTATACCTATAACTTCTCAAAACTTAGACCTTGCATTTCTACGAAACACATGTCTAAGAACTAAAGAAGTCACAAGTAAACAGAATATAGTACGAGTACCAACCTCTCTGTCCTCATAGACACTGGACAACATACAATACTCTGTATAAGTCCCATGAGTCTAATAACTCAATCCCTGTGTGTCGTAGGTTGAAAACTGTACTTATGGTTAAGAAGAACTACACCGCTGTTTAATGCTCCTTACCTAACCATCCACTGATATAGGTAAATGTCATAGACATAATTTCAAAAAGTTATATCTCACTTTATAAAAATAAACGTACAGATATATCAATTCGAAATTGGTGCATAACAACGGATATTTAAAACCAAATATTTGCCGTCCGGCAAACAACCCAGGCGATTTCCTCAAATATCACCAATTACAACGAATTCCGATATAATGAGAATGATCACCCAATTCCCAATAACTTACTCCCACTCATCATCTGTAAAACCATACAGATGTGAGAATCAAACCTGGTAAATACATACCCTGGAGCAAGGGCTAACTGGGAAATCAGTTTTCTTTTAACAATACAAAGTGAAACTGAAACATGTAAACGTTTCGGAGGGGTATCCGGGTATTCTTAGTAATGCCTCTTCCATTATCAGATTCACAACTGTAACCGTATATTTCTTTGCCATCTCACCAAATCCCTTTATATGTCTTTAGTCATTACCTTCTGTACGCCCCTTTAGGCGAAATGGTTTTCTTCCTTCCCTACCGTTCGGCACCAGCCTATGGTTTGGAAGAAGACTATCCAATAAGCATAATGGGTGTACTCTCCTAATCCTAGGAGTACTCGTAACCTGAGAGAAGGTGAAGATAAAAGACAACTGAACAAACCTTATTCCTATTTCTCCTGAACCAGAATCCATCCCCGAACTGGAACAAGTTCCTTCGAGTTCGTATATAACCATACGATGGAGTATCCAAATTACTGTGGATCTTCGTAGTGATACGGAGTGTTATGGAGAAATACAAAGGTGATGTAGGATTGGCGAAGAAATACTTGGTTTGGTCGTGAATAGCAATCGCAATTTACTTTGCCCTCTTACTAATCCCTTTATTTGTCTTAACTTATTACCTTCTGTACACCATCGTTAGGCTAATTGGTTTTCTTCATTCCCTACCGTTTGGCACCTGCCTATGGTTTGGAAGAAGACTATCCAATAAGCGTAATAGGTGTACTGTCTTAATCCAAGGAGCACTCGTAACTTGAGAGAAGGTAAAAGGAAAAGACAACTGAATAGTCCTATTCATTTTCTCCAGAACCGGAAACCATCCTCGAATCTGGAACAAGTTCCTTCGAGTTCGTATATAACCATACGATGGTTTTATCCAATGGAAGTGGATGTTCGTAGTAATACGGGGTGTTCTGGAGAAAAGGGTAAGAGTAGGAGTGACAATGAGGTTTGCAACTCTGACAATCCAAAAGCCAGTGTTTTAAGAAGGTTCGGTTAACTTGGTCACTGAGTCATAGTCAAGGGTCGGGTCATGGTCGCTGCCAAAGAGAGAGAGAAAAGAAACACTCAGCGTGCACTCTAACCTAGATCAGAATGGTTATCAATTTATCTAATCAGGAAACCTCCCACTGTAACCTCAAACTCTCCTCCAAACCTGAAAGAAGAATTAGTCGGGATCACCCGAGAAGTAAACCAAATCATCAGTGGGAATCGGGATCCAACTATCATCGTATGATAACGTGATGGAATCCATGTAGGGTTCCTAGGCACTCTCAAGAGGTCTCACAAGGCATCAACCATGCCAATTTTCAAATTTTAGGGGTGCCGAGAAACCCTAATACGGATCGTTAACTAGAAATCTAGGCGAACAAAGCAACTAGTTAACAACTTAACTAAATGGTAAACGGAAATACAACCTTTGTAGATCCGGTTCTCCACCTCCATGGCTCCGCGATGATGTCTCCTCGCTGTACAAATCGGATCTTGGGCTCTAGCGTCGGCTTCATCGGAGAAAAAGCGGGCTAGGTCATCGACGACGATGCCGAAGATGATCTACGTCGAGGCATCACTAGATCAAGCTCCAACTTCACCAAGTCATGAAACTTGTGAAGAAAACACACTCTACTACTTGGCAAGAGGTAGAGGATGAAGAGATAGGAAGTGGGTTCACTTTAGAATTGGATTTCTCACTCTTTTTCTCACTTTGCCATTGATGAAGCAAAGTTTTCTTCAAGTGAAGAAGAAGAAGAAGAAGATGATATTATGATAAGTTATTAAAATGAAAAGGAAAATCAATACTTATCATAATACTAACCTTAGTTTAGTGTAGAGAATAGACCATGGTTAGATATGATGGTTAGGGTTAACCAAGAGACAAGAATGGTGGACTAGGTCAAAGATTCATGAAGCTTCAACTAAACTACAAATGAAGCCACCATTCTTTCTCTTTATGCTTATCATATTCAAAACTAATAAATAAATAAATAAGAAAGAAAAGCAAAACCCTAATCATTAACTTAACCATGGTTTAATCTTTACACTTAACCAAGTTAACATGTATCATCAAACATGATACAATCAAGTGCACAAAAGTATATCACATATACAACTTGTGAACTTCTAGTGAGAAAATCCATTTAAGTGAACCTATATTAGTTAATGTAAAGTGATATATCAAATATATAATTATACATTAAATCATTAAATCAACACTTGATTTAACGACCCGGTCATATCGCATATAACCGACTAATATCAATAGTAACAACTTATCGAATCAACACTTGATCCGATAACCCGGCTATAACGCATATAACCGATCAATGTTACAAATCGCGAGAATCGAATACAGTATCACATACTGGTATCATTCTCGGTCCCGCACATATCTCATATGCGCTCCTATTTCGTTTCGCTTGAGCCAGGAAACCTCTGTGTAGGACTCTAAAGACTCGTCAATACGCCGGCAGCAGGTGATGATCATATCAAGCACCCACAAGCCGCAAGCGGTCTGCTAAACGTAACGGCCACCCGGGTATTGAGCGATCAGAAGATCGACGAGCAAGCCCGCTCACACTCCAGTGAATCCAACCAGTAACACTACCGTACAGTCCGGTCTGATCGTCTGATATGTCGCATATCTCGCCTAGGGGTGGTAAACGTCAGACCCCAATAGTTCGATAAGTCGTGTCGATATGAGGTCTATAACAGTTTGAGAAACTACTGGTAACACTTACCAGTAAATCTCAGCAACCCTGGCCAGGGATTTCTGGTTATAGCCAATCGAACACAGCGCAACATCAACTCCCTATACCGGGAGAGATGAATCCCCTCCTATCGCTCATTGCCTCCATGTGACTCGGGACTGTACCCAAAAACCACCGTTTTGCACGCCCTCTTGGACGTGGTAAGATGGAAATCAAAGCACAGTGGGAACCACACAAGACTCTATGACGATCTCGGGTCAACAGACTACTCTGTACCAGTGTCACCAGAGAACTGCCATCTGACGTAAGGTATAATACCATCTGGGAGTTCTCGGCGAGTCCGTCCAGTATACCCAGTCTCCACTGAGCACCCGTATATCATCTCCGATGTCAAACACCAATGGATATGGGATCATCCATCGCCCATCTGTATGGGTCGAGAAGGTATACGCTAGTCTACTCTGGTATATCGATGCCCCGTCTCGATACACCCACGACTAGGGACTTTGAAGGATGTCCTTATGGACTACCATGTCCCCACTAGTATGATCCGCATCATAGTCCAGGTAGTCAAGTACATATCCTAAGGGCTTTACCAACATGTAATAGAGAGACAATCTGTGTACACGTTAAGGTAAAGAGCAACCAGATAGCATACTATCATGTCGAGCAAGAAAGTCCTCCCTATATATGTCTCAGCATCCACTACAATATACATCCAATGTACAGTAATGGCCTCTAGGGCATACATATAACTAACAATCTCCCACTTGCACTAGGGCCATCTGATAGCAGTGATTGTAGTATCTCATACTCAACCATCCCATAAAAGTCTCTCTCTGGGATAAGGCCTTTGTGAGTGGATCCGCCGAGTTGTCCTCTGAGTCTACTCTCCTAACCTCGATCACCCTGGAGATCAACCATCTCCATGATCAGGTGATACTGCCTTAGAATATGTCTGGATCACTGATGGGACAGATGTTCCTTGGCGTAAGCCACAACTCCATTGTCACACAATGGGAGGAACGTAGTTCATCTCATGAACCAATATACACCCAAACAGCCTCTTCGGTAGCATCTTAAGTAGCGATGTATCCTGCCTTTATCGTCTAGTATGTCACGGTATTTAGCTTGGAACCCTTCCAACATACCGTCCCTTTACTGAGGGTAAAGACAATGCCTGTGACTGACACTCAGTCGTCTTTATCACCCTGGAACACTTCCAGTGATTCTTCCCAGGATCAATTGATACCATCTCACTACAACTAGTGAGTATCCTAACATCCATTTAGATCTATCTCATAGATCCAAAATTCCAGGATTTAGTAGGTATCACTTCGATCTTATGTGGAGAATCATTGTGATAAGCGGAGATTGATCGAGCGTAGCATAGGAAACTCTTTCCCTATCAAGAGTATGTCATCCACGTACTCTACGAGGATCATCACCATACTCCCTACTACCTTTTTGTTTATACAAGGTTCATCTACCATTTTGATGATGTCAACTTCTTTGACTATCTCATCAAAACAGATGTTCCAACTCCGCGATGTCTGCTTTATCCTATAAAGCATCTTGCACACGTTTCCGCTGCTCCCACTGACTACGAAGCCCTCTGGCTGTGTACTTTCAGACTCTCTTTTCTGAAACATCATTTAAGAAAAGCAGTCATGACACCCAACTGCCAGATATCATAGTCATGGTACGTAGCCGTGGCAAGTAGGATCTGGATGGACTTAAGCATAGCTACTTGAAAAGGTTTCATCATTATCCACGCCTGGTTGATGACGAAAACCTTCAACAAGTCTAGCTTTGAAAGTCTCAACTTTTCCATCTACACCAAGTAATCTTCTCAAGATATACTTGCTCCTGATAGGGATTTAACCCTTCAGATATAGCAACCAAAGTCCATACTTTGTTGGTGTATAAGGATTCCATCTCAGATCGCTAAGCATCCAGCCATTCTTACAGAGTCCCACTCCTGATGGCCAGCTCGAAACTAGTTGGGTCATCATCTCATGATGCAATCCTCGCTCCCACTGTCATCGAGAAACCGAAGTATCTCTCAGGTAGGTGAGGAACCCTACTAGATCGGCGGAGAGGCTGAGGTTCGTTGGTTTCTACTGAATCCTTTGGTTCTATCAAATCATCAGCTGCAATTTGTATAGCTGGAACATTTCCAGTGATACATAACAGACCTTGCCTCGAGCTTGTCCGGATTATGCTTTTAGACATAGGCCGGACAACCCCAAATCTTAACTAACTTAAGAAATGGGCTCTTCCCTTTCTATATCACATATGAAATGGTAGGCAATTGATTTGATTCGAACCTATTCAATAGGTATGCAGCTTCTCAAGTGCATAACCCCCTAAAAAGAAACAGGTAACTCAGTAGTACTCATCATAGAGCACACCATATCATATAGGGTGTGATTGCTCCGCCCCGATATACCATCCTGCTATGGTGTATACGGAGGAGTAATGCCGAGAGAGAATCTCATTCTCCTTTAGAAAAGTCCAAGAATTCCGTGCTCAAGTATTCTCCTCCCTGATCTCATCATAGGACATAATACTTATACCCGTATTGGTTCTCTACTTCTAACTTATATTCTGTGAATATCTCAAAAGGTTCAGACTTGTGTCTCAACAGGAACATATGAATGAATCTTGAGAGATTATCAGAGAATGTAATGAAGTACAAAGAACCGGTCTTAGCATGTGTAGACAGGGGACCTGACATACATCATCATGTATCATCCCAAGAGTTTACTAACTCTTTCTCTGTTTCCAATAAACAGGGCTATGGTCATCTTATCTTTGTGACATGACTGGCAAGTTTCATAAGATGTAAATTCAAACTGATTTAAATATGCATCTATATGTAACTTAAGCTAGTCGGGTCGCATTGATATGACCTAGTCTACAATGCCTCAAGAAGGATTCGTTCATTTCTGAACTCTTCCTCTTGTGTGTGTGTTCCGTATACTAAGAACTGTAGTTTGATTTAGAACATCAATACTTTTAGATAACGTGCCTGAACCGATCAACTTTTGATATAGGAAATGTTCAAAACATTATCCAACAATACAGAATTTTATCATTTCTTTACTAATAAAGAGACTGATATGATTTTGTATATCAGGTTCGATATCTAATAACATTCGTTCAGAATCAATGTATTGGTAATACAGGGTGACAGTGACCAACAGACTTGGCTGCAACACTTGCCCCGTTTTCTGCCTCATGAAACTTATCACCCGTTCTCAGTTCTCTACCTTCCTGTAGCCCTATGTAACATATTACATATGCGGGATCCTGATCCGGTATCATATACCCAGGACGTAAAGGACACTGAGAAACAGTTCTGCATATCGAACACACCCGAAGATGATGCATCAGCATGCACTCTCTTCGTTTGGGCGGCAGGGGAATTCTGGTAATACCTAATTTCCTGCTCTGTCTTATAACAATTATAAGTTGGAGCGGGACCAACGTTCCCCAGCTCAGTATAACAAGCGGGTTCGGTCAATATTCCGTATTATTATCTTGATTAAGGCGTGATATGGTCGCTACCTGGAGAGAGAGAGAAGAAAACACTCAGCGTGCGCTCTTTCAAGAATAGATTGGTTCTCTATTTTATCTAATCAGGATGGCTCCCACTGCTTTTTATCAAATCTTCCTTCAAACCCTAAAAGGAAAGACTAGCCGGGATTAATTACACACTACAAGTTCGCCAATCTTTCAGCCAGGCCAGTGTCGGTACTTTGAGGGAGGTCCCCCGTGCTTTCGCACGAACCTAATTAATGTAAACCTCGTTTTCCCAGAGGCGTAACCCCGTTGACACCTTTCTAGACACTTACTTGATCGGCTAATTGTAATGTATAAAACTCTCCCAGGAGTAACTCTTACTCGCAGCGGGTATCGGGATCCAACTATCTCATAGAAGGTATGCAATCTCATTGCAAATTTCAACACTTGAAATTCCCGATAATATTTTGCCCCTAACGTGCTATGACCTTGACGAAAGCCAACAAACCATAGCCCGCTAGTCAAGTTCAACCCGTACATTTCTTGATTGAATTAAACCCACCCGCACGACCTTTGACGAAAGCCAACAAAGCCGCACGACTACCCTAATCCAATCGCATCGTATGCAGCAGATAAGCAGCATATAGCTACCGCACACTGCACCTTGACGAAAGCCAACAAATGCAGCACGAATACTATATACAACTTATCTGAAATGACGGAGGGCTACGACAGGTTTTTCTGAAAACCTATTGCGTAATGAACTTGATATCGTTGTAGAATCAAATGATTTTAAAATGGAGTGTTTTGGAGGCTTTTCTAGTTTTGCTAAAGGAGTCACTCCCGGTGAAGGGATCGTCGGTCCTTTCCTCGTCGAATGAGGTGCGGGATATATCATATATATCACTGTGCAAAGCAAAAACTCTTAAAAGCAATCAAAAGACAAACCGAGTGTGTAGCATCTGCCAGTTATTGCTAAAGGAGTCACTCCCGGTGAAGGGATCTCGGTCCTTTCCTCATCGAATAAGGTGCAGGATATATCACATATACCTCTGTGCAAAGCAAGAACTGTAGCTACCTGTTTTAATTTTGAAATTCGATTCTACAACATCTTAGGTTTCTTTTATTTCATTAATCATATTAATGAAGTCCCATCATTTAAGTACCTAAACATCACAGATAAATACGACGTACACTTATGCCATCCGCATTCGCCTCGATGTCCCCTCGTGCACCGTTAGGTTAGGTAACTAACGACAGAGCGAGGCAGGGCTAGCGCGGGTGTAAAACATAAGTAACGCCTATATAATATATCATATATACTATATACTGTATCTATCACAGAACATCACATGATCACATCACAGATATCGCAGCAGAAGAATCATATGAAATATTGGATATACTAGGACGTCCGTGTTTTCAATACGAGCCAGTATAAAACACGGATTCCACGGTCGCGATGAATAGCCAAACCCACACCCCTAGACCCCTACGAGAGCGGCAAGCAACCCTACCAATTCTAGAGTTAGGAGACCCGGACTCGACTCCTCGAGTTGGTCTCCCACTGGACTCCAGAACCCGGTTACTTGTGCCCTCCTCCTTGGGTTTATCCTAGTGCGGAAAAGTAAATAATATACAAAGGGTGACATCTTCCGCAACCTGGAAGTGCCCCAATAAAAGAATATTACATACAAGTTTTTTACATGAATGAAAATGAAAAACACTCATCTCACATAAAAACCCCCGGCTATTCAAACACGACGATCCAATATAACATATCCAGCAACACATAACATCACATGTCATCAACGTAAGTAAATATGCGCATCCCAATTGTCGTTGACATATAGCAACGAAACCGGCGATATCACATATTACACTTACGGTCACAGAAAAGAAAGTGTAAAATTACAACAGTTGGAATCCGCAACCATCTCAGACGTCGCATGCCTAACCAAATGAATTACTTAGACATCGCATGCCTAACAATTATAAACCCCGCATTTTAGTCTCATTATCGAAAACACTTTTCAATATTAAGTCGGGCAATTCAACAAGATTCCCGACATCCTGATCGAATGCTCGTCGCAAACTTCAGTAGACGGCCGCACCCCCAATACCGTCGACGAAGTGCACCAAGACGGAACACCGCTACCGCGAGCACCCGAACGGATGCTTTCGGCGACGGGGTTCTCCTACAGTCACTTGGTCGGGGCTATGGAGTGAGGCTGTCTATTAAGTTTACCCGGTGAGTATCCGCGTACGCTACGTGATTGCGACGGAGTTTTGATCACATCAAAATTCCATGGCAACCGATCAAGTGAGACTAAAGTGCTATGTTTATAACATTCATTCTGTTATCTCCTAACTTTTGTGAATTCCAATTATTGTATCACATTCCGGATAAATAGAAAATGTTAAACTTTTCGATCAAACAGTCGAACACCCAAGTTTTCCCGATACAGATCAACACATGAAACAAGTCTAAAAACATTCAGTTCGTGCCTCAGTACCAACGGTCCATCCGTAGAAGGGTCAAGCCAATGCCTCACATGTGGCACGCCGTACTGCCCCAAACCCGAAGGTTCAAAGGGCAGTTCAAGACGGTCACATAATCGAGTTAAGATTTGTTGTCTTCTAGAGGGTCCATCGCGTTACTTGCACTACTTAGAAAGTCGTTAAACCACGGAAAAATCCAACACTTGGAAATTTCCCGACAGAGGAAAAATTGGGTATTTATATCCGGTCGAACCTTTTAACAAATTCTAATTATCCGGAAAGCCACAAAGACAAAGTCTGATAATCCGATCGAAACATCGAATCCCCAAAACAACCCCAGAAAATTCAACTCTTGAATAAATATTAAAAATTCCCAGAAAATCCAACACCAGAAAGCATGAATTACTGTGCAAATATTGAAGGCCAATCAAGTCAAGAGGCCGCGGAACCGCCGCATAAGGCAGGCTTCTGCCGCGGTTCCGCCGCGCATTAGAGGTATCATGAAAAAATTTTTGCATCGTAATTCATAAAATTCCCTGCTGAATTTTTTAAGAATTTTTAATCTGGAAAAATCCCAGTTTTTAGAAAAAGTCCAGAGAGCACTTTATGGATTAGGGTTTTGATTCGTTCGGATTTCAAACTCCGTCTAGACTTCGCCTAAGGCTCTAGCTAGGCTCTGATACCACTGTAGGGTTCCTAGACACTCTCAAGAGGTCTCACAAGGCATCAACCATGCCAATTTTCAAATTTTAGGGGTGCCGAGAAACCCTAATACGGATCGTTAACTAGAAATCTAGGCGAACAAAGCAACTAGTTAACGACTTAACTAAATGGTAAACGGAAATACAACCTTTGTAGATCCGGTTCTCCACCTCCATGGCTCCGCGATGATGTCTCCTCGCTGTACAAATCGGATCTTGGGCTCTAGCGTCGGCTTCATCGGAGAAAAAGCGGGCTAGGTCATCGACGACGATGCCGAAGATGATCTACGTCGAGGCATCACTAGATCAAGCTCCAACTTCACCAAGTCATGAAACTTGTGAAGAAAACATACTCTACTACTTGGCAAGAGGTAGAGGATGAAGAGATAGGAAGTGGGTTCACTTTAGAATTGGATTTCTCACTCTTTTTCTCACTTTGCCATTGATGAAGCAAAGTTTTCTTCAAGTGAAGAAGAAGAAGAAGAAGATGATATTATGATAAGTTATTAAAATGAAAAGGAAAATCAATACTTATCATAATACTAACCTTAGTTTAGTGTAGAGAATAGACCATGGTTAGATATGATGGTTAGGGTTAAGCAAGAGACAAGAATGGTGGACTAGGTCAAAGATTCATGAAGCTTCAACTAAACTACAAATGAAGCCACCATTCTTTCTCTTTATGCTTATCATATTCAAAACTAATAAATAAATAAATAAGAAAGAAAAGCAAAACCCTAATCATTAACTTAACCATGGTTTAATCTTTACACTTAACCAAGTTAACATGTATCATCAAACATGATACAATCAAGTGCACAAAAGTATATCACATATACAACTTGTGAACTTCTAGTGAGAAAATCCATTTAAGTGAACCTATATTAGTTAATGTAAAGTGATATATCAAATATATAATTATACATTAAATCATTAAATCAACACTTGATTTAACGACCCGGTCATATCGCATATAACCGACTAATATCAATAGTAACAACTTATCGAATCAACACTTGATCCGATAACCCGGCTATAACGCATATAACCGATCAATGTTACAAATCGCGAGAATCGAATACAGTATCACATACTGGTATCATTCTCGGTCCCGCACATATCTATATGCGCTCCTATTTCGTTTCGCTTGAGCCAGGAAACCTCTGTGTAGGACTCTAAAGACTCGTCAATACGCCGGCAGCAGGTGATGATCATATCAAGCACCCACAAGCCGCAAGCGGTCTGCTAAACGTAACGGCCACCCGGGTATTAAGCGATCAGAAGATCGACGAGCAAGCCCGCTCACACTCCAGTGAATCCAACCAGTAACACTACCGTACAGTCCGGTCTGATCGTCTGATATATCGCATATCTCGCCTAGGGGTGGTAAACATCAGACCCCAAGAGTTCGATAAGTCGTATCGATATGAGGTCTATAACAGTTTGAGAAACTACTGGTAACACTAACCAGTAAATCTTAGCAACCCTGGCCAGTGATTTCCGGTTATAGCCAATCGAACACAGCGCAACATCAACTCCCTATACCGGGAGAGACGAATCCCCTCCTATCGCTCATTGCCTCCATATGACTCGGGACTGTACCCAAAAACCACCGTTTTGCACGCCCTCTTGGACGTGGTAAGATGGAAATCAAAGCACAGTAGGAACCACACAAGACTCTATGACGATCTCGGGTCAACAGACTACTCTGTACCAGTGTCACCAGAGAACTGCCATCTGACGTAAGGTATAATACCATCTGGGAGTTCTCGGCAAGTCCGTCCAGTGTACCCAGTCTCTACTGAGCACCCGTATATCATCTCCGATGTCAAACACCAATGGATATGGGATCATCCATCGCCCACCTGTATGGGTCGAGAAGGTATACGCTAGTCTACTCTGGTATATCGATGCCCCGTTTCGATACACCCACGACTAGGGACTTTGAAGGATGTACTTATGGACTACCATGTCCCCACTAGTATGATCCGCATCATAGTCCAGGTAGTCAAGTACATATCCTAAGGGCTTTACCAACATGTAATAGAGAGACAATCTGTGTACACGTTAAGGTAAAGAGCAACCAGATAGCATACTATCATGTCGAGCAAGAAAGTCCTCCCTATATATGTCCCAGCATCCACTACAATATACATCCAATGTACAGTAATGGCCTCTAGGGCATACATATAACTAACAATCCACTCACGTTATCACACTCCAGAAGGTATGCGCATATCTGGCAAGTTTCAGTTTCTTTAGAAACTCCCGATGTGATTTTTACCCCATGCTCTTATGACCTTGACGAAGGCCAACATATCATAAGTCACATGTCAAGTTCTACCCGTCATTATCCAGGTTAATTTGAACCCACCCGTACATACCCTTGACGAAGGCCAAAATAGTAGTACGACTGTCCCAAACCAACGCATCTATCTATGCTGC
Source organism: Agapanthus africanus (assembly GCA_030015575.1). Taxonomy (NCBI): domain Eukaryota; kingdom Viridiplantae; phylum Streptophyta; class Magnoliopsida; order Asparagales; family Amaryllidaceae; genus Agapanthus; species Agapanthus africanus. Next base: position 261,988,708 of record CM057349.1, on the reverse strand, counting down.
AGAAAAGTAACAAATAGCTACCATACACTATGCCTTGACGAAGGCCAACATACATAGCATGAATACTAAGTGCTACCTCTCTGAAATGACGGAGGGCTACGAATGATTTTTGGCGAAAAACCTTTAACGTAATGAACTTGATATCGTTGAAGGAACCGGATAGCTTTTTATAAAAATATAGTGGCGAAAACCTTTGCTAAAGAGGTCACTCCCGCTGAAGGGATCTCGGCTCTTTCCCCGTAGAATGAGGTGCAGGATATTCCAACTGAATACCACGATACAAAGCAAAAAGTAATCGGCTATAGTGAAGTTATTACCCTGACGCAAAACTTCTGCCCAAGGGGTCATTCCCGGTGAAGGGATCTCGGCCCTTGCCTCGTTGATTGAGGTGCTGGATATTCATAACCGAATACCACTGTGCAAAACAAAAGAGAACGTCCTTGCAATAACAGCTTTTTGAAAAATGTTCCAACAACATCAGAATAGGTTTGTTTAGCTTGCATTGATCCGAATCAATGCAGTCCCATCAATTAATCACACTACAAAAGAACGAAAATATGATGTACGTATATGCCATCCGCATTCGCCACTGAGTCCCATCATCACCCGTTAGGTTACTTAACTAACGACAGAGCGGGGACTGGACTAGCGCGGGTGTAAAACATATACAACATCTACCAGTATATATATCAATATATAATATTCGCTCAAGGCGTGATAAAATGCAACATCACAGAGAGTAATAAGCATCACAGAACAATACAGATAATCTGGGATCCCCGGGTTTCATAGAGCCGCTACTGAAACCCGACGTTCCCCTGGTCGTGTGGATAGCCTGTGCAATGAAATCCTAGACCCTAACGGGCGCGGCAAGTTACCCGCCAAAACCTGAAGCGATGCAGCCCCTTTCAACAAAGTGAATGGACCATCCAGCACTTCACGGAATCCGGTAACTTGAGCACCACTCCTTGGGTCAACCTGTACCCCCTACGAGTGCGGCGAATAGCCCGCCAATTCTAGAGTGAAGCCCCCTCTGTCTCAAAGCCATAAGATGCGGGCTCGTTGCCCTCTAGAACCCGGCTACCCGTGCACCCCTCCGCGGGGTAATCCTAGTACAGAAAGTAAAATATATACAACGGGTACATCGACCTCAGCCCGGTCGTGCCCCAAAAGAATAATATACAAACAGGCGGTGACGGCAGTCCACATGTCGGACGCTCGTCCCGCAATATCAAATGTACAAATACAACCAAACTATACTAATATTGCATCCAGGCTATCCACCACAACAAATCCGCAACATCACAACACAACACAGAACATCAACGTGAATGTCACGTTCGCAAATCCGTCTAAAAGAACTATAGTAATTAGACAAGATTTACCGATCAAATGACATTCACGGTCGCAGATAAAATGTAAATACTGTGAACTAACATGTTTAAAATTTTCGATCGACAAAATTTCACGAAGTGGGCCCCAAGTACAATTCCCAGTATTCAAAATAATCTGGGCCAAAACAAAAAATACCAGAAACCTCATTTCCAAGTCAGAAACCACTGCATGAAAAATGGTGCCCTAATTCTACAGTAGTGCGGCGGAACCGCGGCCAAAACAAGGTTAGTGCCGCGGTTCCGCGGCGCAATGACGAGATCAGTGTACCAAATTTCAACAGTGTTCTTTAAAAACCCTGCCTGATTTTCTGACATACCCAAAAAAATTTTTAGAGCACAAAAAAAATTTCGACAGAAACTGCAGAATTGGAAATGCGGTTTTGGAAAATTTCGTTCGATCGATATTTTAAACACGTTAGAGCAAGCTAGTAAAGGTTAATGGCATGGCTCTGATACCATGTAAGTCTACGGTAGCACCCCGGCCTTCTGTCCGAGGCCAAAATGCGGAAACGAAAACTTTTTCAAAACTTGAAACCGGGGCTATCGTATACTATAAACCCGGATCGAACCATTAACCTACAACTAGCTAACAAGAGAAGGGTTGGAAAGGCTATACCGATCGATCCGTGTCCTTCGGTCTTTGGCCACCATCCCAAGCTCCTCGCGGCATCTCCGGTCTCGATCTCCTCGTCGGAAAGGGCACTACATCTTCGAGTCTTTTTACGGGCTCCCGCTTCATCCGAAGCAACTCGGGCGTGAAGTTCGCTAGCCGACGTGTCCAAGGTGAAGTAGAGAATGCGTGTGACAACTTTGTCTCTTGCATCCATTGTATGGATGGAGGTTGAAGATGAAGCCATTGGAGGAAATGGTGAGCTAGAGGAGGAAGAAGAAGAGGAGCCATTTTGTGTTATGTTGCTATGATAAAAATGAGAGTAAGAATGAATAATACAAGAGCAAACCCAAAGGGATATGGCTGCCCATTCTCTCTCTTCCTCTCATTTCATCACTCAAATCCATCACAAAATGTGACATATGCACAATAAAAGAGACCATGAGTCACTAGGTTGCATGTGTCACAATAAATGCACCTTGTGATGATTTCTAGCCCATAATTTCCCTATGGAAACATTAATCCAAATTTTTGCAACTGTAAGTCCACGGTAGTGCCCCGGCCGTCTAACAGACGCCAAACGCGGAACAAAAACTTTTACAACTGGCGCTATCGCGTACTATAACCCGGATCTGCCATTAAAGCTAAACTAACAAACTACAAAGTGGGTAGAAATGTTATACCGAACGATCCGAGTCCTTCGGTCTTCAACCATCATCCCACGCTTTGTTGCGGCTGCTCCGATCTCCTGAATCTCCAGTCTTCTCGTCCAGGTGGCACCACGTCGACGGATCTTTAAACGGGCTCCCGCCTCTGAACCGAGGCAACTCGATCATCAAGTTTGCTAAAAGAGATGACCAAGATGATGTAGAGAATGAGTAGAACACTTTGTCTCGTTACGTCCAAAGCTATGGACGAATGGTTAATGAAGTTGCCTTTTGGATCGGGTAAATGAGAAAATGAGTATACAAATTATCATGAACCAAAACTATATCTTTTTTTCCAACAACTCTCTTTACTCTCTCACTCAAGGGCCGGCCATATATAGGAGAGGGGGGGTGAGTGTAGGAGGAGGGGGTGGTGTCCACAAGGATAAAGATCATAACAAAATATCCTTTATGCAAACAAAATCCCATTAATGCAAAATCCACCTTGCATAAAACCATTAATGCAACCTAATGAGTCACTAACCTAGTCACCATCTAGAAACTTCTAGATGCACGACTCACTCCCATAACTCACCCAAGTGACGAAAAGATAAATCCGCATTTAACCGAATGTTAAATACGGCAGATAGAAAACTGGAAACTGGCAACTTCCAAAAGTGATCCTGAAACGAATTTCAGGATAACCCCGTAACAGTATAAACATACCCGCATTTGTTTTACGACCGAATACAAATGCAACTGAGACAAAGATATTATATCTACACAGTATAATACTGGGATCCGGCTTAAACCAAAGCCTACCAGTATTATCTGCCCGAAAAATGACACGTGCGAAAACGCACGTGCATTTTCCGAACCCTGCCATAAAACCATACGGCCTCTACAACGTTTCGCCCGAACTTGGGAAACTGTCTGTGGGGGACTCTAATGACTCATCAACACACTGGCACTGGGTATAACCTCTAGCATGTCAGAGGTACAAGCTGTACGTAACGGTTGCCTATGTATAGATTGGAAGGGAAGCTGACGAGCGAACTCATCCATAAACCTTACTGAGCCTGACAGTGACAATATCCGTACAGTCCGGTCCGTTCGTGTAAAGAGTATCGCATATCGAGTCTAGGGGGTGGATAAAGTCAGACCCCTAATAACGCGATAAATCGTGTCGGCATGAAGCCCATCACTACCTGAGAAACTACTGATCCAAATCAGTAATTCTCCACTATCTCGGCCGAGGATTTCTAGTGATGGCCACCCGTGCACTGTGCGACATCAACCCCCAATACCGGGAGAGACGAATCCCCGACGATCCGCTCACTGCCTCCATGTGGCTCGGGACTGTACCCAAAAAATACCTGTTTGCACGACTCCTTTGAGCCATGGTAGGGTAGGAATCAAAGCACAGTGGGAACTCACACGAGACAAATGATGATCTCAGGTCGACAAACTAACCTGTACACATGTCACCAGGGAACTGCTATCTGACGATATGTATAATACCAACTAGAATGTTCCCGGCGAGTCCTGTCCGGTGTACTCATAACCCAATGAGCACCTGTATACATCTTAGGTGATCCAACTGACACCAGTGGCTTGTGAGACCGGCCACCGCCCCTCGTCGGGGTCTCGACTGTATACACTAGTCTACTCTGGAGTATCGATGCCCTATCTCGAAACTCCCACGACTAGGGACACTTTAAGGATGTGCTTACAGACCCTAGCTCCCACGTATATGATCGCCATCATACTGCTGGCAGTCAAGCAAGAATCCTATGGGCTCTATCAATATGCAATAGCGAACTAAAGCATGTATACGATGATAAAGACAAACCAGATGTTAGTGTATATGCCCTAGAGGCCATTACTGTATCATACTAGTTTGTATATTACTTAATGGAAGCTTGGGATATTCACAGTTGTATAGACAATCTTGCTCAAAATGGTAGTATGCTACTTGGTTTGTTTCTACTTTAATGTGTACATGTGTTTCTTTTAGTATATCACCTATACACATTAGTGGAGCCTTTATGATCTTTGCTTGATTACCAGCGTTGTGATGGCAGTCACACTCGTGGGGGCTGGGTAATCCATAAGCACATCCTTATACAGGTTCCTAGTCGTAGGACTATCGAGACAGGACATCGATACTCCGGAGTAGACTAGCGTATGCGCTTCTCATCCCAGCAGGGGAGACGGTCTGTCCCACAGCCGTCAGTACGTCGTACTTGAGATAGTATACGGGTGCTCGTTAGGTTACGAGTACACTGGACAGGACTCGTCGGGAACTGATGGTTGGTACTATACCTATCGTCAGTTATCAGTTCCCAGATGACATGAGTACAGCTTAGTCCGCTGACTTGACACTGTCACTTCGCCTCGAGTGTGTTCCCACTGTAGTTTGATTACTACCCTACCACGGCTCAAAGGAGTCGTGAAAACAGGTAGTAGTTGGGTGCAGTCCCGAAGCACTTGGAGGCAGTGACGGTTAGACAGGATTCGTCTTTCCCGGTATTGGGAGTTGATATCGCGCTGTGTCATGGAGAGCCATTACACATAGTCGTCCCTGGCCAAGGAAAGCGAGATATACTGGTAGGTTTCCAGTATTATCTCAGGGTGTTCTGGGCTACACTCTGACATGACTTGTACCGCTATTAGTGGACTGACGTTTACCGCCCCCTAGGCCCGCCATGCGATATTCTCAGACGAACAGACTGGACTGTATGGAGATTGTCACATTCAGGCTCAGTAGGAGTTCAGATGGGTTTCACCTCGTCAGTCTTCTTATCGGCATCTACCTGGGGGCCGTTACGCACAGCTAGTGCCGCTTGCGGTCTGTGGTTAAACCCACTGCCAGCGTAGTGTCGAGTCTTTAGAGTCCCACACAGAGAGCTATTCGCCTTTAGGCAAAAGAGTAGAGGTCGCATGGTTTTGCGACAGGGTTTGGTTACATCCTCGCACTTATGCACGTTTGGTGTCCGGGCAGTTATTACTGGCGGGCTTTAGTTTAAGCCAGATCTTAGTATACGTTTTGGGATTGGTTTTATCTCGGTTGCATTCGTGTTCCCCGGAACACGGATGCGGGTGTGTATGCACGGTTGACAGAGACAGAGGCAGAAGATTCTCATTTGGGTTGTTGACTGTTGACTTTTACTAAACCCTAATGAGAATTAGAAATATGATTAACAATAATATTAATTAAGTATTATTGTGACATGGTTGGGTTGAAAGGTTGACTTTGTTGACTTGTTGACTTTGTTGACCGGTTGACTAGGTTGTACTTGTTGACCACCATCATGACAATGGCTATCATTTCATGGCATTGACCTTTGCTTGCTTATTTGTTCACACATTGCATTTAATGCATGAAATGATATTGCCATTTGATATGATAACAACCATCACATAATACTCAATTATTATTATGTGTTATGATGATTTTGGATTATGAGAGCAAGGGTGAGAAAAGTCTTGCTCATTCTTTCATTTTGCTTTCTCTCTCATGAAAGCTCTCTCATCCTCAAGCTCTCCCTCTTCCTCTTGCTCTAGTTCAAGGCAAAAACCTCTCATGTGTTGAGAATCATTTGACTTGGAGATAAAAACCCAAAACACTTCTCTACTCATCCTAGTACACAAAGTCTAGCAAGCCAAGTGTTCTAGTTTCCTCTAGTTTGAGGTTGAAGCCAAAGGTAGAAGCTTTCAGGTGGATCCATCTTCGGCACAAGGAGACGACGAGGAGAGAACCATCCGACCACCACAAGGAGTCGAAGAGAAGGAGTTCAAGTTAAGGTAAAACCCCCTAACCGAGTAGGTAAAACTCCTAGTTAGGTTGTTAGATAGTTGTTTAGTAAAGATCCGTATTTTGAGTCCATGTTACCCCCCAAAGAAAAATCGTTTTTCATCATTTCCGCAACCCCAAAGAACAGGGGACGGGTAACGTGGACTTACAGTGGTATCAGAGCCTAGTTAAACACTATCTAACATGTTAGCAAAGTAACTAGAAGTTCGATCGGAGAAAAAGTCGCGAAACATGCCCGAAATATCAAGTTTCTGCCGATTCTGTTTTCTGTTCAAAAAATAATAAATCTTACACTAAAAATCGGCTCAGGCTTTTTAAAACACGCTCAAGAAAAATTGTCCACTAACTCGGTCAAAGCGCCGCGGAACCGCGGCATGAGCATGCTCCCGCCGCGGATCCGCGGCCGAGTTGACTCGGTCGTGGGCAATATTTCCTGTAGTGTGTTCAGTAGGGTATTTTGGGATTTTTGGAATATGATTTTTCTTCGCAGATTTTCCAGAAAGCAAAATTTGTTTTTGGGGTTTAAAAATCCGTATTTTGATCGAACTTCTAAAGACTTAGGCTAACGGGTTATATCTGTGATGTGATATATGTATTGAACGTCTGCTAATCGCTATACGTCGATTAGTGGGGGTTATACATATCTGTGATCTGTAATGTTGATGGTATGTGTATATGAATTCATTGGATTGTCGTGGATGAATAGCCGGGGGGTTGTGAGATGAGAGTTTTCTTTTTCTTTCAATTCATGTAATTTGTAATTGATGTAATATTATTTATATGGCCGCACAACCGGGATGGGGTTGTAGCCGTCATTGTATAATTTCTTTTACTGTTTTTGCTCCTAGGATAGACCCATGGAGGGGGTGCACAAACTACCAGGTACCTCGAAGTGCCGAGTGGCCTACTTACGTTGTTGAGGGAGGTTGCTTCACTTCGGGTATTTGGCGGGTAGTTTGCCGCACCCGTAGGGGTCTAGGGTGGGGTCTTGGCTATTTATCGCGACCGGGTAATCCGCTCTTCGTTACAGGCTCGTACGGAATGCGGATTCCTAGTATATCCAATGTGTTCATTTGTGATCTGGAATGGCTATCATTGCATGTGACGAATGTGTATATCTATATATGATATCTATTTAGGCGTTGCTTCTGTTTTGCATCCGCGCTAGTCCAGCCCCCGCTCTGTCGTTAGTTAAGTAACCTAACGGGTAATGATGGGGCCCCGTGGCGAATGCGGATGGCATAAGCGTACGTCATATTTTCGTTGTTTTCTGCAATGGTAGGATTAAATGATGGGACGCATTAAAATTAATGCAAGAAAATAAACCAAAGTAAAGTCGTTGGAACAATTTCAAAAACCACTCGGTTTCTTTTCAAAAAACAACTTTTAAACGCGGAGCTTAAGCCACTCCTTTTAAAAGCTATCTCGTTCCATCGATTATATCAAGTTCACTACGTTCACGGTTTCGCCAAAACCATTCGTAGCCCTCTGTCGTTTCACATGGATAGTCAATAGTATTCAAGCTATGTTTGTTGGCCAAAGTCAAGGCATAGTGATTGGTAGCTATTGGGTATTCATGTGCAGCATAGATAGATGTGTTGGTTTGGGACAGTCGTACTGCCTTGTTGGCCAAAGTCAAGGGTAGGTACGGGTGGGTTCAAATTAACCTGGAGAATGACGGGTAGAACATGACATGTGACTTATGATTTGTTGGCCAAAGTCAAGGTCATAAGAGCATGGGGAAAAAATCCACATCGGGAGTTTCAAAAGAAACTGAAACTTGCTAGCGCTGCATACCATTTGGAGTGTGATGATTCTGGTAGGATCCCTTCAGTTTTGTCACGCGATGATATTTGGATCCCGATCCTACTGTGAGTATATGCTACTCCTCGGGAAATTTCTCACTTAACGATCAATGCTATAAACCAAGTAGGTGTCTAGAAAGGTGTTAGCGGGGCTACGCCCACAGGGAAAAGAGGTTATTTAATTAAGGAACTTCGCGAAAGCGTTGGAAAACATCTCTCGAAGTACCAACACTAGCCTGGCTGAACGGTTAAGCAAGTATTGTACGGTGAGATAGATCCCGACTAATTCTTCCTTTTTGGTTTGAGGAGGGATTCGAGAGACAATGGGAGCCATCCTGTTTAGAGAAATTAAAAACCACTCTAAACTTGCAAGAGCATCATGCTAAAGTGTTTCTTCTCTCTCTCCTAATTGCAGGGACCAAACATCATGACCGGACTTAATTTACTACTAGATAAAAACATACTGACAGGGCCAAACTACAAAGATTGGCTCAGGAATGTCAAAATGGCAATCACTTATAACAAGTTGGGGTATCTCCTTACTACCAAAGCTCCCTCTGTCCCAGGTCCCAAAACCAGCGTCGCGGATAAGGAAATCCGTAAGACCTGGGAAATCGACTGCGCGAAGGCCAAGTGCCTCGTGCTTGCCTCTATGGACAATGAACATCAGAGGAGGCATGAGAATATGGACCTTGAATCCATATTTCTCCATACAAAAGAACTGTATAGAGAGCAATTCCGTATCGCCAGATACGAAGTCTCGAAAAAGCTGTTTTCGCCGAGATTGGCCGTCGGATCATCGGTAGCGGAACACGTGCTTAAGATGATTGGCTTCATTGAGGAGCTCGCGGACCTTGGGACCACGTTAGAGAACGAACTCTACACGGACTTGATTCTCCAGTCCCTTCCTTTCACTTACGCCCAGTTTATCCTGAACTTCAACTTGCAAGAAAAAGAAGTTGAACTTTCAGAACTCTTCAACATGCTGAGGAGTGCAGAGGGCACCCTACAGAAAGGTAGGGAAACATCCACTTTGTTTGTAGGAGGATCTTCCTCTTCTAGGTCCAAGACGAAAGCCAAGGGAAAGAAGAAGAAAGCCCCCGCCAAACCAAGGGGCGGTGTTAGTAAAGTGGATACGAAGGGAAAGGCAAAGGCAACAAAGGTAGCGGGAAAGCTTGTGGGAAAGGAAGAATGCTTTTACTGTCACAAGAGTGGACACTGGAAAAAGGATTGCAGGGCTTGGAAGGCCAGAAACCAGGATCTGAAGCAAGTTGCGGCTTCAGCTTCAGGTGTGTATGTTATTGAAAACTGTCTATCAATAAACTCTACATCCTGGATATTTGATACCGGGTCAGGATCTCATATCTATAATTCTTTACTGGCACTGAGAAGGCGTAGGGTTTTGAAGGCAGGTGATATGACCCTCAGAGTTGCAAACGGAGCTAGCATGGATGCTGAGTCCGTGAGGGACTATCACCTGAGAATGTCAGATGGACATGTTTTGGTTTTGCGTGATTGTTATTTTGTACCCAATGCAACCTGTAATATTATATCTGTATCTTTATTATCTAAAGAAGGTTATGAATTTGCATTTGTAAGTAATGTTGTAAACATTCACCTTAATCAAGTTTTGATTGGGTCAGGTACATTAAGCAATGGTATATACGTATTAAACCAATCACAGATTTTCAATGTCCAGAATACACACAAAAGAAAGTCTCCGGAAATAAATCAAGCTTTCTTATGGCATTGTCGACCGGGTCACATCAATGAGAGAAGGTTGACGAAGTTACATACAGAAGGATATTTGGATCCGTTCGAATATCAATCATATGCAACTTGTCAATCCTGTCTCAAAGGAAAGATGGCAAAGACTCCGTTCATTGGACACGGAGTAAGAGTGAGCGAGCTCTTGGGACTCGTACACAGCGACGTGTGTGGTCCAATGTCTACACATGCGCGAAGCGGTTATTCTTACTTCATTACTTTTACGGATGACTTTTCAAGATACAGATATGTCTTCTTAATGAAACATAAATCCGAAGTCTTTGGAAAATTCCAGGAATATAAGAATGAAGTAGAAAAACAAACCGGCAAAAGTATCAAGACACTGAGATCTGATCGAGGTGGTGAATACTTGAGTGCCGAGTTCCTGGATTACCTAAAAGAGAATGGAATTCGCTCTCAGCTTACTCCTCCATACACTCCGCAACATAACGGTGTATCGGAGAGACGGACCCGGACCCTATTGGATATGGTACATTCCATGATGAGTAACGCTGAGTTACCGCGATCATTCTGGGGATATGCACTAGAATCAGCTGCATACCTTTTGAACCGAGTTCCAACTAAGACTGTGCCTACCATACCATATCAGATGTGGTGTGGGAAGAAACCCTATCTTAAGCACATTAAGACATGGGGATGTCCAGCTTTTGTCAAAAAGCAGCATGCGGACAAACTCGAGGCACACTCAGTACAGTGCAAGTTTGTGGGATATCCAAAGAACTCCAAGGGATATTTCTTCTATTGCGAAGAGGAACAAAAGGTTTTTGTTTCTCGTCATGCCCACTTCTTGGAAACTGAGTTTTTGGAAAATCAGATAAGTGGGAGCGCAATAGAACTGGAAGAAATTCCAGAACCACAAGCTATTACTGAAAGCTTAGTAGAACCAGAGGGTTCGAAAGATCAGGACATTCCTGCGCCGCTCCGCAGGAGTAGTAGGCAGTCTCATCCGCCCGAGAGATACTACGGTTTTCTCATAGACGGGGATAGAGAGGATTGCATCATTGATAGTGATGAGCCGACTAGCTTCCAGCAAGCCATTCAGAGCATCGACTCGGTAAAATGGCTGGATGCAATGCGGACCGAAATGGAGTCCATGTACACCAATAAAGTATGGACATTGGACGTTGCTCCAATTGGGGTAAAACCCGTAGGATGCAAGTGGATCTTCAAAAGGAAGATTGGTGTAGATGGACAGGTTGAGACCTATAAGGCTAGACTTGTTGCAAAGGGTTTTCGTCAAAGACCTGGTTTGGACTATGACGAAACCTTTTCTCCAGTGGCTATGCTGAAATCCATTCGGATCCTTCTTGCCATTGCTGCCTTCCATAATTATGAGATTTGGCAGATGGACGTAAAGACCGCTTTTCTAAATGGAAATTTAGAGGAGTGTGTCTATATGGACCAGCCAGAGGGTTTCATTCAGAATGGGAGCAGCGGAAAGGTGTGCAAGTTGCTCAAGTCCATCTATGGACTAAAGCAGGCATCGCGGAGTTGGAACATCTGTTTTGATGAGACAGTCAAAGATTTTGGCTTTATCAAAAATCCAGATGAACCATGCATCTATAGTAGATTTGTAGCAAGAACTGCCATATTCCTCGTTTTATACGTGGATGACATTCTTTTGATAGGAAATGACATTCCTATGCTACAATCTGTCAAAGGGTTCTTGTTACACAGGTTCTCCATGAAAGACCTGGGTGATGCTACTTACATTCTGGGGATCCGGATCCATTGTGATAGATCCAAGAGGATGTTAGGACTTTCACAGCCCAGGTACATCGACACCGTACTGAGAAGATTCAGTATGGAAGATTCCAAGCGCGGTAATCTACCGGCTTGTTACGGGATCACCCTCTCCAAAGAGATGTCTCCCAAGACTGATTTGGAAAGGGATCGCATGTCTATTATACCCTACGCTTCTGCGGTAGGCTCTATAATGTATGCGATGTTGTGTACCAGACCAGATGTAGCTTATGCACTGAGTGTAGTAAGCTGGTATCAGTCAAACCCTGGGGAGAAGCACTGGATAGCGGTAAAGAACATTCTCATGTACCTGAGAAGGACTAAGGAGATGTTCTTGGTGTATGGCGGAAAAGACCTCCAGATCGAGGCCTTTGCTGACTCCAGCTTCCAGAGTGACAAGGATGATTCCAAGTCCATGTCGGGTTATGTCTTTACCCTCAATGGAGGGGCGGTGTGTTGGAAGAATTCCAAACAGGAAACCGTTGCTGACTCGACGATGGAAGCGGAATATATCGCTGCTGCTGATGCCGCAAAAGAAGCCGTCTGGATGAGGAAGTTCTTAACGGAACTTCAGGTGGTTCCGTCCATTGTTGATCCAATACCTCTGTATTGCGACAACAACGGGGCTATAGCTTTAGCAAAGGAACCCAGGTCCCATCAGAAGTCCAGACACATCTTGAGGCGGCATCACCTGATCAGGGAGATCGTGGGTCGCCAGGAGATCGAGGTCCGGAGAGTTGCTACGGAAGATAACACTGCTGATCCACTCACGAAGGCCTTACCCCAGACTCAGTTCGAGCGGCTGATCGAGATGATAGGTCTCCGATACGCCAGTACATGGCCTTAGTGCAAGTGGGAGATTGTTAGTGTATATGCCCTAGAGGCCATACTGTATCATACTAGTTTGTATATTACTTAATGGAGGCTTGTGATATTCACAGTTGTATAGACAATCTTGCTCAAAATGGTAGTATGCTACTTGGTTTGTTTCTATTTTAATGTGTACATGTGTTTCTTTTAGTATATCACCTATACACATTAGTGGAGCCCTTAGGATCTTTGTTTGATTACCAGCGTTGTGATGGCAGTCACACTCATGGGGGCTGGGTAATCCACAAGCACATCCTTATACAGGTCCCTAGTCGTAGGACTATCGAGACAGGGCATCGATACTCCGGAGTAGACTAGCGTATGCGCTTCTCATCCCAGCAGGGGAGACGGTCTGTCCCACAGCCGTCAGTACGTCGTACTTGAGATAGTATACGGGTGCTCGTTAGGTTACGAGTACACTGGACAGGACTCGTCGGGAACTGATGGTTGGTACTATACCTATCGTCAGTTATCAGTTCCCAGGTGACATGAGTACAGCTTAGTCCGCTGACTTGACACTGTCACTTCGCCTCGAGTGTGTTCCCACTGTACTTTGATTGTAAGTACACGGTAGCGCCCCGGCCGTCTAACAGACGCCAAATGCGGAACAAAAACTTTTAACTGGCGCTATCGTATACTATAACCCAGATCTGCCATTATTGCTAAACTAACAAACTGTAAAGAGGGTAGAAAGGTTATATCGAACGATCCGAGTCCTTCGTTCTTTAACCATCATCCCACGCTCCGTTGCGGCTGCTCCGATCTCGTCGATCTCCGATCTGCTCGTCCAGGTGGCATCACGTCAACGGTTCTTTAAACGGGCTCCCACCTCTGACTCGAGGCAACCCGGTCGTCAAATTTGCTAAAAGAGACGACCAAGAATGATGTAGAGAATGAGTAGAACACTTTGCCTTACTTCGTCCAAAGCCGTGGACGAACGGTTGATGAAGTTGCCACTCGAAATGAAATGGAATGAGAAATGAGCTATCAAATTTCCATACATCCAAAACCTTAGTCTTTTTAATCAAAATCAATCTCTCTCTCTCTCTCACAAGGGGGCCGGCCAAAATATAGAAGGGGGGTGAGTGTAGGAACCAAGTGGTGACATTAAGGATAAAAGATCATGAAGAAAAATATCTAAGCAAGAACAAAATGCATTAATGTAATGAATGACACATCTAAACCTAGTCATCATATAATTAATGCAAACAAAGGTTCATGAACCTAGTCACCAATCTAGAAGCTTCTAGAAGCACGACTCACCTGAGTGACGGAAAGAAAAATCCGCATTTAACCGAATGTCAAATACGGAAACTGGAAACTGGAAACTTCCAAAAGCGATCCCGAAACGAATTTCAGGATAACTCAGTAACAGTATAAACATACCCGCATTTGTATTACGACAGAATACAAATGCAACTGAGACAAAGATATTATATCTACACAGTATAATACTCGGATCCGGCTTAAACAAAAGCCCACCAGTATTATCTGCCCGAAATATGACACGTGCGTAAACGTACGTGCATTTTCCGAACCCTGCCATAAAACCATACGACCTCTACAACGTTTCGCCCGAACTTGGGAAACTGTCTGTGGGGGACTCTAATGACTCGTCAGTACCCTGGTAGTGGGTTTAACCACAAGCCGTCTACGACACTAGCTGTGCGTAACGGCTGCCCATGTACTGACCTCAAGGGAGGCCGATGAGCGAACTCATCCGGAAACCCTACTGAGTCTAACAGTGACAATGTATATACAGTCCGGTCCGTTCGTCTATGAGTATCGCATATCTACCTAGAGGGCTAGTAACGTCAGACCCCCAATAGCAGTATAAGTCGTGTCGGAGTGTAGCCTAAAAACACCCTGAGATACTAGTGGAGTACCTACCAGTAAATCTCCTGCCACGGCCGTGGGCTTTGTGTAATGGCTCTCCTAGACACAGCGCGATCTCACCCCCAATACCGGGAGAGACGAATCCCCTTCCGATCCGCTCACGTGCCTCCATGTGGCTCAGGACTGTACCCAAAAACTATCTGTTTGCATGACTCCTTTGAGCCGTGGTAGGGTAGAAATCAAAGTACAGTGGGAACTCACACGAGAGAAATGACGACCTCAGGTCGATGAACTAACCTGTACACATGTCACCAGGGAACTGCTATCTGACGATATGTATAATACCAACTAGCAGATTCCCGGCGAGTCCTGTCCGGTGTACTCATAACCTAATGAGCACCTGTATGCATCTTAGGTGATCCAACTGACACCAGTGGCTTGTGAGACCGGCCGCCGCCCCTCGTCGGGGTCTCGACTGTATACACTAGTCTACTCCGGAGTATCGATGCCCTGTCTCGAAACTCCCATGACTAGGGACCACAATTAAGGATATGCTTATAAACCACCCAACTCTCACGTATATGATCGCCATCATACTGTTGGTAGTAAAGCAAGATCCTAAGGGCTCTATCAAAGTGTAACAGTGATTAGTCACCTGAACCTGTTCACGACTGATAAAGACAAACCAGATAGCATACTATCATCTCGAGTAAGACTGTCCTACCGGTATAGGTCCTCCGCAATCATTGCAATCACGTACCTACGATCCAATAATTGACTCTGAGGGCACTATATCCAACAATCTCCCACTTGCACTTAAGGCTAATTATTGCGATGTCGACTACTCACAGCCCGTGTGAAACCAAACATCCAACTCCTCTACTAATCTGTTTCACAAAGTCCGTTTGTAAAACTATTGTGTTCGAGAAATAGCCTCAGTGAGTGGATCCGCCCTGATATTTCTTTCTATGTCTCTCTTAATCTCAAGTTCGCGGAGAAAACCATCTCCCGAATTGAGTAATACCTGTCTTAGAATATGTCTGGATATCTGATGGGACCTAGTTCATAAATGAACTCCAAATCCAAACTTCTTAGACTGTAGCGATCACTGAACCTAATCAGTATCCGGCACCATGCCACCCACAGTATCCTCTTGGACCATCTGTCCATAATACTATCCCTCGTCAGAGAAAAAACTATAACTCTGACAATCACTCTGTCAACCATGTCACCTTTGAAGCCTGGAATGATAATCGTCTCCCGAAGGAGGCTGCTGTCATCAAATCCATAGAACATCCACTTATGTTCTAAAACTGCTTCCTTATGTTTCTCCAGGATTGGATTAATACAAACTTATTGCATCTAGTGCAAAAACAACATCTGGTGTGGTACTTGACATCTCACGATTGACTCAAGTGCCTAAGCAAGTGATCTGCCAATCATGCACATCCCTCTCCCCTTTAGTCTGTAAGACACCTTTAGAGAGGGTGACTCCATCACCTGCAGGTACACCACCATGCCAGGAGTCAACTATTCTAAAAACTATCAGAATACTGTCAAAGTACCTACATTGGGAAACTACCCAAATCTAGATCTAAAACCATAGATCTAGAAACCAGAATGTCAGATATTATATCCATATCCTGTCTGGAGAAACAACTGTGTGACGACCATAGTACAACCGATCGTAGTATAGGTATTTTACTTCCTACTCTGTGTATGTCATCCAAATACCAAGACATCACACCCTACTACCTTCTTAACAATTCCATCCCCTATTCTGATGAAGTCAAACCCATGACTGTCACATCAAAATTAGATGATCTATCTCTGCTATATCTGCTCTAGTCTATAGACATAAGCTACTTGCACACTATACTTCCGCTGCTCCCACTGACTATGACAACCCTCTGGCAGAATAATATATACGTGCACTTCTAAAGCTAGTTTAAAACGACGCTATACTTAACCTCCTGTCGGGTCTCATAGTCTGGAACAACAGTAGTGTCAAGTCTGGGTAAACAAGAACCTCCCTGTCACCGTCCTTGAGGCTACCGAAGTACCTCTCGGGTGTCTGAGGTTACCCATCATGTCTGCGGAGTGGCTAATGGAATGTCAAACCTGATTGAATATATAAGTCCTATTAAATTTTCCGTAATCGTTTGCGGTTCTGGAATCTCTTCCAGTTCTACTATACTCCCACTACTGTTTTATGAAAAAAATCTATTTTTACTAAAACTGTGGCGAGTCAAGAACAATATCACTATTGATCTTCCAGATGGTAGAAAATCAACCCTTATCATAGCCAGGGTCAACCCACAAACTGCCATTCCAGAAACGTGCCTTGAGTTATCCAGAGTCTGGTTTTAAGCATAAGCTGGACAACTCACCGTACCTTAACATCGTTAAGATATGAACCATTCTATATCCAATATAGAAACTTTGACACTTATTTAATTGGAACCAGATTCAATCATGCAGCTGTCTCCAGTGCATATAAACTTAATGGAAAGAGGCTAATCAGTATTACTCAACTTAGGAATCCATCCAATTATGAGTAACCTGAAAGAGAAACAAGTTTCTCAAAACCATTACTATCATCTGAATACCAATCACAAGAATCTACATCTTCAATCTCTTTGAAGAATCCCGATACTTGTGACACCTGGTTCTCTACTTTATTCTTATACCCACAACTTCTCAAAACTTAGACCTTGTATTTCTACGAAACACTTGTCTAAAAACTAGAGAAGTTATAAGTAAACAGAACATAGTACGAGGACCTACCCCTTTGTCCTGATGGACACTGGACAACATACAATACTCTGTATAAGTCCGCTGAGTTGAATAACTCAAAACTTGTGCGTCGTAGGTTGAAAACTGTACCTAGGCGATTTCCTCAAATATCACCAATTACAACGAATTCCTATATAATGAGGATGATTACCTAATTTCCAATAACTTACTCCCACTCATCATCTATAAAACCATACAGATATGAGAATGAAACCTGGTAAATACATACCCTTGGAGTAAGTATCTAATCGGGAAAACAGTTTTCCTTTAACAATGCACTGAAACATGAAAATGTTTCGTAGGGGTATCCTGGTATTCCTAGTAATGCCTCATCCATAATCCAATTCATGACTTCAACCGTATATTTCCTTGCCATCTCTCCAAATCCCTTTATTTGTCTTTAGTTGTTACCTTCTGTACACCATCGTTAGGCTAAATGGTTTTCTTCCTTCCCTACCGTTCGGCACCAGCCTATGGTTTGGAAGAAGACTATCCAGTAACCATAATAGGTGTACCCTCCTAATCCTAGGAGTACTCGCAACTTGAGAGAAGGTGATGATAAAAGACAACTGAATAATACCTTATTCTATTTCTCCCAAACTGGGGAAAAAAGCAAAGGTGAAATAGGAGTGGCGATGAAGTACGCGGTTTGGTCGTGAATAATATCAGTCGCAATTTACTTTGCCCTGTTTTTAATCCCTTTATTTTGTCTTTAGTTATTTCCTTCTGTACACCCTACTTAGGCTAATTGGTTTTCTTCATTCCCTACCTTTCGGCACCTGCCTATGGTTTGGAATAAGACTATCCAATAAGCGTAATAGGTGTACTTTCCTAAACTAAAGAGACCTCGCAACCTGAGAGAAGGTGACAATAAAAGACAACTAAATAAACCAATTCTATTTCTCCTGAACCTGGATCCATCCTTGAAGAAGTCCTTTCGAGTTCGTATATAACCATACGATGGATCTATCCAATGGAAGTGGATGTCCGTAGTAATACGGGGTGTTCTGAGAAATGCAAAGGGTAAAAGAAGGAGCGGCAATGACTTATGCAACTCAGACAATCCAAAAGCCAGTATTTTAAGAAGGTTCGGTTAACTTGGTCACTGAGTCATAGTCTAGGGTCGGTCAAAGGTCGCTGCCAAAGAGAGAGAGAAAAGAAACACTCTGCGTGCACTCTAACCTAGATCAGAATGGTTATCACTTTATCTAATCTGGAAACCTCCCACTGTACTGTCAAATTCTCCTCCAAACCTAAAAGAAGAATCAATCGGGATCACCTGAAGAGTAAACCAACTCATCAGTGGGAATCGGGATCCAACTCTCATCGCATGATAACGTGACGGAATCCACCCATGTTATCACACTCCAGAAGGTATGCGCATACTTGGCAAGTTTCAGTTTCTTTAGAAACTCCCGATATCATTTTTGCTCCATGCTCTTATGACCTTGGCGTTAGGTCAAAATGTCATAAGTCACATGCCAAGTTCTACCCATCATTATCTTGTCAATTTGAACCCACCCGCACATGCCCTTGGCGTTAGGTCAAAATGGCAGAACGACTGTCCCAAACCAACTCATCTATCTATGCAACAAATGAATACCCAGTAGCTACCAAACACCATGCCTTGGCGTTAGGTCAAAATACATAGCTTGAATACTACTGAATACCCAAAAGAAATGATGGAGGGCTACGGCTGGTTTTTGGCGAAAAACTTTTAACGTAATGAACTTGATATTGCTGAAGGAACCTTATAGATTTTTGTAAAAATATAGTGGCAAAAACCTTTGCTAAAGAGGTCACTCCCGGTGAAGGGATCTCGGCTCTTTCCCCGTGGAATGAGGTGCAGGATATTCCAACCAAATACCGCGGTGCAAAGCAACTTGTAGTCGACTATAGTGAAGTTATTACCCTGACGGAAACTTCTGCCCAAGGGGTCATTCCCGGTGAAGGGATATCGGCCCTTACCTCATCGAATGAGGTGCAGGATATTCCAACCGAATACTGCTATGCAAAACAAAAGGAAACGTCTTTGTAATAACACTTTTTAAAATTGTTCCAACAACTCCAAACAGGTTTGTTTTACTTTGCATTGATCAGAATCAACGCAGTCCCATAAATTAATCACACAAGAAAAGAATGAAAATAAAATGTATGTATATGCCATCCGCATTCGTCACTGGGTCCCATCATCACCCGTTAGGTTACTTAACTAACGACAGAGCGGGGACTGGACTAGCGCGGGTGTAAAACATATACAACATCTAATAGTATATATACCAATATACAATAATCGCTCCAGGCGTGATAATATGCAACATTACAGAAAAGTAATAAGCATCACAAAACAATACAGATAATCTGGGATCCCCGGGTTTCACAGAGCCACTGCTGAAACCCGACGTTCCCCTGATCGTGTGGATAGCCTGTGCAATAAAACCTAGACCCCTACGGGTGCGGCAAGTTACCCTCCAAAACCTGGAGCGAGGCAGCCCCCTACAGCAAAGTGAATGGACCACCCAGCACTTCACGGAATCCGGTAACTTGAGAACCCCTCCTTGGGTCAACCTGTACCCCCTACGAGTGCGGCGAATAGTCTGCCAATACTAGAGTGAGGCCCCTCTGCCTCTCAAAGCCATGAGATGCGGACCCGTTACCCTCCAGAACCCGGCTATCCATGCACTCCGTCGTGGGGTAAACCTAGTACAGAAATAAAAATATGTACAACGGGTACATCGACCTAAACCCAGTCGTGCCCTAAAAGAATATTATACAACAGGCAGAGACGGCAGTCCACATGTTGGACGCTCGCCCCGCAATATCAAATGTACAAATAAATCCAAACTGCACTACCATTGCACACTGCTATCCACCACGACAAATCCGCAACATCACAGCACAACACAGAACATCAACGCGAATGTCACGTTCGCAAACCCTTCTAAAAGAACTATAGCAATCAGACGCGGTTTACCGATCAAATGACATTCACGGTCGGAGATATAATGTAAGTACCGTAAACTAACATGTTTAAATTTCGATCGACTAAATATCACGAAGTGGGCCCCACGTACATCTGCTGTACAATAACAAAATCTGGGTCCAAAAGATATTTACCAAAAACCACAATTTACCCAAGAGAAGCAACTGTACAAATTTGGATCAATGATCCCACAGATTGGCCGCGGATGCACGGTCAAACCTTAGGTTTGACCGCGATTACGCGGCGGTCTTGTAGGGTCACGTGACCAAATTTGTACCATGTTCTTAGAAAAAGCCTGCTGAATTTTCTGTGATGTGTAAAATTATTTTTAGAACTCTTTTAAAATCGACAGAAACTCAGAACTTGGAATTTGCGGTTTTCGAAAATCCGTTCCATCGATGTTTTAAACGCGTTAGCACAAGTTAGTAAAGCATAATGGTGAGGCTCTGATACCACTGTAAGTACACGGTAGCGCCCCGGCCGTCTAACAGATTAACTGGCGCTATCGTATACTATAACCCGGATCTGCCATTATTGCTAAACTAACAAACTGTAAAGAAGGTAGAAAGGTTATACCGAGCGATCCGAGTCCTTCGTTCTTTAACCATCATCCCACGCTCCGTTGCGGCTGCTCCGATCTCGTCGATCTCCGATCTGCTCGTCCATGTGGCACCACGTTAACGGTTCTTTAAACGGGCTCCCGCCTCTGACTCGAGGCAACTCGGTCGTCAAGTTTGCTAAAAGAGACGACCAAGAATGATGTAGAGAATGAGTAGAACACTTTGTCTCACTTCGTCTAAAGCCGTGGACGAACGGTTAATGAAGTTGCCACTCGAAATGAAATGGAATGAGAAATGAGCTATCAAATTTCCATACATCCAAAACCACAGTCTTTTTAATCAAAATCAATCTCTCTCTCTCTCCCTCTCACAAGGGGGCCGGCCAAAATATAGAAGGGGGAGAGTGTAGGAACCAAGTGGTGACATTAAGGATAAAAGATCATGAAGAAAAATATATAAGCAAGAACAAAATGCATTAATGTAATGAATGACACATCTAAACCTAGTCATCATATAATTAATGCAAACAAAGGTTCATGAACCTAGTCACCAATCTAGAAGCTTCTAGAAGCACGACTCACCTGAGTGACTCACCCGAGTGACGGAAAGATAAATCCGCATTTAACCGAATGTCAAATACGGAAACTGGAAACTGGAAACTGGCAACTTCCAAAAGCGATCCCAAAACGAATTTCAGGATAACCCCGTAACAGTATAAACATACCCGCATTTGTATTACGACCGAATACAAATGCAACTTAGACAAAGATATTATATCTACACAGTATAATACTCGGATCCGGCTTAAACCAAAGCCCACCAGTATTATCTGCCCGAAATATGACACGTGCGTAAATGCACGTGCATTTTCTGAACCCTGCCATAAAACCATACGGCCACTACAACGTTTCGCCCGAACTTGGAAAACTGTCTGTGGGGGACTCTAATGACTCGCCAGTACCCTGGCAGTGGGTTTAACCACAAGCCGTCAGCGGCACTAGCTGTGCGTAACGGCTGCCCATGTACTGACCTCAAGGGAGGCCGATGAGCGAACTCATCCGGAAACCTTGCTGAGCCTAACAGTGACAATGTATATACAGTCCGATCCGTTCGTCTATGAGTATCGCATATCTGCCTAGGGGGCTAGTAACGTCAGACCCCCAATAGCAGTATAAGTCGTGTCGGAGTATAGCCTAAAAACACCCTGAGATACTACTGGAGTACCTACCAGTAAATCTCCTGCCACGGCCGTGGGCTTTGTGTAATGGCTCTCCTAGACACAGCGCGATCTCACCCCCAATACCGGGAGAGACGAATCCCCTGCCGATCCGCTCACGTGCCTCCATGTGGCTCGGGACTGTACCCAAAAACTACCTGTTTGCATGACTCCTTTGAGCCATGGTAGGGTAGAAATCAAAGTACAGTGGAAACTCACACGAGACAAATGACGACCTCAGGTCGATGAACTAATCTGTACACATGTCACCAGGGAACTGCTATCTGACGATATGTATAATACCGACTAGCAGATTCCCGGCGAGTCCTGTCCGGTGTACTCATAACCTAATGAGCACCTGTATACATCTTAGGTGATCCAACTGACACCAGTGGCTTATGAGACCGGCCACCGCCCCTCGTCGGGGTCTCGACTGTATACACTAGTCTACTCCGGAGTATCGATGCCCTGTCTCGAAACTCCCACGACTAGGGACAACAATTAAGGATATTCTTATAAACCACCCAACTCTCACGTATATGATCACCATCATACTATTGGTAGTAAAGCAAGATCCTAAGGGCTCTATCAAAGTGTAACAGTGATCAGTCACCTGAACCTGTACACGACTGATAAAGGCAAACCAGATAGCATACTATCATCTCGAGTAAGACTGTCCTACCGGTATGTAGGGTTGCTAGGCACGCGCACAAGGGTCTACGAGGCATCAACCAGGCCCGATTAAAATTTTAGCCGTGCCGAACAACTCTAATACGGATCTTTAAACTAGGGTTTAGGCGAAAACTAGCAAGTTAACCACTTTAACTACAAGTGAAAGGGATTACAACCTTTGTAGATCCGGTCCTTCACTTCATTAGCTCCGTATAGATGTCCCCATCGCTGCGATCGTGAACTCCGGACTCTAGAGAAGCTCTACAAGAAGAACGAACGTGCTTGCTTCGTTGACTTCGAGGCCGAAGATGATCTACGTCGGGGAGACACTAACTCAAGCTATTCCTTCACTAGGTCATGAACTTTGTGAAGAGAACACACTCTACTACATGGCAAGTGGTAGAGGATGAAGAAGTAGGAAGTGGGCTCACTTTAGAATTGATTTTCTCACTCTTTTTCTCATGGCACCATTGGAGCTAGTAAGCTTTTGGATGGAGCTTGAAGAAGAAGAAGAAGAAGAAAGAATAATCCATCCAAATGAAAACTTATCCTCAATAATGTAACCATGGACGAGTTAAGCTATCATGCTTAACTCATGTAGAGAATTAACCAAAGCATTAGGTTAAAGGTTAGGTTAAAGAATATCAAAAGAAATGACAAAAGAGTGGACTTTGTCAAAGCTTCTCCAAGCTTCTTCAAGCTTGATTACTTTGACTAAGTTAAACCCTTTTGTTAAATCTTAAGATAAAACAATAACCCTAATCTTGGTATGAGTCTCATACACCCAACTTTGATGTATCATCAAGCATGATACAAACATATATACACAAATACATATCACATATACACTTATGCACAAACTTGTGAGAAAATAAATCATAAGTGAGCTAATACTAGTTAATGCAATGTAATATATCAAATATATAATTATGCATTAAATTATTAAATCAACTCTTGATTTAATAACCCGGCTATAACCGACTAATATCATGTGTAACAACTTATCGAATCAACACTTGATCCGATAACCCGGCTATATCGCATACAACCGATCAATGTCACAAATCGCGAGAATATAATACGGTATCTCATATCGTATTAATCTCGGTCTCGCACATATCTCATATGCGCTCCTACTCCGTTTCGCTTGAGCCAGGAAACCCCTGTGTAGGACTTTAAAGAGTCATCAATACGCCGGCAGTAGGTGATGATCATATCAAACACCCATAAGCCGCAAGCGGTGTGCTAAACGTAACGGCCACCCGGGTATTGAGCGATCAGAAGATCAACAAGCAAGCCTGCTAGTACTCCCGCGAATCCAATCAATAACACTCCCGTACAGTCCGGTCTCGTCGTCTGATATGTCGCATATCTTGCCTAAGGGTGGTAAACGTCAGACCCCAGTAGCTCGATAAGTCGTGTCGATATGAGGTCTATAACAGTTCGAGAAACTACTGATAACACTTACCAGTAAATCTCAGCAACCTTGGCCAGAGATTTCCGGTTATAGCCAATCGAACACAGCACAATATCAACTCCCTATACCGAGAGAGACGAATCCCCTCCTATCGCTCATTGCCTCCATGTGATTCGGGACTGTACCCAAAAACCACCATTTTGCACGCCCTCTTGGACGTGGTAAGGTGGAAATAAAAGCACAGTGGGAATCACACAAGACTCTATGACGATCTCGGGTCAACAGACTACTCTGTACCAGTGTCACCGGAGAACTGCCATCTGACGTGAGTTATAATACCATCTGGGAGTTCTTGGCAAGTCCGTCCAGTGTACCCAGTCTCCACTGAGCACCCGTACACCATCCTTGATGTCAAACACCGATGGATATGGGATCATCCATAGCCCATCATATGTGTTAAGATGCGTATACGCTAGTCTACTCTGGTGCATCGATGCCCTGTCTCGATACACCCTCGACTAGGAACAGTTATAGGATGTACTCGTCGACTACCGTGGCCCCACTAGTATGATCTCATCATAGTCCCAGTAGTCGAGTACATATTCTAAGGGCTTTATCAACATGTAATAGAGACAATCAGAGTACATGTTAAGATAAAGTGCTAGTTATATGTATGCCCTAGAGGGCATTACTATACATAGAATGTATATTGTAGTGGATGCTTGGACATATATAGGGAGGACTTTCTTGCTCGACATGATAGTATGCTATCTGGTTGCACTTTGCCTTAACGTGTACACTAATTGTCTCTCTGTTACATGTTAGTAAAGCCCTTAGGATGTGTACTTGACTACCTGGACTATGATGCAGATCATACTAGTGGGGACATGGTAGTCCATAAGTACATCCTTCAAGGTCCCTAGTCGTGGGTGTATCGAGACGGGGCATCGATATACCAGAGTAGACTAGCGTATACCTTCTCGACCCATACTGATGGGCGATGGATGATCCCAAATCCATTGGTGTTTGACATCAGAGATGATATACGGGTGCTCAGTGGAGACTGGGTACACTGGACGAACTCGCCGAGAACTCGCAGATGGTATTATACCTTACGTCAGATGGCAGTTTTCTGGTGACACTGGTACAGATTAGTCTGTAGACCCGAGATCGTCATAGAGTCTTGTGTGATTCCCACTGTGCTTTGATTTCCACCTTACCACGTCCAAGAGGGCGTGCAAAACGGTGGTTTTTGGGTACAGTCCCGATTTACATGGAGGCAATGACGATAGGAGGGGATTCGTCTCTCCCGGTATAGGGGGTTGATATTGCGCTGTGTTCGATTGGCTATAACCGGAAATCCCTGGCCACGGTTGCTGAGATTTACTGGTAAGTGTTACCAGTAGTTTCTCGAACTGTTATAGACCTCATATCGACACGACTTATCGAGCTATTGGGGTCTGACGTTTACCACCCCTAGGCAAGATATGGGACATATCAGACGACGAGACCGGACTGTACGGTAAGTGTTACTGGTTGGATTCACAGGAGTGTGAGCGGGCTTGCTCGTCGATCTTCTGATCGCTCAATACCTGGGTGGCCGTTATGTTTAGCAGACCGCTTGCGTCTTGTGGGTGTTTGATATGATCATCACCTGCTGCCGGCGTATTGACGAGTCTTTAGAGTCCTATACAGAGGTTTCCTGGCTCAAGCGAAACGAAATAGGAGCGCATATGAGATATGTGCGGGACCGAGAATAATGCGTGTATGTGATACCGTATTCTATTCTCGCGATGAATGTATCGATTGGTTGTATGCGATATAACCTAGTTATCGAATCAAGGATTGATTCGATAAGTCGATACATTGGATATTAGTCGGTCATATGCGATATGACCGGATCGTTAAATCAAGTGTTGATTTAATGATTTAATGTATAATTATATATTTGATATATTACTTTGCATTAACAAGTATTTGTTCACTTAAGATGGATTTTCTCACTTGATGTCTTTAAGTCCACGATGCCGACCCCGGTTCTTGCGGGGAGGCGGAAACGGTATAAAAAAAACAAATTTTTAGCGCACTAGGCAACATGGACTAGCAAAAGTCGGGATCTTTTCTAAACAAAACTAGGTACCAAGCTAAAGAGAGTTAGCTACTCGGAAAAGGTGTTATACCTCACTTGAACTCCTTCTTCTTGAAACCTTTGTAGAGGTTGGATGGTGCTTTCTTCGTCGCCTTCTTTCGTCAAAGATGGATCCACCTGAGGGTTCAACTTTGGGCTCCTTTCTTGAACTTTGAGAGAACCAAGGTCTTTGGCTTGCTAGACCTTCAACCCTAGAGTGAGTAGAGAGTGGCTTAGGGTATTTTTATCTCAAGGAGAGGTTTCTCAACACATGAGAATGAATCTCCTTGAACTAGAGGAGGAGGAAGAAGAAGAGAGGAGAGAGAGTGAATATGATCGAATGAAATGGTTTTTACAACCATAACAAAATATAAGTGATTTATCAAAAATAGTATTAATCAAAAATGAAAAGGTGATGGTTAGTTTGAATAGACCATTATCATATCACCATAAATGATTTTGCAAAGATCAAAGAGCATCTAAAAAGCTAATGATGATGGTCAAAGTTTCAAACCTAGTCAACTAGTCAACATTGGTCAACAAGTCAACAAGCCCAACCATGACACAATTTCATTTAATTAATATTATTAATTGATAAATCACAAGATCATTAGGGTTTGGAAAAAGACGACTGTCAACTGTGCATACACACCCGTTCCAAAACCCCAATGAAAAAACTCTTCCTCCGCCTCAATCAACTGTGCATACACACCCGCGTTCATGTTCCGAGGAACACGAACACAAAGAGATAAAACCAATCCCAAATCATATACTAGGATCCGGCTTAAACCAAAGCCCGCTAGTATAAGCTGTCCGGACAACAAACGTGCACAAGTGCGCGGATGTGAACGAACCCTGTCGCAAAACTACGCGACCTCTACTCATTTTGCCTAAAGGCGAATAGCCCTCTGTGTGGGACTCTAAAGACTCGACACTACGCTGGCAGTGGGTTTAACCACAGACCGCAAGCGGCACTAGCTGTACGTAACGGTCCCCAGGTAGATGCCGATAAGAAGACTGACGAGGTGAACCCCATCTGAACTCCTACTGAGCCTGAATGTGACAGTCTCCGTACAGTCCGGTCTGTTCGTCTGATACATCGCATGGCGGGCCTAGGGGGCGGTAAACGTCAGTCCCCTAATAGCGGTACAAATCGTGTCGGAGTGAAGCCCAGAACACCCTGAGATAACACTGGAAACCTACCAGTATATCTCGCTTGCCCTGGCCAGGGACTACTCGTGTAATGGCTCTCCTAGACACACCACGATGTCAACCCCCAATACTGGGAGAGACGAATCCTGTCTAACCGTCACTGCCTCCAAGTGCTTCGGGACTGCACCCAACTACTACCTGTTTGCACGACTCTTTTGAGCCGTGGTAGGATAGTAGTCAAAGTACAGTGGGAACACACTTGAAGCGAAGTGACAGTGTCAAGTCAGCGGACTAAGCTGTACTCACGTCACCTGGGAACTGATAACTGACGATAGGTATAATACCAACCAACAGTTCCTGATGAGTCCTGTCCAGTGTACCCGTAGCCTTAACGAGCACCCGTATACTATCTCAAGTACGACGTACTGACGGCTGTGGGACAGACCGCCTCCCGCACTGGGATGAGAAGCGCATACGCTAGTCTACTCCGGAGTATCGATGCCTTGTCTCGATAATCCCACGACTAAGGACGTGTATAAGGATGTGCTTGTAGATTACCCAGCCCCCGTGAGTGTGACTGCCATCACAACGCTGGTAATCAAGCAAAGATCCTAAGGGCTCCACTAATATGTATAGATAATATGCTAAAAGAAACACATATACACATTAAAGTAGAAACAAACCAAGTAGCATACTACCATTTTGAGCAAGATTGTATATACAACTGCGAATATCCCAAGCTTCCATTAAGTAATATACAAACTAGTATGATACAGTAATGGCCTCTAGGGCTTATACACTAACAATCTCCTACATGCACTAAGGCCATGTACTGGCGTATCGAAGACCTATCATCTCGATCAGCCGCTCGAACTGAGTCTGGGGCAAGGCCTTGGTGAATGGATCTGCAGTGTTATCTTCTGAAGCAACCCTCCGAACCTCGATCTCCTTGCGATCCACGATCTCCCTGATCAGATGATACCGCCTCAAGATGTGTCTGGATTTCTGATGGGACCTGGGTTCCTTCGCTAATGCTATAGCCCCGTTGTTGTCGCAATACAGAGGTATTGGATCAACAATGGACGGAACCACCTGAAGTTCTTTCAAGAACTTCCTCATCCAGACGGCTTCTTTTGCGGCATCTGCAGCAGCGATATATTCCGCTTCCATAGTCGAGTCAGCAACGGTTTCCTGTTTGGAACTCTTCCAACACACCGCCCCTCCATTGAGGGTAAAGACAAAGCCCGACATGGACTTAGAATCATCCTTGTCACTCTGGAAGCTGGAGTCAGCAAAGGCCTCGATCTGGAGGTCTTTCCCGCCATACACCAAGAACATCTCCTTAGTCCTTCTCAGGTACTTAAGAATGTTCTTTACCGCTATCCAGTGTTTCTCCCCAGGGTTTGACTGATACCTGCTTACTACACTCAGTGCATAAGCCACATCTGGTCTGGTACACAACATCGCATACATTATAGAGCCTACCGCAGAAGCGTAAGGTATAATAGACATGCGATCCCTTTCCAAATCAGTCTTGGGAGACATCTCTTTGGAGAGAGTGATCCCGTGACAAGCCGGTAGATTACCGCGCTTGGAATCTTCCATACTGAATCTTTTCAGTATGGTGTCGATGTACCTGGACTGCGAAAGTCCTAATACCCTCTAGGATCTATCATGATAGATCCGGATCCCCAGAATGTAGGAAGCATCACCCAGGTCTTTCATGGAGAACCTGTGTGACAAGAACCCCTTGACAGATTGTAGAATAGGAATGTCATTTCCTATCAACAGAATGTCATCCACGTATAAAACGAGGAATACGACAGTTCTTGCTACAAATCTACTATAGATGCATGGTTCATCTAGATTTTTGATAAAGCCAAATTCTTTGACCGTCTCATCAAAACAGATGTTCCAACTCCGCGATGCCTGCTTTAGTCCATAGATGGACTTAAGCAACTTGCACACCTTTCCGCTGCTCCCACTCTGAATGAAACCCTCTGGCTGGTCCATATAGACGCACTCTTCTAAATTTCCATTTAGAAAAGCGGTCTTTACGTCTATCTGCCAAATCTCATAATCATGGAAAGCAGCAATGGCAAGAAGGATCCGAATGGATTTCAGCATAGCTACTGGAGAAAAGGTTTCATCATAGTCCAAACCAGGTCTTTGACGAAAACCCTTTGCAACAAGTCTAGCCTTATAGGTCTCAACCTGTCCATCTACACCAATCTTCCTTTTGAAGATCCACTTGCATCCTACGGGTTTTACCCCATCTGGAGCAATGTCCAACGTCCATACCTTGTTGGTGTACATGGACTCCATTTCGATCCGCATTGCATCCAGCCATTTTACCGAGTCAACGCTCTGAATGGCTTGCTGGAAGCTAGTAGGCTCATCACTATCAATGATGTAGTCCTCTCTATCCCCGTCTATGAGAAAACCGTAGTATCTCTCGGGCGGATGAGACTGCCTACTACTCCTGCGGAGCGGCGTAGGAATGTCCTGATCTTTCGAACCCTCTGGTTCTACTAAGCTTTCAGTAATAGCTTGTGGTTCTGGAATTTCTTCCAGTTCTACTACGCTCCCATTAATCTCCTTTTCCAAGAACTGGTGTTCTAGGAAGTGGGCATTACGAGAAGCAAATACCTTTTGTTCTTCTGCGTGGTAGAAAAGATACCCCCTGGTGTTCTTTGGGTATCCCACAAACTTGCACAGTACTGAGCGTGCCTCGAGTTTGTCCGCATGCTGCTTTTTGACAAAAGCTGGACATCCCCAGACCTTCAGGTCTTGAAGATAGGGTTTCTTCCCACTCCATAATTCATATGGTGTGGTAGGCACAGTCTTAGTTGGAACTCGGTTCAAAAGGTATGCAGCTGATTCTAGCGCATATCCCCAGAATGATCGCGGTAACTCAGCGTTACTCATCATGGACCTTACCATATCCAATAGGGTTCGGTTCCGTCTCTCCGATACACCGTTATATTGCGGAGTGTATGGAGGAGTAAGCTGAGAGAGAATTCCATTCTCTTTTAAGTATTTCAGGAACTCGGCACTCAAGTATTGACTACCTCGATCAGATCTTAGTGTTTTGATACTTTTGCCTGTTTGTTTTTCTACTTCATTCTTGTATTCCTGGAATTTTTCAAAGGCTTCAGATTTATGTTTCATTAAGAAGACATGTCCGAACCTTGAAAAATCATCCGTAAAAGTAATGAAGTAAGAATAACCGCTTCGTGCATGCGTAGACATTGGACCGCACACATCGCTGTGTACGAGTCCCAAGAGCTCGCTCGCTCTTACTCCGTGTCCAGTGAACGGAGTCTTTGTCATCTTTCCTTTGAGACAGGATTGACAAGTTGCATAAGATTGATACTCGAACGGATCCAAATATCCTTCTTTATGTAACTTAGTCAACCTTCTCTCATTGATGTGACCCAGTCTACAATGCCATAAGAAAGTTTTATTGATTTCTGGAGACTTTCTTTTGTGTGTATTCTGGACATTGAAAATCTATGGTTGGTTCAATACGTATATACCGTTGTTTAATGTACCTGACCCAATCAGAACTTGATTAAGGTGAATGTTCACAACATTACTTACAAATGCAAATTCATAACCTTCTTTAGATAATAAAGATACAGAAATGATATTACAAGTTGCATTTGGTACAAAATAACAACCACGCAAAACCAAAAAATGTCCATTTGACAAACCCAGGTGATAGTCCCCCACGGCCTCAGCATCCATGCTAGCTCCGTTTGCAACTCTGAAGGTCATGTCACCTGCTTTCAAAAACCTACGCTTTCTCAACGCCTGCAATGAATTACAGATATGAGATCCTGATCCGGTATCCAATACCCAGGAAATAGAGTTTATTGATAGACAGTTTTCAATAACATACACACCTGAAGCTGAAGCCGCAACCTGCTTCAGATCCTGTGTCCTGGCTTTCCAAGCCCTGCAATCTTTTTTCCAGTGTCCACTCTTGTGACAGTAAAAGCATTCTTCTTTCCCCACAAGCTTCCCCGCTACCTTTGTTGCTTTTGTCTTTCCCTTCGTATCCACTTTACTGACACCGCCCCTTGGTTTGGCGGGGGCTTTCTTCTTCTTTCCCTTGGCTTTCGCCTTGGACTTAGAAGAGGAAGATCCTCCTACAAACAAAGTGGATGTCTCCCTACCTTTCTGTAGGGTGCCCTCTGCACTCCTCAGCATGTTGAGGAGCTCTGAAAGTTCAACTTCCTTTTCTTGCAAGTTGAAATTCAGGATGAACTGGGCGTAAGTGGATGGAAGGGACTGAAGAATCAAGTCCGTATAGAGCTCATTCTCCAACGTGGTCCCAAGGTCCGCGAGCTTCTCTATGTAGCCAATCATCTTAAGCACGTGTTCCGCTACCGATGATCCGACGGCCAATCTTGCCGAAAACAACTTCTTCGACACTTCGTATCTTGCGATACGAGATTACTCTCCATACAGTTCTTTTGTATGGAGAAATATGGATTCGAGTTCCATATTCTCATGCCTCCTCTGATGTTCGTTGTCCATAGAGGCAAGCACGAGGCACTTGGCCTTCGCGCAGTCGATTTCCCAGGTCTTACGGATTTCCCTATCCGCGACGCTGGTTTTGGGACCTGGGACAGGGGGAGCTTTGGTGGTAAGAAGATACCCCAGCTTATCATAAGTGATTGCCATCTTGACATTCCTGAGCCAATCTTTGTAGTTTGGCCCTGTCAGTATGTTATTATTGTTGGAGATAGTGCCCTCAGAGTCAATTATTAGGTCACAGGTACGTGATTGCAATGATTGATGGAGGACCTATCCCGGTAGGACAGTCTTACTCGAGATGATAGTATGCTATCTGGTTTACCTTTATCATCGTGTACTGCTTCAGGTGACCTGACAAGTCGCTATTACACGTTGGTAGAGCCCCTAGGATTCTTGCTTGACCACCAGCAGTATGAGGGCGATCATATAAGTGGGAGCTGGGGGTCTATAAGCATATCCTTAAAAGGTCCCTAGTCGTGAGAGTTTCGAGACAGGGCATCGATTCTCCATAGTAGACTAGTGTATACAGTCGAGACCCCGACGAGAGGCGGTGGCCGGTCTCACAAGCCACTGGTGTCAGTTGGATCACCTAAGATGTATACAGGTGCTCATTGGGTTATGAGTACACCGGACAGGACTCGCCGGGAACATGCTAGTTGGTCATATACCAGACGTCAGATGGCAGTTCCCTGGTGACATGTGTGCAGGTTAGTTCATCGACCTGGGGATCGTCATTTGTCTCGTGTGAGTTCCCACTGTACTTTGATTACTACCCTACCACGGCTCAAAGGAGTCGTGCAAACATGTTTTAGTTGGGTACAGTCCCGAGCCACATGGAGGCAGTGAGCGTATCTTCAGGGGTTCGTCTCTCCCGGTATTGGGGGTGAGGTCGTGCTGTGTCTAGGAGAGCCATTACACGAAGCCCTCGGCCGAGGCAAGGAGATTTACTGGTAGGTATTCCAGTAGTATCTCAGGGTGTTCTGGGCTACACTCCGACACGACTTGTACCGCTTTTGGGGGTCTGACTTTTACCAACCCCCTAGGCCCGCCATGCGATGCTCATAGACGAACGGACCGGACTGTACGGATATTGTCACTGACAGGCTCAGTAGGGAGTCAGGCTGAGTTCGCTCACAGACGTCCCTTTTGGTCAATACCTGGTAGCCCGTTATGTATTGGCTTATACCTCTAACGTGCTAGTGGTTAAATCCACAACCAAGGTGTTGACGAGTCTTTAGAGTCCCCCACATTCAGTTACTCAGCTTTCGGGCGAAAGGTTGTAGAGGCCGTATGGAGATATGGCAAGGTCCGATCAGATACGTGCGGTATTGCACGGATCAGGATCGGACAGTTTGTACTATAGGCCCTATGGTTATATGGCAGGGTTCGATCAGATACGTGCGGTATTGCACGGATCAGGATCGAACAGATATTACTAGCCGGCTTTGGTTTAAGCCGGATCCTAGTATAGTACAGTGTAGATTTTGTCTCATTGCATCTGTATTTCGGTCGAAATACAGATGCGGGTGTGTATGCATAGTATCGGGGTTTTCTTGTAATTTATTACGGGACCAGTTTTCTGGAGTTGCCAGTTTGCTTTCCGTTTCGGCCGATTTCCTTTGTTCCGTTCATTGGCCGAAGATTGGTGGAGGAGGGCTTATTTGCATTGTTGCAAATAAGTGTTTGTGGAGGGGGTTCTTTGCATCTTATTGCTTCATGATCACTTCACCATCATTGACTTGTTTTGACTCCATCATGGCTTGACTTTTAAAGTCATGATTGTTGATGATGTTGAGGGGTATGGTTGTTGTGTGAGGACTTTTCTTGTGATCATTTCTTTTCTTATGATAACCATTCCTCTCTCTCTCTCTTTTTGGATAATTGATATGGTCACCTCCCCCTTGACTTTTTCCTCTCTCCCGTTTTTCCTAAGAGGGCCGGCCACTATTGGAAGGGGGATGATTGATTTTGGTGTGGCAATTTTTGGTTCTCTTGATGCTCCAAAAATCACACAAGAAGACTCTCCAAAATTCCAAGTTCTTTTTCCTCCACCACAAAGGCAATTCCACAACCCCAAAGTGAGACATGGTTCTTCACACATTCTACAGTAAATCTTGGGCACGTCGAGTAGCCGGTTTCATGCCCGAGTTGCCTCGGCATTGAGGTGGGAGCCCGTAAAAGAAGTAGGCGATGTGGTGCCCTTCCGACGACGAGGTGGAGACCGGAGCTTCCGCGGGAGATCGGGACGATGACGAGAAGACCGGAGGACTTGGATCGTCGGTATATCTCTATTCCTTTTCTTGTAGATAGCTAGGACTAATTAATGGTTCGATCCGGGTATTAGTGCGCGGCGGTTTTCCAGTTCAGTAAAATTAAAGTTTATCACCGCTTCCGCATTTGGCCGTCGGATTGACGGCCGGGGCGCCGCCGTGCACTTACAGTGGTATCAGAGCCTCGCTATTAACTTAGTCTAGCTTGGTTTAATGTGTTTTGCATTTCCGATCGACCAAAATTCCAAAATTCGCATTTTTCTTGCATCAGTTTTCTGTTAAAATTTTCTGGTGTCGAAATTTTTTTCAGGTTACAGAAAAGTGATGTACTGGAAAATATAAGAGATCTGTGAAAATTCGATGAAGTGTGTCTACAGTAGGAGCGCGGAACCGCAGCCAAACCCCCCTTGGGCCGCGGTTCCACCGCATTCTATTGGGTTCACTGCACCAACTTTTTACAGAGGCTTTCTGGGGTTAAAATTGGGGTTTTGGAATATTAATTTTGGGCCCAGAATTTCTTGATGTGCTACAGTAGTACTTGGGGCCCACTTGTTATATTTTGATCGATCGGATATTTTTAAACACATTATTTCACAGTATTTACATTATATCTGCGACCGTGAATGTCACTCGATCGGTAAATCCGGTCTAACTGCTATAGCCCGGTTAGACGGATTTGCGAACGTGACTTTCACGTTGATGTTCTGTTTTTGCTGTGATGTTGCGGATCGGTCGTGGGGGATAGCCTGGATGCAATGCTAGTACTGTTCTGTTGTATTATGTACATTTGATATTGCGGGGCGAGCGTCCGACATGTGGACTGCCGTCACTGCTTGATTGTATTATTATTTTGGGGCACGGCCAGGTTACGGTCGATGTACCCGTTGTATGTATATTTTACTTTCTGTACTAGGATTTGTAAGTGCACGGCGGCGCCCCGGCCGTCAATCCGACGCCGGAATGCGGAAGCGGTGAATAACTTAAATTTTGCGGACTTAGAAAACCGGCACCACCGCGCACTATAACCCGGATCGAACCATTAACAAGTCTAAGCTACTTAACAAGATGGGTTAGAGATATACCGACGATCCAAGTCCTCCGGTCTTCTCGCCATCGTCCGGATCTCCTGCGGAAAAGTCCCGTCTCCTCCTCGTCGCCGGAAGTGCACCACATCGCCTACTTTGTTTACGCGCTCCCACCTCAATGCCGAGGCAACTCGGGCACGAAGCCGGCTACTCGACGTGCCCAAGGTTCGCTGTAGAATGTGTAGTAGAGGAAGTCTCATATGGGGTTATGGAGTTGTGCCATTTTGTGGAGGAAAAGAGAGGAACTTTTGGAAAGGAACTAGAGGGCTTTTCTAGCAAGCATGAGAAAACAATATGCCACCCCAAAAATGAATCAATCAACCCCCCCCCCCCCAAAAATGGCCGGCCAATGCAAGGTGATGGAATGAGAGAGCAATGAGAGTGAGGGAGTGATATATTCAAAAACAAAAGATCCAACCACAACCATAATCAAAGGAGAGAGAGAAAGGAATGGTTATGATATCAAGTAATGATCACAAGCAAAACCAATACTCATCCAACCATCATCACCAACCTCATCATCAACAACCATGATGACCACTAAAAGTCAAGCTATCATGAAGCTAGAAGTCAAGGTCAATGAGAGGCTATCATGATACAACAATAAGCAAAGAACCCCTCCACAAACACTTATTTGCAACAATGCAAATAAGCCCTCCTCCACCAAACTTCGGCCAATGAACGGAACAATGGAAATTGGCCGAAACGGAAAGCAAACTGGCAACTCCAGAAAACTGGTCCCGTAATAAATTACGGGAAAACCCCGATACTGTGCATACACACCCGCATCTGTATTTCGACCGAAATACAAATGCAATGAGACAAAATCTACACTGTACTATACTAGGATCCGGCTTATACCAAAACCGGCTAGTAATATCTGTTCGATCCTGATCCGTGCAATACCGCACGTATCTGATCGAACCCTGCCATATAACCATACGGCCTAAAGTACAAACTGTCCGATCCTGATCCGTGCAATACCGCACGTATCTGATCGGACCTTGCCATATCTCCATACGGCCTCTACAACCTTTTGCCCGAAAGCTGAGTAACTGAATGTGGGGGACTCTAAAGACTCGTCAATACCACGGTTGTGGATTTAACCACTAGCACGTCAGAGGTATAAGCCAATACGTAACGGGCTACCAGGTATTGACAAAAAGGGATGTCTGTGAGTGAACTCAGCCTGACAACCCTACTGAGCCTGTCAGTGACAATATCCGTACAGTCCGGTCCGTTCGTCTATGAGTATCGCATGGCGGGCCTAGGGGGTTGGTAAAAGTCAGACCCCCAAAAGCGGTACAAGTCGTGTCGGAGTGTAGCCCAGAACACCCTGAGATACTACTGGAATACCTACCAGTAAATCTCCTTGCCTTGGCCAAGGACTTTGTGTAATGGCTCTCCTAGACACAGCACGACCTCACCCCCAATACCGGGAGAGACGAACCCCTGAAGATACGCTCACTGCCTCCATGTGGCTCGGGACTGTACCCAACTAAAACCTGTTTGCACGACTCCTTTGAGCCGTGGTAGGGTAGTAATCAAAGTACAGTGGGAACTCACACGAGACAAATGACGATCCCCAGGTCGATGAACTAACCTGCACACATGTCACCAGGGAACTGCCATCTGACGTCTGGTATATGACCAACTAGCATGTTCCCGGCGAGTCCTGTCCGGTGTACTCATAACCCAATGAGCACCTGTATACATCTTAGGTGATCCAACTGACACCAGTGGCTTGTGAGACCGGCCACCGCCCCTTGTCGGGGTCTCGACTGTATACACTAGTCTACTAATGGAGTATCGATGCCCAGTCTCGAAACTCCCACGACTAGGGACCTTTTAAGGATATGCTTATAGACCCCCAGCTCCCACTTATATGATCGCCCTCATACTGCTGGTGGTCAAGCAAGAATCCTAGGGGCTCTATCAACGTGTAATAGCGACGTGTCAGGTCACTTAAAACAGTACACGATGATAAAGGTAAACCAGATAGCATACTATCATCTCGAGTAAGACTGTTCTACCGGGATAGGTCCTCCCTCAATCATTACAATCACGTACCTGTGACCTAATAATTGACTCTGAGGGCACTATCTCCAACAATCTCCCACTTGCACTCAAGGCTAATTATTGCGATGTCGCATACTCACAGCCCGTGTGATACCGAACACCCAACTCCTCTACTAGTCAGTCTCACAAAGCTCGTTTGCGAAACTACTGCGTTCGAGGAATAGCCTCAGTGAGTGGATCCGCTTAGTTGTTTCTTCCTTTGTCTCTCTATATCTCAAGTTCGCGGAGAAAGCCATCTCCCGAAAAGAGCAATACCTGTCTCAGAATATGTCTGGATGTCTGATGGGACATAGCTCATAAATGAACTCCAAATCCAAACTTCTTAGACTGTATCGTCAACTGAACTTAATCAGTATCCTGCGCCATGCCTCCCTCAGTATTGCCTTGGATCACCTGTCCAAAATACTGCCCCTCATCAGAAGGAAAACTATAACTCCGACAACCTCCTTGTCGTCCATGTCACCTTGGAAGCCTGGAATGATAACTGTCTCCTGAATGAGGCTGTCGTTATCATATCCCTAGAACATCCACTTATGTTCTAAAACTGCTTCCGACTGTTTCTCCAGGATTGGATTAATGTCAACTTATTGCATCTAGTGCAAGAACAACATCTGGTGTGGTACTTGACATCTCACGATTGACTCAATTGCCTGAGCAAGTGATCTGCCAATCATGCACGTCCCTCTCCCCTTTAGTCTGTAAGACACCTTTGGAGAGGGTGACTCCATTACCTGCAGGTACACTACCGTGCCAGGAGTCGTCCATCCTAAATACTCTTAGAATGCTGTCAAGTACCCTGATTGGGAAACCACCCAAATCTAGATCTAAAACCATAGATGTAGTAACCAGTATGTCTGATATAAAATCCATTTCCTTTGTGGAGAAACAACTGTGTGACGACCAAAGTATAACCGATCGTAGTGTAGGAGTTTCTTTTCCTACTCTGTGTATATCATCCAAATACCAGGATATCACACCCTACTACCTTCTCAACAGATCCATCCCCTATTCTGATGAAGTCAAACCCATGACTGTCACATCAGAAATAGATGATCTATCTCCGCTACATCTGCTTTAGTCTATAAATAGACATAAGCTACCTGTCCACCAATGCTTCCGCTGCTCCCACTGACTACGACAACCCTCTGGCAGAGTCATATACACGTACACTTCTAAAGCTAGTTTAGAACGACGCTATACTCATCCTCCCGCCGGGTCTCGCAACTTGGAACAACAGCAATGGCAATTGTGGGAAAACAAGAACTTCCCTGTCACCGTCCTTGAGGCTACCGGAGTACCTCTCGGGTGCCTGAAGTTACCCACCTTATCTGCGGAGTGGCCAATGGAATGTCAAATCAGATTGAATCTTTAGGTTCCTTATCAAATCTTCAGTAATCGTTTGCGGTTCTGGAATCACTTCCAGTTCTACCATACTCCCACTGCTGTTTTTGAAAAAATCCATTTTTAGTAAAACTGTGGCGAGTCTAGAACAATATTTCTATTGATCTGCCAGATGGTAGAAAGTCAACCCGCGTCATAGCCTGGGTCAACCCACAAACAGCCATTACAGAAACGTGCCTTGAGTTATCCAGTGTCTGGTTTTAATCATAAACCGGACAACTCCCCGTACCTTAACATCGTTAAGATATGAACTGTTCTATATCTAATATAGAAACAGAGGCACTGATTTAATTGAACCAGATTCAAATCATGCAGCTGTCCCCAGCGCATGTCAACTAAATGGAAGGAGGCCGATCAGCGTTACTCAACTTAGGAGTGCTTCCAATTATGAGTAACCTGAAAGAGAAGCAAGA
This sequence comes from Agapanthus africanus, assembly GCA_030015575.1. Lineage (NCBI taxonomy): Eukaryota > Viridiplantae > Streptophyta > Magnoliopsida > Asparagales > Amaryllidaceae > Agapanthus > Agapanthus africanus. The sequence goes on along the minus strand of CM057349.1, from coordinate 261,949,481 downwards.
TCTCTTAGTCATTACTATCAACTGAATACCATATACAAGTATCTACATCTTCGATCACTTTGAAGAATCCCGATACTTGCTATACCTGGTTCTCTACTCTATTCAAATACCTATAACTTCTCAAAATTCAGACCCTGTGTTTCCACGAAACACCTGTCCAAAAACTAGAGAAGTCATAAGTAAACCGAATATAGTGCGAGGACCAACCCCTCTGTCCTGATGGACCCTGGACAACATACAATACTCTGTACAAGTCCCTTGAGTCTGATAACTCATTCACTGTGTGTCGTAGGTTGAAAACTGTACTTATGGTTAAGAAGAATTACACCGCTGTTTAATGCTCCTTACCTAACCATCCACTGATATAGGTAAATGTCGTAGACATAATTTCAGAAAGGTATATCTCACTCTATGAAAATAGACGTACAGATATATCAATTTGAAATTGGTGCATAACAGTGGATATTCAAAACCAAATATTTGCCGACCGGCAAACAGCCCAGGTGATTTCCTCAAATATCACCGATTACAACGAATCCCGATATAATGAGGATAATCACCCAATTCCCAACAACTTACTCCCACTCATCATCTGTAAAACCATACAGATGTGAGAATCGTACCTGGTAAATACATACCCTGGAGTAAGTATCTAATCGGGAAATCAGTTTTCCTTTAACATTACACAGTGAAACTGAAACATTGAAATGTTCCGATGGGGTATTCTGGTATTCCTAGTAATGCCTCTTCCAGATTCACGACTGTAACCGTATAGTTCTTTGCCACCTCTCCAAATCCCTTCATATGTCTTTAGTCTTTACCTTCTGCACACCATTTTAGGCCAAATGGTTTTCTTCCTTCCCTACCGTTCGGCACCAGCCTATGGTTTGGAAGAAGACTATCCAATAAGCATAATGGGTGTACTGTCCGCATCCTAGGAACACTCGCAATGAGAGAGGGTGAAGATAAAAGACAACCGAATAAACCTTATTCCTATTTCTCCTGAACCAGAATCCATCCCCGAACTGGAACAAGTTCCATTCGAGTTCGTATATAACCATACGATGGAGTATCCAATAAACTGTGGATCTTCGTAGTGATACGGAGTGTCCTGGAGAAATACAAAGGTGATTTAGGATTGGCGAAGAGATACTTGGTTTGGTCGTGAATATCTGTTGCAATTTACTTTGCCCTCTTACTAATCCCTTGCTTTGTCTTAACCTAATACCTTCTGCACACCATCGTTATGCTAATTGGTTTTCTTCATTCCCTACCGGTCGGCACCAGCCTAAGGTTTGGAAGAAGACAATCCAATTTGCGTAATAGGTGTACTATCTCCTAAACCAAGGAGTACTCGCAACTTGAGAGAAGGTAAAAAGGAAAAGACAACTGAATAATCCTATCCGTTTTCTCCAGAACCGGAAACCATCCTCGAATAAATTCTTTCGAGTTCGTATCTAACCATACGATGGCTTTGTCCAATGGAAGTGGACGTTCGTAGTAATACGGGGTGTCCTGGAGAAAAGGGTAAAAGTAGGAGTGGCAATGAGGTTTGCAACTCTGACAATCCAAAAGCCAGTGTTTAAGAAGGTTCGGTCAACTTGGTCACCGAGTCATAGTCTTAGGGTCGGGTCAATGGTCGCTGCCAAAGAGAGAGAGAAAAAAAACACTCAGCGTGCACTCTAACCTAGATCAGAATGGTTACCAATTTATCTAATCTGGAATCCTCCCACTGTACCTCAAATTCTCCTCCAAACCTGAAAGAAGAATTAGTCGGGGTTACCCGAGGAGTAAACTAACCCATCAGTGGGAATCGGGATCCAACTCTCATCGCATGATAACGTGACGGAATCCGCTCACGGTATCACACTCCAGAAGGTATGCGCATATCTGGCAAGTCTCAGTTCTTTTGAAACTCCCGATGTGATTTCTGCCCCATGCTCTTATGACCTTGGCGAAGGTCAACAAATCATAAGTCACATGTCAAGTTCTACCCGTCATTATCCAGGTTAATTTGAATCCACCCGTACAAGCCCTTGACGAAGGTCAACAAGGCTATACGACTGTCCCAAACCAACGCATCTATCTATGCAGCAGAAAGGTAACAAGCAGCTACCATACACTATGCCTTGACGAAGGTCAACAAACATAGCATGAATACTACGTGCTACCCGTCTGAAACGACGGAGGGCTACGAATGGTTTCTGGCGAAAACCTTTAACGTAATGAACTTGATATCGTTGAAGGAACGGATAGCTTTTTGAAAATATAGTGACGAAAACCGTTGCTAAAGAGGTCACTCCCGGTGAAGGGATCTCGGCTCTTTCCCCGTAGAATGGGGTGCAGGATATTCCAAATGAATACCACGGTGCAAAGCAAAAGTAATCGGCTATAGTGAAGTTAATGCCCTGACGCAAACTTATTGTCCAAGGGGTCACTCCCGGTGAAGGGATCTCGGCCCTTGCCTCGTCGACTGAGGAGCAGGATATTCTAATGAATACCACGATGCAAAACAAAAGTAAACGTCCTTGCAATAACAGCTTTTTGAAAAAGTGTTCCAACAACATCAGATTAGGTTTGTTTTTAACTTTGCATTGATCCGAATCAATGCAGTCCCATCAATTGATCACACCAAAAAGAACGAAAATATACTGATGTACGTATATGCCATCCGCATTCGCCACTGGGTCCCGTCATTACCCGTTAGGTTAGCTAACTAACGACAGAGCGGGGACTGGACTAGCGCGGATGCAAAACATATACAACATCTACTAATATATATACCAATATATTATATTCGCTCAAGGCGTGAATAAAATGCAACATCACAGAAATGTACAGCATCACAGAAACAATACAGATATCTGGGATCCCCGGGTTTCACAGAGCCGCTGAAACCCGACGTTCCCCTGGTCGTGTGGATAGCCTGTGCAATGAAATCCTAGACCCCTACGGGCGCGGCAAGTCACCCGCCAAAACCTGAAGCGAGGCAGCCCCCTTCAGCACCGTGAATGGACCACCCAGCACTTCACGGAATCCGGTCACTTGGGCACCCCTCCTGGGTCAACCTGTACCCCCTACGAGTGCGGCGAATAGCCCGCCAATCCTAGAGTGAAGCCCCCTCCGTCTCAATGCCATGAGATGCGGGCTTGTTGCCCTCCAGATCCCGGCTATCCGTGCACCCCTCCGCGGGGCAATCCTAGTACAGAAAGTAAAATATACATACACCGGGTACATCGACCGCAACCAGGTCGTGCCCCAAAATAATAATACAATCAGGCAGTGACGGCAGTCCACATGTCGGACGCTCGCCCCGCAATATCAAATGTACATAATACAACAGCACAGTACTAGCATTGCATCCAGGCTATCCCCCACGACCGATCCGCAACATCACAGCAAATACATAGAACATCAACGTGAAAGTCACGTTCGCAAATCCGTCTAACCGGGCTATAGCAGTTAGACTGGATTTACCGATCGAGTGACATTCACGGTCGCAGATATAATGTAAATACTGTGAAAAATGTGTTTAAAAAATTTCCGATTGATCAAACAATTAACAAGTGGGCCCCAAAGAAAACTGTAGCACTCACAGAAACAATTGGCCCAACTTTAATATTCCAAAGCCCATATTTTAAGCCCAGAAGGCCTCTGTAAAAAAATGGTGAAGTGATGTGAATAGTGCGCGGCGGAAGGGCCGCACAAATGGGGTTTTCGCGGCGGTTCCGCGCTCCAACTGTGGAGTTACTTCGTCAAATTTTTACAGAACTCTTAGATTTTCCAGTACATCAATATTTTATAACCTGAAAAATTTTTCGATACCAAAAATTTTCAACAGAAACTGATGCGAACTAAAATGCAGTTTTGGAACTTTTTGATCGATCGGAAATGCAAACACATTACACAAAGTTAGACTAAGTTAATGGCGAGGCTCTGATACCACTGTAAGTGCACGGCGGCGCCCCGGCCGTCAATCCGACGCCGGAATGCGGAAGCGGTGAATAACTTAAATTTTGCGGACTTAGAAAACCGGCACCACCGCGCACTATAACCCGGATCGAACCATTAACAAGTCTAAGCTACTTAACAAGATGGGTTAGAGATATACCGACGATCCAAGTCCTCCGGTCTTCTCGCCATCGTCCGGATCTCCTGCGGAAAAGTCCCGTCTCCTCCTCGTCGCCGGAAGTGCACCACATCGCCTACTTTGTTTACGGGCTCCCACCTCAATGCCGAGGCAACTCGGGCACGAAGCCGGCTACTCGACGTGCCCAAGGTTCGCTGTAGAATGTGTAGTAGAGGAAGTCTCATATGGGGTTATGGAGTTGTGCCATTTTGTGGAGGAAAAGAGAGGAACTTTTGGAAAGGAACTAGAGGGCTTTTCTAGCAAGCATGAGAAAACAATATGCCACCCCAAAAATGAATCAATCAACCCCCCCCCCCAAAAATGGCCGGCCAATGCAAGGTGATGGAATGAGAGAGCAATGAGAGTGAGGGAGTGATATATTCAAAAACAAAAGATCCAACCACAACCATAATCAAAGGAGAGAGAGAAAGGAATGGTTATGATATCAAGTAATGATCACAAGCAAAACCAATACTCATCCAACCATCATCACCAACCTCATCATCAACAACCATGATGACCACTAAAAGTCAAGCTATCATGAAGCTAGAAGTCAAGGTCAATGAGAGGCTATCATGATACAACAATAAGCAAAGAACCCCTCCACAAACACTTATTTGCAACAATGCAAATAAGCCCTCCTCCACCAAACTTCGGCCAATGAACGGAACAATGGAAATTGGCCGAAACGGAAAGCAAACTGGCAACTCCAGAAAACTGGTCCCGTAATAAATTACGGGAAAACCCCGATACTGTGCATACACACCCGCATCTGTATTTCGACCGAAATACAAATGCAATGAGACAAAATCTACACTGTACTATACTAGGATCCGGCTTATACCAAAACCGGCTAGTAATATCTGTTCGATCCTGATCCGTGCAATACCGCACGTATCTGATCGAACCCTGCCATATAACCATACGGCCTAAAGTACAAACTGTCCGATCCTGATCCGTGCAATACCGTACGTATCTGATCGGACCTTGCCATATCTCCATACGGCCTCTACAACCTTTTGCCCGAAAGCTGAGTAACTGAATGTGGGGGACTCTAAAGACTCGTCAATACCACGGTTGTGGATTTAACCACTAGCACGTCAGAGGTATAAGCCAATACGTAACGGGCTACCAGGTATTGACAAAAAGGGATGTCTGTGAGTGAACTCAGCCTGACAACCCTACTGAGCCTGTCAGTGACAATATCCGTACAGTCCGGTCCGTTCGTCTATGAGTATCGCATGGCGGGCCTAGGGGGTTGGTAAAAGTCAGACCCCCAAAAGCGGTACAAGTCGTGTCGGAGTGTAGCCCAGAACACCCTGAGATACTACTGGAATACCTACCAGTAAATCTCCTTGCCTTGGCCAAGGACTTTGTGTAATGGCTCTCCTAGACACAGCACGACCTCACCCCCAATACCGGGAGAGACGAACCCCTGAAGATACGCTCACTGCCTCCATGTGGCTCGGGACTGTACCCAACTAAAACCTGTTTGCACGACTCCTTTGAGCCGTGGTAGGGTAGTAATCAAAGTACAGTGGGAACTCACACGAGACAAATGACGATCCCCAGGTCGATGAACTAACCTGCACACATGTCACCAGGGAACTGCCATCTGACGTCTGGTATATGACCAACTAGTATGTTCCCGGCGAGTCCTGTCCGGTGTACTCATAACCCAATGAGCACCTGTATACATCTTAGGTGATCCAACTGACACCAGTGGCTTGTGAGACCGGCCACCGCCCCTTGTCGGGGTCTCGACTGTATACACTAGTCTACTAATGGAGTATCGATGCCCAGTCTCGAAACTCCCACGACTAGGGACCTTTTAAGGATATGCTTATAGACCCCCAGCTCCCACTTATATGATCGCCCTCATACTGCTGGTGGTCAAGCAAGAATCCTAGGGGCTCTATCAACGTGTAATAGCGACGTGTCAGGTCACTTAAAACAGTACACGATGATAAAGGTAAACCAGATAGCATACTATCATCTCGAGTAAGACTGTTCTACCGGGATAGGTCCTCCCTCAATCATTACAATCACGTACCTGTGACCTAATAATTGACTCTGAGGGCACTATCTCCAACAGGATTGCCCCGCGGAGGGGTGCACGGATAGCCGGGTTCTAGAGGGCAACAAGCCCGCATCTCATGGCATTGAGACGGAGGGGGCTTCACTCTAGAATTGGCGGGCTATTCGCCGCACTCGTAGGGGGTATAGGTTGACCCAGGAGGGGTGCCCAAGTTACCGGATTCCGTGAAGTGCCGGGTGGTCCATTCACGTCGCTGAGGGGGGCTGCCTCACTTCAGGTTTTGGCGGGTAACTTGCTGCGCCCGTAGGGGTCTAGGATTTCATTGCACAGGCTATCCACACGACCAGGGGAACGTCGGGTTTCAGCAGTGGCTCTGTGAAACCCGGGGATCCCAAATATCTGTATTGTTTCTGTGATGCTGTACATTTCTGTGATGTTGCATTTTATTCACGCCTTGAGCGAATATAATATATTGGTATATATATTAGTAGATGTTGTATATGTTTTACATCCGCGCTAGTCCAGTCCCCGCTCTGTCGTTAGTTAGCTAACCTAACGGGTAATGACGGGACCCAGTGGCGAATGCGGATGGCATATACGTACATCAGTATATTTTCGTTCTTTTTGGTGTGATCAATTGATGGGACTGCGTTGATTCGGATCAACGCAAGTTAAAAACAAACCTAATCTGATGTTGTTGGAACACTTTTCAAAAAGCTGTTATTGCAAGGACGTTCACTTTTGTTTTGCATCGCGGTATTCATTTAGAATATCCTGCTCCTCAGTCGACGAGGCAAGGGCCGAGATCCCTTCACCGGGAGTGACCCCTTGGACAATAAGTTTGCGTCAGGGCATTAACTTCACTATAGCCGATTACTTTTGCTTTGCATCGTGGTATTCAGTTGGAATATCCTGCACCCCATTCTACGGGGAAAGAGCCGAGATCCCTTCACCGGGAGTGACCTCTTTAGCGGAAGTTGTCGTCACTATATTTCTAAAAAGCTATCCGTTCCTTCGACGATATCAAGTTCATTACGTTAAAGGTTTTCGCCAGAAACCATTCGTAGCCCTCCGTCGTTTCATAGGGATAGTCAATAGTATTCAAGCTGTGTTTGTTGGCCAAAGTCAAGGCACAGTGTTTGGTAGCTGTTGGTTATTCATATGCAGCATAGATAGATGCGTTGGTTTGGAACAGTCGTATAGCCTTGTTGGCCAAAGTCAAGGGCTTGTGCGGGTGGATTCGAATCAACCTGGAGAATGACGGGTAGAACTTGACATGTGACTTATGATTTGTTGGCCAAAGTCAAGGTCATAAGAGCATGGGGCAGAAATCACATCGGGAGTTTCAAAAGAACTGAAACTTGCCAGATATGCGCATACCTTCTGGAGTGTGACACCGTGAGCGGATTCCGTCACGTTATCATGCGATGATAGTTGGATCCCGATTCCCACTGATGAGTTAGTTTACTCCTCGGGTGACCCCGACTAATTCTTCTTTCAGGTTTGGAGGAGAATTTGAGGTACAGTGGGAGGATTCCAGATTAGATAAATTGGTAACCATTCTGATCTAGGTTAGAGTGCACGCTGAGTGTTTCTTTTCTCTCTCTCTTTGGCAGCGACCATTGACCCGACCCTAAGACTATGACTCAGTGACCAAGTTGACCGAACCTTCTTTAACACTGGCTTTTGGATTGTCAGAGTTGCAAACCTCATTGCCACTCCTACTTTTACCCTTTTCTCCTGGACACCCCGTATTACTACGAACGTCCACTTCCATTGGACAAAACCATCGTATGGTTAGATACGAACTCGAAAGAATTTATTCGAGGATGGTTTCAGGTTCTGGAGAAAATGGATAGGATTATTCAGTTGTCTTTTCCTTTTACCTTCTCTCAGGTTGCGAGTACTCCTTAGTTTAGGAGATAGTACACCTATTACGCAAATTGGATAGTCTTCTTCCAAACCTTAGGCTGGTGCCGACCGGTAGGGAATGAAGAAAACCAATTAGCCTAACGATGGTGTACAGAAGGTATTAAGTTCAGACAAAGCAAGGGATTAGTAAGAGGGCAAAGTAAATTGCAACAGATATTCACGACCAAACCAAGTATTCCTTCGCCAATCCTAAAATCACCTTTGTATTTCTCCAGGACACTCCGTATCACTACGAAGATCCACAGTTTATTGGATACTCCATCGTATGGTTATATACGAACTCGAAAGGAACTTGTTCCAGTTCGGGGATGGATTCTGGTTCAGGAGAAATAGGAATAAGAATTATTCAGGTGTCTTTTATCTTCACCTTCTCTCGCATTGCGAGTGCTCCTAGGATTAGGACAGTACACCCATTATGCTTATTGGATAGTCTTCTTCCAAACCATAGGCTGGTGCCGAACGGTAGGGAAGGAAGAAAACCATTTGGCCTAAAGGGGTGTGCAGAAGGTAATGACTAAAGACATATGAAGGGATTTGGAGAGGTGGCAAAGAATTATACGGTTACAGTCGTGAATCTGGAAGAGGCATTACTAGGAATACCGGGATACCCCATCGAAACATTTCAATGTTTCAGTTTCACTGTGTACTGTTAAAGGAAAACTGATTTCCCAATTAGTCCTTAATCCAGGGTATGTATTTACCAGGTACGATTCTCACATCTGTATGGTTTTACAGATGATGAGTGGGAGTAAGTTATTGGGAATTGGGTGATCATCCTCATTATATCGGGATTCGTTGTAATCGGTGATATTTGAGGAAGTCACCTGGGTAGTTTGCCGGACGGCAAATATTTGGTTTTGAATATCCGCTGTTATGCACCGATTTCAAATCGATATATCTGTACGTCTATTTTCATAGAGTGAGATATACCTTTTTGAAATTATGTCTGTGACATTTACCTATATCAGTGGATGGTTAGGTAAGGAGTATTAAACAGCGGTGTAATTCTTCTTAACCATAAGTACAGTTTTCAACCTACAACACACAGTGAATGAGTTATCAGACTCAAGGGACTTATACAGAGTATTGTATGTTGTCCAGGGTCCATCAGGACAGAGGGGTTGGTCCTCGTACTATATTCGGTTTACTTATGACTTCTCTAGTTTTTAGACAGGTGTTTCGCGGAAACACAGGGTCTGAATTTTGAGAAGTTATAGGTATTTGAATAGAGTAGAGAACCAGGTGTAGCAAGTATCGGGATTCTTCAAAGAGATCGAAGATGTAGATACTTGTGTATGGTATTCAGTTGATAGTAATGATTAAGAGAACTTGCTTCTCTTTCAGGTTACTCATAATTGGAAGCATTCCTAAGTTGAGTAACGCTGATCGACCTCCTTCCATTTAGTTGACATGCACTGGAGACAGCTGCATGATTTGGATCTGGTTCAATTAAATCAGTGCCTCTGTTTCTATATTGGATATAGAACAGTTCACATCTTAACGATGTTAAGGTACGGGGAGTTGTCCGGTTTATGATTAAAACCAGACACTAGACAACTCAAGACACGTTTCTGTAATGGCTGTTTGTGGGTTGACCCAGGCTATGACGAGGGTTGACTTTCTACCATCTGGATGAACAATAGCGATATTGTTCTAAACTCGCCACAGTTTTAATAAAAATGGATTTTTTCAGAAAACAGTAAGTGGGAGTATGGTAGAACTGGAAGTGATTCCAGAACCACAAACGATTACTGAAGATTTGATAGGAACCTAAAGATTCAATCTGGTTTGACATTCCATTGGCCACTCCGCAGATGCGGTGGGTAACTTCAGGCACTCGAGAGGTACTACGGTAGCCTCAAGGACGGTGACAGGGAAGTTCTTGTTTACCCACAATTACCATTGCTGTTGTTCCAGGCTGCGAGACCCGGCGGGAGGATGAGTATAGCGTCGTTCTAAAACTAGTTTTAGATGTGTACGTCTATATGACTCTGCCAGAGGGTTGTCGTAGTCAGTGGGAGCAGCGGAAGCATTGGTAGACAGGTAGCTTATGTCTATTTATAGACTGAAGCACCAGTAGCGGAGATAGATCATCTATTTCTGGCGTGACAGTCATAGGTTTGACTTCATCAGAATACGGGATGGATCTGTTGAGAAGGTAGTAGGGTGTGATATCCTGGTATTTGGATGACATACACAGAGTAGGAAAAGAGACTCCTATACTACAATCGGTTATACTTTGGTCGTCAGACAGTGGTTTCTCCACATGGGACTTGGACATTATATCAGACATTCTGGTTACTAGATCTATGGCTTTAGATCTAGATTTGGGTAGTTTCCCAATCAGGGTACTTAGACAGCATTCTAAGAGTATTTAGAATGGACGACTCCTGGCACGGTAGTGTACCTGCAGGTAATGGAGTCACCCTCTCTAAAGGTGTCTTACAGACTAAAGGGGAGAGGGATGTGCATGATTGACAGATCACTTGCTTAGGCAATTGAGTCAATCATGAGATGTCAAGTACCACACCAGATGTTGTTCTTGCACTAGATGCAATAAGTTGACATTGATCCAATCCTGGAGAAACGGTCGGAAGCAGTTTTAGAACATAAGTGGATGTTCTAGGGATATGATAACGACAGCCTCATTCGGGAGACAGTTATCATTCCAGGCTTCCAAGGTGACATGGACGACAAGGAGGTTGTCAGAGTTATAGTTTTTCCTTCTGACGAGGGGCAGTATTTTGGACAGTTGGTCCAAGGCAATACTGAGGGAGGCATGGCGCAGGATACTGATTAAGTTCAGTTGACGATACAGTCTAAGAAGTTTGGATTTGGAGTTCATTTATGAGCTATGTCCCATCAGACATCCAGACACATCCTAAGACAGGTATTGCTCATTTCGGGAGATGGGTTTCTCCGCGAACTTGAGATATAGAGAGACATAGAAAGAGACAACAAAGAGGATCCACTCACTGAGGCTATTCCTCGAACGCAATAGTTTCGCAAACGAGCTTTGTGAGACTGACTTGTAGAGGAGTTGGGTGTTCGGTATCACACAGGCTGTGAGTATGCGACATCGCAATAATTAGCCTTGAGTGCAAGTGGGAGATTGTTGGAGATAGTGCCCTCAGAGTCAATTATTAGGTCACAGGTACGTGATTGCAATGATTGTTGGAGGACCTATCCCGGTAGGACAGTCTTACTCGAGATGATAGAATGCTATCTGGTTTACCTTTATCATCGTGTACTGCTTCAGGTGACCTGACAAGTCGCTATTACACGTTGGTAGAGCCCCTAGGATTCTTGCTTGACCACCAGCAGTATGAGGGCGATCATATAAGTGGGAGCTGGGGGTCTATAAGCATATCCTTAAAAGGTCCCTAGTCGTGAGAGTTTCGAGACAGGGCATCGATTCTCCATAGTAGACTAGTGTATACAGTCGAGACCCCGACGAGGGACGGTGGCCGGTCTCACAAGCCACTGGTGTCAGTTGGATCACCTAAGATGTATACATGTGCTCATTGGGTTATGAGTACACCGGACAGGACTCGCCGGGAACATGCTAGTTGGTCAAATACCAGACGTCAGATGGCAGTTCCCTGGTGACATGTGTGCAGGTTAGTTCATCGACCTGGGGATCGTCATTTGTCTCGTGTGAGTTCCCACTGTACTTTGATTACTACCCTACCACGGCTCAAAGGAGTCGTGCAAACAGGTTTTAGTTGGGTACAGTCCCGAGCCACATGGAGGCAGTGAGCGTATCTTTAGGGGTTCGTCTCTCCCGGTATTGGGGGTGAGGTCGTGCTGTGTCTAGGAGAGCTATTACACGAAGCCCTCGGCCGAGGGAAGGAGATTTACTGGTAGGTATTCCAGTAGTATCTCAGGGTGTTCTGGGCTACACTCCGACACGACTTGTACCGCTTTTGGGGGTCTGACTTTTACCAACCCCCTAGGCCCGCCATGCGATGCTCATAGACGAACGGACCGGACTGTACGGATATTGTCACTGACAGGCTCAGTAGGGAGTCAGGCTGAGTTCGCTCACAGACGTCCCTTTTGGTCATTACCTGGTAGCCCGTTATGTATTGGCTTATACCTCTAACGTGCTAGTGGTTAAATCCACAATCAAGGTGTTGACGAGTCTTTAGAGTCCCCCACATTCAGTTACTCAGCTTTCGGGCGAAAGGTACCGTATGGAGATATGGCAAGGTCCGATCAGATACGTGCGGTATTGCACGGATCAGGATCGGACAGTTTGTACTATAGGCCGTATGGTTATATGGAAGGGTTCGATCAGATACGTGCGGTATTGCACGGATCCGGATCGAACAGATATTACTAGCCGGCTTTGGTTTAAGCCGGATCCTAGTATAGTACAGTGTAGATTTTGTCTCATTGCATTTGTATTTCGGTCGAAATACAGATGCGGGTGTGTATGCACAGTATCGGGGTTTTCCTGTAATTTATTACGGGACCAGTTTTCTGGAGTTGCCAGTTTGCTTTCCGTTTCGGCCGATTTCCTTTGTTCCGTTCATTGGCCGAAGATTGGTGGAGGAGGGCTTATTTGCATTGTTGCAAATAAGTGTTTGTGGAGGGGGTTCTTTGCATCTTATTGCTTCATGATCACTTCACCATCATTGACTTGTTTTGACTCCATCATGGCTTGACTTTTAAAGTCATGATTGTTGATGATGTTGAGGGGTATGGTTGTTGTGTGAGGACTTTTCTTGTGATCATTTCTTTTCTTATGATAACCATTCCTCTCTCTCTCTTTTTTTGGATAATTGATATGGTCACCTCCCCCTTGACTTTTTCCTCTCTCCCATTTTTCCTAAGAGGGCCGGCCACTATTGGAAGGGGGATGATTGATTTTGGTGTGGCAATTTTTGGTTCTCTTGATGCTCCAAAAATCACACAAGAAGACTCTCCAAAATTCCAAGTTCTTTTTCCTCCACCACAAAGGCAATTCCACAACCCCAAAGTGAGACATGGTTCTTCACACATTCTACAGTAAATCTTGGGCACGTCGAGTAGCCGGCTTCGTGCCCGAGTTGCCTCGGCATTGAGGTGGGAGCCCGTAAAAGAAGTAGGCGATGTGGTGCCCTTCCGACGACGAGGTGGAGACCAGAGCTTCCGCGGGAGATCGGGACGATGAGGAGAAGACCGGAGGACTTGGATCGTCGGTATATCTCTATTCCCTTTCTTGTAGATAGCTAGGACTAATTAATGGTTCGATCCGGGTATTAGTGCGCGGCGGTTTGCCAGTTCAGTAAAATTAAAGTTTATCACCGCTTCCGCATTTGGCCGTCGGATTGACGGCCGGGGCGCCGCCGTGCACTTACAATTATCTAGTAGTAACTTAAGTCCAGTCATGATATTTGGTCGCTGCAATTAGGAGAGAGAGAAGAAACATTTTAGCATGATGCTCTTGCAAGTTTAGAGTGGTTTTTAATTTGTCTAAACAGGATGGCTCCCACTGTCCCTCGAATCCTTCCTCAAACCATAAAGGAAGAATTAGTCGGGATCAATCTCACCGCACAATACTTGCTTAACCGTTCAGCCAGGCTAGTATTGGTACTTCGAGGGAGGTTTTCCAACGCTTTCGCGAAGTCCCTTAATTAAATAACCTCTTTTCCCTAGGGGCGTAGCCCCACTAACACCTTTCTAGACACCTACTAGGTTTATAGCATTGATCGTTAAGTGAGAAATTTCCCGAGGAGTAGCATATACTCACAGTAGGATCGGGATCCAAATATCATTGCGTGATAAAACTGAAGGAATCCTACCAGAATCATCACACTCCAAATGGTATGCTGTTCATATCAGAATATTGCATTTTATACCGCCCATTCTTACTCTCGTTTGTTTATAGGCAGGTGCTTTTTATCAGTGTTTGCTACATAATTGCAGGATACTAGTCTCAGCTCTAAATAGTGAATATCATGGAAAAGTACGACAAATTCCGGATTACTGCCAACAACAGATAAAGCACGGGTCTCCGCTCTCTATCCGTGTGTTGCCACATACCAGTTTAAGGGACAAAATGGCAAATCGATTGTCATGTCATGCACAAAGCTCAATGTCAACACAAGATCCAAGAAATCTACGCGGAGCTCGAGGAAATCATGGCAAAAGATCCACATCACATCACCTTTTGTTCTACTAAAATTCTGGAAGAAATGTGAAGAAATTCTGAGAAAAGTCATATACCAAACAGCAGACAACTAGGAACTAGGGATAACCACAAAATTATAAGGCCCAACTCCCTACTATGGCCGCGGAACCACGGCCTAAGCATGCTTAGGCCGCGGAACCGCGGCCGTAAAGTGTCCTCTCTCTGTAGTATTTTGGGGGCATGTTGGTCTTTTCATTTATGGGCAGATTATTGCCCTAGGTTTCCCATTCCCCTCCTATAAATACCCCAGATCTTAACCATTGCAAGGTGTTCATTCTCATGCCCTCTTTTTGGTTAGTTTTAGTTTTCTTCTTCTTCTTCTTCTTCATTCTTCCTCCATGAAAATGTAGTGAGAGCATTGAGTGGATGTTAATGAAGATGAGGGTTTTTGTATCATTCTTGTTTGTTTAACTTCCCCTTGAGATTCTTGCTTTCTCTTGATCTTTCAACCTCTTCATTGAGCTTGAAAGGTTAAGGGTTTGTTATTGATCTCAAGGGTCGTATTTTTCTTATGGAATTAGTGCTTCATTTCACATGCGTTCTTTACCCTTCTCTTGATCTTGCAACCTCTTGATTGAGCTTGCAAGTTTAAGGGTTGGCTATTGATCCCATGCTTGTCTTGAGTTCTAGTTTCTAGTTTTCTTTTTATTGCTTATTTATTACTTGCTTTTTATTACCTTGTTTTACTTATTTGCAATTTAAATTCATGCACTTATTTACTTATAATCTTTTCTTTTCTTTGTTCTTTTCTTTTGCTCTTCTTGGTTCTCTTTGTGAATGGTTGTAATTATTGTTGTTGTTAAGAATAAATACGGTATTGTAAGTTAAGATTTTCTTTGCTCATTTCCTTTTCCCGTTATTTTCCATTGAACTCCGCCCAAACGATACGCAAGCGCTCCGTTAGGCACCCTACCCTAACAAGGTAACGGTGATTCCTAACCGCGACCGGTTGCGTTCGGTTTGGCCGGAGGCGAAAGCAAGAGACAAGAACGGAAGGACAAGGGTAAATAAGCCGGATTCCACGAATACCGCGCTTACATCCCCTAATCCACGTTGTTGCCGATTGCTCTAGCTTCAATTGGTCAAGACTCGGCTCAAAGGTTTTGAGTACGGATTTCTTTAGCTTACATTATCGTATCTTTTCTTAACAACTTTGCACTTGCAAATAATACACATAGGTTAGATTGAACAAACATATACTCATTCTTTATTGACTCGTCTAAAACAAGAAAGGACATACAACCATCTCCCTGTGGATCGACCCGTGCTCAACCGGCTAGCTGCATAGCGACACCGTCTTGATTGCGGTTAACTTTAATTCTTTCAATCATATGCAACGCTAGCAAGTTTCAGTACTTATGAAACTCCCGATGTGATTTTTGCCCCATGCTCTTATGACCTTGGCGTGAGGTCAAAATGTCATAAGTCACATGTCAAGTTCTACCCATCATTATCCAGGTTAATTTGAACCCACCCGTACCTACCCTTAACGTAGGCCAAAATGGCAGTACGACTGTCTCAAATCAACGCATTCTATCTATGCAACAGATAAATATCCGGCAGCTACCAATCACTATGCCTTGGCGTGAGGTCAAAATACATAGCTTGAATACTACCGAATATTTAACTGAAATGATGGAGGGCTACGAATGGTTTTTTCGAAACCGTGAACGTAGTGAACTTGATATAATCGATGGAACGAGATAGCTTTTAAAAGGAGTGGCTCAATCTCCGCATTTAAAAGTTTAGTTTTGAAAAGAACCGAGTGGTTTTCAAAGTGTTCCAATCGACTTTTGCTTGGTTTATTTTCTTGCATTAGTTCTTTTAATGCGTCCCATCAATTAATCCTACCATTGCAGAAAACAACCAAAATATGACGTACGCTTATGCCATTCGCATTCGCCACGGGGCCCCGTCATCACCCGTTAGGTTACTTAACTAACGACAGAGCGGGGGCTGGGCTAGCGCGGCTGAAAAACATAAGCAACGCCTAAATAGTTATTATATATAAATATATAGCAATGATAGACATTACAGATCACAGATGAATACATTGGATATACTAGGAATCCGCAATCCGTTCGAGCCTGCAACGATAAGCGGATTACACGGTCGCGGTGAATAGCCAATACCCCACCCAAGACCCCTACGGGTGCGGCAAACTACCCGCCAAGTACCCGAAGCGAAACAACCTCCCTCAGCTCCGTGAGTAGGCCACTCGGCACTTCGAGATACCCGGTAGTTTGTGCACCCCCTCCATGGGTCTATCCTAGGAGCAAAAATAGTAAAAAGAATTATACAATGACGGCTACAACCCCGACCCAGTTGTGCGGCCATACAAATATTATTACATCAATTTACATATTACATGAATGAAAGAAAAAGAAAAACTCATCTTACATCCACCCCGGCTATTCACCCGCGATAATCCAACGCATTCATATACACATACCATCATCAAACACAGATCACAGATATGTATAACCTCCACTAATCGACATATAGCGATTAGCCGACGTTCAATACATAAAAACATCACAGATATAACCGATTAGTCAAAATATAGTGAAGTTCGATCAAAAATACGGATTTATAGGCCCCCAAATACAAATTTCTTTTCTGGAAAATCTGGGCTGAAATAAACCATCTTAAAAATCCCAACACCACAACCTAAAAACACTGCACCAAACTCGGTCATGAGCCGAGTCAAAACGGCGGCGGTTCCGCGGCAAATGTATACCCATTGCCGCGGAACCGCGGCGCTTTGAAGGGATCAGTCGACCATTTTTGGTGGGCTTCTTCACAAAACCCTGAGATGATTTTTGGAGTATGTCTTTTTATTTTTAGAACAGAAAAAATTTTAACAGAAACTTAGGGTTTTGCATGTCGTAGTTTTGTGATTTTTCCGATCGAACTTCTATAAACTTTACTACCTAGCTAGTTTATATTTAGTTAGGCTCTGATACCACTGTAAGTCCACGTTGCCGACCCCGGTTCTTGCGGGGAGGCGGAAACGGTATAAAAAAAACAAATTTTTAGCGCACTAGGCAACATGGACTAACAAAAGTCGGGATCTTTTCTAAACAAAACTAGCTACCAAGCTAAAGAGAGTTAGCTACTCGGAAAAGGTGTTATACCTCACTTGAACTCCTTCTTCTTGAAACCTTTATAGAGGTTGGATGGTGCTTTCTTCGTCGCCTTCTTTCGTCAAAGATGGATCCACCTGAGGGTTCAACTTTGGGCTCCTTTCTCGAACTTTGAGAGAACTAAGGTCTTTGGCTTGCTAGACCTTCAACCCTAGAGTGAGTAGAGAGTGGCTTAGGGTATTTTTATCTCAAGGAGAGGTTTCTCAACACATGAGAATGAATCTCCTTGAACTAGAGAAGGAGGAAGAAGAAGAGAGGAGAGAGAGTGAATATGATAGAATGAAATGGTTTTTACAACCATAACAAAATATAAGTGATTTATCAAAAATAATATTAATCAAAAATGAAAAGGTGATGGTTAGTTTGAATAGACCATTATCATATCACCATAAATGATTTTGCAAATATCAAAGAGCATCTAAAAAGCTAATGATGATGGTCAAAGTTTCAAACCTAGTCAACTAGTCAACATTGGTCAACAAGTCAACAAGCCCAACCATGACACAATTTCATTTAATTAATATTATTAATTGATAAATCACAAGATCATTAGGGTTTGGAAAAAGACGACTGTCAACTATGCATACACACCCGTTCCAAAACCCCAATGAAAAAACTCTTCCTCCGCCTCAATCAACTGTGCATACACACCCGCGTTCATGTTCCGAGGAACACGAACACAAAGAGATAAAACCAATCCCAAATCATATACTAGGATCCGGCTTAAACCAAAGCCCGCTAGTATAAGCTGTCCGGACAACAAACGTGCACAAGTGCGCGGATGTGAACGAACCCTGTCGCAAAACTATGCGACCTCTACTCATTTTGCCCAAAGGCGAATAGCCCTCTGAGTGGGACTCTAAAGACTCGACACTACGCTGGCAGTGGGTTTAACCATAGACCGCAAGCGGCACTAGCTGTACGTAACGGTCCCTAGGTAGATGCCGATAAGAAGACTGACGAGGTGAACCCCATCTGAACTCCTACTGAGCCTGAATGTGACAGTCTCCGTACAGTCCGGTCTGTTCGTCTGATACATCGCATGGCGGGCCTAGGGGGGCGGTAAACGTCAGTCCCCTAATAGCGGTACAAGTCGTGTCGGAGTGAAGCCCAGAACACCCTGAGATAACACTGGAAACCTACCAGTATATCTCGCTTGCCCTGGCCAGGGACTACTCGTGTAATGGCTCTCCTAGACACAGCGCGATGTCAACCCCCAATACCGGGAGAGACGAATCCTGTCTAACCGTCACTGCCTCCAAGTGCTTCGGGACTGCACCCAACTACTACCTGTTTGCACGACTCTTTTGAGCCGTGGTAGGGTAGTAGTCAAAGTACAGTGGGAACACACTTGAAGCGAAGTGACAGTGTCAAGTCAGCGGACTAAGCTGTACTTATAGGGTTCCTAGGCACTCCCAAGAGGTCTCACAAGGCATCAACCATGCCAATTTCAAATTTTACGGTGCCTACAAACCCTAAACTACGGATCGTCGGCTAGATGTCTAGGCGAAAAACTAACTAGTTAACACTTAACTAAAAGTTTAACGGAAATACAACCTTTGTAGATCCGGTGCTCCACCTCCATAGATCCGCAACGAGGTCCTCTCCGCTGTCCAAATCAAATCCGGGCTCTAGAGTCGGCTTCGTCGGAGAAAAAGCGAGCTAGGTCGTCGATGTCCATGCCGAAGATGATCTACGTCGAGGCATCGCTAAATCAAGCTCCACCTTCACCAAGCCATAAAACTTGTGAAGGAAACACACTCTACTACTTGGCAAGAGGTAGAGGATGAAAAAATAGGAAGTGGGTAGACTTTAGAATTGGATTTCTCACTTGTTTGCTCAATTCACCATTGATGAAGAAAGCTTTTTCTTCTTGAGTTCAAGGAAGAAGAAGAAGAAATGTTATGATAAGTTGATTAAAAAAGAAAAGAAAAATCAAAACTTATCATAACCTAAACCATGGTCAAGTGTAGAGATTAAACTAGGGTTAAATCAAATGGTTAGGTTAAGCATGAGATAAGAATGGTGGACAAAGTCAAAGGTTCATGAATCTTCAACTACAAACAAAGAAAGCCACCATTCTTCTCATTTCTTTTTCCAAAAAGAAAATAAATAAATAAATGAATAAATAGATATGAAAAACAAAACCCTAACCATTTAAATAACCATGGTTTAATCTTTACACAAACTCAAGTAAACATGTATCATCAAACATGATACAATGAAGTGCACAAAAGTATATCACATATACAATGTGTACAATCCGAGTGAGAAAATCCATTTAAAGTGAACCAATACTAGTTAACGCAAAGTAATATATCAAATATATAATTATGCATTAAATCATTAAATCAACACTTGATTTAACGATCCGGTCATATCGCATATAACCGACTAGTATCCAATGTATCGTCTTATCGAATCAACCCTCGATTCGATGACTAGGTTATATCGCATATAACCATACGACACATTCATCGCGAGAATGTAATACGGTATCACATGCACGTATTATTCTCGGTCCCGCACATATCTCATATGCGCTCCTATTTCGTTTCGCTTGAGCCAGGAAACCTTTGTGTAGGACTCTAAAGACTCGTCAATACGCCGGCAGCAGGCGATGATCATATCAAACACCCACAAGCCGCAAGCGGTCTGCTAAACGTAACGGCCACCCGGGTATTGATCGATCTGAAGATCGACGAGCAAGCCCGCTCACACTCCAGTGAATCCGACCAGTAACACTACCGTACAGTCCGGTCTGATCGTCTGATATGTCGCATATCTCGCCTAGGGGTGGTAAACGTCAGACCCCAATAGCTCGATAAGTCGTGTCGATATGAGGTCTATAACTATTCGAGAAACTACTGGTAACACTTACCAGTAAATCTCAGCAACCCTGGCCAGGGATTTCCTGTTATAGCCAATCGAACACAGCGCAACATCAACCCCCTATACCGGGAGAGACGAATCCCCTCCTATCGCTCATTGCCTCCATGTGACTCGGGACTGTACCCAAAAACCACCGTTTTGCACGCCCTCTTGGACGTGGTAAGATGGAAATCAAAGCACAGTGGGAACCACACAAGACTCTATGACGATCTCGGGTCAACAGACTACTCTGTACCAGTGTCACCAGAGAACTGCCATCTGACGTGAGGTATAATACCATCTGGGAGTTCTCGGCGAGTCCGTCCAGTGTACCCAGTCTCTACTGAGCACCCGTATATCATCTCTGATGTCAAACACCAATGGATATGGGATCATCCATCGCCCATCTGTATGGGTCGAGAAGGTATACGCTAGTCTACTCTGGTATATCGATGCCCCGTCTCGATACACCCTCGACTAGGGACTTTGAAGGATGTACTTATAGACTACCATGTCCCCACTAGTATGATCCGCATCATAGTCCAGGTAGTCAAGTACAGATCCTAAGGGCTTTACCAACATGTAACAGAGAGACAATCAGTATACACGTTAAGGTAAAGTTCAACCAGATAGCATACTATCATGTCGAGCAAGAAAGTCCTCCCTATATACGTCCCAGCATCCACTACAATATACATCCTATGTACAGTAATGGCCTCTAGGGCATACATATAACTAACAATCTCCCACTTGCACTAGGGCCATCTGTAGCAGTGGTTGCAGTATCTCATACTCAACCATCCCATAAAAGTCTCTCTCTGGGAACAGGCCTTTGTGAGTGGATCCGCTGTGTTGTCCTCTGAGTCTACTCTCCTATCCTCGATCTCCCTGGAGATCAACCATCTCCATGATCAAGTGATACTGCCATAGAATATGTCTGGATCACTGATGGGACCGGCGTTCCTTGGCATAAGCCACAACTCCATTGTCACACAATGGGAGGAACATAGTTCATCTCATGAACCAATATACACCCAAACAGCCTCTTTAGTAGCATCTTTAGTAGCGATGTATCCTGCCTTTATCGTCTAGTATGTCACGGTATCCAGCTTGGAACTCTTCCAACATATCGTCCCTTTACTGAGGGTAAAGACAATGCCTGCGACTGACATTCAGTCGTCTTTATCACCCTGGAACCCTTCCAGTGATTCTCCCCAGGATCGATTGATACCATCTCACTACAACTAGTGAGAATCCTAACATCCAATTAAATCTATCTCATAGATCCAAAACCCAGGATTTAGTAGGTATCACTTTGATCCTATGTGGAGAATCCATGTGATAAACGGAGATTGATCGAGCGTAGCATAAGAAACTCTTTTCTTATCAAGAGTATGTCATCCACGTACTCTACGAGGATCGTCACCATACTCCCTACTACTTTTTTGTTTATACAAGGTTCATCTACCATTTTGATGATGTCAACTTCTTTGACTAATTCATCAAAACAGATGTTCCAACTCCACGATGCCTGCTTTATCCTATAAAGCATCTTGCACACGTTTCCCCTGCTCCCACTGTCTACGAAGCCCTCTGGCTGTGTACTTATAGACGCCCTCTTCTAAATCATCATTTAGAAAAGCAGTCAAGACACCCAACCACCAGATATCGCAGTCATGGTATGTAGCCGTGGCAAGTAGGATCTGGATGGACTTAAGCATAGTTACTTGAAACGGTTTTAACATTATGAGTACCTGGTCAATGATGCAAACTTTTAACAAGTCTAGCTTTGAAAGTCTCAACTTTTCGATCTACACCAAGTAATCTTCTCAAGATATACTTGCTCCTGATGGGGATTTAACCCTTCAGATATAGCAACCAAAGTCCATACTTTGTTGGTGTATAAGGTTTCCATCTCAGATCGCTAAACATCCAGCCATTCTTACAGAGTCCCACTCCAGATGGCCAGCTCGAAACTAGTTGGGTCATCATCTCATGATGCAATCCTCGCTCCCACTGTCATAGAGAAACCGAAGTATCTCTCAGGTGGGTGAGGAACCCTACTAGATCGGCGGAGAGGCTGAGGTTCGTTGGAATCTACTGAATCCTTTGGTTCTATCAAATCATCAGCTGGAGTTTGTATAGATGGAACATTTCCATTTGTACATAACAGACGTTGCCTCGAGCTTGTCCGGATTTTGCTTTTAGACATTGGCCGGACAACCCTAAATCTTAACAAACTTAAGAAATGGGCTCTTCCCTTTCCATATCACATATGAATCGGTTGGCAGCTGATTTGATTGTGACCCTATTCAATAGGTATGCAGCTTCATAATTGCACAACTCCCAAAAGGAAATAGGTAACTCAGTAGTACTCATCATAGAGCACACCTTATCATATAGGGTGTGATTGCTCCGCCCCGATATACCATCGTGCTATGGTGTATTCAGAGGAGTAATGGCGAGAGAGAATCTCATTCTCCTTTAGAATAATCCAGGATTTCCGTGCACAAGTATTCTCCTCCTTGATCTCATCATAGGACATAATACTTATACCCGTATTGGTTCTCTACTTCTAACTTATATTCTGTGAATATCTCAAAAGGTTCGGACTTGTGTTTCAACAGGAACATATGTCTGAATCTCGAGAGATTATCAGAGAATGTAATGAAGTACAAAGAACCGGTCTTGGCATGTGTAGACTGGGGATCAACATACATCAACATGTATCATCCCAAGAGTTTACTAACTCTTTCTCTGTTTCCAATAAACAGAGCTGTGGTCATCTTATCTTTGTGACATGACTGGCGAGTTTCACAAGATGTAAATTCAAACTTATTTAAATATGCATCTATATGTAACTCTAGCTAGTCGGGTCACATTGATCTGACCTAGTCTACAATGCCTCAAGAAGAATTCGTTCAGTTCTGAACTCTTCCTCTTGTGTGTGTTCTGTATACTAAGAACTGTAGTTTGATTTAGAACATTAACGCTTTTAGATAACGTGCCTGAACCGATCAACTTTTGATATAGGAAATGTTCAAAACATTATCCAATTATACAAAATTTTATCATTTCTTTACTGATAAAAAGATAGATATGATTTTGTATATCAGGTTCGGTATCTAATAACATTCGTTCAGAATCAATGTATTTGGAATACAGGGTGACAGTGACCAACAGACTTGGCTGCAACACTTGCCCCGTTTTCTGCCTCATGAAACTTATCACCCGTTCTCAGTTCTCTACCTTTCTGTAGCCCTATGTAACAGATTACATATCTGGGATCCTGATCTGGTATCACATACCCAGGACATAGAGGATACAGAGAAACAGTTCTGTGTAACGAACACACCCGAAGATGATGCATCGGCATGCACTCTCTTTGTTTGGGCGGCACGGGAATTCTGGTAATCCCCAATTTCCTGCTCTGTCTTATAACAATTATAAGTTGGAGCGGGACCAACGTTCCCCAGCTCAGTATAACAAGCGGGTTCGGTCAAATATCCGTTTTATTATCTTGATTAAGGCGTGACATGGTCGCTACCAGGGGAGAGAGAGAAGAAAACACTCAGCGTGCGTTCTTGCAAGAATAGATTGGTTATTATTTTATCTAATCAGGATGGCTCCCACTGCTTTTTATCAAATCTTCCTTCAAACCCTAAAAGGAAAGACTAGCCGGGATTAATTACACACTACAAGTTCGCCAATCTTTCAGCCAGGCCAGTGTCGGTACTTTGAGGGAGGTCCCCCGTGCTTTCGCACGAACCTAATTAATGTAAACCTCGTTTTCCCAGAGGCGTAACCTCGTTAACACCTTTCTAGACACCTACTTGATCGGCTAATTGTAATGTGTAAAACTCTCCCAGGAGTAACTCTTACTCGCAGCGGGTATCGGGATCCAACTATCTCATAGAAGGTATGCAATCTCATAGCAAATTTCAACACTTGAAATTCCCGATAATATTTTGCCCCTAGCGTCCTATGACCTTGACGCAGGCCAACAAACCATAGTCCGCTAGTTAAGTTCAACCCGTCATTTCCTGATTGAATTAAACCCACCCGCACGACCCTTGACGCAGGTCAACAAAGTCGCACGACTACCCTAATCCAATCACATCATATGCTTATGCAGATAAGCACCAGTTAGCTACCGCACACTACGCCTTGACGCAGGCCAACAAACGTAGCACGAATACTAACTACTACTTATCTGAAATGACGGAGGGCTACGACAGGTTTTTCTGAAAACCTATTGCGTAATGAACTTGATATCGTTGTAGAATCAAATGATTTTAAAAATGGAGTGTTTTTGAGGCTTTTCTAGTTTTGCTAAAGGAGTCACTCCCGATGAAGGGATCGTCGGTCCTTTCCTCGTCGAATGAGGTGCGGGATATATCATATATATCACTGTGCAAAGCAAAAACACTTAAAAGCAATCAAAAGACAAACCGAGTGTGTAGCATCTGCCAGTTATTGCTAAAGGAGTCACTCCCGGTGAAGGGATCTCGGTCCTTTCCTCATCGAATAAGGTGCAGGATATATCATATATACCGCTGTGCAAAGCAAAAACTGTAGCTACCTGTTTTATTTTGAAATTCGGTTCTACAACATCTTAGGTTTCTTTTAATTCATTAATCACATTAATGAAGTCCCATCATTTAAGTACCTAAACATCACAGATAAATACGACGTACACTTATGCCATCCGCATTCGCCTCGATGTCTCCTCGTGCACCGTTAGGTTAGGTAACTAACGGCAGAGCAGGGCAGGGCTAGCGCGGGTGTAAAACATAAGTAACGCCTATATAATATATCATATATACTATATACTGTATCTATCAAAGAACATCACATGATCACATCACAGATATCGCAGCAGAAGAATCATATGAAATATTGGATATACTAGGATGTCCGTGTTTTCAATACGAGCCAGTATAAAACACGGATTCCACGGTCGTGATGAATAGCCAAACCCACACCCCTAGACCCCTACGAGAGCGGCAAGCAACCCTACCAATTCTAGAGTTAGGAGACCCGGCCTCGACTCCTCGAGTTGGTCTCCCACTGGACTCCAGAACCCGGTTACTTGTACTCCCTTCCTTGGGTCTATCCTAGTGCGGAAAAGTAAATAATATACAAACGGTGACTACTTCCGCAACCTGGAAGCGCCCCAATAAAAGAATATTACATACAAGTTTTTACATGAATGAAAATGAAAAACACTCATCTCACATAAAAACCCCCGGCTATTCAAACACGACGATCCAATATAACATATCCAGCAACACATAACATCACATGTCATCAACGTAAGTAAATATGCGCATCCCAATTGTCGTTGACATATAGCAACGAAACCGGCGATATCACATATTACACTTACGGTCACAGAAAAGAAAGTGTAAAACTACAACAGTTGGAATCCGCAACCACATCAGACATCGCATGCCTGACCAAATGAATTACTTAGACATCACATGCCTAACAATTATAAACCCCGCATTTTAGTCTCATTATCGAAAACACTTTTCAATATCGAGTCGGGTAATTCAACAAGATTCCCGACATCCTGATCGAATGCTCGTCGCAAACTTCAGTAGACGGCCGCACCCCCGATACCGTCGACGAAGTGCACCAAGGCGGAACACCGCCACCGCGAGCACCCGAACGGATGCTTTCGGCGACGGGGTTCTCCTACAGTCACTTGGTCGGGGCTATGGAGTGAAGCTGTCTTTTAAGTTTACCCGGCGAGTATCCGCGTACGCTACGTGATTGCGACGGACTTTTGATCACATCAAAATTCCGTGGTAACCGATCAATTGAGACTAAACTGCTATGTTTATAACATTCATTTAGTTATCTCATAACTTATTATGAATTCCAATTATTGTATCCCATTCCAGATAAATAGAAAATGTTAAACTTTCCGATCGAACAATCGAACACCCAAGTTTTCCCGAAACAGATCAACTCATGAAATAAGTCTAGCAACATTCAGTTCGTGCCTCAGTACCAACGGTCCAGCCGTAGAAGGGTCAAGCCAACGCCTCACATGTGGCACGCCGTACTGCCCCAAACCCGAAGGTTCAAAGGGCAGTTCAAGACGG
Source organism: Agapanthus africanus (assembly GCA_030015575.1). NCBI lineage: Eukaryota > Viridiplantae > Streptophyta > Magnoliopsida > Asparagales > Amaryllidaceae > Agapanthus > Agapanthus africanus. The sequence goes on along the minus strand of CM057349.1, from coordinate 261,923,074 downwards.
TCACATAATCGAGTTAAGGTTTGTTGTCTTCTAGAGGGTCCATCGCGTTACTTGCACTACTTAGAACGTCGTTAAACTACGGAAAAATCCAACACTTGGAAATTTCCCGACAGGGAAAAAATTGGGTATTTATATCCGGTCGAACTTTTTAACATATTCTAAAATTTATCCGGAAAGCCACACAGACAAAATTTGATACTCCGATCGAAACACCGAATCCCCAAATACACAGCAGAAAATTCAACTCTAGAATAAATTTTAAAAATTCCCAGAAAACTCAGCATAATTCATCAGGAATTACTGTGCAAACAAAGTGGGATGACGTCACCAAGGGGCCGCGGAACCGCCGCAGAAGGCACGCTTCTGCCGCGGTTCCGCCGCGGAATTTACTGTTCATCCTAAAATTTTTGCATCGTAATTCTTATTTTTCCCTGCTGAATTTTTTAGCAATTTTTAATTTGGAAAAACTCGCTGTTTTCAAAAAAGGACAGAGAGCATGTTAGAAATGGGTTTTCGGGTTCGTTCGGACTTCAAACTCCGTCTGGACTTCGCCTAAGGCTCTAGCTAGGCTCTGATACCACTGTAGGGTTCCTAGGCACTCCCAAGAGGTCTCACAAGGCATCAACCATGCCAATTTCAAATTTTACGGTGCCTACAAACCCTAAACTACGGATCGTCGGCTAGATGTCTAGGCGAAAAACTAACTAGTTAACACTTAACTAAAAGTTTAACGGAAATACAACCTTTGTAGATCAAGTGCTCCACCTCCATAGATCCGCAACGAGGTCCTCTCCGCTGTCCAAATCAAATCCGGGCTCTAGAGTCGGCTTCGTCGGAGAAAAAGCGAGCTAGGTCGTCGATGTCCATGCCGAAGATGATCTACGTCGAGGCATCGCTAAATCAAGCTCCACCTTCACCAAGCCCTAAAACTTGTGAAGGAAACACACTCTACTACTTGGCAAGAGGTAGAGGATGAAAAAATAGGAAGTGGGTAGACTTTAGAATTGGATTTCTCACTTGTTTGCTCAATTCACCATTGATGAAGAAAGCTTTTTCTTCTTGAGTTCAAGGAAGAAGAAGAAGAAATGTTATGATAAGTTGATTAAAAAAGAAAAGAAAAATCAAAACTTATCATAACCTAAACCATGGTCAAGTGTAGAGATTAAACTAGGGTTAAATCAAATGGTTAGGTTAAGCATGAGATAAGAATGGTGGACAAAGTCAAAGGTTCATGAATCTTCAACTACAAACAAAGAAAGCCACCATTCTTCTCATTTCTTTTTCCAAAAAGAAAATAAATAAATAAATGAATAAATAGATATGAAAAACAAAACCCTAACCATTTAAATAACCATGGTTTAATCTTTACACAAACTCAAGTAAACATGTATCATCAAACATGATACAATGAAGTGCACAAAAGTATATCACATATACAATGTGTACAATCCGAGTGAGAAAATCCATTTAAAGTGAACCAATACTAGTTAACGCAAAGTAATATATCAAATATATAATTATGCATTAAATCATTAAATCAACACTTGATTTAACGATCCGGTCATATCGCATATAACCGACTAGTATCCAATGTATCGTCTTATCGAATCAACCCTCGATTCGATAACTAGGTTATATCGCATATAACCATACGACACATTCATCGCGAGAATGTAATACGGTATCACATGCACGTATTATTCTCGGTCCCGCACATATCTCATATGCGCTCCTATTTCGTTTCGCTTGAGCCAGGAAACCTCTGTGTAGGACTCTAAAGACTCGTCAATACGCCGGCAGCAGACGATGATCATATCAAACACCCACAAGCCGCAAGCGGTCTGCTAAACGTAACGGCCACCCGGGTATTGAGCGATCTGAAGATCGACGAGCAAGCCCGCTCACACTCCAGTGAATCCGACCAGTAACACTACCGTACAGTCCGGTCTGATCGTCTGATATGTCGCATATCTCTCCTAGGGGTGGTAAACGTCAGACCCCAATAGCTCGATAAGTCGTGTCGATATGAGGTCTATAACTATTCGAGAAACTACTGGTAACACTTACCAGTAAATCTCAGCAACCCTGGCCAGGGATTTCCTATTATAGCCAATCGAACACAGCGCAACATCAACCCCCTATACCGGGAGAGACGAATCCCCTCCTATCGCTCATTGCCTCCATGTGACTCGGGACTGTACCCAAAAACCACCGTTTTGCACGCCCTCTTGGACGTGGTAAGATGGAAATCAAAGCACAGTGGGAACCACACAAGACTCTATGACGATCTCGGGTCAACAGACTACTCTGTACCAGTGTCACCAGAGAACTGCCATCTGACATGAGGTATAATACCATCTGGGAGTTCTCGGCGAGTCCGTCCAGTGTACCCAGTCTCTACTGAGCACCCGTATATCATCTCTGATGTCAAACACCAATGGATATGGGATCATCCATCGCCCATCTGTATGGGTCGAGAAGGTATACGCTAGTCTACTCTGGTATATCGATGCCCCGTCTCGATACACCCTCGACTAGGGACTTTGAAGGATGTACTTATAGACTACCATGTCCCCACTAGTATGATCCGCATCATAGTCCAGGTAGTCAAGTACAGATCCTAAGGGCTTTACCAACATGTAACAGAGAGACAATCAGTATACACGTTAAGGTAAAGTTCAACCAGATAGCATACTATCATGTCGAGCAAGAAAGTCCTCCCTATATACGTCCCAGCATCCACTACAATATACATCCTATGTACAGTAATGGCCTCTAGGGCATACATATAACTAACAGTACTCATGTCATCTGGGAACTGATAACTGACGATAGGTATAATACCAACCAACAGTTCCCGATGAGTCCTGTCCAGTGTACCCGTAGCCTTAACGAGCACCCGTATACTATCTCAAGTACGACGTACTGACGGCTGTGGGACAGACCGCCTCCCGCACTGGGATGAGAAGCGCATACGCTAGTCTACTCCGGAGTATCGATGCCCTGTCTCGATAATCCCACGACTAGGGACGTGTATAAGGATATGCTTGTAGATTACCCAGCCCCCACGAGTGTGACTGCCATCACAACGCTGGTAATCAAGCAAAGATCCTAAGGGCTCCACTAATGTGTATAGATAATATGCTAAAAGAAACACATGTACACATTAAAGTAGAAACAAACCAAGTAGCATACTACCATTTTGAGCAAGATTGTATATACAACTGCGAATATCCCAAGCTTCCATTAAGTAATATACAAACTAGTATGATACAGTAATGGCCTCTAGGGCATATACACTAACAATGTGCACATTGTGTATATGATATAGTTTTGTGCACTAGTTTGTATCATGTTTGATGATACATGCAGACTTGGGTGTGTGTGTGTGCTTTAAACTATGATTAGGTTAATGGTTAGGGTTTTTTTTTTATTTATTTATTCTTTCTGGAAAGGATAAAATGGTGGTTTTCTTTTCTTTCTTTGCTTGAAGCTTCTTGAAGCTTCAAAGCATCTTTGAAAGTCTACCATTTTGTCTTTATCCCTTAACCAAACCATTCAACTAAACTATAGTTTATTCTCTACACTAAACCATGGTTGCTAAAATGATAAGAATCACTTTATTTTCTTTTTCCATAATTCTTATCATATTCTTTTTCTTCTTCATCATCTTCTTCAAGAAGAAGAAACCATTCTAGCTTCAATGGTGCCTTGAGAAAAAGAGTGAGAAATCCAATTCTAAAGTGAACCCATTTCCTATTTCTTCATCCTCTACCACTTGCCATGTAGTATAGGGTGTTTTCTTCACACGTTTCATGACTTGGTGAAGTTGGAGCTTGATCTTGAGTTGCCTCGACGTAGATCATCTTCGGCATCGAAGTCGACGACCTAGCCCGATCATTTCTTCGACGAAACCATCGCTAGAGTCCGGGATCCGATGATCGCAGCGGAGGGACGTCAACACGGAGCTATGGAGGTGGAGGACCGGATCTACAAAGGTTGTATTTTCCGTTCACTCTTAGTTAAGTTGTTAACTTATATTGTTTCGCCTATACCTCTAGTCACGATCTAGCTTAGGGTTACTTGGCACATAGAAATTTTTTGAATTGGCCATGTTTGATCACTTGATGAACCTCATGGGTGTGCCTAGGAACCATACAGTGGTATCAGAGCCTAGCTAGAGCCTTAGGCGATGAGTAGACGATGTTTTAAGTCCGATCGAAACACGAAACCCTAATCCGACCCCTTCTCTGTACATTTTTTCAAAACAGGGTTTTTTCCAAATTAAAAATATGCAGAAAAATCAGCAGGGATTTTTAGGGATTACTGTGCTGCATGTGCGCCTGATTCTATTAAAGCGCGGCGGAACCGCGGCACAAGCATGGCTCGTGCGGCGGTTCCGCGGTCATGTAGTCGCTTCATTCATTTCTGTTTGCACAGTAATTTCTTTATTTTAGTCCTGAGTTTTCTGGGAATTTTTAATTTGCACTCAAGAGTTGAGTTTTTTGGGTTGTATTGGGAGTTCGTAGATTCGATCGGATTATCAAACTTTGTCTATGTGTTTTTCCGGGTATTTTTAGAGCATGTTAAAAAGTTCGACCGGATATAAATACCCACTTTTCCCCCTACCGGAAAACTTCCAATTGTTGGATTTTTCCGTAGTTTAATGACGTTCCAAGTAGTGCAAGTAACGTGATGGTCCCTCTAGAAGACAACAAACCTTAACTCGATTATGTGACCGTCTTGAACCGCCCTTTGAACCTTAGGGTTTGGGGCGGTACGACGTGCCACATGTGAGGCGTTGGCTTGACCCTTCTACGGCTGGACCGTTGGTACTGTGGCATGAAGTGAATGTTCTTAAAACCTATTTCATGTATTGAGCTGTTTCGGGAAAACTTGGGTGTTTGGATATTCGATCGGAAAGTTTAACATTTTCTATTTATCTGGAATGGGATACAATATTTGGAATTCATAAGTAGTTATGAGATAACTAATATGAATGTTATAAACATAGCACTTTAGTCTCACTTGATCGGTTGCCACGGGATTTTGATGTGATCAAAAGTCCGTCGCAATTATGTAGCGTACGCGGATACTCGCCGGTAAACTTAATAGATAGCTACGCCCTATAGCCCCGACCAAGTGACTGTAGGAGAACTCCGTCGCTGAAAGCATCCGTTCTGGTGCTCACGGCAGCGGTGTTCCGCCTTAGTGCACTTCGTCGACGGTATCGGGGGTGCGGCCGTCTACTAAAGTTTGCGACGAGCATTCGGTCAGGATGCCGGGAATCTTGTTGAATTGCCCGACTAGATATTGAAAAGAGTTTTCGATAAATGAGACTAAAATGCGGGGTTTATAATTGTTAGGCATGTGATGTCTAAGGAATTCATTTGATTAGGCATGCGATGTCTAAAGAGGTTGCGGATTCCAACTGTTGTAGTTTTATACTTTCTTTTCTGCGACCGTAAGTGTAATACGTGATATCGCCAGTTTCGTTGCTATATGTCAACGACAATTGGGATGCGCATATTTACTTACGTTGATGACATGTGATGTTATGTGTTGCTGGATATGTTATATTGGATCGTCGTGTTTGAATAGCCGGGGGTTTTTTTTTTATGTGAGATGAGTGTTTTTCATTTTCATTCATGTAAAAACTTGTATGTAATATTCTTTTATTGGGGCACTTCCAGGTTGCGGAAGATGTCACCTTTTGTATATTATTTACTTTTCCGCACTAGGATAGACCCAAGGAGGAGGGCACAAGTAACCGGGTTCTGGAGTCCAGTGGGAGACCAACTCGAGGAGTCAAGTCCGAGTCTCCTAACTCTAGAATTGGTAGGGTTGCTTGCCGCTCTCGTAGGGGTCTAGGGGTGTGGGTTTGGCTATTCATCACGACCGTGGAATCCGTGTTTTATACTGGCTCGTATTCAAAACACGGACATCCTAGTATATCCAATATTTCATATGATATTTTCTGCCGCGTTATCTGTGATGTGATCATGTGATATGTTCTGTGATAAATACTGTATATGGTATATACGATATATTATATAGACGTTACTTATGTTTTACACCCGCGCTAGCCCTGCCCCGCTCTGCCGTTAGTTACCTAACCTAACGGTGCACGAGGGGACATCGAGGCGAATGCGGATGGCATAAGTGTACGTCGTATTTATCTGTGATGTTTAGGTTACTTAAATGATGGGACTTCATTAATATGATTAATGAAATAAAAGAAACCTAATGATGTTGTGGAATCGAATTTTAAAAATAAAACAGGTAGCTACAGTTCTTGCTTTGCATCACGGTGTTCTTTGTAGAACATCCTGCACCTTATTCGATGAGGAAAGGACCGAGATCTCTTCACCGGGAGTGACTCCTTTAGCAATAACTGGCAAATGCTACAACTCTCGGTTTGCCTTTTGATTGCTTCTATAGTTTCTGCTTTGCACAGTGATATATATGATATATCCCGCACCTCATTCGACGAGGAAAGAGCCGACGATCCCTTCACCGGGAGTGACCCCTTTAGCAAAACTAGAAAAGCCTCAAAAACACTCCATTTTAAATTCATTTGATTCTACGACGATATCAAGTTCATTACGCAATAGGTTTTCAGAAAAACCTGTCGTAGCCCTCCGTCATTTCAGATAAGTACTAGTTAGTATTCGTGCTGCGGTAGTTTGGCATGCGTCAAGGCGTAGTGTACGGTAGCTAACTAGTGCTTATCTGCTAGCATACGATGCGATTGGATTAGGGTATTCGTACGGCGTTGTTTGGCATGCGTCAAGGGTCGTGCGGATGGGTTTAATTCAATCAAGAAATGTACGGGTTGAACTTGACTAGCGGACTATGGGTTGTTTGGCATGCGTCAAGGTCATAGCACGCTAGGGGCAAAATATTATCGGGAATTTCAAGTGTTGAAATTTGCAATGAGATTGCATACCTTCTATGAGATAGTTAGATCCCGATACCCGCTGCGAGTAAGAGTTACTCCTGGGAGAGTTTTACACATTACAATTAGCCGATCAAGTAGGTGTCTAGAAAGGTGTCAACGGGGTTACGCCTCTGGAAAAACGAGGTTTACATTAATTAGGTTCGTGCGAAAGCACGGGGGACCTCCCTCAAAGTACCGACACTGGCCTGGCTGAAAGATTGGCGAACTTATAGCGTGTAATTAATCCCGGCTAGTCTTTCAATTTAGGGTTTGAAGGAAGATTTGATAAAAACAGTGGGAGCTATCCTGATTAGATAAAATAATAACCAATCTATTCTTGCAAGAGCGCACGCTGAGTGTTTTCTTCTCTCTCTCTCCAGGTAGCGACCATATCACGCCTTAATCAAGATAATAATATGGATGTATTGACCGAACCCGCTTGTTATACTGAGCTGGGAACGTTGGTCCCGCTCCAACTTATAATTGTTATAAGACAGAACCGGAAATAGGGGAATACCAGGATTCCCATGCCGCCCAAACGAAGAAAGTGCATATGATGCATCTCCTTCGGGTGTGTTCGTTACACAGAACTGTTTCTCAGTATCCTCTGCGTCCTGGGTATCTGATACCGGAACAGGATCCCAGATATGTAATCTGTTACATAGGGCTACAGAAAGGCAGAGAACTGAGAACGGGTGATAAGTTTAATGAGACAGAAAACGGGGCAAGTGTTGCGGCCAAGTCTGTTGGTCCCTGTCACCCTGTATTACCAATACATTAATTCTGAACAAATGCTATTAGATACCGAACCTGATATACAAAATCATATCAGTCTCTTTATTAGTAAAGAAGGATATAATTTTGTATTGCTGGATATTGTTTTGAACATTTCCTATATCAAAAGTTGATCGGTTCAGGCACGTTATCTAAAAGCTTTGACGTTCTAAATCAAACTACAGTTCCTAGTATACGAAACACACACAAGAGGAAGAGTTCAGAAATGAACGAATTCTTCTTAAGGTATTGAAGACTAGGTCATATCAATGCGACCCGACTGGCTGAAGTTACATTTAGATGCATATTTAAATCAGCTTGAATTTACATCTTGTGAAACTTGCCAGTCATGTCACAAAGATAAAATGACCATATCTCTGTTTGCTGGAAACAGAGAAAGAGTTAGTGAACTCTTGGGATGATACATGTTGATGTATGAAGGTCCCCTATCTACATATGCCAAGACCGGTTCTTTGTACTTCATTATATTCTCTGATGATCTCTTTAGATTCAGACATATGTTCCTGTTGAAACACAAGTCCGAACCTTTTGAGATATTCGTAGAATATAAGTTAGAAGTAGAGAACCAAAACGGGTATAAGTATTATGTCCTTTGATGTGATCAAGGAGGAGAATACTTGAGCACGGAATTCTTGGACTTTTCTAAAGGAGAATGAGATTCTCTCTCAGCATTACTGTTAGTTGTATGTATGCCCTAGAGGCCAGTATTGTACAGATGATGTATATTATATTGGATGCTTGGACATATATAGAGATGACTTTCTTGCTCGACATGATAGTATGCTATCTGGTTGCTCTTTATCTTAACATGTATACTAGTCTCTTTATACTGTCTTATAGTTACATGTTGGTAAAGCCCTTAGGATTTGTACTTGACTACATGGACTATGATGCAGATCATACTAGTGGGGACATGGTAGTCCATAAGTACATCCTTCAAGGTCCCTAGTCGTGGGTGTATCGAGACGGGGCATCGATATACCAGTGTAGACTAGCGTATACGCTTCTCGACCCATGTGATGGGCGATGGATGATCCCATATCCATTGGTGTTTGACATCAGAGATGGTATACGGGTGCTCAGTGGAGACTGAGTACACTGGACGGACTCGCCAAGAACTCCCAGATGGTATTATACCTCACGTCAGATGGCAGTTCTCAGGTGACACTTGTACAGGTTAGTCTGTAGACCCGAGATCGTCATAGAGTCTTGTGTGATTCCTACTGTGCTTTGATCTCCACCTTACCACGTCCATGAGGGCGTGCAAAACGGTGGTCTTTGGGCACAGTCCCGAGTCACATGGAGGCAATGAGCGATAGGAGGGGTTTCGTCTCTCCCGGTATTGGGGGTTGATGTTGCGCAGTGCTCGATTGGCCGTAGCAGGGAAGTCCCTGGCCAGGGCTGATCAGAGATTTGCTGGTAAGTGTTACCAGTAGTTTCTCGACCCGTTATGAGCCTCACATCGGCACGACTTATCGGGTTATTGGGGTCTGACGTTTACCACCCCTAGACTTGATATGCGACATATCAGACGAAGAGACCGGGCTGTATGGTAAGTGTTACTGGTCGGATTCGCAGGAGTGTGAGCGGGCTAGCTCGTCGATCTTCTGATCGCTCAATACCCGGGTGGCCGTTACGTTTAGCAGACCGCTTGCGGCTTGTGGGTGCTTGATATGATCATCATCTGCTACCGGCGTATTGACGAGTCTTTAGAGTCCTACACAGAGGTTTCCTAGCTCAAGCGAAACGAAATAGGAGTGCATATGAGATATGTGCGGGACCGAGAATAATGCGTGTATGTGATACCGTATTTGATTCTCGCGATTAATGTTTCGATTGGTTGTATGAGATATGACCTAGTTATCGAATCATTGATTCGATAAATCGATGCATTGAATATTAGTCGGTTATGTGCGACATGACCGGATCATTGAATCAAGTGTTGATTTAATGATTTAATGTATAATTATATATTTGATATATTACTTTGCATTAACTAGTATTGGTTCATTTTAAACGGATTTTTCTCACTTGATTTACACATTGTATATGTGATATACTTTTGTGCACATATTTGTATCATGTTTGATGATACTTGATCATATGGTTAAGTGTATAGAATTAAACCATAGTTAACTTGAGATTAGGGTTTTGATTATGCATTTATTCATTTATTTGTTTATTCATTTATTTGGATAAACTTTAAGATGAAAATGGTGGCAATTTTTGTTTCATATTGAAGCTTCATGAAGCTTTGACTTTGCTAACCATTCTTGTCTTCATGCTTAACCCTAACCCACTCAAATGACCATGGTTTATTCTCTACACTTAACCCTAGTTGAAGTTATGATAAGTTTGTATTTTCTTTTCATTTTAAAAAGAGAACTTATCATAACTAGCTTCATCTTCTTCTTCTTCAAAAAGGAAAAAGCTTGCTACTTTAATGGCAACTTGAGTTCTAGTGAGATAAATCCAATTCTAAAGTGAACCCACCTCCTATTTCTTCACCCTCTACCTCTTGCTAAGTTGTTTTGGGTGTTTTCTTTACATGTTTCACAACTTTGTGAAGTCGGAGCTTGAACTAGTGTAACCTCGACGTAGATCGTCTTTGACACGAAGCCGACGACCTAGCTCGCCCGTTTCTCCGATGAAGCCGACGATTGGGTTCGGGATTCATGATGGACAGCGAGAGGACACCCACATGGAGCTAAGGAAGTAGAAATCCGGATCTACAAAGGTTGTAGCTTTTCACTTCTAGTTAAATAGTTAACTAGTTTATCTTTTTGCCTAAACATCTAGTAAACGATCCGCATTAGGGTTTCTCGGCACCCATATTTTTTGAAATTGGCATGATCGATGCCTTGTGAGACTTCATTAGAGTGCCTAGGAACCCTACAGTGGTATCAGAGCCTAGCTAGAGCCTTAGGCGAAGTCTAGACGCGATTTGAAGCCCGAACGAACTCGAAACCCTAAACTTAACATGCTCTCTGTACATTTTCTAAAATCTGGGATTTTTCAAGATTAAAAATGCCTAAAAAATTCAGCAGGAATATCTAAGAATTATGGTGAAACACGAGCTCATGAACCTTCCATACAGCCGCGGAAACGCGGCAGAAGCATGGCTTCTGCCGCGGTTCCGCCGCCAACTGTTCACATTACCCAATACTGTTTGCACAGTAATTCTTCATTTCTGGTGCTGAGTTTTATGGGAATTTTTAATAATTATTCAAGAGTTGAATTTTCTGGGATGCTTTGTGGATTCGGTGTTTCGATCGGGGTATCAAATTTCGTCTTTGTGGCTTTCCGGATAAATTTTAGAATATGTTAAAAAGTTCGACCGGATATAAATACCCAACTTTTTCCCTGTCGGGAAATTTCCAAGTGTTGGATTTTTTCCGTAGTTTAACGACGTTCTAAGTAGTGCAAGTAACGCGATGGACCCTCTAGAAGACAACAAACCTTAACTCGATTATGTGACCGTCTTGAACTGCCCTTTGAACCTTCGGGTTTGGGGCAGTACAGCATGCCACATGTGAGGCGTTGGCTTGACCCTTCTACGGCTGGACCGTTGGTACTGAGGCACGAACTGAATGTTGCTAGACTTATTTCATGTGTTGGACTGTATCGGGAAAACTTGGGTATTCGACTGTTCGATCGGAAAGTTTAATATTTTCTGTTTATCTGGAATGTGATACAATAATTGGAATTCACAAACAGTTATGAGATAACTGAATGAATGTTATAAATTTAGCAGTTTAGTCCCATATGATATTGAAAAGAGTTTTCGATAATGAGACTAAAATGCGGGATTTATATCTGTTAGGCATGTGATGTCTAAGTATTTCATTTGATTAGGCATGCGATGTCTAAAGTAGTTGCGGATTCCAGTTGTTGTAGTTTTACACTTTCTTTTCTGTGACCGTAAGTGTAGTATGTTCATATCGCCGGTTTCGTTGCTATACGTCAACGACAATTGGGGTATGCATACTTACTTACGTTGATGACATGTGATGTTATGGGTTGCTGGATATGTTATATTGGATTGTCGTGTTCGAATAGCCGGGGTTTTTTTTATGTGAGATGAGTGATTTTCATTTTCTTTCATGTAAAAACTTGTATGTAATATTCTTTTATTTGGGGCACTTCCAGGTAGCGGAAGCTGTCACCTTTTGTATATTATTTACATTTCCGCATTAGGATAGACCCAAGGAGGGGAGCACAAGTAACCGGGTTCTGGGGTCCAGTGGGAGACCAACTCGAGGAGTCGAGTCCGGGTTTCATAACCCTAGAATTGGCAGGGTTGCTTGCCGCTCTCGTAGGGGTCTAGGGGTGTGGGATTGGCTATTCATCACGACCGTGGAATCCGTGTTTTATACTGGCTCGTATTGAAAACACGGACGTCCTAGTATATCCAATATTTCATATGTTTCTTCTGCTGCGATATCTATGATGTGATCATGTGATGTTCTGTGATGGATATAGTATATATGATATATTATATAGACGTTACTTATGTTTTACACCCGCGCTAGCCCTGCCCTGCTCTGTCGTTAGTTACCTAACCTAACGGTGCACGAGGGGACATCGAGGCGAATGCGGATGGCATAAGTGTACGTCATATCTATCTGTGATGTTTAGGTACTTAAATGATGGGACTTCATTAATGTGATTAATGAAAGAAAAGAAATCTAAGATGTTGTAGAATCAGATTTTAAACAAAACAGGTAGCTACAGTTCTTGCTTTGCATAGCGGTATATATGATATACCCTGCACCTTATTCGATGAGGAAAGGACCGAGATCCCTTCACCGGGAGTGACTCCTTTAGCAATAACTGGCAGATGCTACACACTCGGTTTGGCTTTGATTGCTTTTAAGAGTTTTTGCTTTGCACAGTGATATATATGATATATCCCGCACCTCATTCGACGAGGAAAGGGCCGACGATCCCTTCACCGGGAGTGACCCCTTTAGCAAAACTAGAAAAGCCTCAAAATCATTCCATTTTAAAACTTCATTTGATTCTACAACGATATCAAGTTCATTACGCAATAGGTTTTCAGAAAAACCTGACGTAGCCCTCCGTCATTTCAGATAAGTACTAGTTAGTATTCGTGCTACGTTTGTTGACTATGTTAAGGCGTAGTGTGCGGTAGCTAATTAGTGCTTATCTGTATAAGCATATGATGCGATTGAATTAGGGTAGTCGTGCGACTTTGTTGACTATGTTAAGGGTCGTGCGGGTGGGTTTAATTCAATCGGGAAATGACGGGTTGAACTTGACTAGCACTTATGATTTGTTGACCATGTTAAGGTCATATAGCTGCTAGGGGCAAAAGATTATCGGGAATTTCAAGTGTTGAGATTTGCAATGAGATTGCATACCTTCTATGAGATAGTTGGATCCCGAAACCCACTGCGAGTAAGAGTTACTCCTGGGAGAGTTTTACACATTGCAATTAGCCGATCAAGTAGGTGTCTAGAAAGGTGTCAACGGGGTTACGCCTCTGGAAAAACGAGGTTTACAGTAATTAGGTTCGTGCGAAAGCACGGGGGACTTCCCTCAAAGTACCGACACTGGCCTGGCTGAAAGATTGGCGAACTTGTAGTGTGTAATTAATCCCGGCTAGTCTTTCCTTTTAGGGTTTGAAGGAAGATTTGATAAAAACAGTGGGAGCCATCCTGATTAGATAAGATAATAACCAATCTGATCTTGCACGAGCTTACGCTAAAGTGTTTTCTTCTCTCTCTCTCCAGGTAGCGACCATTTCATGCCTTAATAAAGATAATAATATGGATGTATTGACCGAACCCGCATGTTATACTGTGCTGGGGAACGTTGGTTCCGTTCTTACCTATAAGAGTTATAGGACTGAACAGGATATAGGGGAATACCAGGATTCCCATGCCACCCGAATGAAGAAAGTACATGTTGATGCATTTTCTTCGGGTGTGTTCGTTACAGAGAACTGTTTCTCCATTTGCTCCACGTCCTGGGTATTAGATACCGGGTCAGGATCCCATATATGTAATCAGTTACATGGGCTTAGGAAAGGTAGAGAACTTGGAGAAGGTGATAAAGACATTAGAGTTGGAAATGGTGCAATTGTTGCAGCTAAAACTGTCGGGGAATATCACCTTGTATTACCAACTGGTAATACATTGGTTCTGAACGAATGCTATTACATGCCGAACCTGATATGCAACATTATATCAGTTTCTTTGCTAAGTAAAGAAGGATATAATTTTGTATTACAGGACAATGTTATGAACATTTTCCATAACCAAAAGTTGGTTGGATCAGGCACGTTGTGCAATGGCATTTATGTTCTAAACCAATCAACAGTTCTGAGTATAACAAACACACACAAGAGGAAGAGTTCAGAACTGAACGATTCTTTCTTGTGGCATTGTAGACTAGGTCACATCAATGCGACACGACTGGCTAAGTTGCATAAAGATGGATATTTGAAACCTTTCGAATTTTCATCTTATGACACTTGCCAGTCATGTCTCAAAGGCAAGATGACCAAAACTCCGTTTACGGGACACGGAGAAAGAGTTACCGAACTCTTGGGACTGATACATAGTGATGTATGTGGTCCCATGTCTACACATGCCAGGGATGGTTCTTCGTACTTCATTACATTCACTGACGATCTCTCTAGATTCGGATATGTGTTCCTGATGAAACACAAATCAGAAGCTTTTGAGAAATTTAGAGAATATAAACAAGAAGTCGAGAACCAAACCGGAAAAAGTATTAAAATCCTTCGATCTGATCGAGGAGGTGAATACTTGAGCAATGAATTCCTGGACTTCCTAAAAGAGAATGGGATTCTCTCTCAGCTGACTCCTCCATATACACCACAACACAACGGTGTATCTGAACGGAGGAACAACACCCTATTAGATATGGTGCGCTCTATGATGAGCACAGCTGAGTTACCTATTTCCTTCTGGGGATATGCGCTGGAGACAGCAGCATACCTATTGAATCAAGTTCCATCTAAATCTGTACCTACCACACCATATGAGATATGGAGTGGGAAGAGACCATATTTTAAACGAGTTAAAATATGGGGTTGTTCGGCCTATGTCAAAAGACAAAATCCAGACAAACTCGAGGCACGGTCAGTTCTTTGCAAGTTTGTGGGATATCCTAAGAATTCCCAAGGATATGTTTTCTACCATGCTGAAGAACAAAAAGTGTTTATTTCTCAATATGCCACCTTTTTAGAAAAGGAATTTCTTGAAAAAGAAATTAGTGGCAAAGTGGTAGAGCTGGAAGAGGTTCCGGATACACAAACAGTAACTGAAGATTTAGTGGAACCAGAAGATTCAGTAGCTCCCAATGAACCTCAGCCTCTCCGCCGATCTAGTAGGGTTCCTCGCCACCCTGCGAGATACTACGGTTTTCTCATGGATGGTGGGAGCGAGGATTGCATCATGGAGGATGATGACCCAACTAGCTTCGAGCAGGCCATCACGAGTAGGGACTCAGTGAAATGGCTGGATGCAATGCGGTCCGAGATGGAATCCATGTACACCAACAAAGTATGGACTTTGGAAGTTGCTCCTGAAGGGGTAAAACCCATTGGGAGCAAATGGATCTTCAAGAAGAAACTTGGTGTAGATGGGAAAGTGGAGACTTTCAAAGCTAGACTTGTAGCAAAGGGTTTTCGTCAAAGACCAGGTGTGGACTATGACGAAACCTTTTCTCCAGTGGCTATGCTTAAATCCATCCGGATCATGCTTGCCATCGCTGCATATCATGATTACGAAATCTGGCAAATGGATGTTAAGACCGCCTTTCTAAACGGTGATTTAGAAGAGTGCGTGTACATGACTCAGCCAGAGGGCTTCGTAGACAGTGGGAGCAGCGGAAAGGTGTGCAAGTTGCTTAAATCCATTTATGGATTAAAGCAAGCATCGCGGAGTTGGAACATCTGCTTTGACGTCGTTATCAAAGAGTTTGATTTCGTCAAAAATCCAGATGAACCTTGTATTTACAAGAAGGTGGCAGAGAGTAAGGTTGTATTCCTCGTATTGTACGTGGACGACATACTCTTGATAGGAAATGACATTCTTATGCTGCAATCGGTCAAGCTCTTCTTATCACATAGATTCTCAATGAAAGATCTTGGTGATGCCTCCTGCATATTGGGAATCAGGATCTATAGAGATAGATCCAAACGGATTTTGGGATTGTCCCAATCCAGGTACATTGACACCATACTAAAGAGGTTTAGTATGGAAGAGTCCAAGCGTGGGAACTTGCCCACGATCTCTGGAGTCACTCTCTCCAAAGAGATGTCTCCCAAGACTGATTTGGAGAGAGCTCGCATGCAAGGGATACCCTATGCTTCGGCAGTAGGCTCTATCATGTATGCGATGCTATGTACCAGACCCGATGTAGCATACTCACTAAGTATAGTGAGCAGGTATCAAGCTGATCCTGGAGAGAGTCACTGGACAGCTGTGAAGAGCATTCTCAAGTACTTGCGAAGGACTAGAGATATGTTCTTGGTGTATGGTAACGGAGAGCTCCAAGTGGAGTCCTTTACCGATTCGAGCTTCCAGAGTGATAAGGACGACTCTAAGTCGCAGTCGGGCTTTGTCTTTACCCTTTACGGAGGGGCGGTTAGCTGGAAGAGTTCCAAGCAGGAAACCGTGGCAGACTCGACGATGGAGGCTGAATACATCGCTGCCAACGATGCTGCTAAAGAAGCTGTTTGGATCAAGAAGTTCATTACTGAACTTGGAGTGGTTCCATCCATTGAGCATCCAATACCTTTGTATTGCGATAACAATGGAGCGGTGGCCTTAGCCAAGGAACCCAGGTCCCATCAGCGATCCAGGCATATTCTGAGGCGGTATCACCTGATCCGGGAGATAGTTGATCGCCGGGAGATCGAGGTCAGGAGGGTTGACACGAAGAATAACACGGCGGATCCACTCACGAAGGCCATTCCCCAGATACAGTTTGAGAGACTCTTCGGGATGCTCGGTATGCGATACTACAGCAGCTGGCCCTAGTGCAAGTGGGAGATTGTTAGTTGTATGTATGCCCTAGAGGCCAGTATTGTACAGATGATGTATATTATATTGGATGCTTGGACATATATAGAGATGACTTTCTTGCTCGACATGATAGTATGCTATCTGGTTGCTCTTTATCTTAACATGTATACTAGTCTCTTTATACTGTCTTATAGTTACATGTTGGTAAAGCCCTTAGGATTTGTACTTGATTACCTGGACTATGATGCAGATCATACTAGTGGGGACATGGTAGTCCATAAGTACATCTTTCAAGGTCCCTAGTCGTGGGTGTATTGAGACGGGGCATCGATATACCAGTGTAGACTAGCGTATACGCTTCTCGACCCATGTGATGGGCGATGGATGATCCCATATCCATTGGTGTTTGACATCAGAGATGGTATACGGGTGCTCAGTGGAGACTGAGTACACTGGACGGACTCGCCGAGAACTCCCAGATGGTATTATACCTCACGTCAGATG
Organism: Agapanthus africanus; assembly: GCA_030015575.1. Taxonomy (NCBI): domain Eukaryota; kingdom Viridiplantae; phylum Streptophyta; class Magnoliopsida; order Asparagales; family Amaryllidaceae; genus Agapanthus; species Agapanthus africanus. Next base: position 261,905,812 of record CM057349.1, on the reverse strand, counting down.
GCAGTTCTCAGGTGACACTTGTACAGGTTAGTCTGTAGACCCGAGATCGTCATAGAGACTTGTGTGATTCCCACTGTGCTTTGATCTCCACCTTACCACGTCTATGAGGGCGTGCAAAACGGTGGTCTTTGGGCACAGTCCCGAGTCACATGGAGGCAATGAGCGATAGGAGGGGTTTCGTCTCTCCCGGTATTGGGGGTTGATGTTGCGCAGTGCTCGATTGGCCGTAGCAGGGAAGTCCCTGGCCAGGGCTGATCAGAGATTTGCTGGTAAGTGTTACCAGTAGTTTCTCGACCCGTTATGAGCCTCACATCGGCACGACTTATCGGGTTAATTGGGTCTGACGTTTACCACCCCTAGACTTGATATGCGACATATCAGACGAAGAGACCGGACTGTATGGTAAGTGTTACTGGTCGGATTCGCAGGAGTGTGAGCGGGCTAGCTCGTCGATCTTCTGATCGCTCAATACCCGGGTGGCCGTTACGTTTAGCAGACCGCTTGCGGCTTGTGGGTGCTTGATATGATCATCATCTGCTACCGGCGTATTGACGAGTCTTTAGAGTCCTACACAGAGGTTTCCTAGCTCAAGCGAAACGAAATAGGAGTGCATATGAGATATGTGCGGGACCGAGAATAATGCGTGTATGTGATACCGTATTTGATTCTCGCGATTAATGTTTCGATTGGTTGTATGAGATATGACCTATTTATCGAATCATTGATTCGATAAATCGATGCATTGAATACTAGTCGGTTATGTGCGACATGACCGGATCATTGAATCAAGTGTTGATTTAATGATTTAATGTATAATTATATATTTGATATATTACTTTGCATTAACTAGTATTGGTTCATTTTAAACGGATTTTTCTCACTTGATTTACACATTGTATATGTGATATACTTTTGTGCACATATTTGTATCATGTTTGATGATACTTGATCATATGGTTAAGTGTATAGAATTAAACCATAGTTAACTTGAGATTAGGGTTTTGATTATGCATTTATTCATTTATTTGTTTATTCATTTATTTGGATAAACTTTAAGATGAAAATGGTGGCAATTTTTGTTTCATATTGAAGCTTCATGAAGCTTTGACTTTGCTAACCATTCTTGTCTTCATGCTTAACCCTAACCCACTCAAATGACCATGGTTTATTCTCTACACTTAACCCTAGTTGAAGTTATGATAAGTTTGTATTTTCTTTTCATTTTAAAAAGAGAACTTATCATAACTAGCTTCATCTTCTTCTTCTTCAAAAAGGAAAAAGCTTGCTACTTTAATGGCAACTTGAGTTCTAGTGAGATAAATCCAATTCTAAAGTGAACCCACCTCCTATTTCTTCACCCTCTACCTCTTGCCAAGTTGTTTTGGGTGTTTTCTTCACAAGTTTCACAACTTTGTGAAGTCGGAGCTTGAACTAGTGCAACCTCGACGTAGATCGTCTTTGACACGAAGCCGACGACCTAGCTCGCCCGTTTCTCCGATGAAGCCGACGATTGGGTTCGGGATTCATGATGGAAAGCGAGAGGACACCCACGTGGAGCTAAGGAAGTGGAAATCCGGATCTACAAAGGTTGTAGCTTTTCACTTCTAGTTAAATAGTTAACTAGTTTATCTTTTTGCCTAAACATCTAGTAAACGATCCGCATTAGGGTTTCTCGGCACCCATATTTTTTGAAATTGGCATAATCGATGCCTTGTGAGACTTCATTAGAGTGCCTAGGAACCCTACAATTACTCCTCCGTATACACCACAACACGTCGGTGTATCGGGGCGGAGCAATCACACTCTATATGATAAGGTGTGCTCTATGATGAGTACTACTGAGTAACCTATTTCCTTTTTGGGAGTTATGCACTTGAGAAGCTGCATACCTATTGAATAGGATTCCAATCAAATCAATTGCCTACCACTTCATATGTGATATGGAAAAGGAAGAGTCCATATCTTAAGTTTGTTAGGATTTAGGGTTGTCCGGCCTATGTCTAAAAGCAAAATCCGGACCAGCTCGAGGCAAGGTCAGTTATGTAGAACTGGAAAAGTTCCAGCTATACAAACTGCTGCAGATGATTTGGTAGAACCAAAGGATTCAATAGATAACCAACGAACCTCAGCCTCTCCGCCGATCTAGTAGGGTTCCTCACCCACCTGAGAGATACTTTGGTTTCTCTATGACAGTGGGAGCGAGGATTACATCATGAGATGATGACCCAACTAGTTTCGAGCAGGCCATCAGGAGTGGGACTCTGTAAGAATGGCTGGATGCTTAGCGATCTGAGATGGAATCCATGTACACCAACAAAGTATGGACTTTGGTTGCTATATCTGAAGGGTTAAATCCCCATCAGGAGCAAGTATATCTTGAGAAGATTACTTGGTGTACATGGAAAGGTTGAGACTTTCAAAGCTAGACTTGTTAAAGGTTTGCATCATTGACCAGGTATGGATTTTGTTGAAACCTTTTCTAAGTAGTTATGCTTAAGTCTATCCAGATCCTACTTGCCACGGCTACATACCATGACTACGATATCTGGCGGTTGGGTGTCATGACTGCACTTCTAAATGATATTTTAGAAGAGAGAGTCTATAAGTACACAGTCAGAGGGCTTCGTAGACAGTGGGAGCAGCGGAAATGTGTACAAGATGCTTTATAGGATAAAGCAGGCATCGCGGAGTTGGAACATCTGTTTTGATGTAGTAGTCAAATAGTTTGACTTCATCAAAATGGTAGATGAACCTTGTATATACAAAAAGGTAGTAGGGAGTATGGTGGTGATCCTCGTAGAGTACGTGGATGACATACTCTTGATAAGAAAGGAGTTTCCTATGCTAAGCTCGGCCAATCTCCGCTTATCACAATGATTCTCCATATAGGATCAAAGTGATACCTCATAAATCCTGGGTTTTGGATCTATGAGATAGATCTAATTGGATGCTAGGATACTCACTAGTTGTAGTGAGATGGTATCAGTTGATCCTGGGGAGAATCACTGGAAAGGTTCCAGAGTGATAAGGACGACTGAAAGTCAGTCACAGGCATTGTCTTTACCCTCAGTAAAGGGACGGTATGTTGGAAGAGTTCCAAGTTAGATACCGTGGCAAACTAGACGATAAAGGCTGGATACACCGCTACTTAAGATGCTATCAAAGAGGCAGCCTGGATATATATTTGTTCACGAGATGAACTTTGTTCCTCCCATTGTGTGACAATGGCGTTGTGGCTTATGCCAAGGAACGTCCGTCCCATCAGTGATCCAGACATATTCTAAGGCAGTATCACCTGATCATGGAGATGGTTGATCTCCAGGGTGATCGAGGTAAGGAGAGTTGACTCAGAGGACAGTACGGCGGATCCACTTACAAAGGCCTTTTCCCAGAGAGAGACTTTTATGGGATGGTTGAGTATGAGATACTACAACCACTGCTATCAGATGGCCCTAGTGCAAGTGGGAGATTGTTAGTTATATGTATGCCCTAGAGGCCATTACTATACATAGGATGTATATTGTAGTGGATTCTTGGACATATATAGGGAGGACTTTCTTGCTCGACATGATAGTATGCTATCTGGTTGCACTTTTCCTTAACGTATACACTAATTGTCTCTCTGTTACATGTTGGTAAAGCCCTTAGGATGTGTACTTGACTACCTGGACTATGATGCAGATCATACTAGTGGGGACATGGTAGTCCATAAGTACATCCTTCAAGATCCCTAGTCGTGGGTGTATCGAGACGGGGCATCGATATACCAGAGTAGACTAGCGTATACCTTCTCGACCTATACAGATGGGCGATGGATGATCCCATATCCATTGGTGTTTGACATCAGAGATGATATACGGGTGCTCAGTGGAGACTGGGTACACTGGACGGACTCGCCGAGAACTCCCAGATGGTATTATACCTTACGTCAGATGGCAGTTCTCTGGTGACACTGGTACAGGTTAGTCTGTAGACCCGAGATCGTCATAGAGTCTTGTGTGATTCCCACCGTGCTTTGATTTCCACCTTACCACGTCCAAGAGGGCATGCAAAACGGTGGTTTTTGGATACAGTCCCGATTCACATGGAGGCAATGAGCGATAGGAGGGGATTCGTCTCTCCCGGTATAGGGGGTTGATGTTGCGCTGTGTTCGATTGGCTATAACCGGAAATCCCTGGCCACGGTTGCTGAGATTTACTGGTAAGTGTTACCAGTAGTTTCTCGAACTGTTATAGATCTCATATCGACACGACTTATCGAGCTATTGGGGTCTGACGTTTACCACCCCTAGGCAAGATATGCGACATATCAGACGATGAGACCGGACTGTACGGTAAGTGTTACTGGTTGGATTCACAGGAGTGTGAGCGGGCTTGCTCGTCGATCTTCTGATCACTCAATACCCGGGTGGCCGTTACGTTTAGCAGCCGCTTGCGGCTTGTGGGTGTTTGATATGATCATCACCTGCTGCCGGCGTATTGACGAGTCTTTAGAGTCCTACACAGAGGTTTCCTGGCTCAAGCGAAACGAAATAGGAGCGCATATGAGATATGTGTGGGACCGAGAATAATGCGTGTATGTGATACTGTATTCTATTCTCGCGATGAATGTATCGATTGGTTGTATGCGATATAACCTAGTTATCGAATCAAGGATTGATTCGATAAGTTGATACATCGGATATTAGTCGGTCATATGCGATATGACCGGATCGTTAAATCAAGTGTTGATTTAATGATTTAATGTATAATTATATATTTGATATATTACTTTGCATTAACTAGTATTTGTTCACTTAAGATGGATTTTCTCACTTGATGTGCACATTGTGTATATAATATAGTTTTATGCACTAGTTTGTATCATGTTTGATGATACATGCAGACTTGGGTGTATGTGTGTGCTTTAAACTATGATTAGGTTAATGGTTAGGGTTTGTTTTATTTATTTATTTATTTATTCTTTTTGGAAAGGATAAATTGGTGGTTTTCTTTTCTTTCTTTGCATGAAGCTTCTTGAAGCTTCAAAGCATCTTTGAAAGTCTACCATTTTGTCTTTATCCCTTAACCTAACCATTCAACTAAACTATAGTTTATTCTCTACACTAAACCATGGTTGCTAAAATGATAAGAATCACTTTATTTTCTTTTTCCATAATTCTTATCATATTCTTTTTCTTCTTCTTCTTCTTCTTCAAGAAGAAGAAACCATTCTAGCTTCAATGGTGCCTTTAGAAAAAGAGTGAGAAATCCAATTCTAAAGTGAACCCACTTCCTATTTCTTCATCCTTTACCACTTGCCATGTAGTATATGGTGTTTTCTTCACAAGTTTCATGACTTGGTGAAGTTGGAGCTTGATCTTGAGTTGCCTCGACGTAGATCATCTTCGGCATCGAAGTCGACGACCTAGCCCGATCATTTCTTCGACGAAACCATCGCTAGAGTCCGGGATCCGATGATCGCAGCGGAGGGACGTCAACACGGAGCTATGGAGGTGGAGGACCGGATCTACAAAGGTTGTATTTTCCGTTCACTCTTAGTTAAGTTGTTAACTTATATTTTTTCGCCTATACCTCTAGTCACGATCTTGCTTAGGGTTACTTGGCACATAGAAATTTTTTGAATTGGCCATGTTTGATCACTTGATGAACCTCATGGGTGTGCCTAGGAACCATACATAAAGTACAACCAGATAGCATACTATCATGTCGAGCAAGAAAGTCCTCCCTATATATGTCCCAGCATCCACTACAATACACATCGTATGTACAGTAATGGCCTCTAGGGCATACATATAACTAACAATCTCCCACTTGCACTAGGGCCATCTGTTGTGGTATCACATACCCAACAATTAGCTGTGGTTGAAGTATCTCATACTCAACCATACCATAAAAGCCTCTACTGGGGAAAAAGACCTTTGTGAGTGGATCCGCGCTGTTGTCCTCTGTGTCTACTCTCCTAACCTCGATCACCTTGGAGATCAACCATCTCCATGATCAGGTGATACTGCCTAAGAATTATATCTGGATTTCTGATGGGACGGGCGTTCCTAGGCAACAGCCACAACTCCATTGTCACACAATGGTAGGAACGAAGTTCATCTTATGAACATAATATCTATCCAGACTGCCTCTTTGGTAGCATCCTTAGTAACGATGTATTTTGCCTTTAATCGTCTAGTATGTCACGGTATCTAGCTTGGAACTCTTCCAACATACCGTCCCTTCACTGAGGGTAAAGACAATGCCTACGACTGACATTCAGTCGTCCTTATCACCTTGGAACCTTTCCAGTGATTCTCCCCAGGATCGATTGATACCTTCTCACTACAACTAGTGAGTTTCCTAACATCCAATTAGATCTATCTCATAGATTAAAACACAGGATTTAGGAGGTATCACTCTGATCCTATATGGAGAATCTTCGTGATAAGCGGAGATTGATCGAGCGTAGCATAGGAAACTACTTCCCTATCAAGAGTATGTCATCCACGTACTGTACGAGGATCACCACCATACTCCCTACTACCTTTTTGTATATACAAGGTTCATCTACCATTTTGATGAAGTCAAACTCTTTGACTACCACATCAAAACAGACGTTCCAACTCCGCGATGCCTGCTTTATCCTATAAAGCAACTTGTGCACGTTTCCGCTGCTCCCACTGTCTACGAAGCCCTCTGGCTGTGTACTTATAGACGCTCTCTTCTAAAACATCATTTAGAAAAACTGTCATGACACCCAACCACCAGATATCGTAATCATGGTATGCAGCCGTGGCAAGTAGGATCTGGATGGACTTAAGCATAGCTTTGAAAGTCTCAACTTTTCCATGTACACCAAGTAATCTTCTCAAGATATACTTGCTCCTGATGGGGATTTAACCCTTCAGATAAAGCAACCAAAGTCCATACTTTGTTGGTGTATAAAGATTCCATCTCAGATCGCTAAGCATCTAGCCATTCTTACAGAGTCCCACTCCTGATGGCCAGCTCGAAACTAGTTGGGTCATCATCTCATGATGCAATCCTCGCTCCCACTGTCATAGAAAAACCGAAGTATCTCTCAGGTGGGCGAGGAACCCTACTAGATCGGCGGAGAGGCTGAGGTTTGTTGGTTACTATTAAATCCTTTGGTCCTACCAAATCATCTGCTGTAGTTTGTATAGCTGGAACTCCTTCCAGTTCTACCTCATGACCACTAATTTTTCCACAAGAAATTCCCTTTCACAAAGGTGGCATGTTGAGAAATAAAACACTTTTGTTTCTCGGTTTGGTAGAAGATATTCCCTTGCGAATGCTTGGGATATCCAACAAACATCCACATAACTTACTTTACCTCCAGCTTGTCCGGATTTTGCTTTTCAGACATAGGCCGGACAACCCCAAATCTTAACATACTTAAGATATGGGCTCATCCCATTCCATATCACATATGAAGTGGTAGGCAACTGATTTGATTTGAACCCTATTCAATAGGTATGCAGCTTCTCAAGTGCATAACTCCCAAAAGGAAATAGGAAACTCAGTAGTACTCATCATAGAGCATACTATATCACATAGGGTGCTATTGCTCCGCCCCGATATACCATCATGCTATGGTGTATACGGAGGAGTAATGCTGAGAGAGAATCTCATTCTCCTTTAGAATAGTCCAGGAATTCCATGCTCAAGTATTCTCCTCCTTGATCACATCAAAGTACATAATACTTATACCCGTATTTTGGTTCTCTACTTCTATCTTATATTCTGTGAATATCTCAAAAGTTTCGGACTTGTGTTTCAACTGGAACATATGTCTGAATCTTGAGAGATTATCAGAGAATGTAATGAAGTACAAAGAACCGGTCTTGGCATGTGTAGATAGGGGACCTTACATACATCATCATGTATCAATCCCAAGAGTTCACTAACTCTTTCTCTATTTCCAATAAACAGAGCTATGGTCATCTTATCTTTGTGACATGACCAGCAAGTTTCACAAGATGTAAATTCAAACATATTTAAATATGCATCTAAATGTAACTTAGCTAGTCGGGTCGCATTGATATGACCTAGTCTACAATGCCTCAAGAAGGATTCGTTCATTTCTGAACTCTTCCTCTTTTGTGTGTTCTGTATACTAAGAACTGTAGTTTGATTTAGAGCATCAATGCTTTTAGATAACGTGCCTGAACCGATCAACTCTTGATATAGGAAATGTTCAAAACATTATCCAACAATACAAAATTATATCCTTTCTTTACTAATAATGAGACTGAGATGATGTTGTATATCAGGTTCGGTATCTAATAAATTCGTTCAGAATCAATGTATTCTGGTAATACAGGGTGACAGTGACCAACAGACTTGGCTGCAACACTTGCACCGTTTTCTGTCTCATGAAACTTATTACCCGTCCTCAGTTCTCTACCTGTCTGTAGCCCATGTAACAGATTACATATGCGGGATCCTGATCCGGTATCTCTTACCCAGGACGTAAAGGATACTGAGAAACAGTTCTATGTAATGAACACGCTCGAAGATGATGCATCAGCATGCACTTTCTTCGTTTGGGCGGCACGGGAAATCTGGTATTCCCCAATTTCCTGCTCTGTCTTATAACAATTATAAGTTGGAGCGGGACCAACGTTCCTCAGCTCAGTATAACAAGCGGGTTCGGTCAATATATCCGTTTTATTATCTTGATTAAGGCGTGACATGGTCGCTACCTGGAGAGAGAGAGAAGAAAACACTCAGCGTATGCTCTTGCAAGATTAGATTGGTTATTATTTTATCTAATCAGGATGTCTCCCACTGTTTTAATCAAATCTTCCTTCAAATCCTAAAAGGAAAGACTAGCCGGGATTAATTACACCCTACAATTTCGCCAATTTTTCAGCCAGGCCAGTGTCGGTACTTTGAGGGAGGTTCCCCATGCTTTCGCATGGACCTAATTAAAGTAAACCTCGTTTTCCCAGAGGCGTAACCCCGTTAACACCTTTCTAGACACCTACTTGATCGGCTAATTGTAATGTGTAAAACTCTCCCAGGAGTAACAATTACTCGCAGCGGGTATCGGGATCCAATTATCTCATAGAAGGTATGCAATCTCATTGCAAATTTCAACACTTGAAATTCCCGATAATATTTTGCCCCAAACGATCTATAACCTTGACAAGGTCAACAAACCATAGACCGTAAGTCAAATTCAACCCATCATTTCTTGATTGAATTAAACCCACCCACACGACCCTTGACAAGGTCAACAAGGCCGTACGACTACCCTAATCCAATCTGCATCATATGCATAAGCAGATAAATACTGGTCAGCTACCGCACACTGCGCCTTGACAAGGTCAACAAACGCAGCACGAATACTAAGCAGGACTTATCTGAAATGACGGAGGGCTACGACAGGTTTTTCTGAAAACCTATTGCGTAATGAACTTGATATCGTTGTAGAATCAAATAATTTTAAATTGAGTGTTTTTTAGGCCTTTTCTAGTTTTGCTAAAGGGGTCACTCCCGGTGAAGGGACCGTCGGCCCTTTCCTCATCGAATAAGGTGCAGGGTATATCATATATACCACTATGCAAAGCAAGAACTATACAAACAATCAAAAGACAAACCGAGGGTTGTAGCATCTGCCAGTTATTGCTAAAGGGGTCACTCCCGGTGAAGGGATCTCGGCCCTTTCCTTATCGAATAAGGTGCAGGATGTTCTACAAGGAACACCGCGATGCAAAGCAAGAACTGTAGCTACCTGTTTTTGAAAATTCGATTCTACAACATCTTTTAGGTTTCTTTTATTTCATTAATCACATTAATGAAGTCCCATCATTTAAGTCACCTAAACATCACAGATAAATATAACGTACGCTTATGCCATCCGCATTCGCCTCGATGTCCCGTCGTGCACCGTTAGGTTTGGTAACTAACGGCAGAGCGGGGCAGGGCTAGCACGGGTGTAAAACATAAGTAACGTCTATATAATATATCATATATACTATATACAATATCTATCTGAACATATCACATGATCACATCACAGATAACGCAGCAGAAAATATCATATGAAATATTGGATATACTAGGACATCCGTGTTTTATTTTGAGCCTCTATAAAACACGGATTCCACGGTCATGATGAATAGCCAATCCCACACCCCTAGACCCCAACGAGAGCGGCAAGCAACCCTACCAATTCTAGAGTTAGGAGACCCGGACTCGACTCCTCGAGATGGTCTCCCACTGGACCCTAGAACCCGGTTACTTATGCTCCCCTCCTTGGGTCTATCCTAATGCGGAAAAGTAAATAATATACAATGGTGACATCATCCTCAGCCCGGAAGTGCCCCAACAAAAGAATATTACATATAAGTTTTTACATGAATGAAAAAGAAAAACTCTAATCTCACATAAAAACCCCCGGCTATTCAAACACGACGATCCAATATAACATATCCAGCAACACATAACATCACATGTCATCAACGTAAGTAAATATGCCCATCCCAATTGTCGTTGACATATAGCAACGAAACCGGCGATATCACATATTACACTTACGGTCGCAGAAAAGAAAGTGTAAAACTACAACAGTTGGAATCCGCAATCTTCTTAGACATCGCATGCCTAACAAAATGAATTCCTTAGACATCGCATGCCTAATAATTATAAACCCTGCATTTTAGTCTCATTATCGAAAACTCTTTTCAATATTAAGTCGGGCAATTCAACAAGATTCCCGACATCCTGATCGAATGCTCGTCGTAAACTTTAGTAGACAGCCGCACCCCCGATGCCGTCGACGAAGTGCACTAAGGCGAAACACCGCTGCCGCGAGCACCCGAACGGATGCTTTTGGCGACGGGGTTTTCCTACAGTCACTTGGTCGGGGCTATGGGGCGTCCCTGTCTATTAAGTTTACCCGGCGAGTATCCGCGTACGCTACGTGATTGCGACGGACTTTTGATCACATCAAAATTCCGTGGCAACCGATCATCTGAGACTAAACTGCTATGTTTATAACATTCAAATTAGTTATCTCATAACTACTTGTGGATTCCAAATATTGTATCACATTCCAGATAAATAGACAATGTTAAACTTTCCGATCGAATAATCAAACACCCAAGTTTTCCCAATAGCTCAACACTTGAGGGGTGTTTAAAAACATCTATTTCATGCCACAGTACCAATGGTCCAGCCGTAGAAAGGTCAAGCCAACGCCTCACATGTGGCACGCCGTACTGCCCCAAACCCTAAGGTTCAAAAGGCAGTTCAAGACGGCCACATAATCGAGTTAAGGTTTGTTGTCTTCTAGAGGGTCCATTGCGTAACTTGCACGATTCAGACGTTCTCAAACAACGGAAAAATCCAACACTTGGAAATTTTCCGGGTCGGGAAAAGGTGAGTTATTGATATCCGGTCAAACTTTTTAACATGTTCTAAAATTACCCGGAAAAATAAACAAAGTTAAATAATCCGATCGAATCATCAAGTCCCTAATACAACCCAGAAAACTCAACTCTTGAGTACAAATTAAAATTACCCAGAAAACACAGGACTTACATATGGAGATTACTGTGCAAACACTGGTGCAAGAGGCCACAGAATGGCCGCGGAACCGCCGTGCGACCAGGGGTACGGCCGCGGTTCCACGGCACCTTTATGGAGTTAGGCCCACGTGTTGCACAGTAATTCCTAGAAAACCCTGCTGAATTTTTTGAGTATTTTTAATTTGGAAAAATCCACAATTTCAAAAAATGTACAGAGAAGGGTTTGAATTAGGGTTTCGGGGTTTGATCGGATTTCTAACTTCGTCTACACTTCGCCTAAAGCTCTAGCTTGGCTCTGATACCACTGTAGGGTTGCTAGGCACGCGCACAAGGGTCTACGAAGCATCAACCATGCCCGATTAAAATTTTAGCCATGCCGAACAACTCTAATACGGATCTTTAAACTAGGGTTTAGGCGAAAACTAGCAAGTTAACAACTTTAACTACAAGTGAAAGGGATTACAACTTTTGTAGATCCGGTCCTTCACTTCATTAGCTCCGTGTAGATGTCCCCATCGCTGCGATCGTGAACTCCGGACTCTAGAGAAGCTCCACAAGAAGAACGAACGTGCTTGCTTCGTTGACTTCGAGGCCGAAGATGATCTACGTCGGGGAGACACTAACTCAAGCTATTCCTTCACTAGGTCATGAACTTTGTAAAGAGAACACACTCTACTACATGGCAAGTGGTAGAGAATGAAGAAGTAGGAAGTGGGCTCACTTTAGAATTGATTTTCTCACTCTTTTTCTCATGGCACCATTGGAGCTAGTAAGCTTTTGGATGGAGCTTGATGAAGAAGAAGAAGAAAGAATAATCCATCCAAATGAAAACTTATCCTCAATAATGTAACCATGGGCGAGTTAAGCTATCATGCTTAACTCATGTAGAGAATTAACCAAAGCATTAGGTTAAAGGTTAGGTTAAAGAATATCAAAAGAAATGACAAAAGAGTGGACTTTGTCAAAGTTTCTCCAAGCTTCTTCAAGCTTGATTACTTTGACTAAGTTAAACCCTTTTGTTAAATCTTAAGATAAAACAATAACCTCAATCTTTACCCTAATCTTGGTATGAGTCTCATACACCCAACTTTGATGTATCATCAAGCATGATACAAACATATGTACACAAATATATATCACATATACACTTATACACAAACTTGTGAGAAAATAAATCATAAGTGAGCTAATACTAGTTAATGCAATGTAATATATCAAATATATAATTATGCATTAAATTATTAAATCAACTCTTGATTTAATAACCCGGCTATAACCGACTAATATCATGTGTAACAACTTATCGAATCAACACTTGATCTGATAACCCGGCTATATCGCATACAACCGATCAATGTCACAAATCGCGAGAATATAATACGGTATCTCATATCGTATTAATCTCGGTCCCGCACATATCTTATATGCGCTCCTACTCCGTTTCGCTTGAGCCAGGAAACCCCTGTGTAGGACTCAAAAGACTCGTCAATACGCCGGCAGTAGGTGATGATCATATCAAACACCCACAAGCCGCAAGCGGTGTGCTAAACGTAACGGCCACCCGGGTATTGAGCGATCAGAAGATCAACAAGCAAGCCCGCTAGTACTCCTGCGAATCTAATCAGTAACACTCCCGTCAGTCCGGTCTCGTCGTCTGATATGTCGCATATCTCGCCTAGGGGTGGTAAACGTCAGACCCCAGTAGCTCGATAAGTCATGTCGATATGAGGTCTATAACAGTTCGAGAAACTACTGATAACACTTACCAGTAAATCTCAGCAACCGTGGCCAGGGATTTCCGGTTATAGCCAATCGAACACAACACAACATCAACTCCCTATACCGGGAGAGACGAATCCCCTCCTATCGTTCATTGCCTCCATGTGATTCGGGACTGTACCCAAAAACCACCGTTTTGCATGCCCTCTTGGACGTGGTAAGGTGGAAATCAAAGTACAGTGGGAATCACACAATACTCTATGACGATCTCGGGTCAACAGACTACTCTGTACCAGTGTCACCGGAGAACTGCCATCTGACATGAGGTATAATACTATCTGGGAGTTCTTGGCGAATCCGTCCAGTGTACCCAGTCTCCACTGAGCACCCGTACACCATCCTTGATGTCAAACACCGATGGATATGGGATCATCCATCGCCCATCATATAGGTCAAGATGCGTATACGCTAGTCTACTCTGGTGCATCGATGCCCTGTCTCGATACACCCTCGACTAGGAACAGCTATAGGATGTACTCGTCGACTACCGTGGCCCCACTAGTATGATCTCATCATAGTCCCAGTAGTTGAGTACATATCCTAAGGGCTTTATCAACATGTAATAGAGACAATCAGAGTACATGTTAAGATAAAGTACAACCAGATAGCATACTATCATGTCGAGCAAGAAAGTCCTCCCATTATATGTCCCAGCATCCACTACAATATACATCGTATGTACAGTAATGGCCTCTAGGGCATACATATAACTAACAATATAGGTCCTCCGCAATCATTGCAATCACGTACGTGCGATCCAATAATTGACTCTGAGGGCACTATATCCAACATTGATTACTACCCTACCACGGCTCAAAGGAGTCGTGCAAACAGGTAGTAGTTGAGTGCAGTCCCGAAGCACTTGGAGGCAGTGACGGTTAGACAGGATTAGTCTCTCCCGGTATTGGGAGTTGATATCGCGCTGTGTCATGGAGAGCCATTACACATAGTCGTCCCTGGCCAGGGCAAGCGAGATATACTGGTAGGTTTCCAGTGTTATCTCAGGGTGTTCTGGGCTACACTCCAACACGACTTGTACCGCTATTAGGGGACTGACGTTTACCGCCCCCCTAGGCCCGCCATGCGATATTCTCAAACGAACAGACCAGACTGTATGGAGATTGTCATATTCAGGCTCAGTAGGAGTTCAAATGGGTTTTACCTCGTCAGTCTTCTTATCGGCATTTACCTGGGGGCCGTTACGCACAGCTAGTGCCGTATGCGGTTTATGGTTAAACCCACTGCCAGCGTAGTGTTGAGTCTTTAGAGTCCCACACAGAGAGCTATTCGCCTTTAGGCAAAAGAGTAGAGGTCGCATGGTTTTGCGACAGGGTTCGGTCACATCCGCACACTTGTGCACGTTTGGTGTCCGGGCAGTTATTACTAGCGGGCTTTAGTTTAAGCCAGATCCTAGTATACGTTTTGGGATTGGTTTTATCTCGGTTGCATTCGTGTTCTCCGGAACGCGGATGCGGGTGTGTATGCACGGTTGACAGAGACAGAGGCAGAGGATTCTCATTAGGGTTGTTGACTGTTGACTTTTGCTAAACCCTAATGAGAATTAGAAATATGATTAACAATAATATTAATTAAGTATTATTGTGTAACGTTTTGAAAATCGTTTCGGTGAAATTTCAAAAAAATCGGTAAAATAAGGGGTTTTCTGTAAAAAGTCAAAATATAAATATCTTATTATAAAAATTAAATATACATATTCTAGCTTTGTAATTGCTATTATTTGATGTTTATTGAGCCGCTGGTGAAATTTCAAATTTTCTGAAAAAAATATTATTTTATTATTATTTAAGCCGTCACTAATACATTTAATTAGGGAAAATTACAAATTGGAATGAGTTGAAACAAATTTTGTGCATCATAAAACATTAAATAAAATTTTATCATGTGGTTTTTGGAACGAAATCCTTTGCCAAAATGGTTTAGAAATTATTGAAGAAAAAAGGCTTTTTTTTAGCGTAAACGGATGTTTGGGGTATTATATTTATCATTTTTCATCACCCCACACCCGTACCCACATCCACACACTCCCATTTACTTCTCCCCTTGAAGAATTCAGCAGCCCCCATTTATTTTCCCCACTTGAATTTCAAGGGAAAGAAATGAAAGAAAAGAAAAGAAAATGGAGAAATGAGGTGGACCTTTGACCTTGAATTGACTTTTACTTCTTCCCCCACTTTCTCTACCTCCCTCTCTCTCCTCTCCCACTCCCATTCTAGCAGCCCCCCTACTACAGCAGCAGCAGCCCCCCCAATTCCCTTCTCTTTTCTCTTCAAACTTCAAAAAAAATTGCCTCAAATCCATCAAAAAAAATCCCAAAACCCAAATCCGACTCCCACCCATTTTAGCTTAGCCAGTATAGCATGGATCTTTGTGAAAAGAGAGCATTTTGGGAGGCCATGGATACTTGTGGATCTTCAAATGTTTTTGGGTATAATTCTAAAACATTTTTGCTTAATTTGTTACTAATTTCTTAAAGCTAAACTACTTAAGTGTTAATTAGGCTTAAGTTGCAAGTTTTGAAATTCAAGTTATGAATTTGAATGCAAGTTAGGGTTTTATAAAATTGGTGTATGGTTGTGTGTTATATTTAGGATTTTTGTCATGTTAATACAAGATTAGTAGCTTGTGCTAATGGTTAGTTTAAAAATTGTGTTAATTTGCTAATTTGCTTACTAGGTTTTTGAAATTGGTTAAATACTTGGGATTAAAAATGTGTTTAGGTTTTTCATGACTTCATTAACTTTATGAAGTGTGGTTTAATGCTTTAGATCATGCAAATCTAAGCTAGATTGTAGTTTGTGCATTTTTGCTTTGAAATTGTTAAATTTTAGGTATTTTGTAAACTAGAATATTAGGGTTTTTGGAATTTAATGAGATTAAATTCCGGGAATTATTTATATGACTTATTTAAGATATTTAATAAATATATTGGCCGCTACATTCATTTAAACATCCTGTTTTGTACAAAAACGGCGAATTGTGCTTGCTAGATTTTCGGAAAAATGACTTTCTAAGTAAAATTGGGGTTTTTGTGAGTTTTAACCTAGTTTATATTAAAATTAGTGTTCGTGAAGGTGCAAATGAGTGTGATTGGATTTTTCTCGATGGTTTGACGTTTGTACATCGACATCGAGGGTTGGTTTGACTATTCTTGCATGCGTAGGCGATAGGTTTGGACCTATGCGTGATACGCGTGCCGATTTGATTTTCGTATGCCGTTTCGATTTCGAATTTAGTTTTAATGCGATATGGTGCGTTATGATATGTAGGTACCCCCATGTGGACTTCGAGACGACAAGCAAGCGCGTGGCGACGTCGGCACCGGCTAGCGAGGACCAGGTGAGTAGATTTATATCTACGGGGAGAAGTCGGGTGGATGGCGTATAGCACCCCCGCAGTCCGTGGTGGTGTATACGGATGCGTATACACACCAATAATTATTATATGTTATTTGGGATTAATAACGATGCTTAGGATGGATATTGGTGTGTTGGATTACTTTAGTGTTGCGAACCCTAGGGTAGTGTTGCACTACACATACACACATACATACTTGCATACATTCCTATTGATATGTGCTCATGGGATTCTTTATAGTTATGGGTTCACATGGGTATGGGACTATGTGTTCACATACGGATTTGAGGATGATACTTGGGATTGAGCTGAGTCGATGAGATTTGATTTGAGGCCGTGAGATCGGTGATATAGCAGGGTTCGTATTTGAGATACGACATGACGTTGTAGCGGGTCCTTGACGTGGTGTTTCACACACGTCCATGCATACGTAGGCGGTATCAGTATGGTACTAGACGTAGATCAGTATCCCGATCATGATATTTGATAAAGAGGATACCAGATGAATAGTATGATAAATGTGATATTGACCCGTACCCAGATTGGGATGCCGTATGAAGGATTTACGTACGAGCTATATTGATGATTGATCCGCACTCTTGACTTGGGATGCCTGATTATAGATATGGTATCGGATATGACATTATTGAGGCGGGATCACCGACTATACATATACAGGTATGTATATGTATCGACTCAGATGATAGGCGGTTTCCTTACCTGTAGTTCAGCTTGTTAGTTCAGCCGTATAGTTTAGTGTAGTTGTTAGATTAGATTAGACTCCTACCTATTTCAAAAACTAACAAATCGTGGGTATTTTAAAAGACAGCCCAAGGGATCCTACGGATATTTCAAAAGACTTATCTTTTCATAAAAACACCGTAGCCCCTATTTTCAAAACCCCATGATTCGTGTTATTTCAAAAGGCACCATTTGTAGGACTTATATTAGATTAATGCAGATTAGTTATAGTTGCGTCTAGTTTTCAGCTCCCGCTCTTCATTTGTGGTCCGCTTCGCATCGCATGCTTATTTTATGTTTCATACTCCATCATTGATATCATGCTGTTAGGACACCAGCACCATTACCGATGATGCGTATGTACCACGTACACTTATTTGCCGGCTCACACACATCTTCATCGGTAATTGCCATGTCACGTACACCTTAGAAAATATTATTGCTTGACATAGCCTGTTAGCTAATAGTTAGACATGATATTAGTGTACTTGCCTTATATATTAGTTTAGACATTGTAGTTATTACCTGCTACTTCATGCATACTGTTATTCATTATTATGCCGCATTCATGGATTTTCATGCATATATTCACCATTTTACGTGTTATTGAGGTTTTGGATTCGGATTTCCATGAGATTTTCTGGATTTGGAGGAAAACCGCAAAAACATAAATAAACCTTTTTCCTCTTTTAAAATAAAAAGTGCGGTTTTCCCATGATGTATGAGTCGTCCACCATGAGTTTGCTGATGGATTTCGAGACCCGATTCGAGGAGACGGATGAACCGTTTCGGGTACATGGTGGACCCGGTAAGGTACCCCGGGGCAAGAAGCGCGTGATGATGACGATGTGAGCCTGGCAGGGGAGCACTACCTACCGGTGATATTACCCGACGCGTCGGAATCCGGAGGATACCGTCGTGGTCTTGAGATGGATGGTAGGGGCCGGTCTGGACTGACGGCGCCCTAGATATTGAGACTTGAGGTACATAGATTGTGACACAGAGATATCGAGGTATTTGGACACTTGTTTTGTGTCGATGCTGGGCACTGTTTTATGCTGATTTCATATATGGTACCTCATTTCTTTTAAAATACAGAAATCTCACTGATTTATGAAACCAGTTTTATTCAGTACATGCATTCTGTTTTATGCATTCATACATCATCCATATGATATATTGCTACCTAAGGCACTGACACGGGCACATGAGATTATACTCGGGTTAGATATTTACCCTAGCCTTGTTATAGGCTACGTGTTATATACATTTTTGAGGATATATTATGATCATTGACCTAGGATTGCGTTATTTATGCGATTTCTGTGCGTAGATATTTTTCTATTCACGAGTTGGCAACTCACCCCCGTTGTGCCCCAGTTTCTTGCAGGTTGCCGTACATGTTTCATTACGGCTTTGCGGGCTCAGTTTCATTCGGGTGACTTGCTAGTAGGTGGGTTTTTCTTGTATCGTACCCATCATATTACCTTGTATAATATTATTCCGTTGTATCTAGTAAACTCCATCAACCAAACATGTATTTATTGAGATAGAGACCAGTGTTGGTTATTCTTTCGACCTTAGAGTCGCTCGTTATATTTCTGGTGGTTTTGAGTTTCCTTTTGAGTTTTGATCCTCGCCGTTGGCGTTGTATATTATATTGTTTGTGTGGTTGTGACCGTCGATTGACGAAGAGCTAGCTCCCGCTTGGGGATGCCCTTTTCTTGATTTCGTATACTATTCATGTTGTATCCCGTTTGGGGGCCAGTATTTACAAAGGAGACTCTGCCGAAATTTTCAGTAAATTTTTGATGTTTTAAAAACCGCATAATTCGGCTTATGCTATTAAAATTACTTGCTTTAAGTTGGTTTTTCCTGCACTCTACTACTTTTCTTGGTTTGGATTTCTGGGTTTTCGGTTTACTTAGATTACATACGTCTCGAGACGTTCGTAGTTTAAGTGCCGGTCATGTTCCGTACTTTCGGGTCGTGACAAAGTTGGTATCAGAGCGTTAGGTTTTAACCTTCGGAGCGTAGGATGACCCTTGGTTGATGGAATAGGTGACTAAAGTAGAGTGACGTACCGTTGATATGTTCCGCGGCATATTTACGACACGCCACTCCGCTTAAGAAGCCTTAGGATGTACATTTCCTTTTTCAGTATTATATTCCTTCCTGATCTAGCCTCATCGTTACCAGTTTGGTTTTGCTGCCACGATTACGGGTAGGAAGAGCTACGGCTAGAGTTGCGGTCAGCACGAGCTCGTCACGGATGAGGACTGACCAGGGCGAAATTCCGGCGACACCCGATTGTAGAGAGGTGTCTTTTGATTGTGTTTTCGCACCACGAGCGTTTGGCGGATCGCCTTTATGAGATTCCTCGGACGTGCCGATCAGTATCAGAGGATTGGGCCACTGGCAGAGGCCAGCCAGATTTTGATGACCGTTGGTGTGTTGCTTATTCATGATGGTTGAGGTACTGTTCAGCGTGCAGACGAGCGAGCCAGTTATTGCTGCGAACGACGAGATATTGCCCCAGATGCTGGCGTTAGTGCAGAACGAGTTGTACTAAGAGATGATAGAAGGTCGCTAGTCATCGAGGATGAATGACTAGGACATGTGGATCGTTCGCCTACCCCGATGCGAGGTCATCAGATAGATTGATTCCAGCTAGAGACGACTTCACGCGGAGACGTTGGGAGTCGACAGAGACGATCGAATGTCAGAAACCTATTATTCCAAGTTTAAAGTAGTCGGAAAGACATGCAGGCAATTCTATGGTCCCTCTAGAAGAATGAAACCCTAACTCGACTTAATGACCGTGTGAAAGCCTTTGAACCTTCGGGTTTGCGGCAGTTCTACGGCGCCATTAGTGAGGCTTGGGTTTGCCCTTCTACGGCTGGACCACCGATGCTGTGGTATGTACTCGATACTATTAAACTGTGCCCAAGATGTTGAGCTCTTGGGGGATTATGAGGTTTTGACGACTCGATCGGATGGCTCGACTTAATTCGGATGCTAGGTGGTGAGATGCATTTCTTAGGAGACTCCAGATATGAGGATAGCCGTTGGAGCTCAGTCCATGCAGCCACGACGAGACGAGTCCAAAGCAGACGACATTAGAGAAAAGTGGAGTAAGAGGTTCGTACCAGATCTAGATGAGATGACATTCCACTCCGCCGACATCAGAGATGCGATGCGCATGCCGAGGCATGGTACTTGGACTTACCTTCCAGAAGGAGTCGCGAAGAGTATGCAGTCGTTCCAGAGCAAGATGCAGATATAGGAAAGGACAACGACTTCCGGACAGTTGGCAGAGACGAGACATGGAAGAGACCGTGAGCAGGATTCCTTCCAGGACACTGCTGCAATGATACTTGCATCCAGGATCAGATGTGTCACGTACATTCAGAGAGCCAGAGGCCGACGCCAGTAATATGCTGTCTTACGAGTGGTCGCGATGATTGACCAAGAGATGACCAGAGAAGTGCCAGAATGGAATCGTCCCCGTTAGCACACCTGACAGGGCCGATGAGCCGATGGACCGAAAGATTGGTAATTCACAGTGAAGACCTTGACCCAGGAGTGGTCATGGTTACGCACACCAGCAGGCCAGGGTTCATGATCATCGACGAGACGTCCCATTAGTGACCACGACAGTTGGCCGAGATTCTTAGAGGATGCGCTTGAGTAGTACTATTCCGCTATTGTTGATTACGATGTTTTGGGTGATTTATTCGTATGATTTGATTTTGATGATTGAGGATTTACGATCTTTGCACAGTGTTGCACTTGATATCGTTTTCGTGCTTCAGTTTCACATGTTTGTGATTTTACGATTTTAAACAGTTGAGTTGGTTTTGTGCGTATGCATGCACACGATTTCGTTCCTGCACTCGGTATAGTTTATATATGCTTGCAGTGCAGTGATACGCCTTTTGTGCACTTAGATGCACTGGACTTCGATTTCGATTGTGATACCCGATATTTGTTTTGTGCACCTTGTGCACCTGATTGATTTTGCGCACGTTCGGCGCTTGATATTGGATTTCATGATTTCGTGCACGATAGATGCACCTGATTTTGCTGTCAGGCACACATGTTGCCTACGACAGATGTTTCGTGCACACCCGATGCACTTAGATGTTGTTTCTGTGCGCATGTATGGCACATTCATGGATTTTGATTTCCGTGCGCACCAGACGCATGTAGCATTCATGTGCATATTTTGGGATTGATTTCGTATAGAGCAGTACGTTTTTATGATATTGCTATGTATTTTCGTACTGAGCAGGACTAGTCAGAGGACAGTATCTGAATATATTTTGCATGCATTGATAGTTATTGAAGGGATTTCCAAAAAGCGAGCTATAGCCTCAGTATTTACCTACGTGTCTGATATGACACGAAATGTTTAAAACAAGGAGACCCTTCTAAATTGTTTCCAAAACGGCGGAACATACATTTCAAACAAAGGTATATATGTATATAGTTATTTTCTTATGATAGACGTCCGCCACCGTGCAGTGTTATACGCGTTGCACAGCGACTTAAAGAGATTTGGCATGCATTTCCTTCAGATACTTACAGATATAGATTCGATGTTTACATGTATAGTTTCGAGTTATATCATATTGGTTTGATTTAGATTTGGTATTGATGTCTTCTCCATGACTCCGATGATTGCGGGATGCTTGACGGAGTTTTGATTTGAGTTATATACTCATTTTTCAAGCGCATGCGCTGCGCTACGAATTGTTTTATGTAGTTACAATTTCGGAGCCCCGACGACTTGATGGTTTTTCTTAGATGTTTTAGTATTTGGGGGAGTTTGAATTTAAATTCGGGGACCGAATTTCTTTAAGGGGGGAAGATTGTAACGTTTTGAAAATCGTTTCGGTGAAATTTCAAAAAAATCGGTAAAATAAGGGGGTTTTCTGTAAAAAGTCAAAATACAAATATCTTATTATAAAAATTAAATATACATATTCTAGCTATGTAATTGCTATTATTTGGTGTTTATTGAGCCGCTGGTGAAATTTCAAATTTTCTGAAAAAAATATTATTTTATTATTATTTAAGCCGTCACTAATACATTTAATTAGGGAAAATTACAAATTGGAATGAGTTGAAACAAATTTTGTGCATCATAAAATATTAAATAAAATTTTATCATGTGGTTTTTGGAACGAAATCCTTTGCCAAAACGGTTTAGAAATTATTGAAGAAAAAAAGGCTTTTTTTTTAGCGTAAATGGATGTTTGGGGTATTATATTTATCATTTTTCATCACCCCACACCCGTACCCACATCCACACACTCCCATTTACTTCTCCCCTTGAAGAATTCAGCAGCCCCCATTTATTTTCCCCACTTGAATTTCAAAGGAAAGAAATGAAAGAAAAGAAAAGAAAATGGAGAAATGAGGTGGACCTTTGACCTTGAATTGGCTTTGACTTCTTCCCCCACTTTCTCTACCTCCCTCTCTCTCCTCTCCCACTCCCATTCCAGCAGCCCCCCCTCCTACAGCAGCAGCAGCCCCCCCAATTCCCTTCTCTTTTCTCTTCAAACTTCATAAAAAATTGCCTCAAATCCATCAAAAAAAATCCCAAAACCCAAATCCGACTCCTACCCATTTTAGCTTAGCCCGTATGGCATGGATCTTTGTGAAAAGAGAGCATTTTGGGAGGCCATGGATGCTTGTGGATCTTAAAATGTTTTTGGGTATAATTCTAAAACATTTTTGCTTAATTTGTTACTAATTTCTTAAAGCTAAACTACTTAAGTGTTAATTAGGCTTAAGTTGCAAGTTTTGGAATTCAAGTTATGAATTTGAATGCAAGTTAGGGTTTTATAAAATTGGTGTATGGTTGTGTTTTATATTTAGGCTTTTTGTCATGTTAATACAAGATTAGTAGCTTGTGCTAATGGTTAGTTTAAAAATTGTGTTAATTTGCTAATTTGCTTACTAGGTTTTTGAAATTGGTTAAATACTTGGGATTAAAAATGTGTTTAGGTTTTTCATGACTTCATTAACTTTATTAAGTGTGGTTTAATGCTTTAGATCATGCAAATCTAAGCTAGATTGTAGTTTGTGCATTTTTGCTTTGAAATTGTTAAATTTTAGGTATTTTGTAAACTAGAATATTAGGGTTTTTGGAATTTAATGAGATTAAATTCCGGGAATTGTTTATGACTTATTTAAGATATTTAATAAATATATTGGCCGCTACATTCATTTAAACATCCTGTTTTGTACAAAAACGGCGAATTGTGCTTGCTAGATTTTCGGAAAAATGACTTTCTAAGTAAAATTGGGGTTTTTGTGAGTTTTAACCTAGTTTATATTAAAATTAGTGTTCGTGAAGGTGCAAATGAGTGTGATTGGATTTTTCTCGATGGTTTGACGTTTGTACATCGACATCGAGGGTTGGTTTGACTATTCTTGCATGCGTAGACGATAGGTTTGGACCTATGCGTGATACGCGTGCCGATTTGATTTTCGTATGCCGTTTCGATTTCGAATTTAGTTTTAATGCGATATGGTGCGTTATGATATGTAGGTACCCCCATGTGGACTTCGAGATGACAAGCAAGCGCGTGGCGACGTCGGCACCGGCTAGCGAGGACCAGGTGAGTAGATTTATATCTACGGGGAGAAGTCGGGTGGATGGCGTATAGCACCCCTGCAGTCCGTGGTGGTGTATAAGGATGCGTATACACACCAACAATTATTATATGTTATTTGGGATTAATAACGATGCTTAGGATGGATATTGGTGTGTTGGATTACTTTAGTGTTGCGAACCCTAGGGTAGTGTTGCACTACACATACACACATACATACTTGCATACATTCCTATTGATATGTGCTCATGGGATTCTTTATAGTTATGGGTTCACATGGGTATGGGACTATGTGTTCACATATGGATTTGAGGATGATACTTGGGATTGAGCTGAGTCGATGAGATTTGATTTGAGGCCGTGAGATTGGTGATATAGCAGGGTTCGTATTTGAGATATGACATGACGTGTAAGTCCACGTTGCGACCCCCGGTTCTTACGGGGAGGCGGAAACGGTATAAAAAACAAATTTTTATCGCAAGAGGCAACATGGACTAAACAAGGTCGGGATCGTATCTAAACTAAACTAGCAAACTTGCTAAAGAGAGTTAGCTACTATGGAAGATGGTTATACCTAAACTTGAACTCCTTCTTCTTTAAACCTTGTAGAGGTTGATGGTTCTCTTCTTGTCTCCTTCTTCCGTCGAAGATGGATCCACCTCGAGGGTTCGACCTTTGGGCTCTTCCTCGATCTTTGAGTGAACTAGGGTTTCCGGCTTGCTAAACCTTGAACCTAGAATGAGTAGAGAGTGACTAGGGGTTGCTTTTCTTTTTAAAGAGAAGGATTCTCAACACATGAGAAGGGTTCTCTTTTGCTAGAGGAAGAAGAAGATGAAGTGAGGAGAGAGAAGCTAAATGAGATAATGAGCTATATTTTTCTTTCTTGCAACCATAATGCCAAAAGAAAAAGAATTATCTAAATAATAATAATTCAAAATGAGAATAGTTGATGGTAATTTGGAATGACCACTATCATTCTTCATTAAATGAAATGTAAGCATGAATCAAGGAGGATCTTTACAAAGCATGATGGTGGTCAACATTCAACCATGGTCAACAAGTCAACCATGGTCAACAAGTCAACAAAATCAACCATAACAAAATTCTCATTTAATTACTATTATTAATAGATAATCCATAAATCCATTAGGGTTTAGAAAATGATGACTGTCAACTGTGCATACGCACCCGTTCCGAAACCCTAATGAAAAACCTCATCCTCCGCCTCAAGCAACTGTGCATACACACCTGCATTCTCGTTCCGAGGAACAAGAATACCAAGATATAAAAGCAACCCCAAAACATATACCAGTATCTGGCTCAAACCAGAGCCTGCCAGTATAATCCGTCCGGACTCCAAACGTGCACAAGTGCGCGGATGAGAACGAACCCTGTCGCAAAACCATGCGACCTCTACTCTGTTTTGCCCAGAGGCGAACACCCTCTGTGTGGGACTCTAAAGACTCGACACTACGCTGGCAGTGGGTTTAACCACAGACCGCAAGCGGCACTAGCTGTGCGTAACGGTCCCCATGTAGATGCCGACAAGAAGGCTGACGAGGTGAACCCCATCTGAACTCCTACTGAGTCTGAATGTGACATTCTCCGTACAGTCCGGTCTGTTCGTCTGATACATCGCATGTCGGGCCTAGGGGGCGGTAAAACGTCAGTCCCCCAATAGCGGTACAAGTCGTGTCGGAGTGAAGCCCAAAACACCCTGAGATAACACTGGAAGCCTACCAGTATATCTCGCTTGCCCTGGCCAGGGACTACTCGTGTAATGGCTCTCCTAGACACAGCGCGATGTCAACCCCCAATACCGGGAGAGACGAATCCTGTCTAACCGGCACTGCCTCCAAGTGCTTCGGGACTGCACCCAACCACTACCTGTTTGCACGACTCCTTTGAGCCGTGGTAGGGTAGTGATCAAAGTGTAGTGGGAACACACTCGAGGCGAAGTGCCAGTGTCAAGTCAGCGGACTAAGCTGTACTCATGTCACCTGGGAACTGATAACTGACGATAGGTATAATACCAACCTTTCAGTTCCCGACGAGTCCTGTCCAGTGTACCCGTAACCTAACGAGCACCCGTATACTATCTCCAGTACGACATACTGATGGCTGCGGGACAGACCATCTCCCACACTGGGATGAGAAGTGCATACGCTAGTCTACTCCGGAGTATCGATGCCCTGTCTCGATAGTCCTGCGACTAGGGACCTGTATAAGGATGTGCTTATAGATTACCCAGCCCCCACTAGTGTGACTGCCATCACAACGCTGGTAATCAAGCAAAGATCCTAAGGGCTCCACTAATGCGTATAGGTGATATCGCAAAATAAACACATGTACACATTGAAGTAGAAACAAACCAAGTAGCATACTATTATATTGAGCAAGATTGTTTATACAAGGTGAATATCCCAAGCTTCCATCAAGTAATATACAAACTAGTATGATACAGTAATGGCCTCTAGGGCATATACACTAACAATCTCCCACTTGCACTAAGGCCATGAACTGGCGTACCGAAGACCTATCATCTCTATCAGCCGCTCGAACTGAGTCTGGGGTAAGGCCTTGGTGAATGGATTTGCAGTGTTCTCTTCTGAAGCAACCCTCCGAACCTCGATCTCCTTGCGATCCACGATCTCCCTGATCAGGTGATACCGCCTCAAGATGTGCCTGGATCTCTGATGGGACCTGGGTTCCTTCGCTAAAGCTATAGCCCCGTTGTTATCGCAATACAGAGGTATTGGGTCAACAATGGACGGAACCACCTGAAGTTCTTTCAAGAACTTCCTTATCCAGACAGCTTCTTTTGCGGCATCAGATGCAGCGATGTATTCCGCTTCCATAGTCGAGTCTGCAACGGTTTCCTGTTTGGAACTCTTCCAACACACCGCCCCTCCATTGAGGGAAAAGACAAAACCCGACATGGACTTGGAATCATCCTTGTCACTCTGGAAGCTGGAGTCAGCAAAGGCCTCAATCTGGAGGTCTTTTCCGCCATACACCAAGAACATCTCCTTAGTCCTCCTCAGGTACTTGAGAATGTTCTTTACTGCTATCCAGTGTTTCTCCCCAAGGTTTGACTGATACCGGCTTACTACACTCAGTGCATAAGCTACATCCGGTCTGGTACATAACATCGCATACATTATAGAGCCTACCGCAGAAGCGTAGGGTATAATAGACATGCGATCCCTCTCCAAATCAGTCTTGGGAGACATCTCTTTAGAGAGGGTGATCCCGTGACAAGCCGGTAGGTTACCGCGCTTGGAATCTTCCATACTAAATCTTTTAAGTACGGTGTCGATGTACCTGGACTGTGAAAGTCCTAATATCCTCTTGGATCTATCACGATGGATCCGGATCCCCAGGATGTATGAGGCATCACCCAGGTCTTTCATGGAGAACCTGTGTGACAAGAAACCCTTGACAGATTGTAGCATAGGAATGTCATTTCCTATCAAGAGAATGTCATCCACGTATAAAACAAGG
Source organism: Agapanthus africanus (assembly GCA_030015575.1). NCBI lineage: Eukaryota > Viridiplantae > Streptophyta > Magnoliopsida > Asparagales > Amaryllidaceae > Agapanthus > Agapanthus africanus. Next base: position 261,878,241 of record CM057349.1, on the reverse strand, counting down.
AATACTACAGTTCTCGCTACAAATCTACTATAGATGCATGGTTCATCTGGATTTTTGATAAAGTCAAATTCCTTGACCGTCTCATCAAAACAGATGTTCCAACTCCGCGATGCCTGCTTTAGTCCATAGATGGACTTAAGCAACTTGCACACCTTTTCGCTGCTCCCACTCTGATTGAAACCCTCTGGCTGATCCATATAGACACACTCCTCTAAATTTCCATTTAGAAAAGCGGGTTTTACGTCCATCTGCCAAATCTCATAATCGTGGAAGGCAGCAATGGCAAGAAGGATCCGAATGGATTTCAGCATAGCCACTGGAGAAAAGGTTTCGTCATAGTCCAAGCCAGGTCTTTGACGGAAACCCTTTGCTACAAGTCTAGCTTTATAGGTCTCAACCTGTCCATCTACACCAATCTTCCTTTTGAAGATCCACTTGCATCCTACGGGTTTTACCCCGTCTGGAGCAATGTCCAACGTCCATACTTTGTTGGTGTACATGGACTCCATTTCGGTCCGCATTGCATCCAGCCATTTTACCGAGTCAACGCTCTGAACGGCCTGTTGGAAGCTAGTAGGCTCATCATAATCTATGATGCAATCCTCTCTATCCCCGTCTATGAGAAAACCGTAGTATCTCTCGGGCGGATGAGACTGCCTACTACTCCTGCGGAGCGGCATAGGAATGTCATGTTCTTTTGAACCCTTTGGTTCCACTAAACTTTCAGTAATAGTCTGAGGTTCTGGAATTTCATCCAGTTCTACTGCGCTCCCACTTATCTGATTTTCCAAAAACTCAGTTTCCAAGAAGTGGGCATGACGAGAAACAAGGACTTTTTGCTCCTCTGCGTAATAGAATAGATACCTCTTGGAGTTCTTTGGGTATCCCACAAACTTGCACTGTACTGAGCGTGCCTCGAGCTTGTCCGCATGCTGCTTTTTTACAAAAGCCGGACATCCCCATGTCTTAAAGGATTTATGACAAGGTTTCTTCCCACTCCACATCTGATATGGTGTGGTAGGCACAGTCTCAGTAGGAACTTGGTTCAAGAGATGTGCAGCTGTTTCTAGTGCATATCCCCAGAAAGATCGCGGTAACTCAGCCTTACTCATCATGGAACGAACCATATCCAATAGGGTTCGATTCCTTCTTTCCGATACACCGTTATGTTGCGGAGTGTATGGAGGAGTACGCTGAGAGAGAATCCCATTCTCTTTTAAATAGTCCAGGAACTCGGCACTCAAGTATTCACCACCTCGATCCGATCTTAGAATCTTAATACTTTTGCCTGTTTGTTTTTCAACTTCATTCTTGTAATCCCGAAATTTCTCAAAGGCCTCGGATTTGTGCTTCATTAAGAAGACATGTCCATACCTAGAGAAATCGTCTGTGAAAGTAATGAAGTATGAATAACCGCTTCTCGCATGTGTAGACATTGGACCACACACGTCACTGTGTATGAGTCCTAAGAGCTCGCTCGCTCTTTCTCCGTGTCCAGTGAACGGAGTCTTTGTCATCATTCCCATGAGACAAGATTCACAAGTGGCATAAGACTGATACTCGAATGGATCCAAGTATCCTTCTTTATGTAACTTAGTCAACCGTGTCTCATTGATGTGACCCAGTCTACAATGCCATAAGAAAGCCTGATTGATATCTGGAGACTTTCTTTTGTGTGTATTCTGGACATTGAAAATCTGTGGTTGGTTTAATACGTATATACCATTGCTCAATGTACCTGACCCAATCATAACTTGATTAAGGTGAATGTTTACAACATTACTTACAAACGCAAATTCATAACCTTCTTTAGAAACCAAAGATACAGAAATGATATTACAAGTTGCGTTGGGTACAAAAAAGCAATTACGCAAAACCAAAACATGCCCATCTGACATTCCCAGGTGATAGTCCCCCACGGCTTTAGCATCCATGCTAGCTCCGTTCGTAACTCTGAGGGTCATGTCACCTTCCTTCAAAAACCTACGGTTTCTCAACGCCTGCAAAGAATTACAGATATGAGATCCTGATCCGGTATCCAATACCCAGGAAGTAGAGTTTATAGAAAGACAGTTTTCAATAACATACACACCTGAAGCTGAAGCCGCAACCTGCTTCAGTTCCTGTGTCCTGGCTTTCCAAGCCCTGCAATCTTTCTTCCAGTGTCCACTCTTATGACAATAGAAGCATTCTTCCTTTCCAACAAGCATCCCCGCAATCTTTGTTGCCTTTTCCTTTCCCTTCGTACCCACTTTACTAACACCTCCTCTTGGTTTGGCGGGGGCTTTCTTCCTCTTTCCCTTGGCTTTCGCCTTGGACCTAGAGGAAGAAGATCCTCCTACAAACAAAGCGGGTGTTTCCCTACTCTTCTGTAGGGTGCCCTCTGCGCTCCTCAGCAGGTTGAGGAGTTCTGAAAGTTCAACTTCCTTTTCTTGTAAGTTGAAGTTCAGTATAAACTGGGCGTAAGTGGATGGAAGGGACTGGAGAATTAAATCCGTATAGAGTTCACTATCCAACGTGGTCCCAAGTTCCGCGAGCTCCTCAGTGTAGCCAATCATCTTAAGCACGTGGTCCGCTACCGATGATCCGACGGCCAACTTTGTCGAAAATAACTTCTTCGACACTTCGTATCTTGCGATATGAGACTGCTCTCCATACTGTTCTTTTGTACGGAGAAATATGGACTCGAGGTCCATATTCTCATGCCTCCTCTAATGTTCGTTGTCCATAGAGGCAAGCACGAGGCACCTGGCCTTCGCGCAGTCAATCTCCCAAGTCTTACGGATTTCCTTATCCGCGACGCTGGAGGTGGGACCTGGGACGGGGGGAGCTTTGGTGGTAAGAAGATACCTCAGCTTGTCGTAAGCGATTGCCAATTTGACATTCCTGAGCCAATCTTTGTAGTTTGGCCCTGTCAGTATGTTTTTATCTAGAAGTAACTTAAGTCCAGTCATTTCGATTTGGTCGCTGCAGGGGGAGAGAAGAAACACTTAGCACGATGCTCTTGCAAGTTTAGAATGGTTTTTAATTTGTCTAAACAGGATGGCTCCCACTGTCTCTCGAATCCCTCCTCAAACCACAAAGGAAGAATTAGCCGGGATCAATCCCACCGTACAATACTTGCTTAACCGTTCAGCCAGGCCAGTGTCGGTACTTCGAGGGAGGTTTTCCAACGCTTTCGCGAAGTTCCTTAATTTAAGAACCTCTTTTCCCTGGGGGCGTAGCCCCGCTAACACCTTTCTAGGCACCTACTAGGTTTATAGCATTGATCGTTTAGTGAGAAATTTCCCGAGGAGTAGCATATACTCACAGTAGGATCGGGATCCAAATATCATCGCGTGACGAAAATGAAGGAATCCTACCATAATCATCACACTCCAAATGGTATGCAAATCTAGCAAGTTTCAGTACTTGTGAAACTCCCGATGTGGATTTTTGCCCCATGCTCTTATGACCTTGACTAAGGCCAACAAATCATAAGTCACATGTCAAGTTCTTCCCGTCGTTATCCAGGTTAATTTGAACCCACCCGTATATACCCTTGACTATGGCCAACAAGGCAATACGACTGTCCCAAACCAATGCATTCTATCTATGCAACATATGAATACCCACCAGCTACCAAACACTGTGTCTTGACTAAGGCCAACAAACACAGCTTGAATACTGTTGAATATTCATATGAAACGACGGAGGGCTACGGATGGTTTTGGTAAAACCGTGAACGTAGTGAACTTGATATAATCGATTGGAACGAGATAGCTTTTAGAAGGAGTGGCTCAAGCTCCGCATTTAAAAGTTAGTTTTGAAAAGAACCGAGTGGTTTTTCGAAAGTGTTCCAACGACTTTAGCTTGGTTTATTATCTTGCATTAGTTCTTTTAATGCGTGATATTCTTGCATTAGTTCTTTTAATGCGTCCCATCATTTAATCCTACCATTGCAGAAAACAACCAAAATATGACGTACGCTTATGCCATTCGCATTCGCCACGGGGTCCCATCATCACTCGTTAGGTTACTTAACTAACGACAGAGCGGAAGCTGGGCTAGCGCGGCTGTAAGACATAAGCAATGCCTAAATAGAAAGCAATGATAGACATTACAGATCACAGATGAATACATTGGATATACTAGCAATCCGCAATCCTTTCGAGCCTGCAACGAAAAGCGGATTACACGGTCGCGGTGAATAGCCAAATACCCCACCCAAGACCCCTACGGGTGCGGCAAACTACCCGCCAAGTACTCGGCAGTTTGTGCACCCCTCCATGGGTCTATCCTAGGAGCAAAAACAGTAAAAAGAATTATACAATGACGGCTACAACCCCGACCCGGTTGTGCGGCCAAACAAATAATAATATTACATCAATTTACATTTACAATGAATGAAAGAAAAACAAAAGCTCATCTCACATCCACCCCGGCTATTCACCCGCGACAGTCCAACACATTCATATACACAATCCAATATCAAACACAGATCATGTATAACCCCGACTAATCGACTTATAGCGATTAGCCGACGTTCAATACATGCAAGCAACACAGATATAACCAACATAGCCAAAGTGCAGTGAAGTTCGGAAAAAATACGGAATTATAGGACCCCAAAAGTGAATTTCAGTTCTGGAAAATCTGGGCACATATAATATATTTTAAAAATCCCAAAACCAACACAGACACACACTGCACGAAAAACGATGCAGAGAAGACGACAAACGGCGGCGGTTCCGCGGCACATGCCTACCTCGTGCCGCGGAAGCGCGGCGATTTGAACGAAACAGTGGATCGTTTTTCATTGGTGTTCACACAAAACCCTGAGCCGAATTTTCAAGTATAAAGTTTTTCATTTAGAGCAGAAAAAATTTCAACAGAAACTTAGGGTTTTGGTTTTTCCGGTTTTGCGATTTTTCGGTTTCGAACTTCCATACACTTCGCTACCAAGCTAGTTTAAGTTTAGTTAGGCTCTGATACCACTGTAAGTCCACGTTGCGACCCCCGGTTCTTACGGGGAGGCGGAAACGGTATAAAAAACAAATTTTTATCGCAAGAGGCAACATGGACTAAACAAGGTCGGGATCGTGTCTAAACTAAACTAGCAAACTTGCTAAAGAGAGTTAGCTACTATGGAAGATGGTTATACCTAAACTTGAACTCCTTCTTCTTTAAACCTTGTAGAGGTTGATGGTTCTCTTCTTGTCGCCTTCTTCCGTCGAAGATGGATCCACCTCGAGGGTTCGACCTTTGGGCTCTTCCTCGATCTTTGAGTGAACTAGGGTTTCCGGCTTGCTAAACCTTGAACCTAGAATGAGTAGAGAGTGACTGGGGGTTGCTTTTCTTTTTAAAGAGAAGGATTCTCAACACATGAGAAGGGTTCTCTTTTGCTAGAGGAAGAAGAAGATGAAGTGAGGAGAGAGAAGCTAAATGAGATAATGAGCTATATTTTTCTTTCTTGCAACCATAATGCCAAAAGAAAAAGAATTATCTAAATAATAATAATTCAAAATGAGAATATTTGATGGTAATTTGGAATGACCACTATCATGCTTCATTAAATGAAATGTAAGCATGAATCAAGGAGGATCTTTACAAAGCATGATGGTGGTCAACATTCAACCATGGTCAACAAGTCAACCATGGTCAACAAGTCAACAAAATCAACCATAACAAAATTCTCATTTAATTACTATTATTAATAGATAATCCATAAATCCATTAGGGTTTGGAAAATGATGACTGTCAACTGTGCATACGCACCCGTTCCGAAACCCTAATGAAAAACCTCATCCTCCGCCTCAAGCAACTGTGCATACACACCTGCATTCTCGTTCCGAGGAACAAGAATACCAAGATATAAAAGCAACCCCAAAACATATACCAGTATCTGGCTCAAACCAGAGCCTGCCAGTATAATCCATCCGGACTCCAAACGTGCATAAGTGCGCGGATGAGAACGAACCCTGTCGCAAAACCATGCGACCTCTACTCTATTTTGCCCAGAGGCGAATACCCTCTGTGTGGGACTCTAAAGACTCGACACTACGCTGGCAGTGGGTTTAACCACAGACCGCAAGCGGCACTAGCTGTGCGTAACGGTCCCCAGGTAGATGCCGACAAGAAGGCTGACGAGGTGAACCCCATCTGAACTCCTACTGAGTCTGAATGTGACATTCTCCGTACAGTCCGGTCTGTTCGTCTGATACATCGCATGTCGGGCCTAGGGGGCGGTAAAACGTCAGTCCCCCAATAGCGGTACAAGTCGTGTCGGAGTGAAGCCCAAAACACCCTGAGATAACACTGGAAGCCTACCAGTATATCTCGCTTGCCCTGGCTAGGGACTACTCGTGTAATGGCTCTCCTAGACACAGCGCGATGTCAACCCCCAATACCGGGAGAGACGAATCCTGTCTAACCGGCACTGCCTCCAAGTGCTTCGGGACTGCACCCAACCACTACCTGTTTGCATGACTCCTTTGAGCCGTGGTAGGGTAGTGATCAAAGTGTAGTGGGAACACACTCGAGGCGAAGTGCCAGTGTCAAGTCAGCGGACTAAGCTGTACTCATGTCACCTGGGAACTGATAACTGACGATAGGTATAATACCAACCTTTCAGTTCCCGACGAGTCCTGTCCAGTGTACCCGTAACCTAACGAGCACTCGTATACTATCTCCAGTACGACATACTGATGGCTGCGGGACAGACCATCTCCCACACTGGGATGAGAAGTGCATACGCTAGTCTACTCCGGAGTATCGATGCCCTGTCTCGATAGTCCTGCGACTAGGGACCTATATAAGGATGTGCTTATAGATTACCCAGCCCCCACTAGTGTGACTGCCATCACAACGCTGGTAATCAAGCAAAGATCCTAAGGGCTCCACTAATGCGTATAGGTGATATCGCAAAATAAACACATGTACACATTGAAGTAGAAACAAACCAAGTAGCATACTACTATATTGAGCAAGATTGTTTATACAAGGTGAATATCCCAAGCTTCCATCAAGTAATATACAAACTAGTATGATACAGTAATGGCCTCTAGGGCATATACACTAACATGACGTTGTAGCGGGTCCTTGACGTGGTGTTTCACACACGTCCATGCATACGTAGGCGGTATCAGTATGGTACTAGACGTAGATCAGTACCCCGATCATGATATTTGATAAAGAGGATACCAGGTGAATAGTATGATGAATGTGATATTGACCCGTACCCAGATTGGGATGCCGTACGAAGGATTTACGTACGAGCTATATTGATGATTGATCCGCACTCTTGACTTGGGATGCCTGATTATAGATATGGTATCGGATATGACATTATTGAGGCGGGATCACCGACTATACATATACAGGTATGTATATGTATCGACTCAGATGATAGGCGGTTTCCTTACCTGTAGTTCAGCTTGTTAGTTCAGCCGTATAGTTTAGTGTAGTTGTTAGATTAGATTAGACTCCTACCTATTTCAAAAACTAACAAATCGTGGGTATTTTAAAAGACAGCCCAAGGGATCCTACGGATATTTCAAAAGACTTATCTTTTCATAAAAACACCGTAGCCCCTATTTTCAAAACCCCATGATTCGTGTTATTTCAAAAGGCACCATTTGTAGGACTTATATTAGATTAATGCAGATTAGTTATAGTTGCGTCTAGTTTTCAGCTCCCGCTCTTCTTTTGTGGTCCGCTTCGCATCGCATGCTTATTTTATGTTTCATACTCCATTATTGATATCATGCTGTTAGGACACCAGCACCATTACCGATGATGCGTATGTACCACGTACACTTATTTGCCGGCTCACACACATCTTCATCGGTAATTGCCATGTCACGTACACCTTAGAAAATATTATAGCTTGACATAGGCTGTTAGCTAATAGTTAGACATAATATTAGTGTACTTGCCTTATATGTTAGTTTAGACATTGTAGTTATTACCTGCTACTTCATGCATACTGTTATTCATTGTTATGCCGCATTCATGGATTTTCATGCATATATTCACCATTTTACGTGTTATTGAGGTTTTGGATTCGGATTTCCATGAGATTTTCTGGATTTGGAGGAAAACCGCAAAAACATAAATAAACCTTTTTCCTCTTTTAAAATAAAAAGTGCGGTTTTCCCATGATGTATGAGTCGTCCACCATGAGTTTGCTGATGGATTTCGAGACCCGATTCGAGGAGACGGATGAACCGTTTCGGGTACATGGTGGACCCGGTAAGGTACCCCGGGGCAAGAAGCGCGTGATGATGACGATGTGAGCCTGGCAGGGGAGCACTACCTACCGGTGATATTACCCGACGCGTCGGAATCCGGAGGATACCGTCGTGGTCTTGAGATGGATGGTAGGGGCCGGTCTGGACTGACGGCGCCCTAGATATTGAGACTTGAGGTACATAGATTGTGACACAGAGATATCGAGGTATTTGGACACTTGTTTTGTGTCGATGCTGGGCACTGTTTTATGCTGATTTCATATATGGTACCTCATTTCTTTTAAAATACAGAAATCTCACTGATTTATGAAACCAGTTTTATTCAGTACATGCATTCTGTTTTATGCATTCATACATCATCCATATGATATATTGCTACCTAAGGCACTGACACGGGCACATGAGATTATACTCGGATTAGATATTTACCCTAGCCTTGTTATAGGCTACGTGTTATATACATTTTTGAGGATATATTATGATCATTGACCTAGGATTGCGTTATTTATGCGATTTCTGTGCGTAGATATTTTTCTATTCACGAGTTGGCAACTCACCCCCGTTGTGCCCCAGTTTCTTGCAGGTTGCCGTACAGGTTTCATTACGGCTTTGCGGGCTCAGTTTCATTCGGGTGACTTGCTAGTAGGTGGGTTTTTCTTGTATCGTACCCATCATATTACCTTGTATAATATTATTCCGTTGTATCTAGTAAACTCCATCAACCAAACATGTATTTATTGAGATAGAGACCAGTGTTGGTTATTCTTTCGACCTTAGAGTCGCTCGTTATATTTCTGGTGGTTTTGAGTTTCCTTTTGAGTTTTGATCCTCGCCGTTGGCGTTGTATATTATATTGTTTGTGTGGTTGTGACCGTCGATTGACGAAGAGCTAGCTCCCACTTGGGGATGCCCTTTTCTTGATTTCGTATACTATTCATGTTGTATCCCGTTTGGGGGCCAGTATTTACAAAGGAGACTCTGCCGAAATTTTCAGTATATTTTTGATGTTTTAAAAACCACATAATTCGGCTTATGCTATTGAAATTACTTGCTTTAAGTTGGTTTTTCCTGCACTCTACTACTTTTCTTGGTTTGGATTTCTGGGTTTTCGGTTTACTTAGATTACGTATGTCTCGAGACGTTCGTAGTTTAAGTGCCGGTCATGTTCCGTACTTTCGGGTCGTGACATATTGTGACATGGTTGGGTTGAAAGGTTGACTTTGTTGACTTGTTGACTTTGTTGACCGGTTGACTAGGTTGGACTTGTTGACCACCATCATGACAATGGCTATCATTTCATGGCATTGACCTTTGCTTGCTTATTTGTTCACACATTGCATTTAATGCATGAAATGATATTGCCATTTGATATAATAACAACCATCACATAATACTCAATTATTATTATGTGTTATGATGATTTTGGATTATAAGAGCTAGGGTGAGAAAAGTCTTGCTCATTCTTTCATTTTGCTTTCTCTCTCATGAAAGCTCTCTCATCCTCAAGCTCTCCCTCTTCCTCTTGCTCTAGTTCAAGGCAAAAACCTCTCATGTGTTGAGAATCATTTGCCTTGGAGATAAAAACCCAAAACACTTCTCTACTCATCCTAGTACACAAAGTCTAGCAAGCCAAGTGTTATAGTTTCCTCTAGTTTGAGGTTGAAGCCAAAGGTAGAAGCTTTCAGGTGGATCCATCTTCGGCACAAGGAGACGACGAGGAGAGAACCATCCGACCACCATAAGGAGTCGAAGAGAAGGAGTTCAAGTTAAGGTATAACCCCCTAACCGAGTAGGTAAAACTCCTAGTTAGGTTGTTAGATAGTTGTTTAGCAAAGATCCGTATTTTGAGTCCATGTTACCCCCCAAAGAAAAATCGTTTTTCATCATTTCCGCAACCCCAAAGAACAGGGGACGGGTAACTTGGACTTACATCAGATAGCATACTATCATCTCGAGCAAGACTGTCATATCAGTATAGGTCCTCCATCAATCATTGCAATCACGTACTTGCGATCCAATAATTGACTTTGAGGGCACTATATCCAACAATCTCCCACTTGCACTTAAGGCTAATTATTGCGATGTCGCATACTCACAGCCCGTGTGATACCGAACATCCAACTCCTCTACTAATCAGTTTCACAAAGCTAGTTTGTAAAACTCTTGTGTTCGAGAAATAGCCTCAGTGAGTGGATCCGCCCTGATGTTTCTTTCTATGTCTCTCTTAATCTCAAGTTCGCGGAAAAAGCCATCTCCCGAATTGAGTAATATCTATCTTAGAATATGTCTGGATATATGATGGGACCTAGTTCATAAATGAACTCCAAATCCAAACTTCTTAGACTGTATTGATAACTGAACCTAATCAGTATCCAGCACCATACCTCCCACAGTATCCTCTTGGACCACCTGTCCATAATACTGTCCCTCGTCAGAGAGAAAACTATAACTCTGACAATCCCTCTGTCATCCATGTCACCTTTGAAGGTTGGAATGATAGCTGTCTCCCGAAAGAGGCTACCGTCATCAAATCCGTAGAACATACATTCATGTTCTAAAACTGCTTCCTCATGTTTCTTCAGGATTGGATTAATATAAACTTATCACATCTAGTGCAAATACAACATCTGGTGTGGTACTTGACATCTCACGATTGACTCAATTGCCTAAGCAAGTGATCTTCCAATCATGCACATCCTTCTCCCCTTTAGTCTGTAAGACACTTTTAGAGAGGGTGACTCCATCACCTGCAGGTACACCACCATGCCAGGAGTCATCTATTCTAAAAACCATTAGAATATTGTCAAAGTACCCATATTGGGAAACTACCCAAATCTAGATGTAAAACCATAGATCTAGTAACCAGAATGTCTGATATTATATCCATGTCCTTTGTGGAGAAACAACTGTGTGACGACCAAAGTACAACCGATCGTAGTATAGGAATTTTACTTCCTACTCTGTGTATGTCATCCAAATACCAGGACATCACACCCTACTACCTTCTTAACAGATCCATCCCCTATTCTGATGAAGTCAAACCCATGACTTTCACATCAAAACTAGATGATCTTATCTCCGCTATATCTGCTTAAGTCTATAGACATAAGCTACTTGCCCACTATGCTTCCGCTGCTCCCACTGATTACGACAACCCTCTGGCAGAATAATATATACGTACACTTCTAAAGCTAGTTTAGAACGACGCTATACATATCCTCCTGCCGGGTCTCATAGTTTGGAACAACAGTAGTGTCAAGTCTGGGTAAACAAGTACCTCCCTGTCACCGTCCTTGAGGCTACCGGAGTACCTCTCGGGTGTCTGAGGTTACCCACCATATCTGCAGAGTGGCTATTGGGATGTCAAACCTGATTGAATATATAGGTCCTATTAAATTTTCCGTAATCGTTTGCGGTTCTGGAATCACTTCCAGTTCTACCATACTCCCACTACTGTTTTCTGAAAAAATCCATTTTACTAAAACTGTGGCGAGTCTAGAACAATATCACTATTGATCTTCCAGATGGTAGAAAGTCAACCCTCGTCAAAGCCAGGGTCAACCCACAAACAACCATTACAGAAACATGCCTTGAGTTATCCAGTGTCTGGTTTTAAGCATAAGCTAGACAACTCCCCGTATCTTAACATCGTTAAGATATGAACCATTCTATATACATTATAGAGATAGAGGCACTAATTTAACTGGAACCAGATTCAAACCATGCAACTGTCTCCAATGCAACTCAACTTAATGGAGAGAGATTAATCAGCATTACTCAAGTTAGGAATCCTTCCATATCTGAGTAACCTGAAAGAGAAACTAGTTTTTCCAAACCATTACTATCAACTGAATACCAATCATAAGTATCTACATCTTCGATTTCTTTGAAGAATCCTGATACTTGCGACACCTGGTTCTCTACTTTATTCCTATACCCACAACTTCTCAAAACTTAGACATTGTATTTCTACGAAACACTTGTCTAAAAACTAGAGAAGACATAAGTAAACAGAACAGAGTACGAGGACCAACCCCTTTGTCCAGATGGACACTGGACAACATACAATACTCTGTATAAGTCCGCTGAGTTGAATAACTCAAAACTTATGCATTGTAGGTTGAAGACTGTACCCAGGCGATTTCCTCAAATATCACCAATTACAACGAATTCCGATATAATGAGGATGATCACCAAATTCCCAATAACTTACTCCCACTCATCATCTGTAAAACCATACAGATATGAGAATGTAACCTGGTAAATACATACCCTGGAGTAAGTATCTAATCGGGAAATCAATTTTCTTTTAACAATGTACTGAAACATGAAAATATTTCGTAGGGGTATCTAGGTATTCCTAGTAATGTCTCTTCCATAATCCAATTCATGACTTTAACCGTATATTTCATTGCTACCTCTACAAATCCCTTTATTTGTCTTTAATCGTTACCTTCTGTACACCCCTTTAGGCTAAGTGGTTTTCTTCCTTCCCTACCGTTCGGCACCAGCCTATGGTTTGGAAGAAGACTATCCAGTAAGCATAATAGGTGTACTCTCCTAATCCTAGGAGTACTCGCAACTTGAGAGAAGGTGATGATAAAAGACAACTGAATAATACCTTATTCTATTTCTCCCGAACTAAGGAAAAAAGTAAAGGTGAAATAGGAGTGGCGATGAAGTACGTGTTTTGGTCGTGAATGATGTCGCAATTTACTTTGCCCTCTTTCCAATCCCTTTATTTTGTCTTTAGTTATTACCTTCTGTACACCTTACTTAGGCTAATTGGTTTTCTTCATTCCCTACCTTTCGGCACCAGCCTATGGTTTGGAATAAGACTATCCAATAAGCGTAATAGGTGTACTATCCTAAACTAAGGAGCCCTCGCAACCTGAGAGAAGGTGATAATAAAAGACAACTGAATAAACCAATTCTATTTCTCCTGAACCTGGATCCATCCTCGAAGAAGTCCCTCCGAGTTCGTATATAACCATACGATGGATCTATCCAATGGAAGTGGATGTCCGTAGTAATACGGGATGTTCTGAGAAATACAAAGGGCAAAAAAAGGAGCGCCAATGACTTATGCAACTCAGACAATCCAAAAGCCAGTATTTTAAGAAGGTTCGGTCAACTTGGTCACTGAGTCATAGTCTAGGGTCGATCAAAGGTCGCTGCCAAAGAGAGAGAGAAAAGAAACACTCTGCGTGCACTCTAACCTAGATCAGAATAGTTATCACTTTATCTAATCAGGAAATCTCCCACTGTAATCTCAAATTCTCCTCCAAACCTGAAAGAAGAATTAGTCGGGATCACCCGAAGAGTAAACCAACTCATCAGTGAGAATCGGGATCCAACTATCATCGCATGATAACTTGATGGAAGCCACTCAAGTTATCACACTCCAGATGGTATGCGCATGCCTGGCAAGTTTGCTGTATGTTTGAAACTCCCGATATGATTTTGGCCCCATGCTCTTATGACCTTGGCGTTAGGTCAAAATATCATAAGTCACATGTCAAGTTCTATCCATCATTATCCAGGTTAATTTGAACCCACCCGCACATGCCCTTGGCATTAAGTCAAAATGGCAGAACGACTGTCCCAAACCAACTCATATATCTATGCAACAATTGAATACCCAGCAGCTACCAAACACTATGCCTTGGCGTTAGGTCAAAATACATAGCTTGAATACTACTGAATACCCAAAAGAAATGACGGAGGGCTACGGCTGGTTTTTGGCGAAAAACCTTTAACGTAATGAACTTGATCTCGTTGAAGGAACCTGATAGCTTTTTTATAAAAATATAGTGGCGAAAACTTTTTGCTAAAGAGGTCACTCCCGGTGAAGGGATCTCGGCTCTTTCCTCGTGGAATGAGGTGCAGGATATTCTAACTGAATACCACGATGAAAAGCAACTTGTAATCGACTATATTAAAGTTATTACCCTGACGTAAACTTCTGCCCAAGGGGTCACTCCCGGTGAAGGGATCTCGGCCCTTGCCTCGTCGAATGAGGTGCAGGATATTCTAACTGAATACCGCTATGCAAAATAAAAGGATAAATCTTTGTAATAACACCTTTTTAAAATTTATTCCAACAACATCAAATATAGGTTTGTTTTATCCTTGCATTGATAAGAATCAATGCAGTCCCATCAATCAATCACACCAGAAAAGAACAAAAATAAAATATACGTATATGCCATCCGCATTCGCCACTGGGTCCCGTCATCACCCGTTAGGTTACTTAACTAACGACAGAGTGGGGGCTGGACTAGCGTGGATGTAAAACATATACAACATCTAATAGTATATATACCAATATACAATAATCGCTCCAGGCGTGATAATATGCAACATTACAGAAAAGTAATAAGCATCACAGAACAATACAGATAATCTGGGATCCCCGAGTTTCACAGAGCCGCTACTGAAACCCGACGTTCCCCTGGTCGTGTGGATAGCCTGTGCAATGAAACCTAGACGCCTACGGGTGCGGCAAGTTACCCGCCAAAACCTGAACCGAGGTAGTCCCCACAGCATAGTGAATGGAACACCCGACACTTCACGGAATCCGGTAAATTGAGCACTCCTCCTTGGGTCAACCTGTACGCCCTACGAGTGCGGCGAATAGTCTGCCAATTCTAGAGTAAGGTCCCTCTGCCTCTCAAAGCTATGAGATACTGACCCGTTGCCCTCCAGAACCCGGCTATCCGTGCACTCCGTCGCGGGGTAAACCTAGTACAGAAATAAAAATATGTACAACGGGTACATCGACCTCGCCCGGTCGTGCCCCAAAAGAATATTATACAAACAGGCAGTGACGGCAGTCCACATGTCGGACGCTCGCCCCGCAATATCAAATGTACAAATAAATCCAAACAGCACTACCATTGCACACTGCTATCCACCACGACATATCCGCAACATCACAGCACAACACAGAACATCAACGCGAATGTCACGTTCGCAAACCCGTCTAAAAGAACTATAGCAATTAGACGCGGTTTACCGCTCGAATGACATTCCCGGTCGGAGATATAAAGTAAATACTGTAAACTAACACATTTAAATTTTGATCGACAAAATTTCCCGAAATAGGCCCCACGTACATCTGCTGTACAGTAACAAAATCTGGGCCCAAAGGAACAGTACCAGAAACCACAATTTCCCAATTTGAAGCTCTCTGGAATACTTGGAGCACCGTTCCCTCAAAACGGCCGCGGTTCCGCGGTCAAACCCTAGGTTTGACCGCGGATCCTCGGTGGTAATGAGGGATCACGTGCCCCAATTTTCCCAGAATGCTTAGAAAAGCCTGCTCTGTTTTCTGTGATATGTAAAATTATTTTTAGAACCCTTTTAAAATCGACAGAAACTTAGAACATGGAAAATTGCGATTTTTGAAAATCCGTTCGATCGATATTTTAAACGTGTTAGCACAAGTTAGTAAAGCTTAATGGTGAGGCTCTGATACCACCGTAAGTCCACGGTAGCGCCCCGACCGTCTAACAGACGCCAAATGCGGAACAAAAACTTTTACAACTGGCGCTATCACGTATTATAACCCGGATCTGCCATTAAAGCTAAACTAACAAACTACAAAGTGGGTAGAAATGTTATACCGAACGATCCGAGTCTTTCGGTCTTCAACCATCATCCCACGCTTTCTTGCGGCTGCTCCGATCTCCTGAATCTCCAGTCTTCTCATCCAGGTGGCACCACGTCGACGGATCTTTAAACGGGCTCCCGCCTCTGAACCGAGGCAACTTGATCATCAAGTTTGCTAAAAGAGATGACCAAGATGATGTAGAGAATGAGTAGAACACTTTGTCTCGTTACGTCCAAAGCTATGGACGAACGGTTAATGAAGTTGCTTTTTGGATCGGGTAAATGAGAAAATGAGTATACAAATTATCATGAACCAAAACTATATCTTTTTTTCCAACAACTCTCTTTACTCTCTCACTCAAGGGCCGGCCATATATAGGAGGGGGGTGAGTGTAGGAGGAGGGAGTGGTGACCACAAGGATAAAGATCATAACAAAATATCCTTTATGCAAACAAAACCCCATTAATGCAAAATCCACCATGCATAAAACCATTAATACAACCTATGTAACACTTTGGATTTCTGTTTGAATGTCTGTTGTGATAATTAGTGATCGTACGTGTGATTATAGATATGTGTTTCTAGGATTATTAGTTATTTTTAGTAGTGTTAGCATATTGGGAATTTTCTTGTGTTTGTGCACACTTGCATACTTAGACTTTTTCTTGTGACTTGTTAACCATTCTTTGTGCATGGTTGCAAAGTTATTTTCCCCACCATTTAATCCTTTCACAAAACTCTTTTTAAAATTTCAAATTCTATTAAACAAATGAGGCATGGGGGGGTAGGTAAAAAGCTTGACTTTTGACCCATTTTCCCCTCTCTTCTCTTTCTCTTTCCCCACTCCAGAATTCTGGAGAATTCCAGCAGCAAACCCTCCCATTTTCTTCATCTTTTCTTCTCCTCTTCATGTCTCTTTGATCTCTACACATTTCCTTCACAAAAACAACACATTTCCTTCACAAAACCTTAGGAAAAGTGAGCTTTTTGAGTTGTTTAAGGCAAATATGCACACTTGAGGGGAAAGCTGAAACTTTTGGTGTTCTACAAGGTTCTTAGAAGGTATTAACTCATATTAGCACTTCTTTTCCTTAGACTTGTTGTATTCTTTAGTAAAAATCTCATTTTTGTGCATTTTTGGTGATATTTAAGGATATTTGTGATTCACATGTTAGATTAGGATTTTGCTAGTTGTGTTAGCTCTATTATGTGTTATTAGAGCTATCTTAGGCCAAGTTTTGTTTCAGTTTGCACAAAAATACCCTAAAGTTCCATTTTAGTGCAAAGTGTGGATTTTTAACTAGAAATTAGGCTCTGTAGGATCTGCTGCTACCCGAGACATTTCAGAGTAAAACTAGAGGTTACTGTTGTTAGTTATATGTATGCCCTAGAGGCCATTACTGTACATTGGATGTATATTGTAGTGGATGCTGGGACATATATAGGGAGGACTTTCTTGCTCGACATGATAGTATGCTATCTGGTTGCTCTTTACCTTAACGTGTACACTGATTGTCTCTCTGTTACATGTTGGTAAAGCCCTTAGGATGTGTACTTGATTACCTGGACTATGATACAGATCATACTAGTGGGGACATGGTAGTCCATAAGTACATCCTTCAAAGTCCCTAGTCGTGGGTGTATCGAGACGGGGCATCGATATACCAGAGTAGACTAGCGTATACCTTCTCGACCCATACAGATGGGCGATGGATGATCCCATATCCATTGGTGTTTGACATCGGAGATGATATACGGGTGCTCAGTAGAGACTGGGTACACTGGATGGACTCGCCGAGAACTCCCAGATGGTATTATACCTTACGTCAGATGGAAGTTCTCTGGTGACACTGGTACAGAGTAGTCTGTTGACCCGAGATCGTCATAGAGTCTTGTGTGGTTCCCACTGTGCTTTGATTTCCATCTTACCACGTCCAAGAGGGCATGCAAAACGGTGGTTTTTGGGTACAGTCCCGAATCACATGGAGGCAATGAGCGATAGGAGGGGATTCGTCTCTCCCGGTATAGGGGGTTGATGTTGCGCTGTGTTCGATTGGCTATAACCGGAAATCCCTGGCCAGGATTGCTGAGATTTACTGGTAAGTGTTACCAGTAGTTTCTCGAATTGTTATAGACCTCATATCGACACGACTTATCGAGCTATTGGGGTCTGACGTTTACCACCCCTAGGCGAGATATGCGACATATCAGACGACGAGACCGGACTGTTCGGTAAGTGTTACTAGTTGGATTCATAGGGGTGTGAGTGGGCTTGCTCGTCGATCTTCTGATCGCTCAATACCCGGGTGGCCGTTACGTTTAGCAGACCGCTTGCGGCTTGTGGGTGTTTGATATGATCATCATCTGCTGCCGGCGTATTGACGAGTCTTTAGAGTCCTACACAGAGGTTTCCTGGCTCAAGCGAAACGAAATAGGAGAGCATATGAGATATGTGCGGGACCGAGAATAATGCGTGTATGTGATACCGTATTCTATTCTCGCGATGAATGTATCAAATGGTTGTATGCGATATAACCTAGTTATCGAATCAAGGATTGATTCGATAAATCGATACATTGCATACTAGTCGGTTGTGTGCGACAAGGCCGAATCATTGAATCAAGTGTTGATTTAATGATTTAATGCATAATTATATATTTGATATATTACTTTGCATTAACTAGTATTGGTTCACTTTAAATGGATTTTCTCACTTGAAGTTCACAAGTTGTATATGTGATATACTTTTGTGCACTTGATTGTATCATGTTTGATGATACATGCTTACTTGAGTTTGTGTAAAGATTAAACCATGATTATTTAAATGGTTAGGGTTTTGTTTTTCATATCTATTTATTCATTTATTTATTTATTTCTTTTTGGCAAAAGAAAAGAAAAATGGTGGCTTTATTTGGATGAATGTTGAAGCTTCCTGAAGCTTTGACTTAGTCACCATTTTTGTCTTCATGCTTAACCCTAACCATTGACCTAACCCTAGTTTATTCTCTACACTTGACCATGGTTTGATTATGATAAGTATTCATTTTAATTTCTTTTTGACATATACTTATCATAACATTTTTCATCTCCTTCTTCTTCTTCTTCAAGAAGAAACCTTGCTCCATTAATGGCATCTTGAGTTCTAAAGTGAGAAATCCAATTCTAAAGTGAACCTACCTCCTATTTCTTCATCCTCTACCTCTTGCCAAGTAGTATAGGGTGTTTTCTTCACAAGTTTCATGACTTGGTGAAGTGGGAGCTTGATCTTGTGATGCCTCGACGTAGATCATCTTCGGCACGAAGCCGACGACCTTGCCCGTCCATTTCTCCGATGAAGCCGATGCTAGAGCCCGGGATCCGATTAGGACAGCAAGGGGACTTCATCATGGAGCTATGGAGGTGGAGAACCGGATCTACAAAGGTTGTAGCTCTTTTCTTTTAGTTAAGTTGTTAACTAGTTTACTGTTTCGCCTAAATTTCTAGTCGACGATCCGTATTAGGGTTTCTCGGCACCCATAAAATTTTAAATTAGCATGGTTGATGCCTTGTGAGACCTCTTGAGAGTGCCTAGGAACTCTACAGTGGTATCAGAGCCTAGCTAGAGCCTTAGGCGATGCGTAGACAAAGTTTGAAACCCGAACGAACCCGAAACCCTAACACAAACATGCTCTCTGGACTTTTTCCAAAATCTGGAGTTTTTCGATATTAAAAATATGCAGAAAAATCAGCAGGAATATCTAAGAATTACTGTGAAATTCGACAGCCCAATTCCATAAAGACGCCGCAGTTCCGCGGCACGAGCATGGCTCGTGCGGCGGTTCCGCGGCCGTACGGCCTCATTATATAATGTATTTTGCACAGTAATTCTTGGTTTCAAGTGCTGGTTCTCCTGGGAATTTTTAATATTTATTCAAGAGTTGAATATTCCAGGGTGTTTTGGAGATTGGATGATTCGATCGGATTATCAGATTTTGTCTATGTGGCTTTCCGGATAATTTTTGAATATGTTAAAAAGTTCGACCGGATATAAATACCCAACTTTTCCCCTGCCGGAAAATTTCCAAGTGTTGGATTTTTCCGTGGTTTAAAGACGTTCTATGTAGTGCAAGTAACGCGATGGACCCTCTAGAAGACAACAAACCTTAACTCGATTATGTGACCGTCTTGAACTGCCCTTTGAACCTTCGGGTTTGGGGCAGTACGGCGTGCCACATGTGAGGCGTTGGCTTGACCCTTCTACGGCTGGACCGTTGGTACTGAGGCACGAAGTGAATGTTTTTAAACTTATTTCATGTGATGAGCTGTTTCGGGAAAACTTGGGTGTTTGACTGTTCGATCGAAAAGTTTAACATTTTCTATTTTATCTGGAATGGGATACAATAATTGGAATTCACAAATAGTTATGAGATAACTGAATGAATGTTATAAACATAACACTTTAGTCTCACTTGATCGGTTGTCACGGAATTTTGATGTGATCAAAAGTCCGTCACAATCACGTAGTGTACGCGGATACTCGCCGGATAAACTTAATAGACAGCCTCGCTCCATAGCCCCGACCAAGTGACTGTAGGAGAACCCCGTAGCCGAAAGCATCCGCTCGGGTGCTCTCGGCAGCGGTGTTCCGCCTTGGTGCACTTTGTCGACGGCGTCGGGGGTGCGGCCGCCTACTGAAGTTTGCGACGAGTATTCGATCAGGATGTCGGGAATCTTGTTGAATTACCCGACTTGATATTGAAAAGTGTTTTCGATAATGAGACTAAAATGCGGGGCTTATAATTGTTAGGCATGCGATGTCTAAGTAATTCATTTGGTCAGGCATGCGATGTCTGAGGTGGTTGCGGATTCCAACTGTTGTAGTTTTACACTTTCTTTTTTGTGACCGTAAGTGTAATATGTGATATCGCCGGTTTCGTTGCTATATGTCAACGACAATTGGGATGCGCATATTTACTTACGTTGATGATATGTGATGTTATGTGTTGCTGGATATGTTATATTGGATCGTCGTGTTTGAATAGCCGGGGGTTTTTATGTGAGATGAGTGTTTTTCATTTTCATTCATGTAAAAACTTGTATGTAATATTCTTTTATTGGGGCACTTCCTGGTTGCGGATGATGTCACGATTTGTATATTATTTACTTTTCCGCACTAGGATAGACCCAAGGAGGAGAGCACAAGTAACCGGGTTCTGGAGTCCAGTGGGAGACCAACTCGAGGAGTCGAGTCCGGGTCTCCTAACTCTAGAATTGGTAGGGTTGCTTGCCGCTCTCGTAGGGGTCTAGGGGTGTGGGTTTGGCTATTCATCACGACCGTGGAATCCGTGTTTTATACTGGCTCGTATTTAAAACACGGACGTCCTAGTATATCCAATATTTCATATGTTTCTTCTGCTGCGATATCTGTGATGTGATCATGTGATGTTCTGTGATAGATACAGTATATAGTATATATGATATATTATATAGGCGTTACTTATGTTTTACACCCGCGCTAGCCCTGCCCTGCTCTGCCGTTAGTTACCTAACCTAACGGTGCATGAGGGGACATCGAGGCGAATGCGGATGGCATAAGTGTACGTCGTATTTATCTGTGATGTTTAGGTACTTAAATGATGGGACTTCATTAATGAGATTAATGAAATAAATAGAAATCTCAGATGTTGTAGAATCGAATTTCAAAATAAAACATGTAGCTACAGTTCTTGCTTTGCACGGCGGTATATATGATATATCCTGCACCTTATTCGATAAGGAAAGGACCGAGATCCCTTCACCGGGAGTGACTCCTTTAGCAATAACTGGCGGATGCTACACACTCGGTTTGTCTTTTGATTGCTTTTAAGTGTTTTTGCTTTGCACAGTGATATATATGATATATCCCGCACCTCATTCGACGAGGAAACGACCGACGATCCCTTCACCGGGAGTGACTCCTTTAGCAAAACTAGAAAAGCCTCAAAAGCACTCCATTTCAAAATCATTTGATTCTACAACGATATCAAGTTCATTACGCAGTAGGTTTTCAGAAAAACCTTTCGTAGCCCTCCGTCATTTCAGATAAGTCCTACTTAGTATTCATGCTACGTTTGTTGACCTCCGTCAAGGCGTAGTGTGCGGTAGCTAACTAGTATTTATCTGTTTATGCATATGATGCAGATTGGATTAGGGTAGTCATGCGGCCTTGTTGACCTCCGTCAAGGGTCGTGCGGGTGGGTTTAATTCGATCAAGAAATGACGGGTTGAACTTGACTAGTAGCCTATGGTTTGTTGACCTCCGTCAAGGTCATAGGGTGCCAGGGGAAAAATATTATCGGGAATTTCAAGTGTTGAAATTTGCAATGAGATTGCATACCTTCTATGAGATAGTTGGATCCCGATACCCGCTGTGAGTAAGAGTTACTCCTGGGAGAGTTTTACACATTACAATTAGCCGATCAAGTAGGTGTCTAGAAAGGTGTCAACGGGGTTACGCCTCTGGGAAAACGAGGTTTACATTAATTAGGTTCGTGCGAAAGCACGGGGGACCTCCCTCAAAGTACCGACACTGGCCTGGCTGAAAGATTGGCGAACTTGTAGTGTGTAATTAATCCCGGCTAGTCTTTCCTTTTAGGGTTTGAAGGAAGATTTGATAAAAAGCAGTGGGAGCCATCCTGATTAGATAAAATAATAACCAATCTATTCTTGCAAGAGCGCACGCTGAGTGCTTTCTTCTCTCTCTCTCTCCAGGTAGCGACCATATCACGCCTTAATCAAGATAATAATACGGATTATTGACCGAACCCGCTTGTTATACTGAGCTGGGGAACGTTGGTCCCGCTCCAACTTATAATTGTTATAAGACCGAGCAGGAAATTGGGGATTACCAGAATTCCCGTGCCGCCCAAACGAAGAGAGTGCATGCTGATGCATCATCTTCGGGTGTGTTCGTTACACAGAACCGTTTCTCAATATTCTCTACGTCCTGGGTATTTGATACCGGATCAGGATCCTAGATATGTAATCTGTTACATAGGGCTACAGAAAGGTAGAGAACTGAGAACGGGTGATAAGTTTCATGAGGCAGAAAATGGGGCAAGTGTTGCAGCCAAGTCTGTTGGTCACTGTCACCCTGTATTACCAATACATTGATTCTGAACGAATGTTATTAGATACCGAACCTGATATACAAAATCATATCAGTCTCTTTATTAGTAAAGAAATGATAAAATTCTGTATTGTTGGATAATGTTTTGAACATTTCCTATATCAAAAGTTGATCGGATCAGGCACGTTATCTAAAAGCATTGATGTTCTAAATCAAACTACAGTTCTTCAGTATACGGAACACACACAAGAGGAAGAGTTCAGAAATGAACGGATCCTTCTTGAGGTATTGTAGACTAGGTCATATCAATGCGACCCGACTAGCTAAGTTGCACAAAGTTGCATATTTAAATCTGTTTGAATTTACATCTTGTGAAAACTTGCCAGTCATGTCATAGAGATAAGATAACCATAGCTCTGTTTATTGGAAACAGAGAAAGAGTTAGTGAACTCTTGGGATGATACATGTTGATGTATGTAGGTCCCCTGTCTACACATGCCAAGACTGGTTCTTTATACTTCATTACGTTCTCTGATGATCTCTCAAGATTCAGACATATGTTTCTGTTGAAACACAAGTCCGAACCTTTTGAGATATTCATAGAATATAAGTTAGAAGTAGAGAACCAAAATACGGGTATAAGTATTATGTCCTATGATGAGATCAAGGAGGAGAATACTTGAGCACGGAATTCTTGGACTATTCTAAAGGAGAATGAGATTCTCTCTCAGCATTACTCCTCCGTATACACCATAGCACGATGGTATATCGGGGCGGAGCAATCACACCCTATTTGATATGGTGTGCTCTATGATGAGTACTACTGAGTTACCTTTTTCCTTTGGGAGTTATGCGCTTGAGTAGCTGCATACCTATTGAATAGGGTTCCGATCAAATCAATTGCCTACCATTTCATATGTGATATAGTAAGGGAAGAGCCCATATCTTAAGTTAGTTAAGATTTGGGGTTGTCCGGCCTATGTCTAAAAGCAAAATCCGGACAAGCTCGAGGCAAGATCTGTTATGTAGGACTGGAAATGGTCCAGCTATACAAACTGCAGCTGATGATTTGGTAGAACTGAAGGATTCAATAGTAACCAACGAACCTCAGCCTCTCCGCCGATCTAGTAGGGTTCCTCACCCACCTGAGAGATACTTTGGTTTTTCTATGACAGTGGGAGCGAGGATTGCATCATAAGATGATGACCCAACTAGTTTCGAGCTGGCCATCAGGAGTGAGACTCTGTAAGAATGGCTGGATGTTTATCGATCTGAGATGGAATCCTTATACACCAACAAAGTATGGACTTTGGTTGCTATATCTGAAGGGTTAAATCCCCATCAGAAGCAAGTATATCTTGAGAAGATTACTTGGTGTAGATGGAAAAGTTGAGACTTTCAAAGCTGGACTTGTTAAAGGTTTGCATCATTGACCAGGCATGGATTATGTTGAAACCTTTTTCTAAGGAGCTATGCTTAAGTCCATCCAAATCCTACTTGTCACGGCTACATACCATGACTACGATATCTGGTGGTTGGGTGTCATGACTGCTTTTCTAAATGATGTTTTAGAAGAGTGCGTCTATAAGTACACAGCCAGAGGGCCTCGTAGACAGTGGGAGCAGCGGAAACGTGTGCAAGATGCTTTATAGGATAAAGCAGGCATCGCGGAGTTGGAACATCTGTTTTGATGGATTAGTCAAAGAAGTTGACATCATCAAAATGGTAGATGAACCTTGTATAAACGAAAAGGTAGTAGGGAGTATGACGGTGATCCTCGTAGAGTACGTGGATGACATACTCTTGATGGGGAAGAAGTTTCCTATGCTACGCTCGATCAATCTCCGTTTATCACATGGATTCTCCACATAGGATCAAAGTGATACCTACTAAATCCTGGGTTTTGGATCTATGAGATAGATCTAAATGGATGTTAGAATACTCACTAGTTGTAGTGAGATGGTATCAATTGATCCTGGGGAGAATCACTGGAAAAGTTCCAGGGTGATAAAGACGACTGAAAGTCAGTCACAGACATTGTCTTTACCCTCAGTAAAGGGACGGTATGTTGGAAGAGTTCCAAGTTAAATACTGTGGCATACTAGACGATAAAGGCAGGATACATCGATACTTAAGATGCTACCAAAGAGGCTTTCTGGCTGTATATTAGTTCATGAGATGAACTTAGTTCCTCCCATTGTGTGACAATGGGGTTGTGGCTTATGCCAAGAAACGTCCGTCCCATCAGTGATCCAGACATATTCTAAGGCAGTACCACCTGATCATGGAGATGGTTGATCTCCAAGGAGATCAAGGTTAGGAGAGTAGACTAAGAGGATAAACATGGCGGATCCACTCACAAAGGCCTTTTCCCAGAGAGAGACTTTTATGGGATGGTTGAGTATGAGATACTACAACCACTGCTATCAGATGGCCCTAGTGCAAGTGAGAGATTGTTAGTTATATGTATGCCCTAGAGGCCATTACTGTACATTGGATGTATATTGTAGTGGATGCTGGGACATATATAGGGAGGACTTTCTTGCTCGACATGATAGTATGCTATCTGGTTGCTCTTTACCTTAACGTGTACACCGATTGTCTCTCTGTTACATGTTGGTAAAGCCCTTAGGATGTGTACTTGATTACCTGGACTATGATGCAGATCATACTAGTAGGGACATGGTAGTCCATAAGTACATCCTTCAAAGTCCCTAGTCGTGGGTGTATCGAGACGGGGCATCGATATACCAGAGTAGACTAGCGTATACCTTCTCGACCCATACAGATGGGCGATGGATGATCCCATATCCATTGGTGTTTGACATCGGAGATGATATACGGGTGCTCAGTAGAGACTGGGTACACTGGATGGACTCGCCGAGAACTCCCAGATGGTATTATACCTTACGTCAGATGGCAGTTCTCTGGTGACACTGGTACAGAATAGTCTGTTGACCCGAGATCGTCATAGAGTCTTGTGTGGTTCCCACTGTGCTTTGATTTCCATCTTACCACGTCCAAGAGGGCATGCAAAACGGTGGTTTTTGGGTACAGTCCCAAATCACATGGAGGCAATGAGCGATAGGAGGGGATTCGTCTCTCCCGGTATAGGGGGTTGATGTTGCGCTGTGTTCGATTGGCTATAACCGGAAATCCCTGGCCAGGGTTGCTGAGATTTACTGGTAAGTGTTACCAGTGGTTTCTCGAATTGTTATAGACCTCATATCGACACGACTTATCGAGCTATTGGGGTCTGACGTTTACTACCCCTAGGTGAGATATGCGACATATCAGACGACGAGACCGGACTGTACGGTAAGTGTTACTAGTTGGATTCACAGGGGTGTGAGCGGGATTGCTCGTCGATCTTCTAATCGCTCAATACCCGGGTGACCGTTACGTTTAGCAGACCGCTTGCGGCTTGTGGGTGTTTGATATGATCATCATCTGCTGCCGGCGTATTGACGAGTCTTTAGAGTCCTACACAGAGGTTTCCTGGCTCAAGCGAAACGAAATAGGAGCGCATATGAGATATGTGCGGGACCGAGAATAATGCGTGTATGTGATACCGTATTCTATTCTCGCGATGAATGTATCGAATGGTTGTATGCGATATAACCTAGTTATCGAATCAAGGATTGATTCGATAAATCGATACATTGCATACTAGTCGGTTGTGTGCGACATGACCGAATCATTGAATCAAGTGTTGATTTAATGATTTAATGCATAATTATATATTTGATATATTACTTTGCATTAACTAGTATTGGTTCACTTTAAATGGATTTTCTCACTTGAAGTTCAAAATTTGTATATGTGATATACTTTTGTGCACTTGATTGTATCATGTTTGATGATACATGCTTACTTGAGTTTGTGTAAAGATTAAACCATGGTTATTTAAATGGTTAGGGTTTTGTTTTTCATATCTATTTATTCATTTATTTATTTATTTCTTTTTGGCAAAAGAAAAGAAAAATGGTGGCTTTATTTGGATGAATGTTGAAGCTTCATGAAGCTTTGACTTAGTCACCATTTTTGTCTTCATGCTTAACCCTAACCATTGACCTAACCCTAGTTTATTCTCTACACTTGACCATGGTTTGATTATGATAAGTATTCATTTTAATTTCATTTTGACATATACTTATCATAACATTTTTCATCTCCTTCTTCTTCTTCTTCAAGAAGAAACCTTGCTCCATTAATGGCATCTTGAGTTCTAAAGTGAGAAATCCAATTCTAAAGTGAACCCACCTCCTATTTCTTCATCCTCTACCTCTTGCCAAGTAGTATAGGGTGTTTTCTTCACAAGTTTCATGACTTGGTGAAGTGGGAGCTTGATCTTGTGATGCCTCGACGTAGATCATCTTCGGCACGAAGCCGACGACCTTGCCCGCCCATTTCTCCGATGAAGCCGACGCTAGAGCCCGGGATCCGATTAGGACAGCAAGGGGACTTCATCATGGAGCTATGGAGGTGGAGAACTGGATCTACAAAGGTTGTAGCTCTTTTCTTTTAGTTAAGTTGTTAACTAGTTTACTGTTTCGCCTAAATTTCTAGTCGACGATCCGTATTAGGGTTTCTCGGCACCCATAAAATTTGAAATTGGCATGGTTGATGCCTTGTGAGACCTCTTGAGAGTGCCTAGGAACCCTACAACTGTAGCATGTATGGGGGGTATAGAGTGCACACACCAAACCTGGGAGCCCAATTCCCAAGAGAGGCCGCCGAAATTAGCATTCTGGCCGCAAATTGCGGCCAGATGGGGGAGTTTTGGGTTGGGGTTTGGGGTGTTGGTATCTGCTGCTATGTGGGTTGCTTTGGTATATATAGTTTTACAATATCTTTCCTGTATCAAAATCTGGAGGTGAATACCTGTTTTCCCGTATTTTCAACCTTTCGCGACACGCGTGATACGTGTGTGTGGGTTTTGGGTTTCTGCGTATCGCGACGCGTCGGAGTGGTTTCAGGCGCGTAACCATACGTTTTAGCGCATCGCGCACACGCGCGCTTGGTTCGCGACATGAGTTACTAGTTCGGCTTTAATGTCGCGTTTGTGTGACTTCAAGCTTACGTATGATATATTGTGTAATTCTAGGTTCGCAGGCGAGTACGGCGGACGTCGCGCAGAAGGGGAAACAAGTTGTTGGCTACACCTAGCGAGAGACTACGGTGAGTAGATTTCACATCTACGGGGATATCGCCCGCATGGCGTTCTACGTCAGGGCTGATAGACCTTATAGTTTCCTTTGTATACATTGACTATTCATGGCTACTATTTAGTGCATGCTGCATTCTCTGCTATTTGGATATAAACTAGAATTGATAGAATACCGCACCATTACTAACGGTCCATGTTGCACGAGCACTATCCTGCATGTTACACACACACCGTTAGTAACTGCCATGAAACTCACACTGTAGAATATCACATCGGATCATTACATTGTAGCTCATCTATATGTGACCTGACTTGATATTCATACTTGATGCCTATATCACATCGGATCATTACATTGTAGCTCATCTATATGTGACATGACTTGATATTCATACTTGATGCCTATATCACATCGCATCATTACATTGTAGCTCATCTATATGTGACATGACTTGATATTCATACTTGATGCCTATATCACATCGGATCATTACATTGTAGCTCATCTATATGTGACATGACTTGATATTCATACTTGATGCCTATATCACATCGGATCATTACATTGTAGCTCATCTATATGTGACATGACTTGATATTCATACTTGATGCCTATATCGCATCGGATCATCATATTGTAGCTCATCTATATGTGACTTGACATGCTATTTATATTTGACGCACATATCATATCGGATCATTGACTTGTATTTTGGTTTGGATTACATGTGATTTCTGGATTTGGGAACAGTGGCTATTGCAAATATATAATCATTTAAAAACCCGGTTCCCTTGATATGATATTTCGGTGCGTCCACCATGTGTTTTCTCGGTGCTAGAGTGATATATGTGAACCCGAATCGAGGAGCTGGTTGAGGCCGATTACGGGTACATGGTGGACCCGGTATGGTACCCCGGGGCGAGAACGGTTTCGCTGTGCAGTAGACGGTGAGCCTGGCAGAGGGACTACTACCTACCGGTGATTGGTTGGACCTGACAGTTATCCGGAGGGTACCGATCAGAGTCTATAGATGGATGCGGGGTGATCCGTACTGCCGGGGCCGAGGGCCGATACCGCAGACGGAGCCCGTGGGCTGACCCGGACTGACGGGGCGCGATGGATGAGGATTTGCGTGTCGATGTTGGACACGAGTATTTATGATATTTGGGTGCCGATGTTGGGCACTCGGGATTCTCAGAGATGTACAGGATTTGAGGGCCGATGAGAGTGCCGGCGCCTGAGCTATTTGGGGGATCTGGGTGCATTGAGGGACACCGATTATATATTCCACGTTGACATTCCGTGTAGATACTATATTGCCCCTGCTCAGCATTTACTATTGTACCTCATCCTGTAGTTACATTACCTGATAGAGCATTTGCATGATTATTGCACATACTGCTTATCACACATTGATATCATCTGTTGGCATATGATAGAGTAGCGTAGTACGTACATGCTCGCGATTACCTTTATATGTTATCTCTATTCACGAGTTGGCAACTCACCCCCGTTGTGCCACAGTGTTTGCAGGTTGCCCTTCGGAGTAGTCGCGGCAGGCTGCGGTTGCATCTTTTGACACAGATACCCCCATAGTTGGTGTACTAGCTCTTTTGCTGATAGGTGGGTTTTGTGCGGTATCTGTTTATCTTTCAGTTATGTACATTGTTGTATCTAGTATTCTCCATCTACCATGTATGTATTTGACTTAGAGACAGTGTGAGGACGATGATGTATTTTATTTGTATTCTGGTGTCGAGCTCGTTGTGAGCCGACTGTACTTGCAGTTTATCCTATCTGTGACGTTCCCACTTGTGGATCTTGATCTTCGCTACGGCGTCGTATATTACTATCTTGGTGATTGTTTACTTAGATTTCTTATCATGTTAGTAAGTGCTTTCATTTAAAACTTATAACACTCTATACTTTCACTGGTTTGATTTCTGGGTTTTCGGTTTACTTAGTCGCGTTACGCCTGTAGACGTTATGTGGTTAAGCGCCGGTCAAGGGCCAAACTTCGTGTCGTGACAAAGTTGGTATCAGAGCGTAGGTTTTACCTTTCGGAGTGTTGGATGACCCTGTTATGATGGAGTAGGTAGCTGCAGCTGGGTAGCGTAGCGTGTGTATGTTCCGCGGCATACTCACGATACGGTACTCCGCCTACGCGACCTTAGGACTTATTGATGTAAATTCCTTCTTGAGTCTATGCATTCTTGCGATTCGATTTCCGTATCCTTATCGAATCCTATTGTTCCTTCCAGCCAATATGCCGCCAAAGACTACGAGGGCGCAGAGAGCGGCCGCAAGGGCTGAGATTCGAGTTGACTCGTCCGAGACGAGGACTGATCCGGGTAGTACACCGGTTGTGCCCGAGCAGGCTGTTCCTGCCGTGACAGATCAGATTGCTTTGTTAGGGGCTGGTGTGCAGGAGATACGCCAGACGATGGGATCCAGTATGCAGGAGATGCGCCAGATGATGGGATCTCTAGTTGAGACACTTCGAGCGCAGCGACCAGAGGTAGTTCCACCCGTTGCGGAGACCGCGGTGGTACCCACAGTTCAGGCAGTTGCACCTGCGACTACAGAGGTTATTACAGTATCGCTGTCAGAGTTTATGAGGCTGAAGCCTCCGGTCTTCACAGGCACCGATGTGGCCGAGGATCCACAGTCTTTCATTGATAGGATGGCGCGGATATGTCGTTCACTTAGATGCGCAGATGCGAGATGGGTTGAGTTCGCGAGCTTTCGCTTGGAAGGTCTTGCGCAGAAATGGTGCGAATCAGTCGAGAAGGGTAGAGCAGCAGGTCTTCCTCCTATGACCTGGACAGAGTTCGTGGCGCTATTCCTTGCCCGCTTTCTTCCCCTGAGTGTCAGAGATGCTAGAGCACGCAGGTTCGAGTCCTTACGCCAGACGCCAGAGATGTCAGTGGCAGAGTACGATGTGCTGTTCACCGAGCTATCCGTTTATGCTCCGTATTAAGTGGCTACTGAGGAGTTGCGAGTCAAGAGATTTGTCCGAGGCTTGCTTACACCACTATTCCTTGCTATCAGTGCACAGCATTACGAGACATACGCAGCAGCAGTAGATGCAGCATTATTAGTTGAGGAGCGCCTTGATGAGTCTTCGGCAGTTCCAGGGCCGAAGAGAGTTCGTGCAGATACGTCAGTACAGAGACGGCCGTTCCGGCGTCGTGACAGACACCTTGCAGGTGGCAGAGATTCGAGACGAGGCCGATTGTTTAGCTCCTATTCCCAGGAGGGTCAGCGACCGTCATCGGGATGTTACCGTTGCGGGAGTTCTTATCATCGTGTGCGAGATTGTCCTGAGGTACCCCGGAGTGGGGCGGCAGCACCGCATGTTACATTACCACCTTCACCCCCCCAGACGGCATTGCCGATAGTACCTACTGTTACTCCGCGTCAGACGCATACACAGAGAGGTCGTGGTCGCGGAGGATTTGTTCATAGAGGACGAGGTGGCCGAGGTAGAGGGCAGCCAGCGGCCGGCAGGGGACAGTTAGTTGCAGGTGGAGGACAGGCGCGAGTTTTTGCTTTGACGCATCAGGACACGCAGGCGTCCAATACGGTGGTCTCAGGTATCCTTTCTGTATGTTCGGTTGATGCACACGTGTTATTCGATCCCGGATCCACGCACTCGTACGTATCCACACACCTTGTGCTGAGTTTGGGTAGAGAGTCCGGTTTGCTTAGCCAGCCGTTTGTTGTGACTACTCCTGTGGGAGAGTCGTTTGTTGCTAGGCACGTGTTCCGATCCTGTACCGTCCGTATTGGCGAGAGAGAGTTGCCGGTCGATTTGATCCTTCTGGAGATATTGGACTTCGACGTTCTTTTGGGCATGGATTGGTTAGCCACGTGCTATGCTTCTGTTGACTGCCGCGAGAAGACAGTTCGATTTTGTTTTCCCGGCGAGTTAGTTGTTGTTGTGTTGGGGGACCGTGGTGCCACCCCTCACAGTGTGATTTCTTCTTTTCGCACTGGACAGCTTTTGAGGAAGGGATGTCAGGGATTTCTCGCCTATGTTTGCGATACAAGAGCTACAGAGGTTCCGGTGGATCAGGTTCCGGTTGTTAGCGAGTTCCCTGATGTGTTCCCTGATGAGCTTCCTGGGCTACCGCCCGAGCGTGATATTTCTTTCTGCATTGACTTGGTTCCTGGCACGGGGCCTATTTCTGTACCGCCTTATCGGATGGCCCCAGCGGAACTTAGAGAATTGAAGGGTCGGTTGCAGGATCTGCTGGATAAGGGACTTATTCGACCCAGTGTTTCTTTTTGGGGTGCTCCAGTCCTGTTCGTCAAGAAGAAGGACGGCAGTTTGCGTTTGTGTATCGACTACCGCCAGCTGAACAGGGTGACAGTGCGGAACAGATATCCTTTGCCACGCATCGACGATTTGTTCGACCAGCTTCAGGGGGCAGGATACTTTTCGAGGATCGATTTGCGATCGGGCCACCATCAGTTGCGGGTTCGACAGGAGGACATTCCTAGGACGGCCTTCCGCACACGTTACGGCCATTACGAGTTTTTGGTGATGTCGTTCGGACTCACCAATGCGCCAGCAGCATTTATGGATTTGATGAACCGTATTTTCCGGCCGTATCTTGATCTGTTCATCATAGTGTTTATTGACGATATCTTGGTGTATTCTCGGAGTAGAGAGGAGCACGAGCAGCACCTACAGTTTACACTGCAGACCTTGAGGGAGCATCAGCTTTTCGCCAAATTCTCCAAGTGTGCCTTCTGGCTAGACAGCGTAGACTTCTTGGGGCACGTGATTACACGAGATGGTATATGTGTCGACCCGAGGAAGATAGAGGCAGTTCGGAGTTGGCCTAGACCCACGTCAGTGACGGAGGTTCGCAGCTTTCTAGGGCTGGCAGGCTATTACAGGCGATTCGTGCAGGACTTCTCTCGCATCGCTACACCTTTGACCGGGTTGACCCGGAAGGGAGTTCGCTTCGATGGGACGGAGGAGTGTGAGCACAGTTTCCAGCGACTACGGGCTCTACTGACTACGACACCAGTGCTATCATTGCCTTCAGGATCAGGCGGATTTGTGGTCTACTGCGATGCTTCACGAGTAGGGCTGGGTTGCGTTTTGATGCAGCATGACAGGGTGATCGCGTATGCTTCGCGGCAATTAAAGAAACATGAACAGAATTACCCTACTCATGATCTGGAGATGGCTGCGGTGGTCTTTGCACTCAAGATCTGGTGACACTATCTGTATGGAGAGTCGTGCCAGATATTCACTGACCACAAGAGCTTAAGGTACATATTTCAGCAGCGAGACCTGAACCTTAGACAGCGCCGATGGATGGAGTTAGTGAAGGACTATGATTGTGAGATCTTGTATCACCCGGGCAGGGCGAATGTAGTGGCGGATGCTTTGAGCAGGAGGCCCAGGGGTAGTCTATCCTGTTTGAGCGCAGTGCAGAGGCAGTCGTCGGCGGATTGGCAGATCTTATGCGACAGTCGGATACAGTTCGAGTTTACGCCGATCGGAGGACAGATTGCGCATGTTCGTGCACGCCCACAGTTGCTTGACCGTATATACGAGGCACAGCACGGTGATGACCGCTGTTCAGAGATCAGGACACAGATGGGACAGGGCAGATTTTCCGAGTTCCTGATCGATGATCAGGGGATACTACGATTTGGAGCTAGACTGTGCGTACCAGATGCTGAGGGATTGCGGCGCGAGATTCTTGAGGAGGCATATCGATCGGTATATAGTGTTCATCCCGGTTCCACCAAGATGTACCATGATCTGAGAGATGTTTACTGGTGGGACGGCATGAAGAGGGACATTGCAGATTTTGTGTCGAGATGCCTGACTTGTCAGCAAGTCAAGGCTGAGCACCAGATGCCCGCGGGAGAGCTACAGCCGTTACCCATTCCGGAGTGGAAATGGGAACAGATATCTATGGATATCATTGTGGGTCTACCCAGGACTAGTCGAGGGTATGACTCCATCTGGGTGATCGTGGATCGTTTGACGAAAGCGGCTCACTTCCTACCGGTGAAGACGACTTTCGGATTTACTCAGTACGCCCAGATTTATATTGATGAGATTGTACGACTGCACGGAGTTCCGACATGCATCGTGTCCGATAGAGGCACCCAGTTTACCAGCCGGCTATGGCAGAGGCTTCAGGAGGCTTTGGGCACTCGCTTGAGTTTCAGCACAGCATTCCATCCGCAGACCGACGGGCAGTCAGAGCGGACTATTCAGTCTCTCGAGGACATGCTCAGAGCATGCGTTTTAGACTTTGGAGGTAGCTGGGATCAACATTTGCCCTTAGTAGAGTTCTCCTACAACAACAGCTACCAGGAGACCATTCAGATGGCACCGTTTGAGGCTCTTTATGGGAGGAGATGCAGATCGCCCACCTGTTGGACGGAGCCCAGTGAGAGCATTATCTTAGGGCCGCAGATTGTGGAGGAGATGACCGCGAAAATCCAGTTGATTCGCGATAGGATGAGAGCAGCCCAGAGTAGGCAGAGATCTTATGCGGACCGTCGTCGGAGCATACTTGAGTTTTCCGTTGGTGATCATGTTTTCTTGAGGGTCTCCCCAATGAAAGGCGTGATGAGGTTTGGGAAGAAGGGGAAGCTTAGTCCCAGATACGTGGGCCCCTTCGAGATCCTTGAGCGTATTGGCGCGGTTGCGTATCGATTAGCCCTTCCACCCAGTTTTCCAGACGTGCACCCCGTATTTCACGTTTCGATGCTCCGCAGATATCTTCATGATCCTTCGCATGCGATTCAGCACCCGACGATCCAGCTTGAGCGCGACCTTTCCTATGCAGAGCAGGCGGTGATGATCTTGGATCGACAAGTGAAGAAATTGAGGTCGAAGGAGTTACCGTCCGTCAAGGTACTTTGGCGTGGCCAGCGCGGCGAGGAGGTTACTTGGGAGACCGAGAGCGAGATGAGGAAGAGGTATCCCTATCATTTTGAAGGTGCGTATAGTTAGATTTTGAAATTCGGGGACCGAATTTCTTTAAGGGGGGTAGATTTTAACACTTTGGATTTCCGTTTGAATGTCTGTTGTGATAATTAGTGATCGTACGTGTGATTATAGATATGTGTTTCTAGGATTATTAGTTATTTTTAGTAGTGTTAGCATATTGGGAATTTTCTTGTGTTTGTGCACACTTGCATACTTAGACTTTTTCTTGTGACTTGTTAACCATTCTTTGTGCATGGTTGCAAAGTTATTTTCCCCACCATTTAATCCTTTCACAAAACTCTTTTTATAATTTCAAATTCTATTAAACAAATGAGGCATGGGGGGGTAGGTAAAAAGCTTGACTTTTGACCCATTTTTCCCTCTCTTCTCTCTCTCTTTCCCCACTCCAGAATTCTGGAGAATTCCAGCAGCAAACCCTCCCATTTTCTTCATCTTTTCTTCTCCTCTTCATGTCTCTTTGATCTCTACACATTTCCTTCACAAAAACAACACATTTACTTCACAAAACCTTAGGAAAAGTGAGCTTTTTGAGGTGTTTAAGGCAAATCTGCACACTTGAGGGGAAAGCTGAAACTTTTGGTGTTCTACAAGATTCTTAGAAGGTATTAACTCATATTAGCACTTCTTTTCCTTAGACTTGTTGTATTCTTTAGTAAAAATCTTATTTTTGTGCATTTTTGGTGATATTTAAGGATATTTGTGATTCACATGTTAGATTAGGGTTTTGCTAGTTGTGTTAGCTCTATTATGTGTTATTAGAGCTATCTTAGGCCAAGTTTTGTTTCAGTTTGCACAAAAATACCCTAAAGTTCCATTTTAGTGCAAAGTGTGGATTTTTAACTAGAAATTAGGCTCTGTAGGATCTGCTGCTACCCGAGACATTTCAGAGTAAAACTAGAGGTTACTGTAGCATGTATGGGGGGTATAGAGTGCACACACCAAACCTGGGAGCCCAATTCCCAAGAGAGGCCGCCGAAATTAGTATTCTGGCCGCAAATTGCGGCCAGATGGGGGAGTTTTGGGTTGGGGTTTGGGGTGTTGGTATCTGCTGCTATGTGGGTTGCTTTGGTATATATAGTTTTACAATATCTTTCCTGTATCAAAATCTAGAGGTGAATACCTGTTTTCCCGTATTTTCAACCTTTCGCGACACGCGTGATACGTGTGTGTGGGTTTTGGGTTTCTGCGTATCGCGACGCGTCGGAGTGGTTTCAGACGCGTAACCACACGTTTTAGCGCATCGCGCACACGCGTGCTTGGTTCGCGACACGAGTTACTAGTTCGGCTTTAATGTCGCGTTTGTGTGACTTCAAGCTTACGTATGATATATTGTGTAATTCTAGGTTCGCAGGCGAGTACGGCGGACGCCGCGCAGAAGGGGAAACAAGTTGTTGGCTACACCTAGCGAGAGACTACGGTGAGTAGATTTCACATCTACGGGGATATCGCCCGCATGGCGTTCTACGTCAGGGCTGATAGGACCTTATAGTTTCCTTTGTATACATTGACTATTCATGGCTACTATTTAGTGCATGCTGCATTCCCTGCTATTTGGATATAAACTAGAATTGATAGAACACCGCACCATTACTAACGGTCCATGTTGCACGAGCACTATCCTGCATGTTACACACACACCGTTAGTAATTGCCATGACACTCACACTGTAGAATATCACATCGGATCATTACATTGTAGCTCATCTATATGTGACCTGACTTGATATTCATACTTGATGCCTATATCACATCGGATCATTACATTGTAGCTCATCTATATGTGACATGACTTGATATTCATACTTGATGCCGATATCACATCGGATCATTACATTGTAGCTCATTTATATGTGACATGACTTGATATTCATACTTGATGCCTATATCACATCGGATCATTACATTGTAGCTTATCTATATGTGACCTGACTTGATATTCATACTTGATGCCTATATCACATCGGATCATTACATTGTAGCTCATCTATATATGACATGACTTGATATTCATACTTGATGCCTATATCACATCGGATCATTACATTGTAGCTCATCTATGTTGGGTTCCTAGGCACTCTCAAGAGGTCTCACAAGGCATCAACCATGCCAATTTCAAAACTTACGGTGCCGAGAAACTCTAATACGGATCGTTGGCTAGATATATAGGCGAACAAAGCAACTAGTTAACAACTTAACTAAAGTGTAACGGAAATACAACCTTTGTAGATCCGGTGCTCCACCTCCATAGCTCCGTGATGATGTCTCCTCGCTGCGATCATCGGATCCCGGGCTCTAGTGTCGGCTTCATCGGAGAATGGACGGGCTAGGTCATCGACTACGACGCCGAAGATGATCTACGTCGAGGCATCACTAGATCAAGCTCTACCTTCACCAAGCCATGAAAACTTGTGAAGGAAACACCCTATACTACTTGGCAAGAGGTAGAGGATGAAGAAATAGGAAGTGGGTTCACTTTAGAATTGGATTTCTCACTCTTTTTCTCACTTTGCCATTTTTGGTAGCAAGCTTCTTCATGTGAAGAAGAAGAAGAAGAAGATAATGAAGCATATGATAAGTTATTTTCTAAAAAGAAAATAATAAGAATACTTATCATGTCTCAACCATGGTTAAGTGTAGAGAATAAATCATGGTTAGTGGGAATGGTTAGGGTTAAGCATGGAGACAAAATGGTCACTTGGTCAAAGCTTCATGAAGCTTCAACTAGAATACAAATCAAGCCACCATTTTCTTTTCATGCCCTTTTATTTTTCCAAAAAGGAATAAATAGACAAATAAATGAAAAAGAAAACAAAACCCTAATCATAAGTTTAACCATGGTTTTATTCTTTACACTTAACCAAGTAAACATGTATCATCAAACATGATACAATAATATGCACAAAAAGTATATCACATATACAACTTGTACATCCAAGTGAGAAAATCCTTTAAAGTGAACCAATACTAGTTAATGCAAAGTAATATATCAAATATATAATTATGCATTAAATCATTAAATCAACACTTGATTTAACGATCCGGTCATATCGCATATAACCGACTAGTATCCTATGTATCGGCTTACCGAATCAACCCTCGATTCGATAACTAGGTTATATCGCATATAACTATTCGATACATTCATCGCGAGAATAGAATACGGTATCACATACACGCATTATTCTCGGTCCCGCACATATCTCATATGCGCTCCTATTTCGTTTCGCTTGAGCCAGGAAACCTCTGTGTAGGACTCTAAAGACTCGTCAATACGCCGGCAGCAGGTGATGATCATATCAAACACCCACAAGCCGCAAGCGGTCTGCTAAACGTAACGGCCACCCGGGTATTGAGCGATCAGAAGATCGACGAGCAAGCCCGCTCACACTCCAGTGAATCCAACCAGTAACACTACCGTACAGTCTGGTCTGATCGTCTGATATGTCGCATATCTCGCCTAGGGGTGGTAAACGTCAGACCCCAATAGCTCGATAAGTCGTGTCGATATGAGGTCTATAACAGTTCGAGAAACTACAGGTAACACTTACCGGTAATTCTCAGCAACCCTGGCCAGGGATTTCCGGTTATAGCCAATCGAACACAGCGCAACATCAACTCCCTATACCGGGAGAGACGAATCCCCTCCTATCGCTCATTGCCTCCATGTGATTCGGGACTGTACCCAAAAACCACCATTTTGCACGCCCTCTTGGACGTGGTAAGATGGAAATCAAAGCACAGTGGGAACCACACAAGACTCTATGACGATCTCGGGTCAACAGACTACTCTGTACCAGTGTCACCAGAGAACTGCCATCTGACGTAAGGTATAATACCATCTGGGAGTTCTCGGCGAGTCCGTCCAGTGTACCCAGTCTTCACTGAGTACCCGTATATCATCTCTGATGTCAAACACCAATGGATATGGGATCATCCATCGCCCATCTGTATGGGTCGAGAAGGTATACGCTAGTCTACTCTGGTATATCGATGCCCTGTCTCGATATACCCACGACTAGGGACCTTGAAGGATGTACTTATGGACTACCTTGTCCCCACTAGTATGATCCGCATCATAGTCCAGGTAGTCAAGTACACATCCTAAGGGCTTTACCAACATGTAACAGAGAGACAATTAGTATACACGTTAAGGTAAAGAGCAACCATATAGCATACTATCATGTCGAGCAAGAAAGTCCTCCCTATATATGTCCCAGCATCCACTACAATATACATCCTATGTATAGTAATGGCCTCTAGGGCATACATATAACTAACAATCTCCCACTTGCACTAGGGCCATCTGATAGCAGTGGTTGTAGTATCTCATACTCAACCATCCCATAAAAATCTCTCTCTGGGAACAGGCCTTTGTGAGTGGATCCGCTGTGTTGTCCTCTGAGTCTACTCTCCTAACCTCGATCTCCTTGGAGATCAACCATCTCCATGATCAGGTGATACTGCCTTAGAATATGTCTGGATCACTGATGGGACCGGCGTTCCTTGGCATAAGCCACAACTCCATTGTCACACAATGGGAGGAACGTAGTTCATCTCATGAACTAATATACACCCAAACAGCCTCTTTGGTAGCATCTTAAGTAGCGATGTATCCTGCCTTTATCGTCTAGTATGTCACGGTATCTAGCTTGGAACTCTTCCAACATACCGTCCCTTTACTGAGGGTAAAGACAATGCCTGTGACTGACATTCAGTCGTCTTTATCACCCTGGAACACTTCCAGTGATTCTCCCCAGGATCAATTGATACTATCTCACTACAACTAGTGAGAATCCTAACATCCAATTAGATCTATCTCATAGATCCAAAATCCAGGATTTAGGAGGTATCACTTTGATCCTATAAGGAGAATCATTGTGATAAGCGGAGATTGACCGAGCGTAGCATAGGAAACTCCTTCCCTATCAGGAGCATGTCATCCACGTACTCTACGAGGATCGTTACTATACTCCCTACTATCTTTTTGTTTATACAAGGTTCATCTACCATTTTGATGATGTCAAACTCTTTGACTAATCCATCAAAACAGATGTTCCAACTCCGCGATGCCTGCTTTATAACATAAACCATCTTGCACACGTTTCCGCAGCTCCCACTGTCTACGAAGCCCTCTGGCTGTGTACTTATAGACGCTCTCTTCTAAATCATTATTTAGAAAAGTAGTCATGGCACCCAACCGCCAGATATCGTAGTCATGGTATGTAGCCGTGGCAAGTAGAATCTGGATGGACTTAAGCATAGATACTGGAAAAAGGTTTCATCATTATCCATGCCTGGTCAATGACGAAAATGTTTAACAAGTCTAGCTTTGAAAGTCTCAACTTTTCCATCTACACCAAGTAATCTTCTCAAGATATACTTGCTCCTGATGGGGATTTAACCCTTCAGATATAGCAACCAAAGTCCATACTTTGTTGGTGTACATGGATTCCATCTCAGATCGCTAAGCATCCAACCATTCTTACAGAGTCCCTACTCCTGATAGCCAGCTCAAAACTAGTTGGGTCATCATCTCATGATGCAATCCTCGCTCCTACTGTCATAGAGTAACCGAAGTATCTCTCAGGTGGGTGAGGAACCTTACTAGATCGGCGGAGAGGCTGAGGTTCGTTGGTAACTATTGAATCCTGTGGTTCTTTCAAATCATCAGTTGCAGTTTGTATGGCTGGAACATTTCCAGTACTACATAACAGACCTTGCGTCGAGTTTGTCCAGATTTTGCTTTTAGACATAGGCCGGACAACCCAAAATCTTAACTAGCTTAAGACATGGGCTCTTCCCATACCATATCTCATATGGAGTGGTAGGCAACAGATTTTATTTGAACCCTTTTCAATAGGTATGCAGCTTCTCAAGTGCATAACTCCCCAAAGGAAACAGGTAACTCAGTAGTACTCATCATAGAGCACACCTTATCATATAGGGTGTGACTGCTCCACCCCGATATACCATCGTGCTATGGTGTATACGGAGGAGTAATGCTGAGAGAGAATCTCGTTCTCCTTTAGAATAGTCCAAGAATTCCGTGCTTAAGTATTCTCCTCCTTGATCACATCAAAGGACATAATACTTATACCCGTATTTTGGTTCTCTACTTCTAACTTATATTCTGTGAATATCTCAAAAGGT
The DNA here is from genome assembly GCA_030015575.1 of Agapanthus africanus. NCBI lineage: Eukaryota > Viridiplantae > Streptophyta > Magnoliopsida > Asparagales > Amaryllidaceae > Agapanthus > Agapanthus africanus. The sequence goes on along the minus strand of CM057349.1, from coordinate 261,836,994 downwards.
TCGGACTTGTGTTTCAACAGAAACATATGACTGAATCTAAAGAGATTATCAGAGAATGTAATGAAGTACAAAGAACCGGTCTTGGCATGTGTAGACAGGGGACCTACTTACATCAACATGTATCATCCCAAGAGTTCACTAACTCTTTCTCTGTTTCCAGTAAACGGAGCTATGGTCATCTTATCTCTGTGATATGACTGGCAAGTTTCATAAGATGTAAATTCAAACTAATTTAAATATGCATCTATATTTAACTTTAGCTAGTCGGGTCGCATTGATATGACCTAGTCTACAATACCTCAAGAAGGATTCGTTCATTTCTGAACTCTTCCTCTTGTGTGTGTTCTGTATACTAAAGAACTGTAGTTTGATTTAGAACATCAATGCTTTTAGATAACGTGCCTGAACCGATCAACTTTTGATATAGGAAATGTTCAAAACATTATCCAACAATACAAAATTTTATCATTTCTTTACTATTAAAGAGAGTGATATGATTTTGTATATCAGGTTCGGTATCTAATAACATTTGTTCAGAATCAATGTATTTGGAATACAGGGTGACAGTGACCAACAGACTTGGCTGCAACACTTGCCCCGTTTTCTGCCTCATGAAACTTATCACCCGTTCTCAGTTCTCTACCTGTCTGTAGCCCTATGTAACAGATTACATATCTGGGATCCTGATCTGGTATCACATACCCAGGACGTAGAGGATACAGAGAAACAGTTCTTTGTAATGAACACACCCGAAGATGATGCATCAGTATGCACTCTCTTCGTTTGGGCGGCACGGGAATTCTGGTAATCCCCAATTTCCTGCTCGGTCTTATAACAATTATAAGTTGGAGCGGGACCAACGTTCCCCAGCTCAGTATAACAAGAGGGTTCGGTCAATAATCCTTATTATTATCTTGATTAAGGCGTGACATGGTCGCTACCTGAAGAGAGAGAGAAGAAAACACTCAGCGTGCGCTCTTGCAAGAATAGATTGGTTATTATTTTATCTAATCAGGATGGCTCCCACTGCTTTTTATCAAATCTTCCTTCAAACCCTAAAAGGAAAGACTAGCCGGGATTAATTACACACTACAAGTTCGCCAATCTTTCAGCCAGGCCAGTGTCGGTACTTTGAGGGAGGTTCCCCGTGCTTTCGCACGAACCTAATTACAGTAAACCTCGTTTTCCCAGAGGCGTAACCCCGTTGACACCTTTCTAGACACCTACTTGATCGGCTAATTGTAATGTGTAAAACTCTCCCAGGAGTAACTCTTACTCGCAGCGGGTATCGGGATCCAACTATCTCATAGAAGGTATGCAATCTCATTGCAAATTTCAACACTTGAAATTCCCGATAATATTTTGCCCCTAGCGTCCTATGACCTTGACGGAGGTCAACAAACCATAGGCTACTAGTCAAGTTCAACCCGCCATTTCTTGATCGAATTAAACCCACCCGCACGACCCTTGACGGAGGTCAACAAGGCCGCACGACTACCCTAATCCAATCTGCATCATATGCATAAGCAGATAAATACTAGTTAGCTACCGCACACTACGCCTTGACGGAGGTCAACAAACGTAGCACGAATACTAAGTAGGACTTATCTGAAATGACGGAGGGCTACGACAGGTTTTTCTGAAAACCTATTGCGTAATGAACTTGATATCGTTGTAGAATCAAATGATTTTAAAATGGAGTGTTTTTTAGGCTTTTCTAGTTTTGCTAAAGGAGTCACTCCCGGTGAAGGGATCGTCGGTCCTTTCCTCGTCGAATGAGGTGCGGGATATATCACATATATCACTGTGCAAAGCAAAAACACTTAAAAGCAATCAAAAGACAAACCGAGTGTGTAGCATCTGCCAGTTATTGCTAAAGGAGTCACTCCCGGTGAAGGGATCTCGGTCCTTTCCTCATCGAATAAGGTGCAGGATATATCTCATATACCGCTATGCAAAGCAAGAACTGTAGCTACCTGTTTTATTTTGAAATTCAATTCTACAACATCTTAGGTTTCTTTTACTTTCATTAATCACATTAATGAAGTCCCATCATTTAAGTACCTAAACATCACAGATAAATACGACGTACACTTATGCCATCCGCATTCGCCTCGATGTCCCCTCGTGCACCGTTAGGTTAGGTAACTAACGACAGAGCGGGGCAGGGCTAGCGCCGGTGTAAAACATAAGTAACGTCTATATAATATATCATATATACTATATATAGTATCCATCACAGAACATCACATGATCACATCACAGATATCGCAGCAGAAGAATCATATTAAATATTGGATATACTAGGACGTCCGTGTTTTCAATACGAGCCAGTATAAAACACGGATTCCACGGTCGTGATGAATAGCCAAACCCACACCCCTAGACCCCTACGAGAGCGGCAAGAAACCCTACCAATTCTAGAGTTAGGAGACCCGGACTCGACTCCTCGAGTTGGTCTCCCACTGGACTCCAGAACCCGGTTACTTGTGCTCCCTTCCTTGGGTCTATCCTAGTGCGGAAAAGTAAATAATATACAAAGGGTGACAACTTCCGCAACCTGGAAGTGTCCCAATAAAAGAATATTACATACAAGTTTTTACATGAATGAAAATGAAAAACACTCATCTCACATAAAACCCCCCGGCTATTCAAACACGACGATCCAATATAACATATCCAGCAGCACATAACATCACATGTCATCAACGTAAGTAAACATGCGCATCCCAATTGTCGTTGACATATAGCAACGAAACCGGCGATATCACATATTACACTTACGGTCACAGAAAAGAAAGTGTAAAACTACAACAGTTGGAATCCACAATCTGCATAGACATCGCATGCCTAATCATATGAATTCTTTAGACATCGCATGCCTAACAATTATAAACCCCGCATTTTAGTCTCATAATCGAAAACTCTTTTCAATATCAAGTCGGGCAATTCAACAAGATTCCCGACATCCTGATTGAATGCTCGTCGCAAACTTCAGTAGACGGCCGCACCCCCGATACCGTCGACGAAGTGCACCAAGGCGGAACACCGCTGCCGCAAGCACCCGAACGGACGCTTTCGGCGACGGGGTTCTCCTACAGTTACTTGGTCGGGGCTATGGAGTGAGGCTGTCTATTAAGTTTACCCGGCGAGTATCCGCGTACGCTATGTGATTGCGACGGACTTTTGATCGCATCAAAATTCCGTGGCAACCGATCAAGTGAGACTAAACTGCTATATTTATAACATTCATTCAGTTATCTCATAACAACTTGTGAATTCCAATTATTGTATCCCTTTCCAGATAAATAGAAAATGTTAAACTTTCCGATCGAACATTCGAACACCCAAGTTTTCCCGAAACAGCTCAACACATGAAATAAGTTCAAAGACATTCACTTCATGCCTCAGTACCAACGGTCCAGCCATAGAAGGGTCAAGCCAACGCCTCACATGTGGCACGCCGTACTGCCCCAAACCCGAAGATTCAGAGGGCAGTTCAAGACGGTCATATAATCGAGTTAAGGTTTGTTGTCTTCTGGAGGGACCATCGCGTTACTTGCACTACTTAGAACGTCTTTAAACCTCGGAAAAATCCAACACTTGGAAATTTTCCGGCAGGGAAAAATTGGGTATTTATATCCGGTCGAACTTTTTTAACATATTTTAAAATTATCCGGAAAAACACATAGACAAAGTTTGACAATCCGATCGAATGTACGAACTCCCAATACAACCCAAAATACTCAACTCACTGATTTCAGATTAAAAATTCCCAGGAAAACCAGCACTGCCAAATAGGAATTACTGTGCAAAATTTAATGGGAGAAGAGACAAAAGGGCCGCGGAACAGCCGCATTAGCACGCTAATGCCACGGTTCCGCCGCACTTTAGAAAAATCATTAGGTAATTTTTGCATCGTAATTCTTAGAATTTCCTGCTGAATTTTCTGCATATTTTTAATTCTGAAAAAACCCCGAATATTAAAAATGTCCAGAGAGCATTTTGGATGTAGGTTTTCGGTTCGATCGGACTTCAAACTCCGTCTACGCATCGTCTAAGGCTCTAGTTAGGCTCTGATACCACTGAAGGGTTCCTAGGCACTCTCAAGAGGTCTCACAAGGCATCAACCATGCCAATTTCAAAAATTACGGTGCCGAGAAACTCTAATACGGATCGTTGGCTAGATATATAGGCGAACAAAGCAACTAGTTAACAACTTAACTAAAGTGTAACGGAAATACAACCTTTGTAGATCCGGTGCTCCACCTCCATAGCTCCGTGATGATGTCTCCTCACTGCGATCATCGGATCCCGGGCTCTAGTGTCGGCTTCATCGGAGAATGGACGGGCTAGGTCATCGACTACGACGCCGAAGATGATCTACGTCGAGGCATCACTAGATCAAGCTCCACCTTCACCAAGCCATGAAAACTTGTGAAGGAAACACCCTATACTACTTGGCAAGAGGTAGAGGATGAAGAAATAGGAAGTGGGTTCACTTTAGAATTGGATTTCTCACTCTTTTTCTCACTTTGCCATTTTTGGTAGCAAGCTTCTTCATGTGAAGAAGAAGAAGAAGATAATGAAGCATATGATAAGTTATTTTCTAAAAAGAAAATAATAAGAATACTTATCATGTCTCAACCATGGTTAAGTGTAGAGAATAAATCATGGTTAGTGGGAATGGTTAGGGTTAAGCATGGAGACAAAATGGTCACTTGGTCAAAGCTTCATGAAGCTTCAACTAGAATACAAATCAAGCCACCATTTTCTTTTCATGCCCTTTTATTTTTCCAAAAAGGAATAAATAGACAAATAAATGAAAAAGAAAACAAAACCCTAATCATAAGTTTAACCATGGTTTTATTCTTTACACTTAACCAAGTAAACATGTATCATCAAACATGATACAATAATATGCACAAAAAGTATATCACATATACAACTTGTACATCCAAGTGAGAAAATCCTTTAAAGTGAACCAATACTAGTTAATGCAAAGTAATATATCAAATATATAATTATGCATTAAATCATTAAATCAACACTTGATTTAACGATCCGGTCATATCGCATATAACCGACTAGTATCCTATGTATCGGCTTACCGAATCAACCCTCGATTCGATAACTAGGTTATATCGCATATAACCATTCGATACATTCATCGCGAGAATAGAATACGGTATCACATACACGCATTATTCTCGGTCCCGCACATATCTCATATGCGCTCCTATTTCGTTTCGCTTGAGCCAGGAAACCTCTGTGTAGGACTCTAAAGACTCGTCAATACGCCGGAAGCAGGTGATGATCATATCAAACACCCACAAGCCGCAAGCGGTCTGCTAAACGTAACGGCCACCCGGGTATTGAGCGATTAGAAGATCGACGAGCAAGCCCGCTCACACTCCAGTGAATCCAACCAGTAACACTACCGTACAGTCTGGTCTGATCGTCTGATATGTCGCATATCTCGCCTAGGGGTGGTAAACGTCAGACCCCAATAGCTCGATAAGTCGTGTCGATATGAGGTCTATAACAGTTCGAGAAACTACAGGTAACACTTACCGGTAATTCTCAGCAACCCTGGCCAGGGATTTCCGGTTATAGCCAATCGAACACAGCGCAACATCAACTCCCTATACCGGGAGAGACGAATCCCCTCCTATCGCTCATTGCCTCCATGTGATTCGGGACTGTACCCAAAAACCACCGTTTTGCACGCCCTCTTGGACGGGGTAAGATGGAAATCAAAGCACAGTGGGAACCACACAAGACTCTATGACGATCTCGGGTCAACAGACTACTCTGTACCAGTGTCACCAGAGAACTGCCATCTGACGTAAGGTATAATACCATCTGGGAGTTCTCGCCGAGTCCGTCCAGTGTACCCAGTCTTCACTGAGCACCCGTATATCATCTCTGATGTCAAACACCAATGGATATGGGATCATCCATCGCCCATCTGTATGGGTCGAGAAGGTATACGCTAGTCTACTCTGGTATATCGATGCCCTGTCTCGATATACCCACGACTAGGGACCTTGAAGGATGTACTTATGGACTACCTTGTCCCCACTAGTATGATCCGCATCATAGTCCAGGTAGTCAAGTACACATCCTAAGGGCTTTACCAACATGTAACAGAGAGACAATTAGTATACACGTTAAGGTAAAGAGCAACCAGATAGCATACTATCATGTCGAGCAAGAAAGTCCTCCCTATATATGTCCCAGCATCCACTACAATATACATCCTATGTATAGAAATGGCCTCTAGGGCATACATATAACTAACAATCTATATGTGACATGACTTGATATTCATACTTGATGCCTATATCACATCGGATCATTACATTGTAGCTCATCTATATGTGACATGACTTGATATTCATACTTGATGCCTATATCACATCGGATCATTACATTATAGCTCATCTATATGTGACATGACTTGATATTCATACTTGATGCCTATATCACATCGGATCATCATATTGTAGCTCATCTATATGTGACTTGACATGGTATTTATATTTGACGCACATATCATATCGGATCATTGACTTGTATTTTGGTTTGGATTACATGTGATTTCTGGATTTGGGAACCGTGGCTATTGCAAATATATAATCATTTAAAAACCCGGTTCCCTTGATATGATATTTCGGTGCGTCCACCATGTGTTTTCTCGGTGCTAGAGTGATATATGTGAACCCGAATCGAGGAGCTGGTTGAGGCCGATTATGGGTACATGGTGGACCCGGTATGGTACCCCGGGGCGAGAACGGTTTCGCTGTGCAGTAGACGGTGAGCCTGGCAGAGGGACTACTACCTACCGGTGATTGGTTGGACCTGACAGTTATCCGGAGGGTACGGATCAGAGTCTATAGATGGATGCGGGGTGATCCGTACTGCCGGGGCCGAGGGCCGATACCGCAGACGGAGCCCGTGGACTGACCCGGACTGACGGGGCCCGATGGATGAGGATTTGCGTGTCGATGCTGGACACGAGTATTTATGATATTTGGGTGCCGATGTTGGGCACTCGGGATTCTCAGAGATGTACAGGATTTGAGGGCCGATGAGAGTGCCGGCGCCTGAGCTATTTGGGGGATCTGGGTGCATTGAGGGACACCGATTATATATTCCACGTTGACATTCCGTGTAGATACTATATTGCCCCTGCTCAGCATTTACTATTGTACCTCATCCTGTAGTTACATTACCTGATAGAGAATTTGCATGATTATTGCACATACTGCTTATCACACATTGATATCATCTGTTGGCATATGATAGAGTAGCGTAGTACGTACATGCTCGCGATTACCTTTATATGTTATCTCTATTCACGAGTTGGCAACTCACCCCTGTTGTGCCACAGTGTTTGCAGGTTGCCCTTCGGAGTAGTCGCGGTAGGCTGCGGTTGCATCTTTTGACACAGATACCCCCATAGTTGGTGTACTAGCTCTTTTGCTGATAGGTGGGTTTTGTGCGGTATCTGTTTATCTTTCAGTTATGTACATTGTTGTATCTAGTATTCTCCATCTACCATGTATGTATTTGACTTAGAGACAGTGTGAGGACGATGATGTATTTTATTTGTATTCTGGTGTCAAGCTCGTTGTGAGCCGACTGTACTTGCAGTTTATCCTATCTGTGACGTTCCCACTTGTGGATCTTGATCTTCGCTACGGCGTCGTATATTACTATCTTGGTGATTGTTTACTTAGATTTCTTATCATGTTAGTAAGTGCTTTCATTTAAAACTTATAACACTCTATACTTTCACTGGTTTGATTTCTGGGTTTTCGGTTCACTTAGTCGCGTTACGCCTGTAGACGTTACGTGGTTAAGCGCCGGTCACGGGCCAAACTTCGGGTCGTGACAACCTAATGAGTCTCTAACCTAGTCACCATCTAGAAACTTCTAGATGCACGACTCACCCCCATGACTCACCCAAGTGACGAAAAGATAAATCAGCATTTAACCGAATGTTAAATACGGCAGATAGAAAACTGGAAACTGGCAATTTGCAAAAGTGATCCTGAAATGAATTTCAGGATAACCCCGTAACAGTATAAACATACCCGCATTTGTATTACGACCGAATACAAATGCAACTGAGACCAAGATATTATATCTACACAGTATAATACTGGGATCCGGCTTAAACCAAAGCCTACCAGTATTATCTGCCCGAAAAATGACACGTGCGAAAACGCACGTGCATTTTCCGAACCCTGCCATAAAACCATACGGCCTCTACAACGTTTTGCCCAAACTTGGGAAACTGTCTGTGGGGGACTCTAATGACTCATCAACACAGTGGCACTGGGTATAACCTCTAGCACGTCAGAGGTACAAGCTGTACGTAACGGTTGCCTATGTATAGATTGGAAGGGGAGCTGACGAGCGAACTCATCCATAAACCCTACTGAGCCTGACAGTGACAATATCCGTACAGTCCGGTCCGTTCGTCTAAAGAGTATCGCATATCGAGTCTAAGGGGGTGGATAAAGTCAGACCCCTAATAACGCGATAAATCGTGTCGGCATGATGCCCATCACTACCTGAAAAACTACGGATCCAAATCAGTAATTCTCCACTACCTCGGCCGAGGATTTCTAGTGATGGCCACCCGTGCACTGTGTGACATCAACCCCCAATACCGGGAGAGACGAATCCCCGACGATCCGCTCACTGCTTCCATGTGGCTCGGGACTGTATCCAAAAAATACCTGTTTGCACGACTCCTTTGAGCCGTGGTAGGGTAGGAATCAAAGCACAGTGGGAACTCACACGAGACAAATGACGATCTCAGGTCAACAAACTAACCTGTACACATGTCACCAGGAAACTGCTATCTGACGATATGTATAATACCAACTAGCATGTTCCCGGCGAGTCCTGTCCGGTGTACTCATAACCCAATGAGCACCTGTATACATCTTAGGTGATCCAACTGACACCAGTGGCTTATGAGACCGGCCACCGCCCCTCGTCGGGGTCTCGACTGTATACACTAGTCTACTCTGGAGTATCGATGCCCTGTCTCGAAACTCCCACGACTAGGGACACTTTAAGGATGTGCTTACAGACCCCAGCTCCCACGTATATGATCGCCATCATACTGCTGGCAGTCAAGCAAGAATCCTATGGGCTCTATCAACATGCAATAGCGAACTAAAGCATGTATACGATGATAAAGACAAACCAGATAGCATACTATCATTTCGAGCAAGACCGTCATATCAGTATAGGTCCTCCATCAATCATTGCAATCACATACCTGCGATCCAAAAATTGACTTTGAGGGCACTATATCCAACAGCAACAATAAAAAGATACTGCAACATCTAAAGTAAACTCGTGACGGATCACAAGGATACCCCTCACCTGTATATACATACCTGCATCCGCATTCCGACTGAATGCGAATACGATGAGACTAAAGTAATCCAACAAATCTAATACTAGGATCCGGCTTAAACCAAAGCCCACTAGTATGATCCGTACGATCATGATCCGTGCACTACCGCACGTATAAGATCGAACCCTGCCATATATCATACGGCCTCTACAACGTTTCGCCCGAAACTTGAAAACTGTCTGTGGGGGATTCTAAAGACTCGTCAATACTTTGGCTGTGGATTTAACCACTAGCACGTCAGAGGTACTAGCTGTACGTAACGGACTACCAGGTATTAACCAAAAGGGAGGTCGATGAGCGAACTCATCCTGACACCCTACTGAGCCTGTCAGTGATAATATCCGTACAGTCCGGTCCGTTCGTCTATGAGCATCGCATGGCGGGCCTAGGGGGTTGGTAAAAGTCAGACCCCCAAAAGCGGTACAAGTCGTGTCGGAGTGTAGCCTAGAACACGCTGAGATATTACTGGAATACCTACCAGTAAATCTCCTGCCTTGGCCAAGGACTTCGTGTAACGGCTCTCCTAGACACAGCGCGATCTCACCCCCAATACTGGGAGAGACGAAACCCCTGCCGATCCGCTTACTGCCTCCATGTGGCTCGGGACTGTACCCAACTAAAACCTGTTTGCACGACTCCTTTGAGCCGTGGTAGGGTAGTAATCAAAGTATAGTAGGAACTCACAGGAGACAAATAACGATCTCAGGTCGATGAACTAACCTGTACACATGTCACTGTAGGGTGTTTTTCGTCACCCCATTGAGATGGGAATACGCGCGCGCTTGTCAGGCGTATACTACAGATTCCCCCTGCCTAGGGTAGGCCGGGATTTATTGATTGTGGGGATCCAAATCTCCGGCAGCCGCGGACTAAGCTGCCGTTAATTACCCCTCGCTTGTGGGGCGAGGGAACCTCCGATTAACGGGTTAAAATGGTCATGCGAACTCAATGTGCAGTGTACGTGTGTTGTGTTTTGAAAGGGGGGTTTGGATATATCGGGAGCCACGCAGAGTTTTTACGGGGGTCCCGCTACCCGGATAGCGGGCTGGGGGTCAAGAGGGCTAGCAGCTCCCTTGCGGGGTGCGGGACAGCGTCCCGTTAGAAAAATTTTTCTAACAGGGACAGTGTCGCGGAGTATGTGTGTGTGTAAATATGTATACATATGTGTGTATATATATATATGTATATATGTATATATATATATAAAAGAAAGAGGGGGAAAAGGCATCCAAAGGATGCGCGGGGCCAGCGCCTTAAGCGCTGTGCGCTTAGGTGCTGTGCGCTCAGGCGTACACGTGGGCGTTTTGCGCTCGAGCGCAGTGCGCTCGAGCGCAAGCGCGCCACGTGTCGGCACGTGGGCGCTTTGCGCTCGAGCGCAGGGCGCCTGAGCGCAGCACGCCACGTGTCGGCACTGTAAGTCCATGCCACCTCTCCCGGTACTTTCGGGCATGCGGAATTTAGTGAAAAACAATTTTCTAGAGGCGGTAACATGGACTCAAAACCGGATCTTTGTTAAACTACTAACTAACAACCTAACAAGAGTTTACCTACTCGGTTAGGGGGCTATACCTTTCTTGAACTCCTTCGTCTTCGACTCCTTCCGGTGTACGGATCGGCCTCACCTCGTCGTCTCCTTGCGCCGAAGATGGATCCACCCGAAAGCTTCTACCTTTGGCTTCTTCTTCGAACTTTGAAGAAACTAGATCACTTGGCTTGCCAGGCTTTGTGAACTAGAATGAGTAGAGGAATGTTTTGGTGTCTTTTTATCTCTAAGACAATGAGTCTCAACACATGAGAATGGTTTGCCTTGAGGTAGAGAGAGCAAGAGGAAGAGGGAGAGCTTGAGAATGAGAGAGCTCAAGAGAGAGAAAGCAAAAAATAGAATGAACCATACTCTTCTCATTCTCACCTCTCATAATCCAAAAGCCATTATAAGAAAAATAGTAATCAAGTATTGTGTAAATGGTTTAAGTCAAAATGGCTATATCATTTCATGCACTCATTTTGCAAAAATAAACAAGCAAGCAAAAGTCTTTGCCATGGAATGATAGCCATTGTCATGATGAGGGTCAACTAGTCCAACCTAGTCAACCGGTCAACAAAGTCAACAAGTCAACAAAGTCAACCCCTCAACAACCATGTCACTATAATACTTAATTAATATTAATGTTAATCATATATCTTATTCTCATTAGGGTTAAGCAAAAGTCAATGGTCAACAGTCAACTGTCAACAGTCAACAGTCAATAACCCCAATGAGAATACTCTGCCTCTGTCTATCTGTCAACTGTACATACACACCCGCATCCGCGTTCCGAGGAACACGAATACAAACGAGATAAAATCAATCCCAAAACGTACACTAGGATCTGGCTTAAACCAAAGCCCGCTAGTGTTAACTGTCCGGACACTGTACGTGCACAAGTGCATGGATGTGACCGAACCCTGTCGCAAAACCATGCGACCTGTCGCAAAACCATGCGACCTATACTCTTTTGCCTAAAGGCGAATAGCTTTCTGTGTGGGACTCTAAAGACTCGACACTACGCTGGCAGTGGGTTTAACCACAGACCGCAAGCGGCACTAGCTGTGCGTAACGGTCCCCAGGTAGATGCCGACAAGAAGACTGACGAGGTGAAACCCATCTGAACTCCTACTGAGCCTGAATGTGATAGTCTCCGTACAGTCCGGTCTGTTCGTCTGATACATCGCATGGCGGGCCTAGGGGGCGGTAAACGTCAGTCCCCTAATAGCGGTACAAGTCGTGTCGGAGTGAAGCCCAAAACACCCTGAGATAACACTGGAAGCCTACCAGTATATCTCGCTTGCCCTGGCCAGGGACTACTCGTGTAATGGCTCTCCTAGACACAGCGCGATGTCAACCCCTAATACCGGAAGAGACGAATCCTGTCTAACCGTCACTGCCTCCAAGTGCTTCGGGACAGCACCCAACTACTACCTGTTTGCACGACTCCTTTGAGCCGTTGTAGGGTAGTAATCAAAGTACAGTGGGAACACACTCGAGGCGAAGTGACAGTGTCAAGTCAGCGGACTAAGCTGTACTCATGTCACCTGGGAACTGATAACCGACGATAGGTATAATATCAACCAATCAGTTCCCGACGAGTCCTGTCCAGTGTATTCGTAACCCAACGAGCACCCGCATACTATCTCAAGTACGACGTACTGACGGCTGTGGGACAGACCGTCTCCCCTGCTGGGATGAGAAGCGCATACGCTAGTCTACTCCGGAGTATCGATGCCCTGTCTCAATAGTCCTGCGACTAGGGACCTGCATAAGGATGTGCTTATAGATTACCCAGCCCCCACTAGTGTGACTGCCATCACAACGCTGGTAATCAAGAAAAAATCCTAAGGGCTCTACTAATGCGTATAGGTGATATAATAAAATAAACACATGTATACATTGAAGTAGAAACAAACCAAGTAGCATACTACTATTTTGAGCAAGATTGTATATTCAAGGTGAATATCCCAGGCTTCCATTAAGTAATATACAAACCAGTATGATACAGTAATGGCCTCTAGGGCATATACACTAACAATCTCCCACTTGCACTAAGGCCATGTACTGGCGTATCGAAGACCTATCATCTCGATCAGCCGCTCGAACTGAGTCTGGGGCAAGGCCTTGGTGAATGGATCTGCAGTGTTATCTTCTGAAGCAACCCTCCGAACCTCGATCTCCTGGCGATCCACGATCTCCCTGATCAGGTGATACCGCCTCAAGATGTGTCTGGATTTCTGATGGGACCTGGGTTCCTTCGCTAAAGCTATAGCCCCGTTGTTGTCGCAATACAGAGGTATTGGATCAACAATGGACGGAACCACCTGAAGTTCTTTCAAGAACTTCCTTATCCAGACGGCTTCTTTTGCGGCATCAGATGCAGCGATGTATTCCGCTTCCATCGTCGAGTCTGCAACGGTTTCCTGTTTGGAACTCTTCCAACACACCGCCCCTCCATTGAGGGTAAAGACAAAACCCGACATGGACTTGGAATCATCCTTGTCACTCTGGGAGCTGGAGTCAGCAAAGGCCTCGATCTGGAGGTCTTCTCCGCCATACACCAAGAACATCTCCTTAGTCCTTCTCAGGTACTTGAGAATGTTCTTTACCGCTATCCAGTGTTTCTCCCCAGGGTTTGACTGATACCGGCTTACTACACTAAGTGCATAAGCTACATCCGGTCTGGTACACAACATCGCATACATTATAGAGCCTACCGCAGAAGCGTAGGGTATAATAGACATGCGATCCCTCTCCAAATCATTCTTGGGAGACATCTCTTTGGAAAGGGTGATCCCGTGACAAGCCGGCAGATTACCGCGCTTGGAATCTTCCATACTGAATCTTTTCAGTATGGTGTCGATGTACCTGGACTGTGAAAGTCCTAATATCCTCTTGGATCTATCACGATGGATCCGGATCCCCAGGATGTATGAGGCATCACCCAGGTCTTTCATGGAGAACCTGTGTGACAAGAACCCCTTGATAGATTGTAGCATAGGAATGTCATTTCCTATTAAGAGAATGTCATCCACGTATAAAACGAGGAATACTACAGTTCTCGCTACAAATCTACTATAGATGCATGGTTCATCTGGATTTTTGATAAAGCCAAATTCTTTGACCGTCTCATCTGTTAGTGTATATGCCCTAGAGGCCATTACTGTATCATACTAGCTTGTATATTACTTGATGGAAGCTTGGGATATTCACAGTTGTATATACAATCTTGCTCGAAATGGTAGTATGCTACTTGGTTTGTCTCTGCTTTAATATGTGCATGTGTTTCTTTTAGCATATTGCTGGTATACATATTAGTAGAGCCCTTAGGATCTTTGCTTGATTACCAGCGTTGTGATGGCGCTCGCACTCGTGGGAGCTGGGTAATCTATAAGCACATCCTTATACAGGTCCCTGGTCGTTGGACTATCGAGACAGAGCATCGATACTCCGGAGTAGACTAGCGTATGCGCTTCTCATCCCAGTGTGGGAGACGGTCTGTCCCACAGCCGTTAGTACGTCGTACTTGGGATAGTATGCGGGTGCTCGTTAGGTTACGAGTACACTGGACAGGACTCGTCGGGAACTGTTGGTTGGTAATATACCTATCGTCAGTTATCAGTTCCCAGGTGACATGAGTACAGCTTAGTCCGCTGACTTGACACTGTCACTTCGCCTCGAGTGTGTTCCCACTGCACTTTGATTACTACCCTACCACGGCTCAAAGGAGCTGTGCAAACAGGTAGTTTTTGGGTGCAGTCCCGAAGCACTTGGAGGCAGTGACGGTTAGACAGGATTCGTCTCTCCCGGTATTGGGGGTTGACATCGCGCTGTGTCTAGGAGAGCCATTACACGAGTAGTCCCTGGCCAGGGCAAGCGAGATATACTGGTAGGTTTCCAGTGTTATCTCAGGGTGTTCTGGGCTACACTCCGACACGACTTGTACCGCTATTAGGGGACTGACGTTCACCGCCCCCCTAGGCCCGCCATGCGATGTATCAGACGAACAGACCGGACTGTACGGAGACTGTCACATACAGGCTCAGTAGGAGTGCAGATGGGGTTCACCTCGTCAGTCTTCTTATCGACATCTACCTGGGGACCGTTACGTACAGCTAGTGCCGCTTGCGGTCTGTGGTTGAACCCACTGCCAGCGTAGTGTCGAGTCTTTAGAGTCCCACACAGAGAGCTATTCGCCTTTAGGCAAAACGAGTAGAGGTCGCATGGTTTTGCGACAGGGTTCGTTCGCATCCGCGCACTTGTGCACGTTTGCTGTCCGGACAGTTTATACTAGCGGGCTTTGGTTTAAGCCGGATCCTAGTATATGATTTGAGATTGGTTTTTCTCATTGTGTTCGTGTTCCTCGGATCACGAATGCGGGTGCGTATGCACAGTTGCTTGAGATTGGGGGAGAGGACCTTGTTTAGGGTTAATGGCTTTTGTCATTTTATTAACCCTATTGATTTTGTGTGGATTATTGTTAATTGATAATTAGTTTAATTATTGTGCATGGTTGTTGTTGACAATTTGACTTCATTGACTTGTTGACCATGTTGACAACTTGACCATAATCATTTCATTTGGAAGATGCTCTTTGATCTTTGCAAAAATTGAAATGATAATGGTCAAGTCATGATTTATCATGACAATTTTCAAGCTAATTATCTAATTAAAATTATCCTCACATATTAGTGAGAATGGCTCTTTTATTTTCTCACTCTCTCATTTCATTTCTCTCTCTTGCTCATCCTCTCCCTCAAGCTCTCTCCCTCTCATGTGTTGAGAAACAAAAAGCTTGAGAAAAACCCTCTCTTGATCTTCTCTTCTCACTTCTAGGGTTCAAGTCTTAGCATTTCTTGCACTCTAGTTACTCCTAGCTTGGAGTTGAAGCTAAAGGTGGTGGCTTTCAAGTGGATCCTTCTTTGACGGGAGAAGACAAGCAAGGTGAACTCTTTCTACCATACCTAGGAGCAAGCAGAGAAGGACTAAAGACCAAAGGTATAACCTTTCATCACTTAGCTACTTTGTAGTTAGGGTTAGCTAGTTTTCGTTTAGCAAAGATCCTCACAAGCATAGTCCATGTTGCCTAAGTCATTAAAAATCCGATTTTTATTATGTTTTCCGCCTCCCCGTAAGCACCGGGGTGGGCAACACGGACTTACAGTGGTATCAGAGCCTAACTAAACCTAAACTAGTTAAGTAGTTAAGTGTGACAAAGTTCGGAACCGGAAAAATCACAAAACCAAACTTTTACAAAATCCAAGTTTCTGTTAAAATTTTTCCTGCTCTAAATGAAAAACTTTATACATGTAAAATCGTCTCAGGGTTTTGTGAATACACCCAAGAAAAACGATACCCTAATTCCCTCAAGTCGCCGCCCTTCCGCTGCATGAAGTAGGTATATGCGGCGGAACCGCCGCGGATTGTCGTGATCGGCGCATCGTTTTTCGTGCAGAGTGTGTTGTTGTTGGTTTTGGGATTTTTAGGATATATTATATGTACCCAGATTTTACAGAAAAGAAATTTCCTTTTGGGGTCCTATAATTCCGTATTTTTCCGAACTTCACTGCACTTTAACTATATCGGTTATATCTGTAATGCTTGCATGTATTGAACGTCGGCTAATCGCTATAAGACGATTAGTCGGGGTTATACATGATCTGTGATTGTTATTGGTTTGTGGATATGAATGGATTGGATTGTCGCGGGTGAATAGCCGGGTTGGATGTGAGATGAGCGTTATTTTTTTCTTTCATTCATTTGTAACATGTAAATTGATGTAATAATATTCTTTGTATGGCCGCACAACCGGGTCGGGGTTGTAGCCGTCATTGTATAATTCTTTTTACTGTTTTTGCTCCTAGGATAGACCCATGGAGGGGGTGCACAAACTACCGGGTATCTCGAAGTGCCGAGTGGCCTACTCACGGTGGTGAGGGAGGTTGCTTCGCTTCGGGTGCTTGGCGGGTAGTTTGCCGCACCCGTAGGGGTCTTGGGTGGGGTATTGGCTATTCACCGCGACCGTGTAATCCGCTTTGCGTTGCAGGCTCGAACGCATTGCGGATTCCTAGTATATCCAATGTATTCATCTGTGATCTGTAATGTCTATCATTGCTATATATTTATATATAATAACTATTTAGGCGTTGCTTATGTTTTACAGCCGCGCTAGCCCAGCCCCCGCTCTGTCGTTAGTTAAGTAAC
This sequence comes from Agapanthus africanus, assembly GCA_030015575.1. Taxonomy (NCBI): domain Eukaryota; kingdom Viridiplantae; phylum Streptophyta; class Magnoliopsida; order Asparagales; family Amaryllidaceae; genus Agapanthus; species Agapanthus africanus. The sequence goes on along the minus strand of CM057349.1, from coordinate 261,819,817 downwards.
CTAACGGGTGATGACGGGGCCCCGTGGCGAATGCGAATGGCATAAGCGTACGTCGATTGGAACACTTTGAAAACCACTAATGCAAGAAATAAACCAAGTAAAAGTCGATTGGAACACTTTGAAAACCACTCGGTTCTTTTTCAAAAACTAAACTTTTAAACGCGGAGCTTGAACCACTCCTTTTAAAAGCTATCTCGTTCCATCGATTATATCAAGTTCACTACGTTCACGGTTTCGCCAAAACCATCCGTAGCCCTCCGTCGTTTCATATGAATAATCAACGGTATTCAAGCTGTGTTTGTTGGCCTTAGTCAAGGCACAGTGTTTGGTAGCTGGTGGGTATTCATATGTTGCATAGATAGAATGCGTTGGTTTGAGACAGTCGTATTGCCTTGTTGGCCATAGTCAAGGGTGGATACGGGTGGGTTCAAATTAACCTGGATAACGACGGGTAGAACTTGACATGTGACTTATGATTTGTTGGCCTTAGTCAAGGTCATAAGAGCATGGGGCAAAAATCCACATCGGGAGTTTCATAAGTACTGAAACTTGCTAGCGTTGCATACCATTTGGAGTGTGATAATTCTGGTAGGATTCCTTCGGTTTTATCACGCGATGATATTTGGATCCCGATCCTACTGTGAGTATATGCTACTCCTCGGGAAAACTCTCACTTAACGATCAATGCTATAAACCTAGTAGGTGCCTAGAAAGGTGTTAGCGGGGCTACGCCCACAGGGAAAAGAGGTTACTTAATTAAGGAACTTCGCGAAAGCGTTGGAAAACCTCCCTCGAAGTACCGACACTGGCCTGGCTGAACGGTTAAGCAAGTATTGTACGGTGAGAATGATCCCGGCTAATCCTTTTCTTTATGGTTTGAGAAGGGATTCGAGAGACAGTGGGAGCCATCCAGTTTAGACAAACTAAAAACCACTCTAAACTTGCAAGAGCATCATGCTAAAGTGTTTCTTTTCTCTCTCCTAATTGCAGCGACCATTCAAGATGACCGGACTTAAGTTACTATTAGATAAAAACATATTGACAGGGCCAAACTACAAAGATTGGCTCAGGAATGTCAAGATGGCTATCACTTATGACAAGCTGGGGTATATACTTACCACCAAAGCTCCCCCCGTCCCAGGTCCCACCTCCAGCGTCGCGGATGTAGAAATCCGTAAGACATGGGAGATAGATTGCGCGAGGGCCAAATGCCTCGTACTAGCCTCGATGGACAACGACCATCAGAGGAGGCACGAGAATATGGACCTAGAGTCCATATTTCTCCATACAAAAGAACTGTATGGAGAGCAGTCTCGTATCGCAAGATACGAAGTGTCGAAGAAGCTCTTTTCGGCAAGGTTGGCCGTCGGATCATCGGTAGCGGACCACGTGCTTAAGATGATCGGCTACATAGAGGAGCTCGCGGACCTTGGGACCACGTTGGAGAATGAACTCTATACTGATCTGATTCTCCAGTCCTTTCCTTCCACTTACGCCCAGTTCATTCTTAACTTCAACATGCAAGGAAAGGAGGTTGAACTTGCCGAGCTTCTGAACATGTTGAGGACTGCTGAGGGCACCCTACAGAAGGGTAGGGAGACATCCACTTTGTTTGTAGGAGGATCTTCCTCTTCTAGGTCCAGGGCGAAAGCCAAGGGCAAGAAGAAGAAAGCCCCCGCCAAACCAAGAGGCGGTGTCGGTAAAGTGGATACGAAGGGAAAGGGTAAAGCAACAAAGGTAGCAGGGAAGCTGGTGGGGAAGGAAGAATGCTTCTATTGTCACAAAAGTGGCCACTGGAAACAAGATTGCAAGGCTTGGAAAGCCAGAACACAGGATTTGAAGCGAGTTGCAGCTTCAGCTTCAGGTGTGTATGTTATTGAAAACTGTCTATCAATAAACTCTACATCCTGGGTATTGGATACCGGATCAGGATCTCATATCTGTAATTCTTTGCAGGCGTTGAGAAAGCGTAGAGTTTTGAAGGCAGGTGACATGACCCTCAGAGTTGCGAACGGTGCTAGCATGGATGCAGAGGCCGTGGGGGACTATCACCTGGGATTATCAGATGGACACTTTTTGGTTTTGCGTAGTTGTTATTATGTACCAAATGCAACCTGTAATATCATTTCTGTATCTTTATTATCTAAAGAAGGTTATGAATTTGCATTTGTAAGTAATGTAGTGAACATTTACCTTAATCAAGTTTTGATTGGGTCAGGTACATTAAACAACGGTATTTACGTTTTAAACCAACCACAGGTTTTCAATATCCAGAATACATATAAAAGAAAGTCTCCAGATATTAATCAAGCTTTCTTGTGGCATTGTAGACTAGGTCACATCAATGAGACACGGTTGACTAAGTTACATAAAGAAGGATACTTGGATCCGTTCGAGTATCAGTCTTATGCCACTTGTGAATCTTGTCTCATGGGAAAGATGACAAAGGCTCCGTTCACTGGACACGGAGAAAGAGCGAGCGAGCTCTTGGGACTCGTACACAGTGACGTGTGCGGTCCAATGTCTACACATGCGCGAAGCGATTACTCTTACTTCATTACTTTTACGGATGATTTTTCAAGGTACGGTTATGTCTTCTTAATGAAACATAAGTCCGAGGCCTTTGAAAAGTTCCAGGAATATAAGAGTGAAGTAGAGAAACAAACCGGCAAAAGTATCAAGATCCTAAGATCGGATCGAGGAGGAGAATACTTAAGTGCCGAATTCCTGAATTACTTAAAAGAGAATGGAATTCTCTCTCAGCTTACTCCTCCATACACTCCGCAACACAACGGTGTATCGGAGAGACGGAACCGAACCCTATTGGATATGGTACGGTCCATGATGAGTAAGGCTGAGTTACCGCGATCTTTCTGGGGTTATGCACTGGAAACAGCTGCACATCTCTTGAACCAGGTTCCTACTAAAACAGTGCCTACCACACCATATCAGATGTGGAGTGGGAAGAGACCCTGTCTTAAATCCTTTAAGACATAGGGATGTCCAGCTTTTGTAAAAAAGCAGCATGCGGACAAGCTCGAGGCACGCTCAGTACAGTGCAAGTTTGTGGGATACCCAAAGAACTCCAAGGGGTATCTCTTCTATTACGCAGAGGAGCAAAAAGTCCTTGTTTCTCGTCATGCCCGCTTCTTGGAAACTGAGTTTTTAGAAAATCAGATAAGCGGGAACGCAGTAGAACTGGAAGAAATTCCAGAACCACAAACCATCACTGAAAGCTTAGAGGAACCAGAAGGTTCGAAAGAACAAGACATTCCCATGCCACTCCGCAGGAGTAGTAGGCAGTCTCATCCGCCCGAGAGGTACTACGGTTTCCTCATTGACGGGGATAGAGAGGACTGCATCCTAGATTGTGATGAGCCTACTAGCTTCCAGCAAGCCATTCAGAGCGTCGACTCGGTAAAATGGCTGGATGCAATGCGGACCGAGATGGAGTCCATGTACACCAACAAAGTATGGACGTTGGACATTGCTCCAGACGGGGTAAAACCCGTAGGATGCAAGTGGATCTTCAAAAGGAAGATTGGTGTAGATGGACAGGTTGAGACCTATAAAGCTAGACTGGTAGCAAAGGGTTTTCGTCAGCGACCTGGTTTGGACTATGACGAAACCTTTTCTCCAGTAGCTATGCTGAAATCCATTCGGATCCTTCTTGCCATCGCTGCTTTCCACGATTATGAGATTTGGCAGATGGACGTAAAGACAGCTTTTCTAAATGGTCATTTAGAGGAGTGTGTCTATATGGACCAGCCAGAGGGTTTCATTCAGGGTGGGAGCAGCGGAAAGGTGTGCAAGTTGCTCAAGTCCATTTATGGACTCAAGCAGGCATCGCGGAGTTGGAACATCTGTTTTGATGAGACGGTCAAAGAATTTGGCTTTATCAAAAATCCAGATGAACCATGCATCTATTGTAGATTTGTAGCGAGAACTGTAGTATTCCTCGTTTTATACGTGGATGACATTCTCTTAATAGGAAATGACATTCCTATGCTACAATCTGTCAAGGGGTTCTTGTCACACAGGTTCTCCATGAAAGACCTGGGTGATGCCTCATACATTCTGGGTATCCGGATCTACCGTGACAGATCCAAGAGGATATTAGGACTCTCGCAGTCCAGGTACATCGACACCATACTGAAGAGATTCAGTATGGAAGATTCCAAGCGCGGTAATCTACCGGCTTGTCACGGGATCACCCTCTCCAAAGAGATGTCTCCCAAGACTGATTTGGAGAGGGATCGCATGTCTATTATACCCTACGCTTCTGCGGTAGGCTCTATAATGTATGCGATGTTGTGTACCAGACCGGATGTGGCTTATGCACTGAGTGTGGTAAGCAGGTATCAGTCAAACCCTGGGGAGAAACATTGGATAGCAGTAAAGAACATTCTCAAGTACCTGAGAAGGACTAAGGAGATGTTCTTGGTGTATGGCGGAAAAGACCTGCAGATTGAGGCCTTTGCTGACTCCAGCTTCCAGAGTGACAAGGATGATTCCAAGTCCATGTCGGGTTTTGTCTTTACCCTCAATGGAGGGGCGGTGTGTTGGAAGAGCTCCAAACAGGAAACCGTTGCTGACTCGACTATGGAAGCGGAATACATCGCTGCATCTGATGCCGCAAAAGAAGCTGTCTGGATGAGGAAGTTCTTGAAAGAACTTCAGGTGGTTCCGTCCATTGTTGACCCAATACCTCTGTATTGCGACAACAACGGGGCTATAGCTTTAGCGAAGGAACCCAGGTCCCATCAGAAATCCAGACACATCTTAAGGCGGTATCACCTGATCAGGGAGATCGTGGATCGCCAGGAGATCGAGGTCCGGAGAGTTGCATCAGAGGATAACACAGCAGATCCATTCACCAAGGCCTTGCCCCAGACTCAGTTCGAGCGGCTGATCGAGATGATAGGTCTTCGATACGCCAGTACATGGCCTTAGTGCAAGTGGGAGATTGTTAGTGTATATGCCCTAGAGGCCATTACTGTATCATACTAGCTTGTATATTACTTGATGGAAGCTTGGGATATTCACAGTTGTATATACAATCTTGCTCGAAATGGTAGTATGCTACTTGGTTTGTCTCTGCTTTAATATGTGCATGTGTTTCTTTTAGCATATTGCTGGTATACATATTAGTAGAGCCCTTAGGATCTTTGCTTGATTACCAGCGTTGTGATGGCGCTCGCACTCGTGGGAGCTGGGTAATCTATAAGCACATCCTTATACAGGTCCCTGGTCGTTGGACTATCGAGACAGGGCATCGATACTCCGGAGTAGACTAGCGTATGCGTTTCTCATCCCAGTGTGGGAGACGGTCTGTCCCACAGCCGTTAGTACGTCGTACTTGGGATAGTATGCGGGTGCTCGTTAGGTTACGAGTACACTGGACAGGACTCGTCGGGAACTGTTGGTTGGTAATATACCTATCGTCAGTTATCAGTTCCCAGGTGACATGAGTACAGCTTAGTCCGCTGACTTGACACTGTCACTTCGCCTCGAGTGTGTTCCCACTGCACTTTGATTACTACCCTACCACGGCTCAAAGGAGCTGTGCAAACAGGTAGTTTTTGGGTGCAGTCCCGAAGCACTTGGAGGCATTGACGGTTAGACAGGATTCGTCTCTCCCGGTATTGGGGGTTGACATCGCGCTGTGTCTAGGAGAGCCATTACACGAGTAGTCCCTGGCCAGGGCAAGCGAGATATACTGGTAGGTTTCCAGTGTTATCTCAGGGTGTTCTGGGCTACACTCCGACACGACTTGTACCGCTATTAGGGGACTGACGTTCACCGCCCCCCTAGGCCCGCCATGCGATGTATCAGACGAACAGACCGGACTGTACGGAGACTGTCACATACAGGCTCAGTAGGAGTGCAGATGGGGTTCACCTCGTCAGTCTTCTTATCGACATCTACCTGGGGACCGTTACGTACAGCTAGTGCCGCTTGCGGTCTGTGGTTGAACCCACTGCCAGCGTAGTGTCGAGTCTTTAGAGTCCCACACAGAGAGCTATTCGCCTTTAGGCAAAACGAGTAGAGGTCGCATGGTTTTGCGACAGGGTTCGTTCGCATCCGCGCACTTGTGCACGTTTGCTGTCCGGACAGTTTATACTAGCGGGCTTTGGTTTAAGCCGGATCCTAGTATATGATTTGAGATTGGTTTTTCTCATTGTGTTCGTGTTCCTCGGATCACGAATGCGGGTGCGTATGCACAGTTGCTTGAGATTGGGGGAGAGGACCTTGTTTAGGGTTAATGGCTTTTGTCATTTTATTAACCCTATTGATTTTGTGTGGATTATTGTTAATTGATAATTAGTTTAATTATTGTGCATGGTTGTTGTTGACAATTTGACTTCATTGACTTGTTGACCATGTTGACAACTTGACCATAATCATTTCATTTGGAAGATGCTCTTTGATCTTTGCAAAAATTGAAATGATAATGGTCAAGTTATGATTTATCATGACAATTTTCAAGCTAATTATCTAATTAAAATTATCCTCACATATTAGTGAGAATGGCTCTTTTATTTTCTCACTCTCTCATTTCATTTCTCTCTCTTGCTCATCCTCTCCCTCAAGCTCTCTCCCTCTCATGTGTTGAGAAACAAAAAGCTTGAGAAAAACCCTCTCTTGATCTTCTCTTCTCACTTCTAGGGTTCAAGTCTTAGCATTTCTTGCACTCTAGTTACTCCTAGCTTGGAGTTGAAGCTAAAGGTGGTGGCTTTCAAGTGGATCCTTCTTTGACGGGAGAAGACAAGCAAGGTGAACTCTTTCTACCATACCTAGGAGCAAGGAGAGAAGGACTAAAGACCAAAGGTATAACCTTTCATCACTTAGCTACTTTGTAGTTAGGGTTAGCTAGTTTTCGTTTAGCAAAGATCCTCACAAGCATAGTCCATGTTGCCTAAGTCATTAAAAATCCGATTTTTATTATGTTTTCCGCCTCCCCGTAAGCACCGGGGTGGGCAACACGGACTTACATCATCAAATCAGATGTTCCAACTCCGCGATGCCTGCTTTAGTCCATAGATGGACTTAAGCAACTTTCTCACCTTTCCGCTGCTCCCACTCTGAATGAAACCCTCTGGCTGGTCCATATAGACACACTCCTCTAAATTTCCATTTAGAAAAGCGGTCTTTACGTCCATCTGCCAAATCTCATAATCGTGGAAGGCAGCAATGGCAAGAAGGATTCGAATGGATTTCAGCATAGCCACAGGAGAAAAGGTTTCGTCATAGTCCAAACCAGGTCTTTGACGAAAATCCTTTGCAACAAGTCTAGCTTTATAGGTCTCAACCTGTCCATCTACACCAATCTTCCTTTTGAAGATCCACTTGCATCCTACGGGTTTTACCCCGTCTGGAGCAATGTCCAATGTCCATACTTTGTTGGTGTACATGGACTCCATTTCGGTACGCATTGCATCCAGCCATTTTACCGAGTCAACGCTCTGAACGGCCTGCTGGAAGCTAGTAGGATCATCATAATCTATGATGCAATCCTCTCTATCCTCGTCTATGAGAAAACCGTAGTATCTCTCGGGCGGATGAGACTGCCTACTACTCCTGCGGAGCGGCGTAGGAATGTCCTGTTCTTTTGAACCCTCTGGTTCCACTAAGCTTTCAGTAATAGCTCGTGGTTCTGGAATTTCTTCCAGTTCTACTGCGCTCCCACTAATTTTCTTTTCTAAGAACTGGTGTTCTAGAAAGTGGGCATTACGAGAAACAAGGACTTTTTGTTCCTCTGCGTGGTAGAAAAGATACCCCCTGGTGTTCTTTGGGTATCCCACAAACTTGCACAGTACTGAGCGTGCCTCGAGTTTGTCCGCATGCTGCTTTTTGACAAAAGCTGGACATCCCCAGATCTTCAGATATTGAAGATAGGGTTTCTTCCCACTCCATAACTCATATGGTGTGGTAGGCACAGTCTTAGTGGGAACTCGGTTCAAAAGGTATGCGGCTGATTCTAGCGCATATCCCCAGAATGATCGCGGTAACTCTGCGTTACTCATCATGGACCGTACCATATCCAATAGGGTTCGGTTCCGTCTCTCCGATACACCGTTATTGTAACGTTTTGAAAATCGTTTCGGTGAAATTTCAAAAAATCGGTAAAATAAGGGGGTTTTCTGTAAAAAGTCAAAATACAAATATCTTATTATAAAAATTAAATATACATATTCTAGCTATATAATTGCTAGTATTTGGTGTTTATTGAGCCACTGGTGAAATTTCAAATTTCCTGAAAAAAAATTATTTTATTATTATTTTAAGCCGTCACTAATACATTTAATTAGGGAAAATTACAAATTGGAATGAGTTGAAACAAATTTTGTGCATCATAAAACATTAAATAAAATTTTATCATATGGTTTTTGAAACGAAATCGTTTGCCAAAACGGTTTAGAAAATATCGAAGAAAAAGGCTTTTTTCGGTGAAATTAGTGTTAATGGGAATTGGGGTTTAGCATTTATCTTTTTTCCTAACCCACACACCCACACCTCACCCTCTCCCTATGTGGCCGGCCCAACCATGACAGCCCTCCCCCTCTCCCTCTCTCCAATCACTTCTTTTTTCAAAAGAAAAGAAAAAGAAAAGAGTAGAAAATGATAGAATTAGAGTGGACTTTGACTAGAGTGGACTTTCCCCACCTCACTCTCTCTCCTCCCTCACCTAATCCCCACCAATTCTGGCCAAAACCTGAACCCACAACAGCCCATTCATTCTTCATCTCCTTCTCCTTAAAAAAGTTCATCAAAAATGCTTGAAAAATCCACAAAAAAATCAAGCAAAAATCCAAATCAAAATTCACCTCCTACCCATTTTCCCTTGGCTACCATAGCATGGATCTAGGGATTTAGATTTCAATTTGGGAGGCTAAGTGTGCTTGTGGGATCTTCAAATTATTTTGGTATAAATTCTAACCTTTTTGCTTAATGTGTTGTTAATTGCTTAGGTTAGCTTAATTAGGTGTTTAATTAGGTTTTTAATTAGTTCTAGGTGCATGATTTAAAATTCAAGAGAGGGGTTTGATTTCAAATTGGTATTTTGTGTTGTGAGATTTAGTTTATGTGATATAATTGACATATTAATGTTATGCTAAATCCAATTTAAGTTGCTAGTTTGCATATTTGTTGATTTAAAAGTGATAATTATATAAATGGTAAACTAGGTTTTGAAAATAATTATATTTTTGTGAGATAAAATTCAAATTTAGGTTTCATGTTATTATAAAGATTATATTGAGTGGTTCAATGCTTTTAGTTCATGAAAATCCAAGCTAAATTGTAGTTTGTGCATTTTTGCTATAAAATTGTTAAAATTTAGGTATTTTGTGAACTAGAATTTTAAGGTTTATGGAAATTAATGAGATTAAATTATGGGAATTGTTTTTATGACTTAATTAAGATATTTAGTGAATATTATGGCCGCTAGATTCATTTATACATCGAGTTTTGTACTAAAACGGTGATTTGTGCTTGCTAGATTTTCAGAAAAATGACTTTTTAAGTGAAATTGGGGTTTTTTTTATGAGTTTTAACCTATTTTATATTAAAATTAGTGTTCGTGAATGTGCAAATGAGTGTATTTGGGTTTTTCTCGATGGTCTGGCGTTTGTACACCGACGTCGAGAGTTTTGGGTTGATTTGTGAAAGCAACCATAGGTTTTGACCTATGTGGGATTCGTGTGTCGTTTTGGTCATGAGTCGGATTTTAATGCGATCGATGCGTTGTGATATGTAGGTACCCCCATGTGGACTTCGAGACGACAAGCAAGCGCGTGGCGACGTCGGCACCGGCTAGAGAGGACCAGGTGAGTAGATTTATATCTACGGGGAGAAGTCGGGTGGATGGCGTATAGCACCCCCGCAGTCCGTAGTGTAGCTTATATATATATGTTTATATAGGTGTTTTATGATACGAGAATGTTTATTCATGTTATGATTATGTGTTCATGGATTAGCTTTGGGTTAGTTGCGAAACCCTAGAGTAGTTGTTATACCCACATACGCACACACAGACTTGCATACTTTACTTTCTTGTGCGCAGATTGGGATGTGTATACATGTATATATGCGTGGGTATGGGACTATGCATATGTACATTCATATACGCATGCATGGATAATGATGATAGTACTTGGGATTTATGATGAGTCGATGAGATTTGATTTGAGGCCGTGAGATCGGTGATATAGCAGGGTTCGTATTTGAGATACGACATGGCGTTGTAGCGGGTCCTTGACGTAGTGTTTCACACACGTGCATGCATACTTAGGCGGTATCAGTATTGTACTAGACGTAGATCAGTACCCCGATCATGATATTTGATAGAGAGGATACCAGGTGAATAGTATGATGAATGTGATATTAACCCGTACCCAGATTTGGGGATGCCGTACGACGGATTTACGTACGAGCTATATTTTGATGATTGATCCGCACTCTTGACTTGGGATGCCTGCTTATAGATATGGTATCGGATATGATATTATTGAGGCGGGATCACCGACTAATATATATACAGGTATTTATATGGATCGACTCAGATGTTAGGCGGTTTCCTTACCTGTACTCCAGCTTGTTATCTTAGCCCTTTAGTTTAGTTTAGTTGTCATATTAGATTCGATTCTTACCTATTTCAAAAACTAACGAATCGTGGGTATTTTAAAAGACAGCCCAAGGGATCCTATGGATATTTCAAAAGACGTATCTTTTCATAAAAACACCGTAACCCCTATTTTCAAAACCCCATGATTCGTGTTATTTCAAAAGGCACCATTTGTAGGACTTATATTAGATTAATGCAAATTAGTTATAGTTGCGTCTAGTATTCAGCTCCCGCTCATTATTGTGGTTCGCTTCGCATCGCATGCTTACATTATGTTTCATACTCCATTATTGATATCATGCTGTTAGGACACCAGCACCATTACCGATGATGCGTATATACCACGTACACTTACTTGCCGACTCACACACATCTTCATCGGTAATTGCCATGTCACGTACACCTTAGAAAATATTATTGCTTGACATAGCCTGTTAGCTAATAGTTTAGACATGATATTAGTGTACTTGCCTTATATGTTAGTTTAGACATTGTAGTTATTACCTGCTACTTCATGCATACTGTTATTCATTGTTATGCCGCATTCATGGATTCTCATGCATATATTCACCTTTTACGTGCTATTGAGGTTTTGGATTCGGATTTCCATAAGATTTTCTGGATTTAGGGAAAACCGCAAAACATATACAAATTTCTTCTTTCTCTTTTTAAATGAAAAGAGCGGTTTTTCCCATGATGTATGAGTCGTCCACCATGAGTTTGCTGATGGATTTCGAGACCCGATTCGAGGAGTTGGATGAACCGTTTCGGGTACATGGTGGACCCGGTAAGGTACCCCGGGGCAAGAAGCTCGTGGTGATGACGATGAGCCTGGCAGGGGGAGACTACCTACCGATGATTTTACCCGACGCGTCGGATATCCGGAGGATACCGTCGTGGTCTTGAGATGGATGGTAGGGGCCGGTCTGGACTGACGGCGCCCTAGATATTGAGATTGAGACATTGAGATTTCGAGATATTGAGGTACTAAGATTTGATGATACAGGCCAGTCCGGATAGCCGGAGCCTGAGGCTTTGAGACATTGAGATTTATGTTTTGTGTCTATGCTAGACACTGTTGATGCTGATTTCATTTATGATACCTCATTTTAAAAATACAAAGGAAATCTCACTAATTTATGAAAACAGTTTCTTCATTTACATGTATTCTGTTTTCATGCATTCATACCTCATTCATATGATATATTGCTACCTGAGGCACTAACACGGGCACATGAGATCACACTCGGGTTAGATATTATCCTAGCCATTGTTATAGGCTGCATGTTATTCATATATTTGAGGATATATTATGATCATTGACCTAGGTTGCGTTATTTATGCGATTTCTGTGCGTAGATGTTTTTCTATTCACGAGTTGGCAACTCACCCCCGTTGTGCCCCAGCTTCTTGCAGGTTTTGCCGTACAGGTTTTATTACGGCTTTGCTGGCACTACTTCCTTTTCCGGGTGATTTGCTATTAGGTGGGTTTATTTGTATCGTACCCCCCATTATATATCTTGTATATCATTATTCTGTTGTATCTAGAAGTTCCATCAACCAAACATGTATTTATTTTGAGATAGAGACCAGTGATGTTATTCCTTCGACCTTAGAGTCGCGCGTTATATTTCTGTGGTTTTCTTGTGGTTTTGAGTTCCCTTTTGAATTTTGATCCTCGCCGTTGGCGTTGTATATTATATTGCTTGTGTGGTTATGTCCGTCGATTGACGAAGAGCTAGCTCCCGCTTGGGGATGCCTTTTTATTGATTTTGTATACTATTCATGTTGTATGCCGTTTGGGGGCCAGTATTTTCAAAGGAAACTCTACCGAAATTTTCAGGAAATTTTTGGATGTTTTTAAAAACCGCATAATTCGGCTTATGCTATTGAAACTACTTGCTTTAAGTTGGTTTTTCCTGCATTCTACATCTTTTCTTGGTTTGGATTTCTGGGTTTTCGGTTTATTTAGATTACGTATCCCTCGAGACGTTCGTAGTTTAAGTGCCGGTCATGTTCCGTACTTTCGGGTCGTGACAAAGTTGGTATCAGAGCGTTAGGTTTTACCTTCGGAGCGTAGGATGACCCTTGGTTGATGGAATAGGTGACTCAAGTAGAGTGACGTACCGTGGGTATGTTCCGCGGCATACTTACGATACGCTACTTCACTTAAGAAGCCTTAGGATGTACATTTCATTGCTCAGTATTATATTCATTCCGATCTAGCCTCATCAGTACCAGTTATGGTTTTGCTGCCACGATTACGGGCAGGAAGAGCTACGGCTAGATTTGCGGTCAGCACGAGCTCGTCACGAACGAGGACTGACCAGGGCGAAATTCCGGCGACACACGATTGCGGAGATGTGTCTTTTTACTGTGTTTCCGCGCCACGAGCGTTTGGCGGATCGCCTTTATGAGGTTACTCGGATGTGCTGATCGACACTAGAGGATTGAGCCAATGATAGAGGCCAGCAGATTTTGATGACCGTTGGTGTATTGCTTATTCATGATGGTCGAGGCACTGTTCAGCGTGCAGACGAGCGAGCCAGCTATTGCCGTGAACGACGAGATATCGCCACAGATGTTGGAGCTATTGCAGTACGAGTTGTACTAAGAGATGATAGAAGGTCACTAGTCACCGAGGATGAATGACTAGGACATGTGGTTCGTTCGCTACCCCGATGCGAGGTCATCAGATAGGTTGATTCCAGCTAGAGACGACTTCATGCAGAGACGTGAGGGTCGACAGAGACGATCGAATGTCGGAAACCTATTATTCCAAGTTTAAAGTATTCGGAAAGACATGCAGGCAATTCTATGGTCCCTCTAGAAGAATGAAACCCTAACTCGACATAATGACCGTGTGAAAGCCTTTGAACCTTCGGGTTTGTGGCAGTTCCGCGGCGCCATTAGTGAGGCTTGGGTTTGCCCTTCTACGGCTGGACCACCGATGCTGTGGTATGTACTCGATACTATTAAACTGTGCCCAAGATGTTGAGCTCTTGGGGGATTATGAGGTTTTGACGACTCGATCGGATGGCTCGACTTAATTCGGATCCTAGGTGGTGAGATGCATTTCTTGGGAGACTCCCGATACTAGGATAGCCGTTGGATCTCAGTCCATGCAGCCGTGACGAGACTGTAGGGTTCCTAGGCACTCTCAAGAGGTCTCACAAGGAATCAACCATGCCAATTTCAAAAATTTTACGGGTGCCGAGAAACCCTAATACGGATCGTTAACTAGAAATATAGGCGAAACAATGAAGCTAGTTTACAACTAAACTAAAAGAAATGGAAATACAACCTTTGTAGATCCGGTCCTCTACCTCCATAGCTCCGCAATGAAGTCTCCTCGCTGTCCAAATGGAAACCCGGACTCTAGCGTCGGCTTCATCGGAGAAATGGGCGGGCAAGGTCGTCGGCTTCGTGCCGAAGATGATCTACGTCGAGGCATCGCTAGATCAAGCTCCAACTTCACCAAGTCATGAAACTTGTGAAGAAAACACACTCTACTACTTGGCAAGAGGTATAGGATGAAGAAATAGGAAGTGGGTTCACTTTAGAATTGAATTTCTCACTTGTTTTCTCAAGTTGCCATTGTAGTAGCAAGCTTTCTTCATGTGATGAAGAAGAAGAAGAAGAAAAGAATGAATATGATAAGTTAATTTTAATTGAAAAGAAAAATGAATCCTTATCATAATCAAACCATGGTCAAGTGTAGAGAATGAATCATGGTTAAGTGGAATGGTTAGGGTTGAGCATGAGATAAAATGGTCACTTGGTCAAAGTCTTCATGAAGCTTCAAGAAAGAAATAAAGAAGAAACCATTTTGTTCATTATCCTTTCATTTTCCAAAAGACTAAATGAACAAGAAATTAAAACCCTAAGCATTCATAAAACCATGGTTTATTCTTTACACAAGCTCAAGTAAACATGTATCATCAAACATGATACATCCAAGTGCACAAACGTATATCACATATACGATGTGCACATCCGAGTGAGAAAATCCATTTAAAGTGAACCGATACTAGTTAATGCAAAGTAATATATCAAATATATAATTATACATTAAATCATTAAATCAACACTTGATTTAATGATCCGGTCATATCGCATATAACCGACTAGTATCCTATGTATCGGCTTACCGAATCAATCCTTGATTCGATAACTAGGTTATATCGCATACAACCATATCGATACATTCATCGCGAGAATAGAATACGGTATCACATACACGCATTATTCTCGGTCCCGCACATATCTCATATGCGCTCCTATTTCGTTTCGCTTGAGCCAGGAAACCTCTGTGTAGGACTCTAAAGACTCGTCAATACGCCGGCAACGGATGATGATCATATCAAACATCCACAAGCCGCAAGCGGTCTGCTAAACGTAACGGCCACCCGGGTATTGAGCGATCAGAAGATCGACGAGCAAGCCCGCTCACACTCCTGTGAATCCAACCAGTAACACTTACCGTACAGTCCGGTCTGATCGTCTGATATGTCGCATATCTCGCCTAGGGGTGGTAAACGTCAGACCCCAATAGCTCGATAAGTCGTGTCGATATGAGGTCTATAACAATTCGAGAAACTACGGTTAACACTTACCAGTAAATCTCAGCAACCCTGGCCAGGGATTTCCGGTTATAGCCAATCGAACACAGCGCAACATCAACTCCCTATACCGGGAGAGACGAATCCCCTCCTATCGCTCATTGCCTCCATGTGATTCGGGACTGTACCCAAACCACCGTTTTGCACGCCCTCTTGGACGTGGTAAGATGGAAATCAAAGCACAGTGGGAACCACACAAGACTCTATGACGATCTCGGGTCAACAGAATAATCTGTACCAGTGTCACCAGAGAACTGCCATCTGACGTAAGGTATAATACCATCTGGGAGTTCTCGGCGAGTCCGTCCAGTGTACCCAGTCTCCACTGAGCACCCGTACATCATCTCTGATGTCAAACACCAATGGATATGGGATCATCCATCGCCCATCTGTATAGGTCGAGAAGGTATACGCTTGTCTACTCTGGTATATCGATGCCCCGTCTCGATACACCCACGACTAAGGACTTTGAAGGATGTACTTATGGACTACCATGTCCCCACTAGTATGATCCGCATCATAGTCCAGGTAGTCAAGTACACATCCTAAGGGCTTTACCAACATGTAACAGAGAGACAATTAGTATACACGTTAAGGTAAAGATCAACCAGATAGCATACTATCATGTCGAGCAAGAAATTCCTCCCTATATATGTCCAAGAATCCACTACAATATACATCCTATGTATAGTAATGGCCTCTAGGGCATACATATAACTAAAAATCTCCCACTTGCACTAGGGCCATCTGATAGCAGTGGTTGTAGTATCTCATACTCAACCATCCCATAATAATCTCTCTCTGGGAACAGGCCTTTGTGAGTGGATCCGCTGTGTTGTCCTCTGAGTCTACTCTCCTAACCTCGATCCCTTAGAGATCAAGCATCTCCATGATCAGGTGACACTGCCTTAGAATATGTCTGGATCACTGATGGGACCGTCGTTCCTTGGCATAAGCCAGAACTCCATTGTCTCACAATGGTCGGAACGTAGTTCATCTCTTGAACCAATATACACCCAGACTGCCTCTTTGGTAGCATCTTAAGTAGCGATGTATCCTGCCTTTATCGTCTAGTATGTCACGGTATCTAGCTTGGAACTCTTCCAACATACCGTCCCTTTACTGAGGGTAAAGACAATACCTATGATTGACATTCAGTCGTCATTATCACCCTGGAACCCTTCCAGTGATTCCCCCAGGATCGGTTGATACCATCTCACTATAACTAGTGAGAATACTAACATCCAATTAGATCTATCTCATAGATCCAAAACCCAGGATTTAGCAGGTATCATTTTGATCTTGTGTGGAGAATCATTGTGATAGGCGGAGATTGATCGAGCGTACCATAGGAAACTCTTTCCCTATCAAGAGTATGTCATCCACGTACTCTACGAGGATCATCACCATACTCCCTACTACCTTTTTGTATATACAAGGTTCATCTACCATTTTGATGATGTCAAACTCTTTGACTACTTCATCAAAACAGATGTTCCAACTCCGCGATGCCTGCTTTATCTTATAAAGCATCTTGCACACGTTTCCGCTGCTCCCACTGTCTACGAGGCCCTCTGGCTGTGTACTTATAGACTCCCTCTTCTAAAACATTATTTAGAAAAGCTGTCATGACACCCAACCACCAGATATCATAGTCATGGTATGTAGCCGTGGCAAGTAGGATCTGGATGGACTTAAGCATAGATACTTGAAAAGGTTTCATCATTATCCACGCCTGGTCGATGACGAAAACCTTTAACAAGTCTAGCTTTGAAAGTCTCAACTTTTCCATCTACACCAAGTAATCTTCTCAAGATATACTTGCTCCTGATGGGGATTTAACCCTTCAGATATAGCAACCAAAGTCCATACTTTGTTGGTGTATAAGGATTCCATCTCAGATCGATAAACATCCAGCCATTCTTACAGAGTCTTACTCTCGATGGACAGCTCGAAGCTCGTTGGGTCATCATCTCATGATGCAATCCTCGCTCCCACTGTCATAGAGAAACCGAAGTATCTCTCAGGTGGGTGAGGAACCCTACTAGATCGGCGGAGAGGCTGAGATTCGTTGGTAACTATTGAATCCTTTGGTTCTTTCAAATCATCAGCTGCAGTTTTGTATAGCTGGAACCTTTCCAGTTGTACATAATAGACCTTGCCTCGAGCTTGTCCGGATTTTGCTTTTCAGACATAGCCCGGACAACCCCAAATCTTAACCAACTTAAGATATGGGCTCTTCCCTTTCCATATCACATATGAAGTGGTAGGCAACTGATTTGATTCGAACCCTATTCAATAGGTATGCAGCTTCTCAAGTGCATAACTCCCAAAAAGGAAACAGGTAACTCAGTATTACTCATCATAGAGCGCACCATATCATATAGGGTGTGATTGCTCCGCCCCGACATACCATCGTGCTATGGTGTATACGGAGGAGTAATGCTGAGAGAGAATCTCATTCTCCTTTAGAATAGTCCAGGAATCCCGTGCTCAAGTATTCTCCTCCTTGATCTCATCATAGGACATAATACTTTTACCCGTATTTGGTTCTCTACTTCTAACTTATATTCTGTGAATATCTCAAAAGGTTCGGACTTGTGTTTCAACAGGAACATAGGTCTGAATCTCGAAAGATCATCAGAGAATGTAATGAAGTACAAAGAACCGGTCTTGGCATGTGTAGACAGGGGACCTACATACATCAACATGTATCATCCCAAGAGTTCATTAACTCTTTCTCTGTTTCCAGTAAACGGAGCTATGGTCATCTTATCTTTGTGACATGACTGGCAAGTTTCACAAGATGTAAATTCAAACTAATTTAAATATGCATCTTTATGTAACTTCAGCTAGTCGGGTCGCATTGATATGACCCAGTCTATAATGCCTCAAGAAGGATCCGTTCATTTCTGAACTCTTCCTCTTTTGTGTGTTCAGTATATTAAAGAACTGTAGTTTGATTTAGAACATCAATGCTTTTAGATAACGTGCCTGAACCGATCAACTTTTGATATAGGAAATGTTCAAAACATTATCCAACAATACAAAATTATATCCTTTCTTTACTAATAAAGAGACTGATATGATTTTGTATATCAGGTTCGGTATCTAATAACATTCGTTCAGAATCATTGTACTTAGAATACAGGGTGACAGTGACCAACAGACTTGGCTGCAATACTTGCCCCGTTTTCTGCCTCATGAAACTTATCACCCGTTCTCAATTCTCTACCTTTCTGTAGCCCTATGTAACAGATTACATATCTGGGATCCTGATCTGGTATCACATACCCAGGACGTAGAGGATACAGAGAAACAGTTCTTTGTAATGAACACACCCGAAGATGATGCATCAGTATGCACTCTCTTCGTTTGGGCGGCACGGGAATTCTGGTAATCCCCAATTTCCTGCTCTGTCTTATAACAATTATAAGTTGGAGCGGGACCAACGTTCCCCAGCTTAGTATAACAAGCGGGTTCGGTCAATAATCCGTATTATTATCTTGATTAAGGCGCGATATGGTCGCTACCTGGAGAGAGAGAGAAGAAAACACTCAGCGTGCGCTCTTGCAAGAATAGATTGGTTATTATTTTATCTAATCAGGATGGCTCCCACTGTTTTTTATCAAATCTTCCTTCAAACCCTAAAAGGAAAGACTAGCCGGGATTAATTACACACTACAAGTTCGCCAATCTTTCAGCCAGGCCAGTGTCGGTACTTTGAGGGAGGTCCCCCGTGCTTTCGCACGAACCTAATTAATGTAAACCTCGTTTTCCCAGAGGCGTAACCTCGTTGACACCTTTCTAGACACCTACTTGATCGGCTAATTGTAATGTGTAAAACTCTTCCAGGAGTAACAATTACTCGCAGCGGGTATCGGGATCCAACTATCTCATAGAAGGTATGCAATCTCATTGCAAATTTCAACACTTGAAATTCCCGATAATATTTTGCCCCTAGCAGCTATATGACCTTAACATAGTCAACAAATCATAAGTGCTAGTCAAGTTCAACCCGTCATTTCCCGATTGAATTAAACCCACCCGCACGACCCTTAACATAGTCAACAAAGTCGCACGACTACCCTAATCCAATCGCATCATATGCTTATGCAGATAAGTACTAATTAGCTACCGCACACTACGCCTTAACATAGTCAACAAACGTAGCACGAATACTAACTAGTACTTATCTGAAATGACGGAGGGCTACGACAGGTTTTTCTGAAAACCTATTGCGTAATGAACTTGATATCATTGTAGAATCAAATGATTTTAAAATGGAGTGTTTTTGAGGCTTTTCTAGTTTTGCTAAAGGAGTCACTCCCGGTGAAGGGATCGTCGGTCCTTTCCTCGTCGAATGAGGTGCGGGATATATCATATATATCACTGTGCAAAGCAAAAACTCTTAAAAGCAATCAAAAGACAAACCGAGTGTGTAGCATCTGCCAGTTATTGCTAAAGGAGTCACTCCCGGTGAAGGGATCTCGGTCCTTTCCTCATCGAATAAGGTGCAGGATATATCATATATACCGCTGTGCAAAGCAAGAACTGTAGCTACCTATTTTATTTTGAAATTCGATTCTACAACATCTTTAGGTTTCTTTTTATTTCATTAATCATATTAATGAAGTCCCATCAATTAAGTACCTAAACATCACAGATAAATACGACGTACACTTATGCCATCCGCATTCGCCTCGATGTCCCCTCGTGCACCGTTAGGTTAGGTAAATAACGACAGAGCGGGGCAGGGCTAGCACGGGTGTAAAACATAAGTAACGTCTATATAATATATCATATATACTTTATACTGTATCTATCATAAAACATCACATGATCACATCACAGATATCGCAGCAGAAGAAACATATGAAATATTGGATATACTAGGACGTCCGTGTTTTCAATACGAGCCAGTATAAAACACGGATTCCATGGTCGTGAAGAATAGCCAAACCCACACCCCTAGACCCCTACGAGAGCGGTAAGCAACCCTACCAATTCTAGAGTTAGGAGACCCGGACTCGACTCCTCGAGTTGGTCTCCCACTGGACTCCAGAACCCGGTTACTTGTGCTCCCCTCCTTGGGTCTATCCTAGTGCGGAAAAGTAAATAATATACAGAGGGTGACATCTTCCGCAACCTGGAAGTGCCCCAATAAAAGAATATTACATACAAGTTTTTACATGAATGAAAATGAAAAACACTCATCTCACATAAAAACCCCCGGCTATTCAAACACGACGATCCAATATAACATATCCAGCAACACATAACATCACATGACATCAACGTAAGTAAATATGCGCATCCCAATTGTCGTTGACATATAGCAACGAAACCGGCGATATCACATATTACACTTACGGTCACAGAAAAAAAAGTGTAAAACTACAATAGTTGGAATCCGCAACCTCCATAGACATCGCATGTCTAATAAAATGAATTACTTAGACATCGCATGCCTAACAATTATAAACCCCGCATTTTAGTCTCATTATCAAAAACTCTTTTCAATATCAAGTCGGGTAATTCAACAAGATTCCCGACATCCTGATCGAATGCTCGTCGCAAACTTTAGTAGGCGGCCGCACCCCCGACGCCGTCGACGAAGTGCACCAAGGCGGAACACCGCTACCGCTAGCACCCGAACGGATGCTTTCGGCGACGGGGTTCTCCTACAGTCACTTGGTCGTGGCTATGGGGCAAGGCTGTCTATTAAGTTTACCCGGCGAGTATCCGCGTACACTACGTGATTGCGACGGACTTTTGATCACATCAAAATTCCGTGGCAACCGATCAAGTGAGATTAAACTGCTATGTTTATAACATTCATTCAGTTATCTCATAACTAATTGTGAATTCCAATTATCGTATCACATTCCGAATAAGATAGAAAATGTTAAACTTTCCGATCGAACAATCGAACACCCAAGTTTTCCCGAAACAGCTCAACTCATGAAATAAGTTCAAATACATTCACTTCGTGCCTCAGTACCAACGGTCCAGCCGTAGAAGGGTCAAGCCAACGCCTCACATGTGGTACGCCGTACTGCCCCAAACCCGAAGGTTCAAAGGGCAGTTCAAGACGGTCACATAATCGAGTTAAGGCTTGTTGTCTTCTAGAGGGACCATCGCGTTACTTGCACTACTTAGAACGTCGTTAAACGACGGAAAGATCCAACACTTGGAAATTTCCCGACAGGGGAAAAATTGGGTATTTATATCCGGTCGAACTTTTTAACATATTCAAAAATTATCCGGAATCCACATAGACAAAATCTGATAATCCGATCGAATCATCGAATCCCCAAAACAACCCCAGAAAATTCAACTCTTGAATAAATTTTAAAACTTCCCATAAAACTCAGCATTTAAATAAAGAAGTTACTGTGCAAAAATGGTTGACTGAAGAGACTAAATGGGCACGGAACCGCCGCAATAGGCGGCTAATGCCGCGGTTCCGCCGCGCTTTAGACAGATCATGAGGTAATTTTTGCACCGTAATTCTTAGAATTTCCTGCTGAATTTTTTAAGCATTTTTAATTTGGAAAAAACCACTTTTTCAGAAAAAGTCCAGAGAGGGTTAAAAGTTAGGGTTTCGGGGTTCGATCGGGTTTCTAACATCGTCTACGCATCGCCTAAGGCTCTAGCCTGGCTCTGATACCACTGTAGGGTTCTTAGGCACTCTCAAGAGGTCTCACAAGGCATCAACCATGCCAATTTAAAAAATTTTACGGGTGCCGAGAAACCCTAATACGGATCGTTAACTAGAAATATAGGCGAAACAATGAAGCTAGTTTACAACTAAACTAAAAGAAATGGAAATACAACCTTTGTAGATCCGGTCCTTCACCTCCATAGCTCCGCAATGAAGTCTCCTCGCTGTCCAAATGGAAACCCGGACTCTAGCGTCGGCTTCATCGGAGAAATGGGCGGGCAAGGTCGTCGGCTTTGTGCCGAAGATGATCTACGTCGAGGCATTGCTAGATCAAGCTCCAACTTCACCAAGTCATGAAACTTGTGAAGAAAACACACTCTACTACTTGGCAAGAGGTATAGGATGAAGAAATAGGAAGTGGGTTCACTTTAGAATTGGATTTCTCACTTGTTTTCTCAAGTTGCCATTGTAGTAGCAAGCTTTCTTCATGTGATGAAGAAGAAGAAGAAGAAAAGAATGAATATGATAAGTTAATTTTAATTGAAAAGAAAAATGAATCCTTATCATAATCAAACCATGGTCAAGTGTAGAGAATGAATCATGGTTAAGTGGAATGGTTAGGGTTGAGCATGAGACAAAATGGTCACTTGGTTAAAGTCTTCATGAAGCTTCAAGAAAGAAATAAAGAAGAAACCATTTTGTTCATTATCCTTTCATTTTCCAAAAGAATAAATGAACAAGAAATTAAAACCCTAAGCATTCATAAAACCATGGTTTATTCTTTACACAAGCTCAAGTAAACATGTATCATCAAACATGATACATCCAAGTGCACAAACGTATATCACATATACGATGTGCACATCCGAGTGAGAAAATCCATTTAAAGTGAACCGATACTAGTTAATGCAAAGTAATATATCAAATATATAATTATACATTAAATCATTAAATCAACACTTGATTTAATGATCCGGTCATATCGCATATAACCGACTAGTATCCTATGTATCGGCTTACCGAATCAATCCTTGATTCGATAACTAGGTTATATCGCATACAACCATATCGATACATTCATCGCGAGAATAGAATACGGTATCACATACACGCATTATTCTCGGTCCCGCACATATCTCATATGCGCTCCTATTTCGTTTCGCTTGAGCCAGGAAACCTCTGTGTAGGACTCTAAAGACTCGTCAATACGCCGGCAGCGGATGATGATCATATCAAACATCCACAAGCCGCAAGCGGTCTGCTAAACGTAACGGCCACCCGGGTATTGAGCGATCAGAAGATCGACGAGCAAGCCCGCTCACACTCCTGTGAATCCAACCAGTAACACTTACCGTACAGTCCGGTCTGATCGTCTGATATGTCGCATATCTCCCCTAGGGGTGGTAAACGTCAGACCCCAATAGCTCGATAAGTCATGTCGATATGAGGTCTATAACAATTCGAGAAACTACTGTTAACACTTACCAGTAAATCTCAGCAACCCTGGCCAGGGATTTCCGGTTATAGCCAATCGAACACAGCGCAACATCAACTCCCTATACCGGGAGAGACGAATCCCCTCCTATCGCTCATTGCCTCCATGTGATTCAGGACTGTACCCAAAAACCACCGTTTTGCACGCCCTCTTAGACGTGGTAAGATGGAAATCAAAGCACAGTGGGAACCACACAAGACTCTATGACGATCTCGGGTCAACAGACTACTCTGTACCAGTGTCACCAGAGAACTGCCATCTGACGTAAGGTATAATACCATCTGGGAGTTCTCGGCGAGTCCGTCCAGTGTACCCAGTCTCCACCGAGCACCCGTACATCATCTCTGATGTCAAACACCAATGGATATGGGATCATCCATCGCCCATCTGTATGGGTCGAGAAGGTATACGCTAGTCTACTCTGGTATATCGATGCCCCGTCTCGATACACCCACGACTAGGGACTTTGAAGGATGTACTTATGGACTACCATGTCCCCACTAGTATGATCCGCATCATAGTCCAGGTAGTCAAGTACACATCCTAAGGGCTTTACCAACATGTAACAGAGAGACAATTAGTATACACGTTAAGGTAAAGATCAACCAGATAGCATACTATCATGTCGAGCAAGAAAGTCCTCCCTATATATGTCCAAGCATCCACTACAATATACATCCTATGTATAGTAATGGCCTCTAGGGCATACATATAACTAACAGAGACGAGTCCAAAGCAGACGACATTAGAGAAAAGTGAAGTAAGAGGTTCGTACCAGATCTAGATGAGATGACGTTCCCCTCCGCCGACATCAGAGATGCAATGCGCATGCCGAGGCAGAGTACTGGATATACCTTCCAGAAGGAGTCGCGATGGGTATGCAGCCGTTCCAGAGCAAGATGCAGATATAGGAAAGGACGATGACTTCCGGACAGTTGGCAGAGACGAGACATGGAAGAGACCGTCAGCAGGATTCCTTCCAGGACACTGCTGCAATGATACTTGCACCCAGGATCAGATGTGTCACGTACATTCAGAGAGCCAGAGGCCGATGCCAGTGATATGCTGTCTTACGAGTGGTCGCATGATTGACCGGGAGATAACAAGAGACGTGCCAGAACGGGATCAACCCCGTTAGCACACCCGACAGGGCCGATGAGCCGATGGACCGAGAGATTGGTAATTCACAGTGAAGACCTTGACCCAGGAGTGGTCATTGTTACGCACACCAGCAGGCCAGAGTTCATGATCATCGACGAGACGTCCCACTAGTGACCGCGACAGTTGGCCCGAGATTCTTAGAGGATGCGCTTGAGCGGTACTATTTCGCCATTATTGATTTCGATGTTTTGGGTGATTTATTCGCATGATTTGATTTTGATGATTGAGGATTTACGATCTTTGCACAGTGTTGCACTTGATATCGTTTTCGTGCTTTGGTTTCACATGTTTGTAATTTTATGGTTTTAGACATTTGAGTTGATTTTGTGCCTATGCACGCACACGATTTGGTTCCTGCACTCAGTATAGTTTATATATGCTTGCAGTGCAGTGATACGCCTTTTGTGCACTTAGATGCACTGGATTTCGATTTCGATTGTGATACTCGATATTTGTTTTGTGCACCTTGTGCACCTGATTTGATTTTGCGCATGTTCGGCGCTTGATATTGGATTTCATGATTTCGTGCATGATGGATGCCCCTGGTTTTTGGTTTTCGCGCATGTTGAGCGCATGTCTTGAGATGCGATTTTGGTGCACACCAGATGCACTAAATCGAGATTTTTTTTCGTGCATATCAGATGCACCTGATTTTGCTGTCAGGCACACACGTTGCCTACGGCAGATGCTTTGTGCACACCCAATGCACTTAGATCTTGTTTCTGTGCACTTGTATGGCACGTATGTGGATTTTGATTGTCGTGCGCACCAGACGCACGTAGTATTCATATGCGAATTTTGGGATTGATTTCTTATAGAGCAGTACGTTTTTTTTATGATAATTGCAATGTGTTTTCGTACTAGGCAGGACTAGTCAGAGGACAGTACCTGAATGTATTTTGCATGCATTGATAGCTATTGAAGGGAATTCCAAAAAGCGAGCTATAGTCTCAGTATTTACCTACGTGTCTGATATGACGCGAAACGTTTAAAACAAGGAAAACCCTTCTAAATTGTTTCCCAAAACGGCGGAACGTACATTTCAAACAAAGGTATATATGTATATAGTTATTTTCTTATGATAGACGTCCGCCACTGTGCAGTGTTATGTGCATTGCACAGCAACTTAAAGGATTTGGCATGCATTTCCTCCTGATATTTACATGTATAGTTCTGATTTATGGCATATCGGTCTTGCTTGAGATTTGGCATTCGTGTCTTCACCTTGATTCCGATGATTGCGGGATGCTTGACGGAGTTTTGATTTCGAGTTATCTACTCATTACTCATGCGCATGTATTGCGCTATGATGCGTTTTATGTATTTATGATTTCGGAGCCCCGACGACTTGATGGTTTTGCTTAGATGTTTTTGTATTTGGGGGGAGTTTGAATTTAAATTTGGGGACCGAATTTCTTTAAGGGGGAAAGATTGTAACGTTTTGAAAATCGTTTCGGTGAAATTTTGAAAAATCGGTAAAATAAGGGGGTTTTCTGTAAAAAGTCAAAATACAAATTTCTTATTATAAAAATTAAATATACATATTCTAGCTATATAATTGCTAGTATTTGGTGTTTATTGAGCCACTGGTGAAATTTCAAATTTTCTGAAAAAAATTATTTTATTATTATTTTAAGCCGTCACTAATACATTTAATTAGGGAAAATTACAAATTGGAATGAGTTGAAACAAATTTTGTGCATCATAAAACATTAAATAAAATTTTATCATGTGGTTTTTGAAACGAAATCGTTTGCCAAAACGGTTTAGAAAATATCGAAGAAAAAGGCTTTTTTCGGTGAAATTGGTGTTAATGGGAATTGGGGTTTAGCATTTATCTTTTTTCCTAACCCACACACCCACACCTCACCCTCTCCCCATGTGGCCGGCCCCACCATGACATCCCTCCTCCTCTCCCTCTCTCCAATCACTTCTTTTTTCAAAAGAAAAGAGTAGAAAATGATAGAATTAGAGTGGACTTTGACTAGAGTGGACTTTCCCCACCTCACTCTCTCTCCTCCCTCACCCAATCCCCACCAATTCTGGCCAAAACCTGAACCCACAACAGCCCCTTCATTCTTCATCTCCTTCACTTTAAAAAAGTTCATCAAAAATGCTTGAAAAATCCACAAAAAAATCAAGCAAAAATCCAAATCAAAATCCACCTCCTACACATTTTCCCTTCGCTACCATAGCATGGATCTAGGGATTTAGATTTCAATTTGGGAGGCTAAGTGTGCTTGTGGGATCTTCAAATTATTTTGGTATAAATTCTAACCTTTTTGCTTAATGTGTTGTTAATTGCTTAGGTTAGCTTAATTAGGTGTTTAATTAGGTTTTTAATTAGTTCTAGGTGCATGATTTAAAATTCAAGAGAGGGGTTTAATTTCAAATTGGTATTTTGTGTTGTGAGATTTAGTTTATGTGATATAATTGACATATTAATGTTATGCTAAATCCAATTTAAGTTGCTAGTTTGCATATTTGTGGATTTAAAAGTGATAATTATATAAATGGTAAACTAGGTTTTGAAAATAATTATATTCTTGTGAGATAAAATTCAAATTTAGGTTTCATGTTATTATAAAGATTATATTGAGTGGTTTAATGCTTTTAGTTCATGAAAATCCAAGCTGGATTGTAGTTTGTACATTTTTGCTATAAAATTGTTAAAATTTAGGCATTTTGTGAACTAGAATTTTAAGGTTTATGGAAATTAATGAGATTAAATTATGGGAATTGTTTTTATGACTTAATTAAGATATTTAGTGAATATTGTGGCCGCTAGATTCGTTTATACATCGAGTTTTGTACTAAAACGGTGATTTGTGCTTGCTAGATTTTCGGAAAAATGACTTTTTAAGTGAAATTGGGGTTTTTGTGAGTTTTAACCTATTTTATATTAAAATTAGTGTTCGTGAATGTGCAAATGAGTGTATTTGGGTTTTTCTCGATGGTCTGGCGTTTGTACACCGACGTCGAGAGTTTTGGGTTGATTTGTGAAAGCAACCATAGGTTTTGACCTATGTGGGATTCGTGTGTCGTTTTGGTCATGAGTCGGATTTTAATGCGATACGATGCGTTGTGATTTGTAGGTACCCCCATATGGAATTCGAGACGACAAGCAAGCGCGTGGCGACGTCGGCACCGGCTAGCGAGGACCAGGTGAGTAGATTTATATCTACGGGGAGAAGTCGGGTGGATGGCGTATAGCACCCCCGCAGTCCGTAGTGTAGCTTATATATATATGTTTATATAGGTGTTTTATGATACGAGAATGTTTATTCATGTTATGATTATGTGTTCATGGATTAGCTTTGGGTTAGTTACGAAACCCTAGAGTAGTTGTTATACCCACATACGCACACACAGACTTGCATACTTTACTTTCTTGTGCGCAGATTGGGATGTGTATACATGTATATATGCGTGGGTAGGGGACTATGCATATGTACATTCATATACGCATGCATGGATAATGATGATAGTACTTGGGATTTATGATGAGTCGATGAGATTTGATTTGAGGCCGTGAGATCTGTAATATAGCAGGGTTCGTATTTGAGATACGACATGACGTTGTAGCGGGTCCTTGACGTAGTGTTTCACACACGTGCATGCATACTTAGGCGGTATCAGTATTGTACTAGACGTAGATCAGTACCCCGATCATGATATTTGATAGAGAGGATACCAGGTGAATAGTATGATGAATGTGATATTAACCCGTACCCAGATTTGGGGATGCCGTACAACGGATTTACGTACGAGCTATATTTTGATGATTGATCCGCACTCTTGACTTGGGATGCCTGCTTATAGATATGGTATCGGATATGATATTATTGAGGCGGGATCACCGACTAATATATATACAGGTATGTATATGGATCGACTCAGATGTTAGGCGGTTTCCTTACCTGTAGTCCAGCTTGTTAGCTTAGCCCTTTAGTTTAGTTTAGTTGTTAGATTAGATTCGATTCTTACCTATTTCAAAAACTAACGAATCGTGGGTATTTTAAAAGACAACCCAAGGGATCCTACGGATATTTCAAAAGACGCATCTTTTCATAAAAACACCGTAGCCCCTATTTTCAAAACCCCATGATTCGTGTTATTTCAAAAGGCACCATTTGTAGGACTTATATTAGATTAATGCAGATTAGTTATAATTGCGTCTAGTATTCAGCTCCCGCTCATTATTGTGGTTCACTTCGCATCGCATGCTTACATTATGTTTCATACTCCATTATTGATATTATGCTGTTAGGACACCAGCACCATTATCGATGATGCGTATATACCACGTACATTTACTTGCCGGCTCACACACATCTTCATCGGTAATTGCCATGTCACGTACACCTTAGAAAATATTATTGCTTGACATAGCCTGTTAGCTAATAGTTTAGACATGATATTAGTGTACTTGCCTTATATGTTAGTTTAGACATTGTAGTTATTACCTGCTACTTCATGCATACTGTTATTCATTGTTATGCCGCATTCATGGATTCTCATGCATATATTCACTTTTTACGTGCTATTGAGGTTTTGGATTCGGATTTCCATGAGATTTTCTGGATTTGGGGAAAACCGCAAAACATATACAAATTTCTTCTTTCTCTTTTTAAATGAAAAGCGTGGTTTTTCCCATGATGTATGAGTCGTCCACCATGAGTTTGCTGATAGATTTCGAGACCCGATTCGAGGAGTTGGATGAACCGTTTCGGGTACATGGTGGACCCGGTAAGGTACCCCGGGACAAGAAGCTCGTGGTGATGACGATGAGCCTGGCAGGGGGATACTACCTACCGGTGATTTTACCCGACGCGTCGGATATCCGGAGGATACCGTCGTGGTCTTGAGATGGATGGTAGGGGCCGGTATGGACTGACGGCGCCCTAGATATTGAGATTGAGAAATTGAGATTTCGAGATATTGAGGTACTGAGATTTGATGATACAGCCCAGTCCGGATAGCCGGAGCCTGAGGCTTTGAGACATTGAGATTTATGTTTTGTGTCGATGCTAGACACTGTTGATGCTGATTTCATTTATGATACCTCATTTTAAAAATACAAAGGAAATCTCACTAATTTATGAAAACAGTTTCTTCATTTACATGTATTCTGTTTTCATGCATTCATACCTCATTCATATGATATATTGCTACCTGAGGCACTAACACGGGCACATGAGATCACACTCGGGTTAGATATTACCCTAGCCATTGTTATAGGCTGCATGTTATTCATATATTTGAGGATATATTATGATCATTGACCTAGGTTGCGTTATTTATGCGATTTCTGTGCGTAGATGTTTTTCTATTCACGAGTTGGCAACTCACCCCCGTTGTGCCCCAGTTTCTTGCAGGTTTTGCCGTACAGGTTTCATTACGGCTTTGCTGGAACTACTTCCTTTTCCGGGTGATTTGCTATTAGGTGGGTTTATTTGTATCGTACCCCCCATTATATATCTTGTATATATCATTATTCTGTTGTATCTAGAAGTTCCATCAACCAAACATGTATTTATTTTGAGTTAGAGACCAGTGATGTTATTCCTTCGACCTTAGAGTCGCGCGTTATATTTCTGTGGTTTTCTTGTGGTTTTGAGTTCCCTTTTGAATTTTGATCCTCGCCGTTGGCGTTGTATATTATATTGCTTGTGTGGTTATGGCCGCGATTGACGAAGAGCTAGCTCCCGCTTGGGGATGCCTTTTTATTGATTTCGTATACTATTCATGTTGTATCCCGTTTGGGGGCCAGTATTTTCAAAGGAGACTCTGCCGAAATTTTCAGGAAATTTTTGGATGTTTTTAAAAACCGCATAATTCGGCTTATGCTATTGAAACTACTTGCTTTAAGTTGGTTTTTCCTGCACTCTACATCTTTTCTTGGTTTGGATTTCTGGGTTTTCGGTTTACTTAGATTACGTACGCCTCGAGACGTTCGTAGTTTAAGTGCCGGTCATGTTCCGTACTTTCGGGTCGTGACAGTTATGTTACGGAGTGTATGGAGGAGTAAGCTGAGAGAGAATTCCGTTCTCTTTTAAATAGTCCAGGAACTCGGCACTCAAGTATTCACCACCTCGATCCGATCTTAGAATCTTGATACTTTTGCCGGTTTGTTTTTCTACTTCATTCTTATATTCCTGGAACTTTCCAAAGGCTTCGGATTTATGTTTCATTAAGAAGACATGTCCGAACCTTGAAAAATCATCCGTAAAAGTAATGAAGGAAGAAAAACCGCTTCGCGCATGTGTAGACATTGGACCGCACACGTCGCTGTGTACGAGTCCCAAGAGCTCGCTCGCTCTTACTCCGTGTCCAGTGAACGGAGTCTTTGTCATCTTTCCTTTGAGACAGGATTGACAAGTAGCATACGATTGATATTCGAACGGATTCAAATATCCTTCTGTATGTAATTTCGTCAACCTTCTCTCATTGATGTGACCCAGTCTACAATGCCATAAGAAAGTATGATTGATTTCTGGACATTGAAAATCTGTGGTTGGTTTAATACGTATATACCATTGCTCAATGTACCTGACCCAATCATAACTTGATTAAGGTGAATGTTTACAACATTGCTTACAAACGCAAATTCATAATCTTCTTTAGAAACCAAAGATACAGAAATGATATTATAAGTTGCGTTGGGTACAAAAAAGCAATTACGCAAAACCAAAACATGTCCTTCTGACATTCCCAGGTGATAGTCCCCCCACGGCCTTAGCATCCATGCTAGCTCCGTTTGTAACTTTGAGGGTCATGTCACCTGCCTTCAAAAACCTACGGTTTCTCAACGCCTGCAAAGAATTACAGATATGAGATCCTGATCCGGTATCCAATACCCAGGAAGTAGAGTTTATTGAAAGACAGTTATCAATAACATACACACGTGAAGCTGAAGCCGCAACCTGCTTCAGTTCCTGTGTTCTGGCTTTCTAAGCCCTGCAATCATTCTTCCAGTGTCCTTTCTTATGACAATAGAATCATTCTTCTTTATCCACAAGCTTCCCCACTTTCTTAGTTGCTTTTGCCTTTCCCTTCGTATCCACTTTACTAACACCGTCCCTTGGTTTGGCGGGGGCTTTCTTCTTCTTTCCCTTGGCTTTCACCTTGGACTTAAAAGAAGAAGATCCTCCTACAAACAAAGTGGATGTTTCCCTACCTTTCTGTAGGGTGCCCTCTGCGCTCCTCAGCATGTTGAGGAGTTCTGAAAGTTCAACTTCCTTTTCTTGTAAGTTGAAGTTCAGTATAAACTGGGCGTAAGTGGAAGGAAGGGACTGGAGAATCAAGTCCGTATAGAGCTCATTCTCCAACGTGGTCCCAAGGTCCGCGAGCTCCTCAATGTAGCCAATCATCTTAAGCACGTGTTCCGCTACCGATGATCCGACGGCCAATCTTGCCGAAAATAACTTCTTCGACACTTCGTATCTTGCGATACGAGATTGCTCTCCATACAGTTCTTTTGTATGGAGAAATATGGATTCGAGGTCCATATTCTCGTGCCTCCTCTGATGTTCGTTGTCCATAGAGGCAAGCACGAGGCACTTGGCCTTCGCGCAGTCTAGTTCCCAGGTCTTACGGATTTCCTTATCCGCGACGCTGGTTTTGGGACCTGGGACAGGGGGAGCTTTGGTGGTAAGAAGATACCCCAGCTTGTCGTAAGTGATTGCCATCTTGACATTCCTGAGCCAATCTTTGTAGTTTGGCCCTGTCAGTATGTTTTTATCTAGAAGTAACTTAAGTCCAGTCATGTCGATTGGTCGCTGCAATTAAGAGAGAGAAGAAACACTCAGCATGATGCTCTTGCAAGTTTAGAGTGGTTTTTAATTTGTCTAAACAGGATGGCTCCCACTGTTTCTCGAATCCCTCCTCAAACCAAAAAGGAAGAATTAGTCGGGATCAATCTCACCGCACAATACTTGCTTAACCGTTCAGCCAGGCCAGTGTCGGTACTTCGAGGGAGGTTTTCCAACGCTTTCGCGAAGTTTCTTAATTAAATAACCTCTTTTCCCTGTGGGCGTAGCCCCGCCAACACCTTTCTAGACACCTACTTAGTTTATAGCATTGATCGTTAAGTGAGAAATTTCCCAAGGAGTAGCATATACTCACAGTAAGATCGGGATCCAAATATCATCGCGTGACAAAACTGAAGGAATCCTACCAGAATCATCACACTCCAAATGGTATGCAGCGCTAGCAAGTTTCAGTACTTATGAAACTCCCGATGTGGATTTTTGCCCCATGCTCTTATGACCTTGGCGTGAGGTCAAAATGTCATAAGTCACATGTCAAGTTCTTCCCATCATTATCCAGGATAATTTGAACCCACCCGTACCTACCCTTGACGTAGGCCAAAATGGCGGTACGACTGTCTCAAACCAACGCATTCTATCTATGCAACAGATAAATATCCGGCAGCTACCAATCACTATGCCTTGGCGTGAGGTCAAAATACAAAGCTTGAATACTACCGAATATTTAACTGAAATGATGGAGGGCTACGGATGGTTTTGGCGAAACCGTGAACGTAGTGAACTTGATATAATCGATGGAACGAGATAGCTTTTAAAAGGAGTGGCTCAAGCTCCGCATTTAAAAGTTGGTTTTGAAAAGAACCGAGTGGTTTTTCGAAAGTGTTCCAATGACTTTTACTTGGTTTATTTTCTTGCATTAGTTCTTTTAATGCGTCCCATCATTTAATCCTACCATTGCAGAAAACAACCAAAATATGACATACGCTTATGCCATTCGCATTCGCCACGGGGCCCCGTCATTACCCGTTAGGTTACTTAACTAACGACAGAGCGGGGGCTGGGCTAACGCGGCTGTAAAACATAAGCAACGCCTAAATAATATCATATATAGATATATTGCAATGATAGCCATTTCAGATCACAGATGAATACATTGGATATACTAGGAATCCGCAATTCGTATGAGCCTGTAACGAAAAACAGATTACACGGTCGCGGTGAATAGCTAATACCCCACCCAAGACCCCTACGGGTGCGGCAAACTACCCGCCAAGTACCCGAAGCGAAGCAACCTCCCTCAACTCCGTGAGTAGGCCACTCGGCATTTCGGCATACCCGGTAGTTTGTGCACCCCCTCCATGGGTCTATCCTAGGAGAAAAAACAGTAAAAAGAAATTATACAATGACGGCTACAACCCCGACCCGGTTGTGCGGTCATACAAATAATTATTACATCAATTTACAAATTTACATGAATTGAAAGAAAAGAAAACTCTCGTCTCACAACCCCCGGCTATTCACCCGCGACAATCCAATGAATTCATATACACATTCCAGCAACATTACAGATCACAGATTTGTATAACCCCCACTAATCGACATATAGCGATTAGCAAACGTTCAATACAAATATCACATCACAGAAATACCCGTCAGCTTAAGTCTTTAGAAACTCGATCAAAATACGGTTTTTAAATCCCCCAAAACAAAATTTTCTTTCTGGAAAATCTGGGCTGAAAAAACATATACCAAAAATCCCAAAATACCCCATAGAACAAACTGCAGTAAAGACGATCCAGAGAGGAGCTTAATCGGCCGCGGAACCGCGGCAATAGAAAGCTATTGCCGCGTTTCCGCGGTGGTTTGGTGGGATCTCTCGACCGTTTTTCTACAGTAGACTATAAAAACACTGAGTCGATTTTTAAAGCATGATTTATTATTTTTACAGAACTTTGAAAATCGACAGCAAGCTTGATATCGGGGTGTATTTTGCGACTTTTTCTCCGATCGAATTTCTAGTTACTATGCTAACATGTTAGGTAGTGTTTAACTAGGCTCTGATACCACTGTAAGTCCATGCTACCTCTCCCGATACTTTCGGGCATGCGGAATTTGGTGAAAAACAATTTTCTAGAGGCGGTAACATGGACTCAAAACCGGATCTTTGTTAAACTACTAACTAACAACCTAACAAGAGTTTACCTACTCGGTTAGGGGGCTATACCTTTCTTGAACTCCTTCGTCTTCGACTCCTTCCGGTGTACGGATCGGCCTCACCTCGTCGTCTCTTTGCGCCGAAGATGGATCCACCCGAAAGCTTCTACCATTGGCTTCTTCTTCGAACTTTGAAGAAACTAGATCACTTGGCTTGCCAGGCCTTGTGAACTAGAATGAGTAGAGGAATGTTTTGGTGTCTTTTTATCTCTAAGGCAATGAGTCTCAACACATGAGAATGGTTTGCCTTGAGGTAGAGAGAGCAAGAGAAAGAGGGAGAGCTTGAGAATGAGAGAGCTCAAGAGAGAGAAAGCAAAAAATAGAATGAACCATACTCTTCTCATTCTCACATCTCATAATCCAAAAGCCATCATAACAAAAATAGTAATCAAGTATTGTGTAAATGGTTTAAGTCAAAATGGCTATATCATTTCATGCACTCATTTTGCATAAATAAACAAGCAAGCAAAAGTCTTTGCCATGGAATGATAGCCATTGTCATGATGATGGTCAACTAGTCCAACCTAGTCAACCGGTCAACAAAGTCAACAAGTCAACCCCTCAATAACCATGTCACTATAATACTTAATTAATATTAATGTTAATCATATATCTTATTCTCATTAGGGATAAGAAAAAGTCAATGGTCAACAGTCAACTGTCAACAGTCAACAGTCAACAACCCCAATGAGAATACTCTGCCTCTGTCTCTCTGTCAACTGTGCATACACACCCGCATCCGCGTTCCAAGGAACACGAATACAAACGAGATAAAATCAATCCCAAAACGTACACTAGGATCTGGCTTAAACCAAAGCCCGCTAGTGTTAACTGTTCGGACACTGTACGTGCACAAGTGCACGGATGTGACCGAACCCTGTCGCAAAACCATGCGACCTGTCGCAAAACCATGCGGCCTCTACTCTTTTGCCTAAAGGCGAATATCTTTCTGTGTGGGACTCTAAAGACTCGACACTACGCTGGCAGTGGGTTTAACCACAGACCGCAAGCGGCACTAGCTGTGCGTAACGGTCCCCAGGTAGATGCCGACAAGAAGACTGACGAGGTGAAACCCATCTGAACTCCTACTGAGCCTGAATGTGACAGTCTCCGTACAGTCCGGTCTGTTCGTCTGATACATCGCATGGCGGGCCTAGGGGGCGGTAAACGTCAGTCCCCTAATAGCGGTACAAGTCGTGTCGGAGTGAAGCCTAAAACACCCTGAGATAACACTGGAAGCCTACCAGTATATCTCGCTTGCGCTGGCCAGGGACTACTCGTGTAATGGCTCTCCTAGACACAGCGCGATGTCAACCCCCAATACCGGGAGAGACGAATCCTGTCTAACCGTCACTGCCTCCAAGTGCTTCGGGACTGCACCCAACTACTACCTGTTTGCACGACTCCTTTGGGCCGTGGTAGGGTAGTAATCAAAGTACAGTGGGAACACACTCGAGGCGAAGTGACAGTGTCAAGTCAGCGGACTAAGCTGTACTCATATCACCTGGGAACTGATAAC
This sequence comes from Agapanthus africanus, assembly GCA_030015575.1. Taxonomy (NCBI): domain Eukaryota; kingdom Viridiplantae; phylum Streptophyta; class Magnoliopsida; order Asparagales; family Amaryllidaceae; genus Agapanthus; species Agapanthus africanus. The sequence goes on along the minus strand of CM057349.1, from coordinate 261,783,740 downwards.
TGACGATAGGTATAATACCAACCAATCAGTTCCCGACGAGTCCTGTCCAGTGTACTCGTAACCCAACGAGCACCCGCATACTATCTCAAGTACGACGTACTGACTGCTGTGGGACAGACCGTCTCCCCTGCTGGGATGAGAAGCGCATACGCTAGTCTATTCCGGAGTATCGATGCCCTGTCTCGATAGTCCTGCGACTAGGGACCTGCATAAGGATGTGCTTATAGATTACCCAGCCCCCACTAGTGTGACTGCCATCACAACGCTGGTAATCAAGCAAAAATCCTAAGGGCTCCACTAATGCGTATAGGTGATATAATAAAATAAACACATGTACACATTGAAGTAGAAACAAACCAAGTAGCATACTACTATTTTAAGCAAGATTGTATATTCAAGGTGAATATCCCAAGCTTCCATTAAGTAATATACAAACCAGTATGATACAGTAATGGCCACTAGGGCATATACACTAACAGGCACGTGGGCGCTTTGCGCTCGAGCGCAGTGCGCCTGAGCGCAAGCACGCCACGTGTCGGTACGTGGGCGCTTTACGCTCGAGCGCAGTGCGTCCGAGCGCAAGCACGCCACGTGTCGGCACGTGGGCGCTTTGCGCTCGAGCGCAGTGCGCCCGAGCGCAAGCGCGCCACGTGTCGGCACGTGGGCGTTTTGCGCTCGAGCGCTGGGCGCTGGCGAGACAAAGGGACTTTTATTCCCAGAACCAGAAGCTATGCTTCAGAAAGGAAATATTTATTATATATAAATCTATGTAAATATATGGAGTTAAACTCCTAAAATGTTTTGGTTGATGAAAGGGGTTCTTTCTCTTCCTACTCTGTTGGCTGGATCTTGATGATCAAGAGATGTGAGATCTAAAAATCCCTCTTTTCTGAGATCTAATGGTAGATCCAAGTTCTCCTTTGTGGGTTTTGTGGTGAAAGACTTCTTAGTTTTTGAATAGAAAGAGTAAAACTCTTGATTTAATTCAAAAGTAATGAGAAGGTTTAGAACCTTGGAGAAGAAGCAGGAGGCACAAAAGATCTCAGATCTAAAATTTTTGTAGACAGAATGAAAAGGTGTATATTTTTATTCATCATCATGTTGCCTTATATATGCTTACATATTTACATATAGCCCCTTGGATTTTACAAAAATGGCATTTTAGCCATCCCATGGCTCATGTGCCATTTCATTTTTGCACATAAGCCATGGGCTTACAAAATATTGGCTTTATGCCTATTTTGTTTACATTCATGCATAAACAATTACATAAAAATTATTTATTACATGATTTTGTTGTTGGCATGGGGAGGCTGGCTGCGGGCTCGACTTGGGCATGGGCCTGCTTGACCTGTGCTTGGGCCCACCTGGTTTGGGGTTGACTTTGATTTTGACTTGGTCAACAGGGGTGTAAATTTTACCCCAACAAATTGCCCCCATCAATAAATGCAAACAGCATATGTGGGTCGTGTGCATGAAATTGATGGATCTTCTTTTGCATGGAGGCGACTTGCTTTGGTTCCCACCTTTTGGAATGCACTGCCCTTTTTACGACATGGACGGTCGACGCTTGACGCATCTCCGAGACGGAGTGTCCGTGGTAGACGTTTCCCAGGCCCGGAGTGATCTGGTTCCTGCTTTGTAGGAAGCCTGCACTGCCCTTTTTACGACCTAGATGGTCGACGCTCTGATCTGGAGCGATTTGGGTTCCCAATTTGCGGGAGCCTGCACTGCCCTTTTTAAGACATAGACGGTCGACGCTCTGATCCGGAGCGATTTGGGTTCCTAATTTGCGGGAGCCTGCACTGCCCTTTTTTGCGACATAGACGGTCGACGCTCTGTTACGAAGCGATTTGGGTTCCCAATTTGCGGGAGCCTACACTGCCCTTTTTGCGACATAGACGGTCGACGCTCTGTTACGAAGCGATTTGGGTTCCCAATTTGCGGGAGCCTGCACTGTCCTTTTTGCGATATAGACGGTCGACGCTCTGTTACGAAGCGATTTGGGTTCCCAATTTGCGGGAGCCTGCACTGCCCTTTTTGCGACATAGACGGTCGACGCTCTGTTACGAACCGATTTGGGTTCCCAATTTGCGGGAGCCTGTACTGCCCTTTTTGCGACATAGACGGTCGACGCTCTGATCCGGAGCGATTTGGGTTCCCAATTTGCCGGAGCCTGCACTGCCCTTTTTGCGACATAGACGGTCGACGCTCTGTTACGAAGCGATTTGGGTTCCCAATTTGCGGGAGCCTGCACTGCCCTTTTTGCGACATAGACGGTCGATGCTCTGATCCGGAGCGATTTGGGTTCCCAATTTGCGGGAGCCTGCACTGCCCTTTTTGCGACATAGACGGTCGACGCTCTGTTACGAAGCGATTTGGGTTCCCAATTTGCGGGAGCCTGCACTGCCCTTTTTGCGACATAGACAGTCGACGCTCTGTTACGAAGCGATTTGGGTTCCCAATTTGCGGGAGCCTGCACTGCCCTTTTTGCGACATAGACGGTCGACGCTCTGTTACGAAGCGATTTGGGTTCCCAATTTGCGGGAGCCTGCACTGCCCTTTTTGCGACATAGACGGTCGACGCTCTGTTACGAAGCGATTTGGGTTCCCAATTTGCGGGAGCCTGCACTGCCCTTTTTGCGACATAGACGATCGACGCTCTGTTACGAAGCGATTTGGGTTCCCAATTTGCGGGAGCCTGCACTGCCCTTTTTGCGACATAGACGGTCGACGCTCTGTTACGAAGCGATTTGGGTTCCCAATTTGCGGGAGCCTGCACTGCCCTTTTTGCGACATAGACGGTCGACGCTCTGATCCGGAGCGATTTGGTAGACGTGCCCCCGGCACGGAGTGTCGCTGGTCGACGTTTCCCCGAGGCGGAGTGTCGCTGTTTGACGCGAAGGTCGATGTTGGAATTGGTTGGTTTGATTTGTTTGACTTGAGTTGACATCAGCATCGCTATACTGGAATATGGTACCAGGAGCGAATCATCGTCCGCCATGAGAGGATTTGGGAATTGGTTTTTTTTTGTTTGGCATCTGCATTGCTGCACTGGAATAATGCCAGGAGCAACTCATCATGTGCCCCGAGAGGATTTGGGAATTGGTGGCTTAGGAGACAGGTTTAGATCCCTGTCACCTAAGGTTTTTCCATTTTGTGAGCCGTAAGGGTCTCACCAAGCATTTTCTCCCTACGGGTCCTAAGGATCCCGTAGGTGTATTTTCTCCTTAGGAGTCGTGTGGACTCCTAAGTGTGTTGCTCCTTTGTGAGTCGTAGGGATCTCACGCGGGAATTTTCTCCTCACAAAGTCGAGAGGACTTTGCGAGTGCATTTCATTTCTTTTTTTTTCTTTTATGAGTTTTCCCCCTTTCGGGTTTTCAGAAACTCGCCGGCAGTCCTGCTGTTTTTAATCACGGAGCCCTTTCGGGTTTTCATCCGTGCCCATTTTGTTTGTGGACATACCGTTCTTATTTTTTTTGAGAGATCGTGATTGTTTTACGCCCGTGGATTGTATACGGTTTTGCAGGATGTATGATCCAGACCGTAGGGCCGGAAAAATTTCAGGACTTTGTTGGCGTCTGCATCGCTGCACTGGAATGTGGTACCAGGAGCGACTCATCATTCGCCGTTGGGGTATGGGATTTGGAATTTGGTTGGCGTCTGCATCGCTACACTGGAATATGGTACCAGGAGTGACTCATCATTCGCCACTTGGGGGTTGGGGAGCGATGGCTTAGGAGACAGGTTTAGATCCCTGTCACCTAAGACTTTTCAATTTTATGGGCCGTGGGGATCCCATAAAAGCATTTTCTTCCTACGAGTCGTAAGGATCTCGCAGGTGTATGTTCTCCTTAGGAGTCGTGAGGACTCCCAAGTGCGTTTTTCCTTCGTGAGCCGTAAGGATCCCATAAAGGTTTGTTCTCCTCGTGTATCGTGAGGACACATGAGTGGATTTCCCTCGTTCCCAGTTTAATGACTTAGAGGTCGACTGTTTTCAGTTTAACGACTTAGAGGTCATCTGTTTCCAGTTTAACGACGTAGTGGTCATCTGTTCCAGTTTAACGACTTAGCGGTCATCTGTTTCCAGTTTAAAGACTTAGGGGTCTGCTGTTTCCAGTTTAACGACTTAGAGGTCATCTGTTTCCAGTTAACCGACATAGTGGTCATCTATTTCCAGTTTAAAGACTTAGAGGTCATCTGTTTCCAGTTTAACGACATAGTGGTCATCTGTTTCCAGTTTAACGACTTAGAGGTCATCTGTTTCCAGTTTAAAGACTTAGGGGTCTGCTGTTTCCAGTTTAACGACTTAGAGGTCATCTGTTTCCAGTTTAACGACATGGTGGTCTATTGATGGCGAGCTTGGAATTTTGGGGTTGGGGCCGGCATCAGCGTTGCTAACACTGAAGCAGGGGTGCCAGGCAATTCATCATTTGTCTTTTCCTGTTAGAGAGCGATGGCTTAGGAGACAGGTTTAGGTCCCTATCACCTAAGGCTTTTCAATTTTATGGGCCGTGAGGGTCCCATAAAAGTATTTTCTCCTTGCGAGTCGTAAGGATCCCTCAGGTATATTTTCTCCTTAGGAGTCATGAGGACTCCTAAGTGTGGTTTTCCTTTGTGAGTCGTAAGGATCCCACAAAGGTTTGTTCTCCTCATGTATCGTGAGGACACATGAGTAGGTCTTCTCAATGGAGCATAATTCCCAAGGCGGAGACCAGCCGCGTAACTGGTAGTTGCAGTGGGGCATGGGTATGCTGAGAATTATTTGAGCCCGTGGATTGTATACAGCAGTCAATTTGGGGACTAGCCGTAGGGCTGGAAGAATTTTGGGAAACTGGATTTTTGTTTGGCGTCTGCATCGCTGCACTGGAATTTGGTACCAGGAGCGACTCATCATTCGCCGTTGTTTTTTTTTTATTTGTTTGTTTTTTTTTGTTGTTTTTTTTTACCGCGATTGCTCTATCATTTCAGCTTTTATCATCGCAAAAATCGCGATTGCCCTATCATTTCGGCTATTTATTCGCGGTTGCCCAATCATTTCGGCTTTATTTTCATCTTTATTTTTACTCGCTGATTTTTATTGCGAGTTGCCCAATCATTTCGGCTTTTCATTTTTTCTTTTATTTACACATTTTTTATTTACACATGTATATATATATATTTTTTTAACATTCCCAGTTTAATGACTTAGAGGTCGACTGTTCCCAGTTTAATGACGTGGTGGTCGATTGTTTTCCAGTTTAACGACGTGGTGGTCCTCTTTGCTTATCCCAGCTCCTTGAACATTGATCTTGGCGGAGCTGTGTTGATGACCTAGCTCTGTGGCTTGCCGATACATCCGTGGATTGTGAGGTTTTTCCAAGCTTATATTGGTCCTCTGCCCAATCTTTGAAAACACAGCAGTCTTCAATGGTATGGCTCAGCACTCTATGGTATGGGCAGTATATGGGACTGCCAGTCATATTCATTTCATGTGGCCTCTTCGGGATAGGCAGTTGCAGGCCATTGTTTAGGGCTTCCTCGAATATATCGCGGACCTCATCCCTCCTAAAGGAGTACACCTTCTTCCTTCTCTCCATCAGAGTAGGTGCCCTCACTGACGCCGGTCCCTGAGGCCGATCAATCTTTGGTTCGCCCTGCACATGTCTGGGAGGGTTAGGCTCCCGAAAGGCTTCGGTCTCCATTTGCATGAAATCGGCGGTCGTAGCTTGACTGTTTGCTAACACGCCTTTAGACAGTTCTATTCCTCCCGTCTTGTATTGCCTTTCGACCCAATCTTTGAAGACGAAGCAGTCCTCAATGGAATGACCTATCACCCTGTGATAGGGGCAATATTTTGGGTCGTCGGTCATATTCTCTTCTTGCGGTCTCTTTGATTCTGGCAGTTGTAGACCGTTTCTTAGGGCGTCCCTGAATATCTTGTGGATCTTTTCCCTCTTGAAGGAATAGACCTTTTCCAGCTTCTCTTTCAGAGGCGATTCCCCCCCGGCGTATGTATCAGAGGGACTGGAGGCTGATTGCGGCCGTTTTTCGCGAAGGCGCTCCGCTTTTAGGTTGAAAGGGATATCGGTTGGCTGCTCCCGGGTACCAATCCCTGACTCATGAGCCAAAATTTGATTCTGCTGTAATTGCAATCGGGCGACTTGGGTCGTGAGATCTGCCACGATGTTTGCTAGCTCGTCGACTTTGGAATAGACCTCGGCCATCTTCCCATCCCTGTCCTGAAATTGCCTTTGAAGCCATTGGAATAATGCTTGTTCTGTAGTTCCGGCTATGACAACCGGGTAATCTTTATTGCCTGAGCTCCATTCCGTAGGAACCATGGGCTCCTCTGGCTTATCGGCCTGAGTGGGCTCTTCATCATTTAGATCGAGCCGATGCTGGGTGGCGTCAATCGTATCATCACCATGGCTGTGAAGAAGAGGAGGGTTCGTTTCTTCATGTCCGGCCATGTAGACAGTGTGGATAACACATTCAGCCATTCTTTCATCACTGGCAGCTGGTTTCGCGGAGCGGTCCGGGCTTTGGAAATTCATAAATTTAAACATGGCCAGAGCCCTAGCCCTTTTGTTGGCTCTATATCTGAGCCGCTTCTGCCTCAGCTTCTCTGCCTTAAGCGCTTGGCAGGCTTCTGCTCTTCGAGAAGCCGCCATAGGCCGAGTGATGGGGATGCTTGAGAAGACATCTGCCCGCGTTTCCGTCGAAGGTATCACCTGGGCTTGCCCACGACGTCTGGCAACTTCTTTTGTTCCGATGGCTTTGCCCCCAGTTGGGGCCATGGAAAGCCGTCCAGACACCGATTTGTGTTTGGGTTGGGGCGCCCTTGAGATCACCACATTTGGTCTCCTGCCTTTCGAGACCGGTTTGTCTACCACCGGGGCTTGAGGAGTTAGGATGGCGCCAAATGGTATGAACACAATAGAGCCGAATGGTAGCGGCTCCTCCTCCCATTGTCGCCCGAGACTGGTCGGAAGGACCGTCCTGGAGTCTATCTTCATCGTGTAGGAGACGGGAGTCGTGCTGAGAGCTGAGATCGTCCTTAGAGACATTGTTGGAGAGTGATTACTTGAAAACCTGTATGAAAGAGCATTATTTTAGTATAAATATAGGTATGTATATTGATTGAGTTCGCATGAACGTTTAACCCGAAATATGGGAGGAAAGATTGGTCCCACCGGGCGTGCCCGAATCTGTAGGGTGTTTTTCGTCACCCCATTGAGATGGGAATACGCACGCGCTTGTCAGGCGTATACTACAGATTCCCCCTGCCTAGGGTAGGCCGGGGTTTATTGATTGTAGGGATCCAAATCTCCGGCAGCCGCGGATTAAGCTGCCGTTAATTACCCCTCGCCTTTGGGGCGAGGGAACCTCCGATTAACGGGTTAAAATGGTCATACGAACTCAATGTGCAGTGTACGTGTGTTGTGTTTTGAAAGGGGGGTTTGGATATATCGGGAGCCACGCAGAGTTTTTACGGGGGTCCCGCTACCCGGATAGCGGGCTGGGGGTCAAGAGGGCTAGCAGCTCCCTTGCGGGATGCGGGACAGCGTCCCATTAGAAATTTTTTTCTAACAGAGACAGTGTCGTGGAGTATGTGTGTGTGTAAATATGTATACATATGTGTGTATATATATATATGTATATATGTATATATATATATATAAAAGAAAGAGGGGGAAAAGGCATCCAAAGGATGCGCGGGGCCAGCGCCTTAAGCGCTGTGCGCTTAGGTGCTGTGCGCTCAGGCGTACACGTGGGCGTTTTGCGCTCGAGCGCAGTGCGCTTGAGCGCAAGTGCGCCACGTGTCGGCACGTGGGCGCTTTGCACTCGAGCGCAGTGCGCTTGAGCGCAAGCGCGCCACGTGTCGGCACGTGGGCGCTTTGCGCTCGAGCGCAGTGCGCCTGAGCGCAGCACGCCACGTGTCGGCACGTGGGCGCTTTGCGCTCGAGCGCAGTGCGCCTGAGAGCAAGCGCGCCACGTGTCGGCACGTGGGCGCTTTGCGCTCGAGCGCAGTGCGCCTGAGCGCAAGCGCGCCACGTGTCGGCACGTGGGCGTTTTGCGCTCGAGCGCTGGGCGCTGGCGAGACAAAAGGACTTTTAGTCCCAGAACCAGAAGCTATGCTTCAGAAAGGAAATATTTATTATATATATATATATATATATGTAAATATATGGAGTTAAACTCCTAAAATGTTTTGGTTGATGAAAGGGGTTCTTCCTCCTATTCCTCTGTTGGCTGGATCTTGATGATCAAGAGATGTGAGATCTAAAAATCCCTCCTTTCTGAGATCTAATGGTAGATCCAAGTTCCCCTTTGTGGGTTTTGTGGTGAAAGACTTCTTAGATTTTGAAAAGAAAGAGTAAAACTCTTGATTTAATTCAAAAGAAATGAGAAGGTTTAGAACCTTGGAGAAGGAGCAGGAGGCACAAAAGATCTCAGATCTAAAAATTTTGTGGAGAGAATGAAAAGGTGTATATTTTTATTCATCATCATGTTGCCTTATATAGGCTTACATATTTACATATAGCCCCTTGGGCTTTACAAAAATGGCATTTTAGCCATCCCATGGCTCATGTGCCATTTCATTTTTGCACATAAGCCATGGGCTTACAAAATATTGGCTTTATGCCCATTTTGTTTACATTCATGCATAAACAATTACATAAAAATTATTTATTACATGATTTTGTTGTTGGCATGGGGAGGCTGGCTGCGGGCTCGACTTGGGCAGGGCCTGCTTGACCTGGGCTTGGGCCCACCTGGCTTGGGGTTGACTTTGATTTTGACTTGGTCAACCGGGGTGTAAATTTTTACCCCAACAGTCACCAGGGAACTGCTATCTGACGTCAGGTATAATACCAACTAACATGTTCCCGGCGAGTCATGTCCGGTGTACTCATAACCCAATGAGCACCTGTATACATCTTAGGTGAACCAACTGACATCAATGGCTTGTGAGACCGGCCACCGCCCCTCGTCGGGGTCTCGACTGTATACACTAGTCTACTAATGGAGTATCGATGCCCACTCTCGAAACCCCCACGACTAGGGACCTTTTAAGGATGTGCTTATAGACCCCAGCTCCCACGTATATGATCGCCATCATACTGCTAGTAGTCAAGCAAGAATCCTAAGGGCTCTATCAATGTGTAATAGCGACCTGTAAGGTCACCTAAAGTAGTACACGATGATAAAGATAAACCAAATAGCATACTATCATCTTGAGTAAGACTGTCCTACTGGCATAGGTCCTCCCTCAATCATTGCGATCACGTGCCTGTGATCCAATAATTGACTCTGAGGGCACTATATCCAACATCGTCTGATGGCAGTTCTCTGGTGACACTGGTACAGGTTAGTCTGTAGACCCGAGATCGTCATAGAGTCTTGTGTGATTCCCACTGTGCTTTGATTTCCACCTTACCAAGTTCAAGAGAACGTGCAAAATGGTAGCTTTTGGGTACAGTCCCGAGTCACATGGAGGCAATGAGCGATTGGAGGGGTTTCGTCTCTCCCGGTATTGGGAATTGATGTTGCGCTGTGCTCGATTGGCTATAACAGGAAGTCCTTGGCCAAGGCTGCTTCAGAGATATACTGGTAAGTGTTATCAGTAGTTTCTCGACCCGTTATGAGCCTCATATCGACACGACTTATCGAGTTACTGGGGTTTGACGTTTACCACCCTTAGACGAGATATGCGACTTATCAGACGAAGAGACTGGACTGTACGGTAGTGTTACTGATAGGATTCGCAGGAGTGTGAGCAGGCTTGCTTGTTGATCTTCTGATCACTCAATACTCGGGTGGCCGTTACGTTTAGCAGACCGCTTGCGGCTTGTGGTTGTTTGATATGATCATCACCTACTGCCGGCGTATTGACGAGTCTTTAGAGTCCTACACAGGGGTTTCCTGGCTCAAGCGAAACGGAGTAGGAGCACATATGTGATATGTGCAGGACCGAGATTAATGCGATATGTGATACTGCACTCTATTCTCGTGACGTGTGACAGAAAGGTTATATGTGATATAGCCGGGTTATCGGACCAAGTGTTGATTCGATAAGATGTTACATTATGATATTAGTCGGTTATATATGATATAGCCGGATTATTAAATCAAGTGTTGATTTAAAAATTTAATGTATAATTATATATTTGATATATTACATTACATTAACTAGTATTAGCTCACTTATGATTTCTTTTCTCACTTACGGTATATTGATGTATATGTGATATATGTTAAATGTATCAAGTTAGGTTACAAATGCAACTAGGGTTATGAGACTTGAACCATGCTAGGGTTAAGATTAGGGTTTATAATTTATCATTAAGTAATTCAAAGATTATGGATAGTTGTCATGGATGATATTTTGTTGAAAGCTTGTAGAAGCTTCAAGGCATCTTCGACTTTGTCCATTCTCTTTGATTAATTTAAGATATTTTTGACCTAACCTTTAACCATAGCTTATGGTTAACTCTCTGCAAGGGTTAAGCACGACATGCTTAACCCTTGGTTGCATTTCTAACCTCACACACAATTCATTCTCACTTGATGAGTTCATTCTTCTTCTTCCTCCTCAAAGCTTTCTAGCTTCAATGGAGTTGTAAGAAAATGATTTCTAATATGAGCAAACTTCCCACTTCATCATCCTCTACTACTTGCCATTTAGTATAGGGTGTTTGCTTCACTAATTCCATAATTAGTGATGAGATAGCTTGGATTAGTGTCTCCTTGACGTAGATCATCTTCGGTCTCGAAGTTTTCGAAGCAAGCATGTTCGTTTCTTCATGGCAGCCTCTCTAGAGTCCGGAGTTCACGATCGCAGCGAATGGACGACTACACGGAGCTAATGAAGTGAAGGACCGGTCTACAAAGGTTGTATTCTTTGTTCACTTTTCATTGCAATGTAGTTTGCATTATATTTCGTCGATTTCTAGTAAACGATTCTAAGTTAGAGTTAGCTAAAACGGAAAATTTTTGAATTTGGCATGGACGGTACCTCCCGAAACCTTGCTGCCGTCTTAGGTTACCCTGCAGTGGTATCAGAGCCATGCTAGAAATTTATACGAATTTTGTTAAGATTACGAAACCGAAATACTGCGGAACTTGCAACGCCTAAACCTGCTCTCTGTCGTTTTTAAATATTTGTCAAAATTTTTTTTAAACAAGTACAGAGTGTTATATGGGATGTAACATGAACACTGACAAAATTTGAGGCAATTTGGTGATTTTTTGGCCGAGCACAACCTACCCCATCTCGGCCAAAATCCGAGCTCCCCCCTTGATTTTTTGCCTGTGTTCTAGTGACTAGGTTTTGGTGTTTCAGGTGTTGTTTATTTTTGCTAATTTTGCATGTGATGTAATCTTACACTATAAACAATTCGGAGTGTTTCGTATTCATAGTTTTAACATTGTTTCGGGTTATTCGCATGTTGTCTAGACGAACTTAAAAAGTTCGATCGAATGTCAAAAACCCATTTTTCCAAGTTTAATGTATTCGGAAAAACATGCAAGTAAGTCGAACCCTCTGGAAGAATGAAACCCTAACTCGACTTTTTGGATCGCGGAACCGCGGTCAAACCCTAGGGTTTGTCGTAGTTCCGTGGCAACATGAGTGAGGCTGGGTTTGCCCTTCTACGGCTGGTGCATAGGTACCGTGGCATATTCTGGGTATTACTAAAACTGTGCTCAAGTGTTGAGCTGTCGGGAAATTGTGGGACTTTGATAACTCGATCGAAAAGTTTAACGTCGTCCGGATATTATGTGATGGGATATAATATTTGGAATCCACAAGTAGTTATGAGATAACTAGTTTGAATGTTATAAATCTAGCAGTTTAGTCTCATTTGATCGGTTGCCACGGGATTTTGATGTGATCAAAAGTCCGTCGCAATCACGTAGCCTACGCGGATACTCGTCGGGTAACCTTATTAGATAGCCACGCCCCATAGCCCCGACCAAGTGACTGTAGGAGAACCCCGTCGCCAAAAGCATCCGTTCGGGTGCTCACGGCAGCGATGTTTCGCCTTAGTGCACTTCGTCGACGGCATCGGGGGGTGCGGCCGTCTACTAAAGTTTTCGACGAGCATTCGATCAGGATGTCAGGAATCTTGTTGAATTGCCCGACTTGATATTGAAAAGTGTTTTCGAGATCGAGACTAAAATGCGGGGTTTATAATTGTTAGGCATGCGATGTCTAAAGAATTCATTTGGTTAGGCATGCGATGTCTAAGGTTGTTGCGGATTCCAACTGTTGTAGTTTTTCACTTTCTTTTCTGCGACCGTAAGTGTAATATGTGGTGTATCGCCGGTTTCGGTGCTATATGTCAACGACAATTGGGATACGCATATTTACTTACGTTGATAACATGTGATGTTATGTGTTGCTGGGATATGTTATATTGGATCGTCGTGATTGAATAGCCGGGGTTTTTATGTGAGATGAGAGTTTTTATTTTCATTCATGTAAAATTCATTATATGTAATATTCTTTTATTGGGGCACTTCCGGGTTGAGGATGATGTCACCATTGTATATTATTTACCTTTTCGTATTAGGATAGACCCAAGGCGGGGTTAGCTAAAACGGCAAATTTTTGAATTTGGCATGGACGATGCCTCCCGAAACCTTGCTGCCGTCTTAGGTAACCCTGCAAAAAACAGATACTAGGATCTGGCTTAAACCAAAGCCTACTAGTATCAACTGCTCGAACACCAAACACGCACAAGTACGCGTATGTGAATGAACCATGTCGTAAAACCATACGACCTCTACCTTATTTCGCCCAAAGGTGAACACCCTCTGTGTGGGACTCTAAAGACTCGACACTACGCTCAGTGGGTTTAACCACAGGCCGCAAGCGGTACTAGCTGTACATAACGGTCCCCAAGTAGATGTCGATAAGAAGGCCGACGAGCGAACTCGTCTGAAACCTCTACTGAGCCTGTCCGTGACAATATCCGTGCAGTCCGGTCTATTCGTCTGAGAGTATCACATGTAAGGTCTAGGGGGTGGAAAACGTCAGACCCTTAATAACCATACAAGTCGTGTCGGTGTGGCTCAAGACCATCCGAGGATCTACTGGTCCCTCCACCAGTAATTCTCAATCAGCCCTGGCCAGGGACTTATGGTAATGACCAACCGATCACTGTGCGATGTCGACTCCCTATACCGAGAGAGACGAATCCCTAACAGTCGCTCACTGCCTCCATGTGGCTCGGGACTGCACCCAACTAAAACCAGTTTACACGACTTCATTGAGCCGTGGTAGGGTAGTAATCAAAGCACAGCGGGAACTCACACGAGACAAATGACGACCTCAGGTCGACAGAATATCTGCACACATGTCACCAGAGAACTGCTATCTGACGCTAGGTATAATACCATCTAGTCTGTCCTCGGCGAGTCCTGTCCGGTGAACTCACACCTAGTGAGCATCTGTATACAATCTTAGGTGCTCATCACCAATGGCTGTGGGACCAATCCATCGCCCCTCGTCAGGGTCTAGATATGTATACACTAGTCTACTCTGGAGTATCGATGCCCAGTCTCAATACTCCTGCGACTAGGGACATTTAAGGATGTGCCTATTGACCACCCAGCTCCCACAAGTATGACTGCCATCACAACGCTGGTAGTCAGGCAAACATCTTACGGACTTTATCAACATGTTCACAATATATGAAACATAGAGTAAAAAATATATCACATGTTAAGATAAAGAAAAACCAAATAGCGTACTATCTGTAAGTCCACGTTGCGACCCCCGGTGCTTACGGGGAGGCGGAAACGGTATAAAAAACAAATTTTTATCGCAAGAGGCAACATGGACTAAACAAGGTCGGGATCGTGTCTAAACTAAACTAGCAAGCATACAAAGGAGCGTTAGCTACTATGGAAGATGGTTATACCTAAACTTGAACTCCTTCTTCTTTAAACCTTGTAGAGGTTGATGGTTCTCTTCTTGTCGCCTTCTTCCGTCGAAGATGGATCCACCTCGAGGGTTCGACCTTTGGGCTCTTCCTCGAACTTTGAGTGAACTAGGATCTCCGGCTTGCTAAACCTTGAACCCTAGAGAGAGTAGAGAGTATCTATGGAGTGCTTTCTTTTCAAGGTGATGGATTCTCAACACATGAGAAGGAATCACCTTGAGCTTGAGGAAGAAGAAGATGAAATGAGGAGAGAGAGAGGTTATGATAGAAATGAGCTATCTTTTTCTTTCTTGCAACCATAATGCCAAAAGAAAAAGAATTATCTAAATAATAATAATTCAAAATGAGAATAGTTGATGGTAGTTTTGGAATGACCACTATCATGCTTCATTAAATGAAATGTAAGCATGAATCAAGGAGTATCTTTCAAAGCATGATGGTGGTCAACATTCAACCATGGTCAACCATTCAACCATGGTCAACAAGTCAACAAAATCAACCATAACATAATTCTCATTTAATTACTATTATTAATAGATAATTTATAAATCCATTAGGGTTTGGAAAATGATGACTGTCAACTGTGCATACGCACCCGTTCCGAAACCCTAATGAAAAACCTCATCCTCCGCCTCAAGCAACTGTGCATACACACCTGCATTCTCGTTCCGAGGAACAAGAATACCGAGATATAAAAGCAACCCCAAAACATATACCAGTATCTGGCTCAAACCAGAGCCTGCCAGTATAATCCGTCCGGACTCCAAAACGTGCACAAGTGCGCGGATGAGAACGAACCCTGTCGCAAAACCATGCGACCTCTACTCTGTTTTGCCCAGAGGCGAATACCCTCTGTGTGGGACTCTAAAGACTCGACACTACGCTGGCAGTGGGTTTAACCACAGACCGCAAGCGGCACTAGCTGTGCGTAACGGTCCCCAGGTAGATGCCGACAAGAAGGCTGACGAGGTGAAACCCCATCTGAACTCCTACTGAGTCTGAATGTGACATTCTCCGTACAGTCCGGTCTGTTCGTCTGATACATCGCATGTCGGGCCTAGGGGGCGGTAAAACGTCAGTCCCCCAATAGCGGTACAAGTCGTGTCGGAGTGAAGCCCAAAACACCCTGAGATAACACTGGAAACCTACCAGTATATCTCGCTTGCCCTGGCCAGGGACTACTCGTGTAATGGCTCTCCTAGACACAGCGCGATGTCAACCCCCAATACCGGGAGAGACGAATCCTGTCTAACCGTCACTGCCTCCAAGTGCTTCGGGACTGCACCCAACCACTACCTGTTTGCATGACTCCTTTGAGCCGTGGTAGGGTAGTGATCAAAGTGTAGTGGGAACACACTTGAGGCGAAGTGCCAGTATCAAGTCAGCGGACTAAGCTGTACTCATGTCACCTGGGAACTGATAACTGACGATAGGTATAATACCAACCTCTCCGTTCCCGACGAGTCCTGTCCAGTGTACCCGTAACCTAACGAGCACCTGTATACTATCTCCAGTACGACGTACTGATGGCTGTGGGACAGACCATCTCCCACACTGGGATGAGAAGCGCATACGCTAGTCTACTCCGGAGTATCGATGCCCTGTCTCGATAGTCCTGCGACTAGGGACCTGTATAAGGATGTGCTTATAGATTACCCAGCCCCCACTAGTGTGACTGCCGTCACAACGCTGGTAATCAAGCAAAGATCCTAAGGGCTCCACTAATGCGTATAGGTGATATCGCAAAATAAACACATGTACACATTGAAGTAGAAACAAACCAAGTAGCATACTACTATATTGAGCAAGATTGTTTATACAAGGTGAATATCCCAAGCTTCCATTAAGTAATATACAAACTAGTATGATACAGTAATGGTCTCTAGGGCATATACACTAACAATCTCCCACTTGCACTAAGGCCATGTACTGGCGTATCGAAGACCTATCATCTCGATCAGCCGCTCGAACTGAGTCTGAGGTAGGGCCTTGGTGAATGGATCTGCAGTGTTTTCTTCAGAAGCAACCCTCCGAACCTCGATCTCCTTGCGATCCACGATCTCCCTGATCAGGTCATACCGCCTCAAGATGTGCCTGGATCTCTGATGGGACCTGGGTTCCTTCGCTAAAGCTATAGCCCCGTTGTTGTCGCAATACAGAGGTATTGGGTCAACAATGGACGGAACCACCTGAAGTTCTTTCAAGAACTTCCTTATCCAGACAGCTTCTTTTGCGGCATCAGATGCAGCGATGTATTCCGCTTCCATAGTCGAGTCTGCAACGGTTTCCTGTTTGGAACTCTTCCAACACACCGCCCCTCCATTGAGGGTAAAGACAAAACCCGACATGGACTTGGAATCATCCTTGTCACTCTGGAAGCTGGAGTCAGCAAAGGCCTCAATCTGGAGGTCTTTTCCGCCATACACCAAGAACATCTCCTTAGTCCTTCTCAGGTACTTGAGAATGTTCTTTACTGCTATCCAGTGTTTCTCCCCAGGGTTTGACTGATACCTGCTTACCACACTCAGTGCATAAGCTACATCCGGTCTGGTACTCAACATCGCATACATTATAGAGCCTACCGCAGAAGCGTAGGGTATAATAGACATGCGATCCCTCTCCAAATTAGTCTTGGGAGACATCTCTTTAGAGAGGGTGATCCCGTGACAAGCCGGTAGGTTACCGCGCTTGGAATCTTCCATGCTGAATCTTTTCAGTACGGTGTCGATGTACCTGGACTGTGAAAGTCCTAATATCCTCTTGGATCTATCACGATGGATCCGGATCCCCAGGATGTAAGAGGCATCACCCAGGTCTTTCATGGAGAACCTGTGTGACAAGAAACCCTTGACAGATTGTAGCATAGGAATGTCATTTCCTATTAAGAGAATGTCATCCACGTATAAAACAAGGAATACTACAGTTCTCGCTACAAATCTACTATAGATGCATGGTTCATCTGGATTTTTGATAAAGTCAAATTCCTTGACCGTCTCATCAAAACAGATGTTCCAACTCCGCGATGCCTGTTTTAGTCCATAGATGGACTTAAGCAACTTGCACACCTTTCCGCTGCTCCCACTCTGATTGAAAGCCTCTGGCTGATCCATATAGACACACTCCTCTAAATTTCCATTTAGAAAAGCGGTTTTTACGTCCATCTGCCAAATCTCATAATCGTGGAAGGCAGCAATGGCAAGAAGGATCCGAATGGATTTCAGCATAGCCACTGGAGAAAAGGTTTCGTCATAGTCCAAGCCAGGTCTTTGACGGAAACCCTTTGCTACAAGTCTAGCTTTATAGGTCTCAACCTGTCCATCTACACCAATCTTCCTTTTGAAGATCCACTTGCATCCTACGGGTTTTACCCCGTCTGGAGCAATGTCAAACGTCCATACTTTGTTGGTGTACATGGACTCCATTTCGGTCCGCATTGCATCCAGCCATTTTACCGAGTCAACGCTCTGAACGGCCTGTTGGAAGCTAGTAGGCTCATCATAATCTATGATGCAATCCTCTCTATCCCCGTCTATGAGAAAACCGTAGTATCTCTCGGGCGGATGAGACTGCCTACTACTCCTGCAGAGCGGCGTAGGAATGTCCTGTTCTTTTGAACCCTCTGGTTCCACTAAGCTTTCAGTAATAGTCTGAGGTTCTGGAATTTCATCCAGTTCTACTGTGCTCCCACTTATCTGATTTTCCAAAAACTCAGTTTCCAAGAAGTGGGCATGACGAGAAACAAGGACTTTTTGCTCCTCTGCGTAATAGAATAGATACCCCTTGGAGTTCTTTGGGTATCCCACAAACTTGCACTGTACTGAGCGTGCCTCGAGCTTGTCCGCATGCTGCTTTTTTACAAAAGCCGGACATCCCCATGTCTTAAAGGATTTAAGACAGGGTTTCTTCCCACTCCATATCTGATATGGTGTGGTAGGCACAGTCTTAGTAGGAACTTGGTTCAAGAGATGTGCAGCTGTTTCTAGTGCATATCCCCAGAAAGATCGCGGTAACTCAGCCTTACTCATCATGGAACGAACCATATCCAATAGGGTTCGATTCCTTCTTTCCGATACACCGTTATGTTGCGGAGTGTATGGAGGAGTACGCTGAGAGAGAATCCCATTCTCTTTTAAATAGTCCAGGAACTCGGCACTCAAGTATTCACCACCTCGATCCGATCTTAGAATCTTAATACTTTTGCCTGTTTGTTTTTCAACTTCATTCTTGTAATCCCGAAATTTCTCAAAGGCCTCGGATTTGTGCTTCATCAAGAAGACATGTCCATACCTAGAGAAATCGTCTGTGAAAGTAATGAAGTATGAATAACCGCTTCTCGCATGTGTAGACATTGGACCACACACGTCACTGTGTATGAGTCCCAAGAGCTCGCTCGCTCTTTCTCCGTGTCCAGTGAACGGAGTCTTTGTCATCTTTCCCATGAGACAAGATTCACAAGTGGCATAAGACTGATACTCGAACGGATCCAAGTATCCTTCTTTATGTAACTTAGTCAACCGTGTCTCATTGATATGACCCAGTCTACAATGCCATAAGAAAGCCTGATTGATATCTGGAGACTTTCTTTTGTGTGTATTCTGGACATTGAAAATCTGTGGTTGGTTTAATACGTATATACCATTGCTCAATGTACCTGACCCAATCATAACTTGATTAAGATGAATGTTTACAACATTACTTACAAACGCAAATTCATAACCTTCTTTAGAAACCAAAGATACAGAAATGATATTACAAGTTGCGTTGGGTACAAAAAAGCAATTACGCAAAACCAAAACATGCCCATCTGACATTCCCAGGTGATAGTCCCCCACGGCTTTAGCATCTATGCTAGCTCCGTTCGCAACTCTGAGGGTCATGTCACCTTCCTTCAAAAACCTACGGTTTCTCAACGCCTGCAAAGAATTACAGATATGAGATCCTGATCCGGTATCCAATACCTAGGAAGTAGAGTTTATAGAAAGACAGTTTTCAATAACATACACACCTGAAGCTGAAGCCGCAACCTGCTTCAGTTCCTGTGTCCTGGCTTTCCAAGCCCTGCAATCTTTCTTCCACTGTCCACTCTTATGACAATAGAAGCATTCTTCCTTTCCAACAAGCTTCCCCGCAATCTTTGTTGCCTTTTCCTTTCCCTTCGTACCCACTTTACTAACACCTCCTCTTGGTTTGGCGGGGGCTTTCTTCCTCTTTCCCTTGGCTTTCGCCTTGGACCTAGAGGAAGAAGATCCTCTTACAAACAAAGCGGGTGTTTCCCTACCCTTCTGTAGGGTGCCCTCTGCGCTCCTCAGCAGGCTGAGGAGTTCTGAAAGTTCAACTTCCTTTTCTTGTAAGTTGAAGTTCAGTATAAACTGGGCGTAAGTGGATGGAAGGGACTGGAGAATTAAATCCGTATAGAGTTCACTGTCCAACGTGGTCCCAAGTTCTGCGAGCTCCTCAGTGTAGCCAATCATCTTAAGCACGTGGTCCGCTACCGATGATCCGACGGCCAACTTTGTCGAAAATAACTTCTTCGACACTTCGTATCTTGCGATACGAGACTGCTCTCCATACAGTTCTTTTGTATGGAGAAATATGGACTCGAGGTCCATATTCTCATGCCTCCTCTGATGTTCGTTGTCCATAGAGGCAAGCACGAGGCACCTGGCCTTCGCGCAATCAATCTCCCAAGTCTTACGGATTTCCTTATCCGCGACGCTGGAGGTGGGACCTGGGACGGGGGGAGCTTTGGTGGTAAGAAGATACCCCAGCTTGTCGTAAGCGATTGCCAATTTGACATTCCTGGGCCAATCTTTGTAGTTTGGCCCTGTCAGTATGTTTTTATCTAGAAGTAACTTAAGTCCAGTCATTTCGATTTGGTCGCTGCAGGGGGAGAGAAGAAACACTTAGCACGATGCTCTTGCAAGTTTAGAATGGTTTTTAATTTGTCTAAACAGGATGGCTCCCACTGTCTCTCGAATCCCTCCTCAAACCACAAAGGAAGAATTAGCCGGGATCAATCCCACCGTACAATACTTGCTTAACCGTTCAGCCAGGCCAGTGTCGGTACTTCGAGGGAGGTTTTCCAACGCTTTCGCGAAGTTCCTTAATTTAAGAACCTCTTTTCCCTGGGGGCGTAGCCCCGCTAACACCTTTCTAGGCACCTACTAGGTTTCTAGCATTGATCGTTTAGTGAGAAATTTCCCGAGGAGTAGCATATACTCACAGTAGGATCAGGATCCAAATATCATCGCGTGACGAAAATGAAGGAATCCTACCATAATCATCACACTCCAAATGGTATGCAAATCTAGCAAGTTTCAGTACTTGTGAAACTCCCGATGTGGATTTTTGCCCCATGCTCTTATGACCTTGACTAAGGCCAACAAATCATAAGTCACATGTCAAGTTCTTCCCGTCGTTATCCAGGTTAATTTGAACCCACCCGTATATACCCTTGACTATGGCCAACAAGGCAATACGACTGTCCCAAACCAACGCATTCTATCTATGCAACATATGAATACCCACCAGCTACCAAACACTGTGCCTTGACTAAGGCCAACAAACACAGCTTGAATACCGTTGAATATTCATATGAAACGACGGAGGGCTACGGATGGTAAAACCGTGAACGTAGTGAACTTGATATAATCGATTGGAACGAGATAGCTTTTAGAAGGAGTGGCTCAAGCTCCGCATTTAAAAGTTAGTTTTGAAAAGAACCGAGTGGTTTTTCGAAAGTGTTCCAACGACTTTAGCTTAATTTATTATCTTGCATTAGTTCTTTTAATGCGTGATATTCTTGCATTAGTTCTTTTAATGCGTCCCATCATTTAATCCTACCATTGCAGAAAACAACCAAAATATGACGTACGCTTATGCCATTCGCATTCACCACGGTGTCCCGTCATCACTCGTTAGGTTACTTAACTAACGACAGAGCGGGGGCTGGGCTAGCGCGGCTGTAAAACATAAGCAACGCCTAAATAGAAAGCAATGATAGACATTACAGATCACAGATGAATACATTGGATATACTAGCAATCCGCAATCCTTTCGAGCCTGCAACGAAAAGCGGATTACACGGTCGCGGTGAATAGCCAAATACCCCACCCAAGACCCCTACGGGTGCGGCAAACTACCCGCCAAGTACTCGGCAGTTTGTGCACCCCTCCATGGGTCTATCCTAGGAGCAAAAACAGTAAAAAGAATTATACAATGACGGCTACAACCCCGACCCGGTTGTGCGGCCATACAAATAATATTATTACATCAATTTACATTTACAATGAATGGAAGAAAAACAAAAGCTCATCTCACATCCACCCCGGCTATTCACCCGCGACAGTCCAACAGATTCATATACACAATCCAATATCAAACACAGATCATGTATAACCCCGACTAATCGACTTATAGCGATTAGCCGACGTTCAATACATGCAAGCAACACAGATATAACCAACATAGCCAAAGTGCAGTGAAGTTCGGAAAAAAATACGGAATTATAGGACCCCAAAAGTGAATTTCTGTTCTGGAAAATCTGGGCACATATAATATATCTTAAAAATCCCAAAACCAACACAGAGACACACTGCACGAAAAACGATGCAGAGAGGACAACAAACGGCGGCGGTTCCGCGGCAAATGCCTACCTCATGCCGCGGAACCGCGGCGGTTTAGATGAATCAGTGGATCGTTTTTCATGGGTGTTCACACAAAACCCTGAGCCGAATTTACAAGTATAAAGTTTTTCATTTAGAGAAGAAAAAATTTCAACAGAAACTTAGGGTTTTGGTTTTTCCGGTTTTGCGATTTTTCGTTTCCGAACTTCGTTACACTTCACTACAAAGCTAGTTTAAGTTTAGTTAGTCTCTGATACCACTGTATGTCCACGTTGCGACCCCCGGTGCTTACGGGGAGGCGGAAACAGTATAAAAAACAAATTTTTATCTCAAGAGGCAACATGGACTAAACAAGGTCGGGATCGTGTCTAAACTAAACTAGCAAGCATACAAAGGAGCGTTAGCTACTATGGAAGATGGTTATACCTAAACTTGAACTCCTTCTTCTTTAAACCTTGTAGAGGTTGATGGTTCTCTTCTTGTCACCTTCTTCCGTCGAAGATGGATCCACCTCGAGGGTTCGACCTTTGGGCTCTTCCTCGAACTTTGAGTGAACTAGGATCTCCGGCTTGCTAAACCTTGAACCCTAGAGAGAGTAGAGAGTATCTATGGAGTGCTTTCTTTTCAAGGTGATGGATTCTCAACACATGAGAAGGAATCACCTTGAGCTTGAGGAAGAAGAAGATGAAATGAGGAGAGAGAGAGGTTATGATAGAAATGAGCTATCTTTTTCATTCTTGCAACCATAATGCCAAAAGAAAAAGAATTATCTAAATAATAATAATTCAAAATGAGAATAGTTGATGGTAGTTTTGGAATGACCACTATCATGCTTCATTAAATGAAATGTAAGCATGAATCAAGGAGTATCTTTCAAAGCATGATGGTGGTCAACATTCAACCATGGTCAACAAGTCAACAAAATCAACCATAACATAATTCTCATTTAATTACTATTATTAATAGATAATTTATAAATCCATTAGGGTTTGGAAAATGATGACTGTCAACTGTGCATACGCACCCGTTCCGAAACCCTAATGAAAAACCTCATCCTCCGCCTCAAGCAACTGTGCATACACACTTGCATTCTCGTTCCGAGGAACAAGAATACCGAGATATAAAAGCAACCCCAAAACATATACCAGTATCTGGCTCAAACCAGAGCCTGCCAGTATAATCCGTCCGGACTCCAAAACGTGCACAAGTGCGCGGATGAGAACGAACCCTGTCGCAAAACCATGCGACCTCTACTCTGTTTTGCCCAGAGGCGAATACCCTCTGTGTGGGACTCTAAAGACTCGACACTACGCTGGCAGTGGGTTTAACCACAGACCGCAAGCGGCACTAGCTGTGCGTAACGGTCCCCAGGTAGATGCCGACAAGAAGGCTGACGAGGTGAAACCCCATCTGAACTCCTACTGAGTCTGAATGTGACATTCTCCGTACAGTCCGGTCTGTTCGTCTGATACATCGCATGTCGGGCCTAGGGGGCGGTAAAACGTCAGTCCCCCAATAGCGGTACAACTCGTGTCGGAGTGAAGCCCAAAACACCCTGAGATAACACTGGAAACCTACCAGTATATCTCGCTTGCCCTGGCCAGGGACTACTCGTGTAATGGCTCTCCTAGACACAGCGCGATGTCAACCCCCAATACCGGGAGAGACGAATCCTGTCTAACCGTCACTGCCTCCAAGTGCTTCGGGACTGCACCCAACCACTACCTGTTTGCACGACTCCTTTGAGCCGTGGTAGGGTAGTGATCAAAGTGTAGTGGGAACACACTTGAGGCGAAGTGCCAGTATCAAGTCAGCGGACTAAGCTGTACTCATGTCACCTGGGAACTGATAACTGACGATAGGTATAATACCAACCTCTCAGTTCCCGACGAGTCCTGTCCAGTGTACCCGTAACCTAACGAGCACCCGTATACTATCTCCAGTACGACGTACTGATGGCTGTGGGACAGACCATCTCCCACACTGGGATGAGAAGCGCATACGCTAGTCTACTCCGGAGTATCGATGCCCTGTCTCGATAGTCCTGCGACTAGAGACCTGTATAAGGATGTGCTTATAGATTACCCAGCCCCCACTAGTGTGACTGCCGTCACAACGCTGGTAATCAAGCAAAGATCCTAAGGGCTCCACTAATGCGTATAGGTGATATCGCAAAATAAACACATGTACACATTGAAGTAGAAACAAACCAAGTAGCATACTACTATATTGAGCAAGATTGTTTATACAAGGTGAATATCCCAAGCTTCCATTAAGTAATATACAAACTAGTATGATACAGTAATGGCCTCTAGGGCATATACACTAACACTATCATATCGAGCAAGATTGTCCTGTACATACATATCCCTAGCATCCTATACAATGAAGACCTCTAGGGCATATATATCCAACTTGCATGGTGGTATTTGTGAAATATCCCGCACCTTATTCGAAAAGGAAAGAGCCGAGATCCCTTCACCGGGAGTGACCTCTTTAGCAAAACTAGTAAAATCCTCAAAAACACTCATTTTAAAATTCACTCAATTCTACAATGATATCAAGTTCATTACGCAAAGGGTTTTCTTAAAAACCTGTCGTAGCCCTTCGTCATTTCAGATAATCAATTCTTAGTATTCGTGCTGCGTTTGTTGAATTTAGCCAAGGCGTAGTGTACGGTAGCTAATTAGTGCTTATCTGCAGCATATGATGCGATTGAGATAGGGTAGTCGTGCGGTTTTGTTGACCTTAGCCAAGGGTCGCGCGAGTGGGTTTAATTCAATCAAGAAATGACGGGTTGAAGTTGGCTAGTGCTTATGATTTGTTGACCTTAGCCAAGGTCATAAGTTGTTAGGGGCAAAATATTATCAGGAATTTCAAGTGTTGAAATTTGCAATGAGATTGCATACCTTCTATGAGATAGTTGGATCCCGATACCTACTGCGAGTAATAGTTACTCCTGAGAGAGTTTTGCACTTTACAATTAGACGATCAAGTAGGTGTCTAGAAAGGTGTCAATGCGGTTACGCCTATGGGAAAACGAGGTTTATTTTAATTAGGTCTGTGCGAAAGCACGGGGAATCTCCCTCAAAATACCGGCACTGGCCTGGCTGAAAGATTGGCGAACTTGTAGGGTGTAATTAATCCCGACTAGTCTTTCCTTTTAGGGTTTGAAGGAAAATTTGATAAAAACAGTGGGAGCCATCCTGATTAGATAAAATAATAACCAATCTAATCTTGCAAGAGCATACGCTGATTGTTTTCTTCTCTTTCTCTCTCCAGGTAGCGACCATGTCACGCCTTAATCAAGATAATAATATGGATGTATTGACCGAACCCGCTTGTTATACTGATCTGGGAAACGTTGGTCCCACTCCTACTTATAATTGTTATAAGACCGAGAAGGAAATAGGGGAATACCAGGATTCCCATGCCGTCCAAAAGAAGAAAGTGCATGATGATGCATCTTCATCATGCACTTTCTTCGGGTATGTTCATTACCGAGAACCGTTTCTCAGTATTCTCTACGTCCTGGGTATGAGATACCGGATCAGGATCCCATATATGTAATCTGTTACATGGGTTACAAAGAGGTAGAGAACTAGGAATGGATGATAAGTTTCAAGAGTTGGAAACGGTGCAATTGTTGCAGCCAAGGTGTTGGCAGTTATCACCCTGTATTACCAAATATATTGATTCTGAACGAATGTTATTAGATACCGAACCTGATATGCAACATTATATCAGTCTCTTTATTTACTAAAGAAGGATATAATTTTGTATTGTTGGATAATGTTTTGAACATTTCCTATATCAAGAGTTGATCGGTTCAAGCACGTTATCTAAAAACATAGACATTCTAAATCAAACTACAGTTATTAACGTACAGAACACACACAAGAGGAAGAGTTCAGAAATGAACAAATCCTTCTTGAGGCATTGTAGATTAGGTCATATCAATGCGACCCGACTAGCTAAGTTACATTAAGATGCATATTTAAATCAGTTTGAATTTACATCTTGTGAAACTTGCCAGTCATGTCACAAAGATAAAATGACCATAGCTCCGTTTACTGGAAACAAGAGAAAGAGTTAGTAAACTCTTGGGACTAATGCATGTTGATGTATATAGGTCCCCTGTCTACACATGCCAGGACTGGTTCATTGTACTTCATTATATTCACTGGTGATCTCTCAAGATTCGGACATATGTTTCTGTTGAAACACAAGTCTGAAACTTTTGAGAAATTCAAAGAATTTAAGTTATAAGTAGAGAACCAATTGGATATAAGTATTATGTCCTACGATGTGATCGGGGAGAAGAATACTTGAGCATGGAGTTCCTGGACTATTCTAAAAGAGAATGAGATTCTCTCTCAGCATTACTTCTCCGTATTCACCACAGCACAACGGTGTATCGGGGCAGAGCAATCGCACCCTATTAGATATGGTGCGCTCTATGATGAGTACTACTGAGTTGCCTGTTTCCTTTTAGAGAGTTATGCAATTGAGAAGTTGCATACCTATTGAATAGGGTTCCAGCCAAATCAAGTGCGTACCACTCCATATCTGATATGGTATGGGAAGAGCCCATCTTTTAAGTAAGTTAAGATTTGGGGTTGTCCGACCTATGTCTAAAAGCAAAATTCGGACAAGCTCGAGGCAAGATCAGTTCTGTGGAAGTTTGTTGGATATCCCAAGTATTCGCAAGGGAATATCTTCTATCACACCGAGAAACAAAATGTGTTTTATTTCTCGGCATGCCACCTTTTTAGTAAAGGAATTTATTTTGGAAAGAAATTTGTAGTCATGAGGTAGAACTAGAAGGAGTTCCAGCTATACAAACTACAGCTGAAGATTTGGTAGAACCGAAAGATTCAATAGCTCCCGACGAACTTCAGCCTCTCCGCCGATCTGGTAGGGTTCCTTATCCGCCTGAGAGATACTTCGGTTTTCTCAATAACAGTAGGAGCGAGAATTGCATCATGAGATGATGACCCAACTAAGTTTCGAGCAGGCCATCAAAAGTGGGGACTCTGTAAGAATGGCTGGATGCTAAGCGATCTGAGATGGAATCTATATACACCAACAAAGTATGGACTTTGGTTGCTATATCTGAAGGGTTACACCCCCATCAGGAGCAAATATATCTTGAGAAGATTACTTGGTGTAGATGGAAAAGTTGAGACTTTCAAAGCTAGACTTGTTGTAAAAGGTTTTCGTCATCGACCAGGTATGGATTATGATGAAACCTTTTCTCCAGTGGCTATGCTTAAGTCCATCCGGATCCTACCTGCCATTGCTACATACCATGACTACGATATCTGGCGGTTGGGTGTCATGAATGCTTTTCTAAATAGTGATTTAGAAGAGAGCATCTATAAGTACATAGCCAGAGGGCTTCGTAGACAGTGGGAGCAGCAGAAACGTATGCAAGTTGCTTTACGGATTAAAGCAGGCATCGCGAAGTTGGAACATCTGTTTTGATGTGGTTGTCAAAGCGTTTGACTTCATCAAAATGGTAGATGAACCTTGTATATACAAAAAGCTAGTAGAGAGTAAGGTGGTCTTCCTCGTATTGTACATAGATGACATACTCTTGATAGGGAAGGTGTTTCCTATACTACATTCGGTCAATCTCCTCTTATCATAAGGATTCTCCATAAAGGATCAAAGTGATACATCCTAAATCCTGGGTTTTGGATCTATGAGATAGATCTAAGTGGATGTTAGGATTCTCACTAGTTGTAGTGAGATGGTATCAATCAATCCTGGGGAGAATCACTGGATAGCTTCCAGGACGGTAAGGTCGACTGAATGTCAGTCACAGGCATTGTCTTTACTCTCAGTGGAGGGACGGTATGTTGGAAGAGTTCCAAGCTAGATACCGTGGAAAACTAGACGATAAAGGCTGGATACATCGCTACCAACGATGCTACCGTTGAGGCAGTCTGGGTATATTTTAGTTCATGAGATGAACTTCGTTCCTACCATTGTGTGACAATGGAGTTGTGGCTTATGCCTAGAAACTCCCGTCATATCAGTGATCCAGACATATTCTAAGGCAGTATCACCTACTCATGGTGATGGTTGATCTCCAGGGGATCAAGGTTAGGAGAGTATACTTTGAGGTTAACACGGCGGATCCACTCACAAAGGCCTTTTCCCAAGAGAGACTTTTATGGGATGGTTGAGTATGGGATACCACAACCACTGCTATATGATGGCCTTAGTGCAAGTGGGAGATTGTTAGTTATATGTATACCCTAGAGGCCATTATTGTACATATGATGTATATTATAGTGGATGCTTGGACATACACAGGGAGGACATTCTTCTCGACATGATAGTATGCTATATGGTTACTCTTTATCTTAACATGTACACTGATTGTCTCTCTGTTACATGTTGATAAAGCCCTTAGGATGAGTACTTGACTACCTGGATTATGATGCAGATCATACTAGTGGGACAAAGGTAGTCTATGAGTACATCCTTTAATGTCCCTAGTCGTGGGTGTATCGAGATGGGGCATCGATATACCAGAGTAGACTAGCGTATACCTTCTCGACCCATGTATATGGGCGATGGATGATCCCATATCCATTGGTGTTTGACATCAAAGATGATATACGGGTGCTTAGTGGAGACTGGGTACACTGGACGGACTTGCCGAGAACTCCTAGATGGTATTATACCTCACGTCAGATGGCAGTTCTCTGGTGACACTGGTACAGGTTTGTCTGTCGACCCGAGATCATCATAGAGTCTTGTGTGATTCCCACTGTGTTTTGATTTCTACCTTACCACGTTCAAGAGATCGTGCAAAACGGTGGTTTTTGGGTACAGTCCCGAATCACATGGAAGCAATGAGCGATAGGAGGGGATTTCGTCTCTCCCGGTATTGGGGCTGATGTTGCGCTGTGCTCGATTGGCCATGACAGGAAGTCCCTAGCCAGGGCTGTTTATGAGATTTACTGGTAAGTGTTATCAGTAGTTTCTCGACCCATTATGAACCTCACATCGGCATGACTTATCAAGCTATTGGTGTCTGACGTTTACCACCCCCAGGCGAGATATGCAACATATCAGGCGAAGAGACCGGACTGTACGGTTGTGTTACTGATTGGATTCGCAGGAGTATGAGCATGCTTGCTTGTTGATCTTCTGATCGCTCTATACCCGGGTGGCCGTTACGTTTAACAGACCGCTTGCGGCTTGTGGGTGTTTGATATGATCATCACCTACTGCCGGCGTATTGACGAGTCTTTAGAGGCCTACACAGAGGTTTCCTGGTGTTGGATATAGTGCTCTCTAAGTTAATTATTGGATCGCAGGTACGTGATTGCAATGATTGAGGGAGGACCTATACTGATATAACAGTCTTACTCGAGATGATAGTATACTATCTGGTCTGTCTTTATCATCATATAGATGTTGATAGAGCCCATAGGATTCTTGCTTGACTACCAGCAGTATGATGGCGATCATATATGTGGGAGCTGGGGTCTATAAGCACATCCTTAAAATGTCCCTAATCGTGGGAGTTTCGAGACAGGGCATCGATACTCCAGAGTAGACTAGTGATACAGTCGAGCCCCGACAAGGGGCAGTGGCCGGTCTCACAAGCCACTGGTATCAGTTGGATCACCTAAAATGTATACAGGTGCTCATTGGGATATGAGTACACCGAACAGGACTCGCCGGGAACATGCTAGTTGGTATTATACATATCGTCAGATAGCAGTTCCCTGGTGACATGTGTACTGGTTAGATCATCAACCTGAGGTCGTCATTTGTCTCGTGTGAGTTCCCACTGTGCTTTGATTTATACCCTACTACGGGTCAAAGGAGTCGTGCAAACAGGTATATTTTGGGTACAGTCCCGAGCCACATTGGAGGCAAGCGAGCGAATCGTCGGGGATTCGTCTCTCCCGGTATTGGGGGTGAGATCGCGCTGTGTTTAGGAAAACCATTACATGAAATCCCTGGCCAGGGTAATTGAGATATACTGATAGGTATACCAGTAGTATCTCAGGGTGTTCTGGGCTGCTCTCTGACACGACATATGCAGCATTGGGGGTCTGACGTTTACCGACCCCCTAGGACTAATATGCGATACTCATAGACGAATGTTCCGGACTGTACAAATATTGTCACTGTCAGGCTCAGTAGGGTTTATAGATGAGTTCGCTCGTCAGCTTCCCTTCCAATCAATACATAGGCAAACCGTTACGTACAGCTTGTACCTCTGACGTGCTAGTGGTTATTCCCAGTGCCAGTGTATTGATGAGTCATTAGAATCCCCCACAGACACTTTCCCAAGTTCGGGCGAAATGTTGTAGATGCCGTATGGTGTTATGACAGGGTTCGGAAAAAGCACGTGCGTTTTCGCACGTGTCATTTTTCGGGCGGATAATACTGGTAGGCTTTGGTTTAAGCCAGAT
Organism: Agapanthus africanus; assembly: GCA_030015575.1. Classification (NCBI taxonomy): domain Eukaryota; kingdom Viridiplantae; phylum Streptophyta; class Magnoliopsida; order Asparagales; family Amaryllidaceae; genus Agapanthus; species Agapanthus africanus. Next base: position 261,753,734 of record CM057349.1, on the reverse strand, counting down.
CCCAGTATTATACTGTGTAGATATAATATCTTTGTCTCAGTTGCATTTGTATTCGGTCGTAATACAAATGCGGGTATGTTTATACCGATACGGGGTTATCCTGAAATTCGTTTCGGGATGATTTTTGGAAGTTGCCAGTTTCCAGTTTTCTATCAGTCGTATTTAACATTCGGTTAAATGCGGATTTATCTTTTCTTCTTGGGTGAGTCATGGTTCTAGAAGATTCTAGAAGTAAGTGAGGTGTTCATGTTTCTTTGGTTGCATTAATTAATATGGTGACTAGGTTAATGAATCACCATTTTGCATTAATGATTTCTAGTGCGTCATGCTTTGATGTTAGGTTATGATAAGTTCAAAGCTTATAGTCACCGCTTGTAGTTCCTACACTCACCCTCCTTGCTCTTTTAAAGTGGCCGGCCCTCATTGTGAGAAGGATGATTTTTCATTTTGATTTTGTGGCAAAAGATTATGATAGTTTTGTATATGGAAATTTCATATAGTTCAATTTCCATTTACCCGACTCCAATTGGCAACTTCTATTAACCGTTCGTCCATAGCCTTGGATGTAACGAGACAAAGTATTCTACTCATTCTCTACTTCATCTTGGTCGTCTCTTTTAGCAAACTTGATGATCGAGTTGCCTCGGTTCAGAGGTGTGAGCCCGTTTAAAGATCCGTCGACGTGGTGCCACCTGGACGACGAGACCAGAGATCGAGCAAGTTCGGATCAGTTGCAACATAGCGTGGGATGATGGTTGAAGACCGAAGGACTCGGATCATTCGGTATAACAATTCTACCCTCTTTACAATTTGTTAGTTTAGCTTTAATGGCAGATCCGGGTGATAGTAAGCGATAGCGCCAGTCGTAAAAGTTTTGTTCCGCATATTGACGTCTAATAGACGGCCGGGGCGCTGCCGCATACTTACAGTGGTATCAGAGCCTAACCATTAAGCTATACTAACTTGTGCTAACACGTTTAAAAGATCGATCGAACGGAATTTTCAAAATTACAATTTCCATGTGTTAACAGTTTCTGTTGTTTTTTAAACTGTTCTAAAATTTATTTTGAGCACTTCAGAAAACCGAGCAGGCTGTTTTAAGCACCCCGTACAAATTTGGACACCTGATCTCATTGAACCACCGCGGAACCGCGGTCAAACCTATGGTTTGACCGCGCTTCCGCGGCGGTTTAGTGAGAATGGTGAGCAAAATTTGTACAGGGGCTTCGTTGCAGGAAATTGTGGTTTCTAGTATATTTCTTTGGGGCCCATTTTTTTGTTACTGTACACCAGATGTTTGTGCGGCCCACTTCGGGAAGTTTTGTCGATCAAAATTTTAAACTTGTTAGTTTACAGTACTTACTTTATATCTCCGACCGGGAATGTCATTCGAGCGGTAAACCGCGTCTAATTGCTATAGTTCTTTTAGACGGGTTTGTGAACGTGACATTCACGTTGATGTTCTGTGTTGTGCTGTGATGTTGCGGATTTGTCGTGGTGGATAGCAGTGTGCAATGGTAGTGTTGTTTGGATTTATTTGTACATTTGATATTACGGGGCGAGCGTCCAACATGTGGACTGCCGTCACTGCCTGTTTGTATCATATTCTTTTGGGGCACGACCGTGTCGAAGTCGATGTACCCGTTGTACATATTTTTATTTCTGTACTAGGTTTATCCCGCGAAGGAGTGCACGGATAGCCGGGTTCTGAAGGGCAACGGGTCCATATCTCATGGCTTTGAGAGGCAAAATGACCCCACTCTAGAATTGGCAGACTATTCGCCACACTCGTAGGGGGTATAGGTTGACCCAAGGAGGGGTGCTCAATTTACCGGATTCCGTGAAGTGCCGGGTGTTCCATTCCCTATGTTGTGGGGACTACCTCGCTTCAGGTTTTGGCGGGTAACTTGCCGCACCCGTAGGGGTCTAGGTTTCATTGCACAGGCTATCCACACGACCAGGGGAACGTCGGGTTTCAGTAGCGGCTCTGTGAAACCCGGGGATCCCAGATTATCTGTATTGTTCTGTGATGCTTATTACTTTTCTGTAATGTTGCATATTATCACGCCTGGAGCGATTATTGTATATTAGTATATATACTATTAGATGTTGTATATGTTTTTCACCCGCGCTAGTCCAGCCCCCGCTCTGTCGTTAGTTAAGTAACCTAACGGGTGATGACGGGACCCAGTGGCGAATGCGGATGGCATATACATACATTTTATTTTCGTTCTTTTCTGGTGTGATTGATTGATGGGATTGCGTTGATTCTTATCAATGCAAGATAAAACAAACCTATATTTGATGTTGTTGGAACAAATTTTAAAAGGGAGTTATTACAAAGACGTTTCCTTTTGTTTTGCATAGTGATATTCAGTTGGAATATCCTGCACCTCATTCGACGAGGCAAGGGCCGAGATCCCTTCACCGGGAGTGACCCCTTGGGCAGAAGTTTGCATCAGGGTAATAGCTTCTATATATTCGATTACAAGTTGCTTTGCATCGCGGTATTCAGTTGGAATATCCTGCACCTCATTCTACGAGAAAAGAGCTAAAATCCCTTCACCGGGAATGACTTCTTTAGCAAAAGGTTTTCGTTACTATATTTTTTATAAAATTCTATCAAGTTCCTTCAACGAGATCAAGTTCTTTACGTTAAAGGTTTTTCGCCAAAAACCAGCCGTAATCCTCCGTCATTTCTTATGGATGGTCAGTAGTATTCAAGCTATGTTTGTTGGCCTACGTCAAGGCATAGTGTTTGGTAGCTGCTGGGTATTCATTTATTGCACAGATAGATGCATTAGTTTAAGTCAGATGTACAGCCTTGTTGGCCTACGTCAAGGGCATGTACGATGACTTAAATTAATCAGGACAACGACGGGTAGAACTTAACATGTGGCTTATGATTTATTGGCCTACGTCAAGGTCATAAGTGCATGGGATAAAAATTATATCGGGAGTTTCAAACATACAAGAAACTTTCCAGACTTGCGCATACCTTCTGGTGTGTGTTAACTTGAGTGGCTTCCATCAAGTTATCATACGATGATAGTTGGATCCCGATTCTCACTGATGAGTTGGTTTACTCTTCGGGTGACCCCGACTAATTCTTCTTTCAGGTTTGGAGGAGAATTTGAGATAACAGTGGGAGGTTTCCTAATTAGATAAAGTGATAACCATTCTGATCTAGGCTAGAGTGCACGCAGAGTGTTTCTTTTCTCTCTCTCTCTTTGGCAGCGACTTTTGACCGACCCTAGACAATAACTAAGTGACCAAGTTGACCGAACCTTCTTAAAATACTGGCTTTTGGATTGCCTATAGTTTCATAAGTCATTGCCACTCTTTCTTTTACCCTTTGTATTTCTCAGAACAACCCGTATTACTACGGATATCCACTTCCATTGGATAGGTCCATCGTATGGTTATATACGAACTCGACGGGATTTCTTCGAGGATGGATCCAGATTCAGGAGAAATAGAATTGGTTTATTCAATTGTCTTTTATTATCACCTTCTCTCAGGTTGCGAGGGCTCCTTAATTTAGGAGAGTACACCTATTACGCTTATTGGATAGTCTTATTCCAAACCATAGCCAGGTGCCGAAAGGTAGGGAATGAAGAAAACTAATTAGCCTAAGTAGGGTGTGCAGAAGGTAATATGTAAAGATAAAATAAAGGGATTAGAAAGAGGGCAAAGTAAATTGCGACTATTAACATTCACGACCAAACCACGTGTTTCATAGCCACTCTTACTTCACCTTTGATTTCTCCAGAACAACCCGTATCACTACGAACATCCAATTCCATTGGATAAATCCATCGTATGGTTATATACGAACTCGAAGGATATTTTTTCGAGGATGGATTCTGGTTCAGGAGAAATAGGAATAAGGTATTATTCAGTTGTCTTTTATCATCACCTTCTCTCAAGTTATGAGTACTCCTAGGATTAGGAGGGCACACCTATTATGCTTACCGGATATTCTTCTTCCAAACCATAGGCTGGTGCCGAACGGTAGGGAAGGAAGAAAACCATTTTAGCCTAACAATGGTGTAAAGAAGGTAACGACTAAAGACAAATAAAAGCATTTGGAAAGGTGGCAAAGAAATATACGGTTAAAGTCATAATTTGGATTATGGAAGAGGCATTACTAAGAATACCAGGATACCCCTACGAAACATTTTCATGTTTCATATTCACTATGCATTGTTAATAGAAAACTGATTTCCCGATTGGATACTTACTCCAGGGTATGTATTTACCAGGTTTCATTCTCACATCTGTATGGTTTTATAGATGTTGAGTGGGAGTGAGTTATTGAGAATTAGGTGATCATCCTTATTATATCGGAATTCATTGTAATTGGTGATATTTGAGGAAATCGCCTGGGAACAGTTTTCAACCTACGACGCACAGGTTTTGAGTTATTAAACTCAGCAGACTTATACAGAGTATTGTATGTTTTCCAGTGTCCATCAGGACAAAGGAGTTGGTCCTCGTACTATATTCTGTTTACTTATAACTTCTCTAGTTTTTAGACAAGTGTTTCGTAGAAATACAATGTCTAAGTTTTGAAAAGTTATGGGTATAAGAATAAAGTAGAGAACCAAGTATCGCAAGTATCAGGATTCTTCAAAGAAATCGAAGATGTAGATTCTTATGATTGGTATTCAGTTGATAGTAATGGTTTTGAGAAACTTGTTTCTTTTTCAGGTTACTCATAATTGGATGGATTCCTAAGTTGAGTAATACTGATTAGCCTCTCTCCATTAAGTTGATATGCACTGGAGACAGCTGCATGTTTTGAATCTGGTTCCAATTAAATAAGTGTCAAAGTTTTCTATATTGGATATAGAATGGATCATATCTTAACGATGTTAAGGTAAGGGGAGTTGTCCAGCTTATGCTTAAAACCAGACACTGGATAACTCAAGGCACGTTTCTGTAATGGCAGTTTGTGGGTTGACCCTAGCTTTGACGAGGGTTGATTTTTTACCATCTGGAAAATCGATAGTGATATTGTTCTTGACTCGCCATAGTTTTAATAAAATGGATTTTTTCAGAAAACAGTAGTGGGAGTATGGTAGAACTGGAAGTGATTCCAGAACCGCAAACGATTATGGAAAATTTAATAGGACCTATATATTCAATCAGGTTTGACATTCCAATAGCCAATCCGCAGATATGGTGGGTAACCTCAGACACCCGAGAGGTACTCCGGTAGCCTCGAGGAAGGTGACAGGGAGGTTCTTGTTTACCCAGACTTGACACTACTGTTGTTCCAGACAATGAGACCCGGCAAGAGGATAAGTATAGCGTCGTTCTAATCTAGCTTTAGAAGTGTACGTACATATTATTCTGCCAGAGGGTTGTCGTAGTCAGTGGGAGCAGCGGAAGCATAGTGGGCAAGTAGCTAGTGTCTATTTATAGACTTGAGCAGAATAGCAGAGATAGATCATCTATTTTTGATGTAACAGTCATGGGTTTGACTTCATCAGAATAGGGGATGGATCTGTTAAGAAGGTAGTAGGGTGTGATGTCCTGGTATCTGGATGACATACACAGAGTAGGAAGTAAAATTCATATACTACGATCAGTTGTATTGTGGTCGTCACACAGTTGTTTCTCCACAAAGGATATGGATATAATATCTGACATTCTGGTTACTAGATCTATGGTTTTAGATCTAGATTTGGATAGTTTCCCAATGTGGGTACTTTGACAGTATTTTAGAATAGTTGACTCCTGGCATGGTGGTGTACCTGCAGGTGATGGAGTCACCCTCTCTAAAGGTGTCTTACAGACTAAAGGGGAGAGGGACGTGCATGATTGGCAGATCACTTGCTTAGGCAATTGAGTCAATTGTGAGATGTCAAGTACCACACCAGATGTCGTTTTTGCACTAGATACAATAAGTTTATATTAATCGAATCCTGAAGAAACATACGGAAGCAGTTATAGAACATGAGTTCGTGTTCTACGGATTTGATGACTGCAGCCTCCTTTGGGAGGCGGTTATTATTCCAGGCTTCACAGGTGACCTGGATGACAGAGTGATTGTCAGAGTTATAGTTTTCCCTCAGTCGAGGGACAGTATTATGGACAAATGGTCCAAGAGGATACTGTAGGAGGCATAGTGCTTGACACTGATTAGTTTCAGTGATTGATACAGTCTAAGAAGTTTGGATTTAGAGTTCATTTATGAACTAGGTCCCATCAGATATCCAGACATATTCTAAGACAGGTATTACTCAATTCGGGAGATGGTTTTCTCCGCGAAATTGAGATATAGAGAGATACAGAAAGAAACACCGAAGCGGATCCACTCACTGAGGCTGTTTCTCGAACACAAGAGTTTTACAAACGAGCTTTGTGAAACTGATTAAAAGAGGAGTTGGATGCTTGGTATCACACGATCTGTGAGTACACGACATCGCAATTTAAGTGCAAGTGGGAGATTGTTAGATATAGTGCCCTCTAAGTCAATTATTGGATCGCGGGTAGGTGATTGCAATGATTGAGGGAGGACCTATACAGATATAACAGTCTTACTCGAGATGATAGTATGCTATCTGGTCTGTCTTTATCATCATATAGATGTTGATAGAGCCCATAGGATTCTTACTTGACTACCAGCAGTATGATGGCGATCATATATGTGGGAGCTGGGGTCTATAAGCACATCCTTAAAATGTCCCTAGTCGTGGGAGTTTCGAGACAGGGCATCGATACTCCAGAGTAGACTAGTGTATACAGTCGAGACCCCGACGAGGGGCGGTGGCCAGTCTCACAAGCCACTGGTGTCAGTTGGATCACCTAAAATGTATACAGGTGCTCATTGGGATATGAGTACACCGGACAGGACTCGCCGGGAACATGCTAGTTGGTATTATACATATCGTCAGATAGCAGTTCCCTGGTGACATATGTACAGGTTAGTTCATCGACCTGAGGTCGTCATTTGTCTCGTGTGAGTTCCCACTGTGCTTTGATTTATACCCTACCACGGGTCAAAGGAGTCGTGCAAACAGGTATATTTTGGGTACAGTCCCAAACCACATTGGAGGCAAGTGAGCGGATCGTCGGGGATTCGTCTCTCCCGGTATTGGGGGTGAGATCGCGCTGTGTTTAGGAGAGCCATTACACGAAATCCCTGGCCAGGGTAATTGAGATATACTAATAGGTATACCAGTAGTATCTCAGGGTGTTCTGGGCTGCTCTCTGACACGACTTATGCAGCTATTGGGGGTCTGACGTTTACCGACCCCCTAGGACTAATATGCGATACTCATAAACGAATGTTCCGGACTGTACGGATATTGTCACTGTCAGGCTCAGTAGGGTTTATAGATGAGTTCGCTCGTCAGCTTCCCTTCCAATCAATACATAGGCAAACCGTTACGTACAGCTTGTACCTCTGACGTGCTAGTGGTTATTCCCAGTGCCAGTGTATTGATGAGTCATTAGAGTCCCCCACAGACACTTTCCCAAGTTCGGGCGAAATGTTGTAGATGCCGTATGGTGTTATGGCAGGGTTCGGAAAAAGTACGTGCATTTTCGCACGTGTCATTTTTCGGGCAGATAATACTGGTAGGCTTTGGTTTAAGCCAGATCCCAGTATTATACTGTGTAGATATAATATCTTTGTCTCAGTTGCGTTTGTATTCAGTCGTAATACAAATGCGGGTATGTTTATACCGATACGGGGTTATCCTGAAATTCGTTCCGGGATGATTTTTGGAAGTTGCCAGTTTCCAGTTTTCTATCAGCCATATTTAACATTCGGTTAAATGCGGATTTATCTTTTCTTCTTGGGTGAGTCATGGTTCTAGAAGATTCTAGAAGTAAGTGAGGTGTTCATGTTTCTTTGGTTGCATTAATTAATATGGTGACTAGGTTAATGAATCAACATTTTGCATTAATGATTTCTAGTGTGTCATGCTTTGATGTTAGGTTATGATAAGTTCAAAGCTTATAGTCACCACTTGTAGTTCCTACACTCACCCTCCTTGCTCTTTTAAAGTGGCCGACCCTCATTGTGAGAAGGATGATTTTTCATTTTGATTTTGTGGCAAAAGATTATGATAGTTTTGTATATGGAAATTTCATATAGTTCAATTTCCATTTACCCGACTCCAATTGGCAACTTCTATTAACCGTTCGTCCATAGCCTTGGACGTAACGAGACAAAGTATTCTACTCATTCTCTACTTCATCTTGGTCGTCTATTTTAGAAAACTTGACGATCGAGTTGCCTCGGTTCAGAGGCGGGAGCCCGTTTAAAGATCCGTCGACGTGGTGCCACCTGGACGACGAGACCAGAGATCGAGCAAGTTCGGATCAGTTGCAACATAGCGTGGGATGATGGTTGAAGACCGAAGGACTCGGATCATTCGGTATAACTATTCTACCCTCTTTACAATTTGTTAGTTTAGCTTTAATGGCAGATCCGGGTGATAGTACGCGATAGCGCCAGTCGTAAAAATTTTGTTCTGCATATTGGCGTCTAATAGACGGCCGGGGCGCTGCCGCATACTTACACCTGGTTCATGCGAAACAAAGTAGGAGCACATATGTGATATGTGCGGGACCGAGATTAATGCGCGTATGTGATACCGCATTCTATTCTCACGATATGTGATATCGGTCGGTTATATGTGATATAGCCGGGTTATCGAATCAAGTGTTGATTCGAAAAGTTGATACATTTAATATTAGTCGGTTGTATGTGATATAGACGGATTATTAAATCAAGTGTTGATTTAATAATTTAATGTATAATTATATATGTGATATATTAATTTTGTTGGAGATAGTGCCCTCAGAGTCAATTATTGGATCACAGGCACGTGATTGCAATGATTGAGGGAGGACCTATCCCGGTACGACAGTCTTACTCGAGATGATAGTATGCTATCTGGTTTACCTTTATCATCGTGTACTGCTTTAGGTGACCTGACATGTCACTATTGCACGTTGATAGAGCCCCTAGGATTCTTGCTTGACTGCCAGCAGTATGAGGGCGATCATATACGTGGGAGCTGGTAGTCTATAAGCACATCCTTAAAAGGTCCCTAGTCGTAGGAGTTTCGAGACAGGGCATCGATTCTCCAGAGTAGACTAGTGTATACAGTCGAGACCCCGACGAGGGGCGGTGGCCGGTCTCACAAGCCACTGGTGTCAGTTGGTTCACCTAAGATGTATACAGGTGCTCATTGGGTTATGAGTACACCGGACAGGACTCGCCGGGAACATGCTAGTTGGTCTTATACCTCATGTCAGATAGCAGTTCCCAGGTGACATGTGTACAGGTTAGTTCATCGACCTGGGGATCGTCATTTGTCTCGTGTGAGTTCCCACTGTGCTTTGATTACTACCCTACCACGGCTCAAAGGAGTCGTGCAAACAGGTTTTAGTTGGGTACAGTCCCGAGCCACATGGAGGCAGTGAGCGGATCTTCAGGGGTTCGTCTCTCCCGGTATTGGGGGTGAGGTCGCGCTGTGTCTAGGAGAGCCATTACACGAAGTCCTTGGCCAAGGCAGGAGATTTACTGGTAGGTATTCCAGTAGTATCTCAGGGTGTTCTGGGCTACACTCCGACACGACTTGTACCGCTTTTGGGGGTCTGACTTTTACCAACCCCCTAGGCCCGCCATGCGATGCTCATAGACGAACGGACCGGACTGTACGGATATTGTCACTGACAGACTCAGTAGGGTGTCAGGATGAGTTCGCTCATCGACGTCCCTTTTTAGTCAATAGCCGGTGGCCCGTCACGTATTGGCTTATACCTCTGACGTGCTAGTGGTTAAATCCACAGCCATAGTATTGACGAGTCTTTAGAATCCACCACACATTCAGTTACTCAAGCTTTCGGGCGAAACGCTGTAGAGGCCGTATGGAGATATGGCAGGGTCCGATCAGATACGTGCGGTATTGCACGGATCAGGATCGGACGGTTTATACTAGAGGCCGTATAGATATATGGCAGGGTTCGATCAGATACGTGCGGTATTGCACGGATCAGGATCGGACGGATATTACTAGCCGGCTTTGGTTTAAGCCGGATCCTAGTATAGTACAGTGTAGATTTTGTCTCATTGCATTTGTATCCGGTCGGAATACAGATGCGGGTGTGTATGCACAGTATCGGGGTTTTCCTGTAATTTATTACGGGACCAGTTTTCTGGAGTTGCCAGTTTGCATTCCGTTCCGGCCGGTTTTCCTTTGTTCTTTCCCGGCCGGACTTTTCCGATGGAGGGGGTTATTTGCAAGTTTGCAAATAACACATTGTGGAGGGGTTTCTTGCAAATGCTTTGATTATGATGGCATCTTTTCTTTTCCACCATCACTTGCATTAAAGAGAGGGTATGGGTTTGAAGTAATAAGTATGGTTGATATTTGGATGTGGTCTCTTTTCTTCTCCTACCATCACCTCCCTTCATGCTTGATTTTTCCTCCACCATTCTCACATGTATATGGGGCCGGCCACTTCTTTGAGTGGGAATGAGAGAGTTTCATTTTTGAGCTTGTGGCATTCTTGATCTCATTTTGATGCTAGAAAAATGCAAGCACCATTTTTCTTATCTTGATTCCTCCATCTATCAAATGGCAACATCCACTACCCCAATATGAGACATGAGTCCTACACATATTCTACAGCATATCTTGGGCATGTCGACTTGCCAGCTTCATGCCCGAGTTGCCTCGGTATAGAGGCGGGAGCCCGTAAAAGATGCAGGCGACGTGGTGCCCTTCCGGCGAGGAGATGGAGACCGGACATTCCGCGAGAGATCGGGAGGACGACGAGAAGACCGGAGGACGACGATCACTCGGTATATCTCTAACCCGTCTTGTTGTTAGCTAGATCTAGTTTAATGGCCCGATCCGGGGTTTAGTGCGCGGTGGTGCCGGTTTGCTAAGTTCGCAAAATTAAAGTTTATCACCGCTTCCGCATTTGGCCGTCGGATTGACGACCGGGGCGCCGCCGTGCACTTACAGTGGTATCAGAGCCTCGCCATTAACTTCGTCTAGCTTTGTTTGATGTGTTTGCATTTCCGATCGACCAAAATTCCAAAAAAACCACATTTTCCTCACATCAGTTTTCTGTCGTTTTTTTTCTGGCTCTAAAAATTTTTCAGGTTGTAGAAAACTGATGTACAAGTAGTTCTAAGAGTTCTGGGAAAATTCGAGACATTGATCTCTCAGATAGAGCGCGGAACCGCGGCAAAACCCCCCTTGTTGCCGCGGTTCCGCCGTCGTGTTGAGGGATCAATGCGTCAAAATTTTCCCATGGGCTGGTGGGCTGAAAATAGGGGTTTTGGAATATTAAAATTGGGCCCAGAATTTCTGTGATTGCTACAGTATTGCTTGGGGGCCCACTTGTTAATTATTTGATCGATCGGATATTTTAAACACATTTTTCACAGTATTTACATTATATCTGCGACCGTGAATGTCACTCGATCGGTAAATCCGGTCTAACTGCTATAGCCCGGTTAGACGGATTTGCGAACGTGACTTTCACGTTGATGTTCTGTGTTTTGCTGTGATGTTGCGGATCGGTCGTGGGGGATAGCCTGGATGCAATGCTAGTACCATTGTGGTTGTATTATGTACATTTGATATTGCGGGGCGAGCGTCCGACATGTGGACTGAACCGTCACTGCCTGTTTGTATTATTATTTTGGGGCACGACCTGGTTGCGGTCGATGTACCCGTTGTATGTATATTTTACTTTCTGTACTAGGTTTACCCCGCGGTGGGGTGCACGGATAGCCGGGTTCAAGAGGGCAACAAGCCCGCATCTTATGGCATTGAGACGGAGGGGGCTTTACTCTAGGATTGGCGGGCTATTCGCCGCACTCGTAGGGGGTACAGGTTGACCCAGGAGGGGTACCCAAGTTACCGGATTCCGTGAAGTGCTGGGTGGTCCATTCACGGTGTTGAAGGGGGCTGCCTCGCTTCAGGTTTTGGCGGGTGACTTGCCGCGCCCGTAGGGGTCTAGGATTTCATTGCACAGGCTATCCACACGACCAGGGGAACGTCGGGTTTCAGTAGTGGCTCTGTGAAACCCGGGGATCCCAGATATCTGTATTGTTCTGTGATGCTGTACTTTTCTGTGATGTTGCATTTTATTCACGCCTTGAGCGAAATATAATATATTGGTATATATATTAGTAGATGTTGTATATGTTTTTCATCCGCGCTAGTCCAGTCCCCGCTCTGCCGTTAGTTAGCTAACCTAACGGGTGATGACGGGACCCAGTGGCGAATGCGGATGGCATATACGTACGTCAGTATATTTTCGTTCTTTGTGGTGTGATCAATTAATGGGACTGCATTGATTCGGATCAATGCAAGTTAAACAAACCTATTCTGATGTTGTTGGAACACTTTTCAAAAAGCTGTTATTGCAAGGACGTTCACTTTTGTTTTGCATCGTGGTATTCATTTGGAATATCCTGCTCCTCAGTCGACGAGGCAAGGGCCGAGATCCCTTCACCGGGAGTGACCCCTTGGACATAAGTTTGCGTCAGGGCATTAACTTCACTATAGCCGATTACTTTTGCTTTGCACAGTGATATTCGGTTATGAATATCCAGCACCCCATTCTACGGGGAAAGAGCCGAGATCCCTTCACCGGGAGTAACCTCTTTAGTAAAGGTTTTCGTCCCTATATTTTCTAAAAAGCTATCCGTTCCTTCAACGATATCAAGTTCATTACGTTAAAGGTTTTCGCAAGAAACCATTCGTAGCCCTCCGTCGTTTCATATGGGTAGTCAATAGTATTCAAGCTGTGTATGTTGGCCAAAGTCAAAGCACTGTGATTGGTAGCTATTGGGTATTCATATGCAGCATAGATAGATGCGTTGGTTTGGGACAGTCGTACTGCCATTTTGGCCAAAGTCAAGGGTATGTACGGGTGGATTCAAATTAACCTGGAGAATGACGGGTTGAACTTGACATGTGACTTATGATATGCTGGCCAAAGTCAAGGTCATAAGAGCATGGGGTAAAAAAAAATCACATCGGGAGTTTCAAAAGAACTGAAACTTGCCAAATATGCGCATACCTTCTGGAGTGTGATAACGTGAGCGGATTCCGTCACTTTATCATGCGATGAGAGTTGGATCCCGATTCCCACTGATGAGTTGGTTTACTCCTCGGGTATCCCCGATTAATTCTTCTTTTAGGTTTGGAGGAGAATTTGAGGTACAGTGGGAGGTTTCCTGATTAGATAAATTGGTAACCATTCTGATCTAGGTTAGAGTGCACGCTGAGTGTTTCTTTTCTCTCTCTCTTTGGCAGCGACCATTGACCCGACCCTAAGACTATGACTCAGTGACCAAGTTGACCGAACCTTCTTAACACTGGCTTTTGGATTGTCAGAGTTGCAGACCTCATTGCCACTCCTACTTTTACCCTTTTCTCCAGGACACCCCGTATTACTGCGAATGTCCACTTCCATTGGACAAAGCCATCGTATGGTAAGATACGAACTCGAAGGAATTCGAGGATGGTTTCCGGTTCTGGAGAAAACGGATAGGATTATTCAGTTGTCCATTCCTTTTTGCCTTCTCTCAAGTTACGAGTACTCCTTAATTTAGGAGATAGTACACCTATTACGCAAATTGGATAGTCTTCTTCCAAACCTTAGGTTGGTGCCGACCGGTAGGGAATGAAGAAAACTAATTAGCCTAAACGGTGTGCCGAAGGTATTAAGATTAAGACAAAGTAAGGGATTAGTAAGAGGGCAAAGTAAATTGCGACTGATATTCACAACCAAACCAAGTATTTCTTCGCCAATCCTAAATCACTTTTGTATTTCTCCAGGACACTCCGTGTCACTACGAAGATCCACAGTTTATTGGATACTCCATCGTATGGTTATATACGAACTCGAAAGGAACTTGTTCCAGTTCGGGGATGGATTCTGGTCCAGGAGAAATAGGAATAAGGTTTATTCGGTTGTCTTTTATCTTCACCTTCTCTCGCATTGCGAGTGCTCCTAGGACTAGGACAGTACACCCATTATGTTTATTGGATAGTCTTCTTCCAAACCATAGGCTGGTGCCGAATGGTAGGGAAGGAAGAAAACCATTTGGCCTAAGGAGTGTGCAGAAGGTAACGACTAAAGACATATAAAGGGATTTGGAGAGGTGGCAAAGAATTATACGGTTATAGTTGTGAATCTGGATAATGGTAGAGGCATTACTAGGAATACCAGGATACCCCATCGAAACATTTCAATGTTTCAGTTCAACTGTGTACTGTTAAAGGAAAACTGATTTCCCGATTAGACACTTGCTCCAGGGTATGTATTTACCAAGATTGATTCTTACATCTGTATGGTTTTACAGATGATGAGTGGGAGTAAGTTATTGGGAATTGGGTGATCATCCTCATTATATCGGGATTCGTTGTAATCGGTGATATTTGAGGAGATCATCTGGGCTGTTTGCCGGTCGGCAAATATTTGGTTTTGAATATCCGCTGTTGTGCACCAATTTCAAATTGATATATCTGTACGTCTATTTTCATAGAGTGAGATATACCTTTTGATATTATGTCGATGACATTTATCTATATCAGTGGATGGTTAGGTAAGGAGCATTAAACAGTGGTGTAATTCTTCTTAACCATAAGTGCAGTATTCAACCTACGACACACAGTTAAAGAGTTGTTTGACTCAGCGGACTTATACAGAGTATTGTATGTTGTCCAGTGTCCATTAGGACAGAGGGGTTGGTCCTCATACTATATTCTGTTTACTTTTAACTTCTCTAGTTCTTAGACATGTGTTTCGTAGAAACACAGGGTCTAAGTTTTGAGGAGTTATAGGTATTTGAATAGAGTAGAGAACCAGGTGTAGCAAGTATCGGGATTCTTCAAAGTGATCGAAGATGTAGATACTTGTGTATGGTATTCAGTTGATAGTAATGATAAGGAGAAATTGCTTCTCTTTCAGGTTACTCATAATTGGAAGCATTCCTAAGTTGAGTAACGCTGATCGGCCTCTCTCCATTTAGTTGACATGCACTGGAGACAGCTGCATGATTTGAATCTGGTTCAATTAAATCAGTGCCTCTGGTTCTATATTGGATATAGTACAGTTCATATCTTAACATTGTTAAGGTACGGGGAGTTGTCCGGCTTATGATTAAAACCAGACTCTGGATAACTCAAGGCACGTTTCTGTAATGGCTGTTTGTGGGTTGACCCAGGCTATGACGAGGGTTGACTTTCTACCATAAGAAAGATCAATAGTGATATTGTTCTTGACTCGCCACGGTTTTAATAAAAATGGATTTTTTCAAAAACAGTAGTGGGAGTATGGTAGAACTGGAAGTGATTCCAGAACCGCAAACGATTAGTGAAGTTTTGATAAGGAACCTAAAGATTCAATCTGATTTGACATTCCATTGGCCACTCCGCAGATAAGGTGGGTAACTTCAGGCACCCGAGAGGTACTCCGGTAGCCTCAAGGACGGTGAAAGGGAAGTTCTTGTTTACCCACACTTGCTATTGTTGTTGTTCCAGACTGCGAGACCCGGCAAGAGGATGAGTATAGCGTCGTTCTAAACTAGCTTTAAAAGTGCACATCTATATGACTCTGCCAGAGGGTCTTCGTAGTCAGTGGGAGCAGCGGAAGCATTGGTGGACATCAGGCTTATGTCTATTTATAGACTAAAGCAGATATAGCGGAGTTAGATCATCTGTTTCTGATGTGACAGTCATAGGTTTGACGTCATCAGAATAGGGGATGGATCTGTTGAGAAGGTAGTAGGAAGTGATATTCCTATACTACGATCGGTTATACTTTGGTCGTCACACAGTGTTTTCTCCACCAAGGTCTTGGACATTATATCAGACATACTGGTTACTAGATCTATGGTTTTAGATCTAGATTTGGGTGGTTTCCCAATCAGGGTATTTTGACAGCATTCTAAGAGTATTTAGAATGGACGACTCCTGGCACGGTAGTGTACCTGCAGGTGATGGAGTCACCCTCTCTAAAGGTGTCTTACAGACTAAAGGGGAGAGGGATGTGCATGATTGGCAGATCACTTGCTTAGGCAATTGAGTCGATCATGAGATGTCAAGTACCACACCAGATGTTATTCTTGCACAAGATGCAATAAGTTGATATTGATCCAATCCTGGAGAAACAATCGGAAGCAGTTTTAGAACATAAGTGCATGTTCTAGGGATATGATAACGACTGCCTCCTTTAGGAGACGGTTATCACTCCAGGCTTCCAAGGTGACATAGACGACAAGGAGGTTGTCAGAGTTATATTTTACCTTCTGACAAGGTGCAGTATTTTGGACAGGTGGTCCAAGGCAATACTGAGGGTGGCATGGCGCAGGATACTGATTAAGTTCAGTTGACGATACAGTCTAAGAAGTTTGGATTTGAAGTTCATTTATGAACTGGGTCCCATCAGACATCCAGACATTCTAAGACAGGTATTGCTCATTTTGGGAGATGGCTTTCTCTGCGAACTTGAGATATAGAGAGACACAGAAAGAAACATCAAGGCGGATCCACTCACTGAGGCTATTCCTCGATCGCAAGAGTTTCGCAAACATGCTTTGTGAGACTGACTAGTAGAGGAGTTGGGTGTTCAGTATCACACGGGCTGTGAGTATGCGACATCGCAATAATTAGGCTTGAGTGCAAGTGGGAGATTGTTGGAGTTAGTGCCCTCAGAGTCAATTATTGGATCACAGGCACGTGATTGCAATGATTGAGGGAGGACCTATCCCGGTACGACAGTCTTACTCGAGATGATAGTATGCTATCTGGTTTACCTTTATCATCGTGTACTGCTTTAGGTGACCTGACATGTCACTATTGCACGTTGATAGAGCCCCTAGGATTCTTGCTTGACTGCCAGCAGTATGAGGGCGATCATATACGTGGGAGCTGGTAGTCTATAAGCACATCCTTAAAAGGTCCCTAGTCGTAGGAGTTTCGAGACAGGGCATCGATTCTCCAGAGTAGACTAGTGTATACAGTCGAGACCCCGATGAGGGGCGGTGGCCAGTCTCACAAGCCACTGGTGTCAGTTGGTTCACCTAAGATGTATACAGGTGCTCATTGGGTTATGAGTACACCGGACAGGACTCGCCGGGAACATGCTAGTTGGTCTTATACCTCATGTCAGATAGCAGTTCCCAGGTGACATGTGTACAGGTTAGTTCATCGACCTGGGGATCGTCATTTGTCTCGTGTGAGTTCCCACTGTGCTTTGATTACTACCCTACCACGGCTCAAAGGAGTCGTGCAAACAGGTTTTAGTTGGGTACAGTCCCGAGCCACATGGAGGCAGTGAGCGGATCTTCAGGGGTTCGTCTCTCCCGGTATTGGGGGTGAGGTCGCGCTGTGTCTAGGAGAGCCATTACATGAAGTCCTTGGCCAAGGCAGGAGATTTACTGGTAGGTATTCCAGTAGTATCTCAGGGTGTTCTGGGCTACACTCCGACACGACTTGTACCGCTTTTGGGGGTCTGACTTTTACCAACCCCCTAGGCCCGCCATGCGATGCTCATAGACGAACGGACCGGACTGTACGGATATTGTCACTGACAGACTCAGTAGGGTGTCAGGATGAGTTCGCTCATCGACGTCCCTTTTTAGTCAATAGCCGGTGGCCCGTCACGTATTGGCTTATACCTCTGACGTGCTAGTGGTTAAATCCACAGCCATGGTATTGACGAGTCTTTAGAGTCCACCACACATTCAGTTACTCAAGCTTTCGGGCGAAACGCTGTAGAGGCCGTATGGAGATATGGCAGGGTCCGATCAGATACGTACGGTATTGCACGGATCAGGATCAGACGGTTTGTACTAGAGGCCGTATAGATATATGGCAGGGTTCGATCAGATACGTGCGGTATTGCACGAATCAGGATCGGACGGATATTACTAGCCGGCTTTGGTTTAAGCCGGATCCTAGTATAGTACAGTGTAGATTTTGTCTCATTGCATTTGTATCCGGTCGGAATACAGATGCGGGTGTGTATGCACAGTATCGGAGTTTTCCTGTAATTTATTACGGGACCAGTTTTCTGGAGTTGCCAGTTTGCATTCCGTTCCGGCCGGTTTTCCTTTGTTCTTTCCCGGCCGGACTTTTCCGATGGAGGGGGTTATTTGCAAGTTTGCAAATAACACATTGTGGAGGGGTTTCTTGTAAATGCTTTGATTATGATGGCATCTTTTCTTTTCCACCATCACTTGCATTAAAGAGAGGGTATGGGTTTGAAGTAATAAGTATGGTTGATGTTTGGATGTGGTCACCTCTTTTCTTCTCCTACCATCACCTCCCTTCATACTTGATTTTTCCTCCACCATTCTCACATGTATATGGGGCCGGCCACTTCTTTGAGTGGGAATGAGAGAGTTTCATTTTTGAGCTTGTGGCATTCTTGATCTCATTTTGATGCTAGAAAAATGCAAGCACCATTTTTCTTATCTTGATTCCTCCATCTATCAAATGGCAACATCCACTACCCCAATATGAGACATGAGTCCTACACATATTCTACAGCATATCTTGGGCATGTCGACTTGCCAGCTTCATGCCCGAGTTGCCTCGGTATAGAGGCGGGAGCCCGTAAAAGATGCAGGCGATGTGGTGCCCTTCCGGCGAGGAGATGGAGACCGGACATTCCGCGAGAGATCGGGACGACGACGAGAAGACCGGAGGACTCGGATCACTCGGTATATCTCTAACCCGTCTTGTTGTTAGCTAGATCTAGTTTAATGGCCCGATCCGGGGTTTAGTGCGCGGTGGTGCCGGTTTGCTAAGTTCGCAAAATTAAAGTTTATCACCGCTTCCGCATTTGGCCGTCGGATTGACGACCGGGACGCCGCCGTGCACTTACAAATTTACATTAACTAATATTAGCTCACTTAACATTTCTTTTACTCACTTGTGTGCATATAGTATATATGTGATATATATTAATGTACATTTTATTGTGTCATGCTTGATGCCACATGCTACATGGGTGTATGAGACTTACACCATGCTTATAATAATGGAATGGTTTTATTTATTTAAAGTTAATCAAAAATGGTTGGAAATTGTCACATGGTTGAAGCTTGTAGAAGCTTGTAGAACTATTGGCCAAGTCTACTCTTTTTGTTTTACTTGTAGATATTTATTAACCTATTTATTTTTGTAACCCATGGTTTATTCTCTACATGAGTTAGTGTATGACACTAACTCACCCATGGTTGCTATTCTCACCTAGTTAGTTCATTCTCATCTTCATCACTTCATCTTCTTCTTCATTGAGAAAGCTTACTAGCTCTTCTCAAGGTGAGAAAATAGTGTGAGAAAAAGAAAAATAAAGTGAGTCCATTTCCTACTTCATCATCCTCTACTATTAGCCATTTAGTTTAGGGTGTTTGCTTCACTAATTTCACCATTAGTGAAGAGGTAGCATGAGCATGAGTCTCCTCGACGTAGATCATCTTCGGCCTCGAAGATTTCGAGCAAGCTTGTTCATTTTTCCGGGAGAACCCTTTCTAGAGTTCGGTTGTTCATGACTTGCAGTGAAGGGACTACTACACGGAGCATTAGAAGTGAAGGACCGGTCTATAAAGGTTGTATTCCTCATTCACTTAGATGTAAAGTTGTTTACATATGTTTTTGTCGTATTTTCTAGTAAAGATTCTAGGGTTAGGGTTAGCTAGAATGGCAAATTTTTGAAATTGGCATGGACGATGCGTCCCGAAACCTTGCTGCCATGCTAGGGAACCCTGCATAGGGGAGTTGGGAAATGAATAGAGCTGAATATATCGGGAAGGCGATAATTATATTGTATGCATAACTAAATGCCACGCGGAGTAAAGTGCACGCTATACGAGTGGGGGTCAAGAGCCATCTCTAGAATCCCCATATAATGTTCTGACATGGCGAACGGAATATTTCCGACGTTGCATGCCCTATTCTTTTTCCAGACCCATACAAGATAAAACATGGTTTCAAAGCTATATGTTACTGTCTTTTTACGTAAGTTTGCATTATTGTACCCTGCTATTTACTGAGTTGGCTTTGAATTACCGACATCATATTTTTTATTACCTTTACTAGATTTTGGGAGACTTAACCGTGCCTTGCTCACTGACGGATATTTCCATTTGATTGAAATGTCCGTTAGATTTAAAATCGGACATGGACGAAGTAGTGCCCGGTGAGGTGGACATATCAACCGAAGACATTTCACTCTTCCAACCTTTTCCAGAGTATTAGTCTTTCCTTTCGTTATCGATCACTTTATGACTTGTATGATGGATTTGCCTCGTGTTTTGAAGGCACTTTTGTATCACTTGAAACTTGTTACTTTGTTGTAAACCATGATTTTTGTATTTATAAATGTTGTGGGTTTGAGATTTATATTCTTGCGATGTAGTATTGCATGATAGACGCTTAGCGTGTCTATATCGGGAAGACGTGTTTCTCAGTATAGATGCGTCGCGAGCTTCATCGTGTCCCCGTCGGAGTATTTGGGAAGCGGGGCATGACATTAACAAAAGGAGAATTTATTGTTATGAAAAAAATGAAAGGGTACTTGTAAAACATGAGCAAAGAAAGTTACTTTAAGCTTGAATAATTAACAAGCAAGGTTCGAGATTTCGGCCGAAAGCACCGATACGTGGTGGTTTCTTATCGGTTTTGGTGGAGACCGATATGAAACTAACCGAGACCGATATGAAACCAACTATACAATATCGTTTCGGCCAAAACCTTTAAAAACTTATTTTTTTATACCATTTTACCGTCATTATGATCATTGTAGGCCTTCGTTGTTAGAAAATCGCAAAAAAGTGAACCAAGTTAATAATACATTGATGTATATGCGATATATTTTAATTGTATTATTTTATTTTGTTACTATATATATTATATATGTGATATATAATATTATAACATATTAGGATTACAAATGCAACATGGTTGTTGAGTTTAAACCAAGTTAGGGTTTGGATTAGGGTTAGCTTTTGGATGAAGCTTTCATGAAGCTTCATGAAGCTTTGCCTTTTGTCATCTAGCTTGATATTTTGTGTAGATATTCTTTAACCCAACCCAAACTCTTAACCTATGGTTTATTCTCTACAAGGGTTAAGCATTTCCCATGGTTGCAATTGTAACCACAACGATAATTCATTATTCATCACAAAAGGATTTCTTCTTCTTCTTGCTCTTGAAAAAGCTTTCTAGCCTTTTGTGTTGTGATGATTTAAAGTGAGAAATTGAAAACAAAAGAGAGCAAAATTCCTACTTCATTATTCTCATCTATTCTAGCCACTTAGATTAGGGTGTTTGCTTTACTAATACTTGATTAGTGAAGCAAGAGCTTGGGTTTGAGTTTCTTCAAGGTAGATCATCTTAGTTTTTAAAGAATGGAAGCAAGGTTGCATCTTTCTCATCATGGAGCCTCTCTAGAGTCCGTGTACTTGATGATCGCAGCGAAGAAACCTCAACACGGAGCTTATAAAGCGAAGGAACGGACTACAAAGGTTGTAATCCCAAACTCTTAGATGTTAAAGTGTTAACATACTTGTTTTGTTTGATTCTCTAGTTAAAGTTCCTAGGTTTAGGGTTATCTTCAATGGTAAAATTTGAAATTGGCATGGATGATGCCTCCTGAAACCTTGCTGCTGTTGTAGGTAACCCAACAGTGGTATCAGAGCCTAGCTAGAGAATTAGACGGATAAGTGTAGGATTACGAAACCGAAACAACTCCGAAACACCCGATATCAAACCCTAGTTTTTGTTGAATTATTTTTGGTGTCTAAAAATTTTTCAAACATGTGCAGAAGACTGTATGAGATACTTTATGAACATGGCTCAAACCCTACCCCCCTGCTCGGATTTTGGCCAATCTCTTGGCCAATAAATCCGAGCAGGCCGGCCCCCAGTGGGTTCTGGGCTCCAGGTTTGGGTCATGGTCAAGTCTCCGGGGTTTGGTATTTTTTTATTGTTTATTTTTGATAAATTTGCATGAGATGTTTATTTACACAAAAGGTAATTCAGATTGTTTCGTATTCGCAATTCTAGCTTGGTTTCATTATTGTTTAGACAGTGTTAAAAAGTTCGAACGGATATCAATAACTCACTTTTTCCCCTGCCGGAAAATTTCAAAGTGTTGGATTTTTCCTTAGTTAAAGAACATTCAAAGTCGTGCAAGTAACACGGTGGACCCTCTAGAAGAACGAAAACCTTAACTCGATTATGTGACCGTCAGAACCGTCTCTAAACCCTAGGGTTTGTTGCAGTTCGGCGTTGCCACATGTGAGGCGTTGGTTTGACCCTTCTACGGCTGGACCATTGGTACTGTGGCATGTGATGGATGCTTTTAAACTAAGTTCAAGTGTTGAGAAAATAGGGAAAATTTGGGTGTTTGTTGATTCGATCGGAATGTTTAACATCGTCTAACTTTTTCTGTAATGTGATACAATATTTGGAATCCACAAGTAGTTATGAGATAACTAATTTGAATGTTATAAATCTAGCAATTTAGTCTCAGTTGATCGGTTGCCACGGGATTTTGATACGATCAAAAGTCCGTCGCAATCACGTAGCGTACGCGGATACTCGTGGGGTAAACTTAATAGATAGCCACGCCCCATAGCCTCGACCAAGTGACTGTAGGAGAACCCTGTCGCCAAAAGCATCCGTTCGGGTGCTTGCGGCAGCGGTGTTCTGCCTTAGTGCACTTCGTCGACGGCATCGGGGGTGGTGGTGCGGCTGTCTACTAAAGTTTCCGACGAGCTTTCGATCAGGATGTTGGAAATCTTGTTGAATTGCCCGACTAGATATTGAAAAGTGTTTTCGAGATAGAGACTAAAATGCAGGGTTTATAATTGTTAGGCATACGATGTCTAAGGAATTCATTTGGTTAGGCATGTGATGTCTAAGGAGGTTGCGGATTCCAACTGTTGTAGTTTTACACTTTCTTTTCAAGTGTAATATGTGATGTATCGCCGGTTTCGTTGCTATACATCAACGACAATTGGGATACGCATATTTACTTACGTTGATGACATGTGTTGTTGTGATATGTTATATTGGATCGTCATGTTTTGAATAGCCGGGGGTTTTATGTGAGATGGGGGTTTTTATTTTCATTCATGTAAAATTCATTGTATGTAATATTCTTTTATTGGGACACTTCCGGGTTGAGGATGCTGTCACCATTGTATATTATTTACTTTTCCGCATTAGGACAGACCCAAGGCGGGGAGCATAAGTAACCGGGTTCTAGGGTCCAGTAGGAGACCATCTCGAGGAGTCGAGACCGGGTCTCCTAACTCTAGAAGTGGTAGGGTTACTTGCCGCTCTTGTAAGAGTCTAGGGTTGTGGGATTGGCTATTCATCGCAACCGTGGAATCCGTGTTTTATACAGGCTCGCAATAAAAGACGGAAATCCTAGTATATCCAATATTTCATATATGTTCTTCTGCTGCAATGTTCTGTGATGAGATCATATTACGGCCTGAGACGAATGTTTATATTATATATATGAGATATATATTGTATATTGTTGATTTCATTTCAAACGTGATGCTTGTGAAGCATAATAAAGATGGGACTTCATTAATGAGATTAATGAAATAAAAGAAACCTAAAGATGTTGTGGAATCGAATTTTCAAAATCAGGTAGCTCTAGCTGTTGCTTTGCATAGCGGTGTTCCTTGTAGAACATCCAACACCTTATTCGATAAGGAAAGAGCCGAGATCCCTTCATCGGGAGTGACCTCTTTAGCAATAACTGGCAGATGCTACATTCCTCGGTTTTGTCTTTTGATTGCTTTTCTAGTTCTTGCTTTGCATAGCGGTATTTGTGAAATATCCTGCACCTTATTCGATAAGGAAAGAGCCGAGATCCCTTCACCGGGAGTGACCTCTTTAGCGAAACTAGTAAAAGCCTAAAAAACACTCGATTTTAAATCATTTGATTCTACAACGATATCAAGTTCATTATGCAAAGGGTTTTCTTAAAAAAACTTTTCGTAGCCCTCCGTCATTTCAGATAAGTACTTCATAGTATTCGTGTTGCGTTTGTTGGCTTTCGTCAAGGCATAGTGTGCGGTAGCTATTTATGCTTATCTACATAAGCATATGATGCGATTGAGTTAGGGTAGTCGTGCGACTTTGTTGGCTTTCGTCAAGGGTCGTGCGGGCGGGTTTAATTCAATCAGGAAATGTACAGGTTGAACTTGACTAGTAGCCTATGGTTTGTTGGCTTTCGTCAAGGTTATAGGATGCTAGGGGTAAAATATTATTGGGAATTTCAAGTGTTGAAATTTGCAATGAGATTGCATACCTTCTATGAGATAGTTGGATCCCGATACCCACTGCGAGTAAGAGTTACTCCTGAGAAAGTTTTACACATTACAATTAGCCGATCAAGTAGGTGTCTAGAAAGGTGTCAACGGGGTTACGCCCCTGGGAAAACGAGATTTATTTTAATTAGGTCCGTGCGAAAGCACGGGGAACCTCCCTCAAAGTACCGGCACTGGCCTGGCTGAAAGATTGACGAACTTGTAAGGTGTAATTAATACTGGCTAGTCTTTCCTTTAAGGGTTTGAAGGATGATTTGACTAAAACAGTGGGAGCCATCCTGATTAGATATATTAATAACCAATCTAATCTTGCAAGAGCATACGCTGAGTGTTTTCTTCTCTCTCTCTCCAGGTAGCGACCATGTCACGACCCGAAAGTACGGAACGTGACCAGCACTTAGATTACGAAGCGTCTAGAGGCGCAACGTAATCTAAATAAGCCGAAGCCCAGAAATCTAAACCATAAAAGAAGAATAAGTAAAGGAAAACATGAAGAAAACAAGTATAAAAGCAACATCCAATTTCTCAAAAATTTCGGCAGAGTCTCCTTTGTAAAAACTGGCCCCAAACGGGTACAAACAAGAATGAATACATATAAACATTAAAGAGCATCCCCAAACGGGAGCTAGCTCTACGCCAAAAGGCGAAAACAACCACACCAATGCACAAAAGTATACAACGCCAAAGGGCGAGGCTCAAAACTCAATAGAAAACAAAAGCACCAGATATCATAATAATACAAGTGCGACTCTAAGGTCGAAATAAATAACTGGTCCAGTAACTATCAAATAATACAAGTTTGGTTGATGGAGTTTTCTAGATACAAATGAAATAATAAAAGTACAATGGCGGTCCAGATACAAGCGAACCAACCTACCGTGCAAATCACCCTGAATGAAAAGATGTGCCAGCAAGCTGCCAGGAAAACCTGTAAATCGAACCTATAATAAAATTTGGCACAACGGGGGTGAGTTGCCAACTCGTAAGTAGAAGATATCTGCGAAAAGAAATCGAATGCACGACGCTGTCCTAAGTCATAATAATATACTAATATACTACTAGTCATCAAGTAAAGACAGGATAATAAGCTGCGTGTAAGTGCAAATGCTCCGTGCTCGTATCAGTGCCTCATATAGAACTATGTCATGTGAATGAGTATGCATACACCATGAATGTGAAATAACCAATCCTGAAATCTAGATATATCTGTATAAGAAATCTTTAACTTTTATCATGGTAAAATGTGTATAGAAATCTGAAATATCAACGATGAAATCCACGGAAATCCGTGTCAAGCATCGACACAAAACATGTAAATCTCAAGTCTCAATACCTCATAATCTCAATGTCTCATAGTCTCAATATCTCGGGCTCCGTCAGTCCGGATCGGCCCATATCATCAAATCTCATGACAACGGTCGGTATCCTCCGGATATCCGCCGCGCCAGACATCACCGGTAGGTAGTCCTCCCCTGCCAGGCTCATCGTCTACAACTTGATCTTCTTGCCCCGGGGTACCATACCGGGCCCACCATATACCCGAGACGGTTCATCCACTCCTCGAATCGGGTCTCGAAATCCAACAGAAAACATGAAATCTCATGGTGGACGACACATACATCACGAGAAAACCCCATCTTATGTTTTAAAAAGAGAGGAGGAGAGAGAGAGAGAAGTTTTTATATATTCTTGCGGTTTTCCCCAAAAATCCAGAAATCTCATAGAAATCCAAAATCCCAAAATCATGAGTAAGTATATGATAAGTGTCGGCATATGCCCCATAATACTGCATGATAACATGAAAATGCGAATGCATGAAATGTCTAAATAATAAATACCATATATATACTAACACCAGAGAGTAATCATAATATTATATCGATCTAACTGTTAGCTGATTATATCAATAAAAGATAATATGATCTAAAGTGTACGTGACATAGCAATTACCGATGATGATGTGTGTGAGCCGGCAAATAAGTGTGCGTGGAATATGCACATCATCGGTAATGGTGCTGGTGTCCTAACAGGTAAAGTTTTATTCTGATTATAGAAACATATGAATGAACATGCACCATTATGATTACGGTATGAATGTAAAGACGGATGTGTAATAACCACTCATCTGTGATATACAAGTATAACTACAACTATGTGACTCGAGCCAAAACTAGTGTCCATCTAACCTCCGAAGGAACTAAACCTAAGAAACTAGTTAATAAGAAATAAGAGTCCACCTAAGGTCTGAATCCATATCTCTAATAGTCGGCGATCCAGTCTCAATAGCGTCACGTACGTAGTACGGCTTCCTCAAATCAAGAGTGCGGATCAATCATCATATCTATGCCTCGTACGGTAAAATCCATCGTACGGCATCCCAATATCGGGGTACGGGTCGAGTATCACCTACGTGTCTCATCATTCGTATAATATCATCATCAACACATGTCAAGATCAAGGTGCTATACTGTAATCGCATACATCAATCATATATCATTGTCAGCATAAATATACATCGTTAATTTATCCTCAGAAATATCATGTCATAAGTATCATATTGTGATTAAGTCACACTTAGATCATATCGTGATCAAGTCACACCTATATGATATCGTAATCAAGTCACACATATATGATATCGAAATCAAGTCACACCTATATGATGTTGTAATCAAGTCACACCAATATGATATCATATCAGAAGTTTAGGCACAGGTTACGGTCCGGGTTCTATTTTAGAGTCCCATATACTTCAATATCATCACCACCCTTTATTATTGTTCAAGTATACCAATCCATTATCTCATTTTCTAATGATCCGCTAACATCATAACACGACTGTATAGCCAAGAATCATGGCATCAGCCCAGTTATATTGTTTCATCCCCGTGTATCATATCACATCCTTGTATCACATATACGTATTGTGTATATATATATATATATACCTACACCTAGTCTTATATATATATATATATACATACACGTATACACCACGTCGAGTCTCAGTGTGTGCGTGTGTGTGTATCTACCTGAAACCTACGAATCTCTTCCAAGGTATTCATCCTCTGGTATGGTCTTTCTAAATCAGTCTAGTCCAACCTAGGGTCATTACTAGGGTCCTACTCATCAAGAATCTAAGGTTACGTCTGGCTTCCTAATGACAATAAGTACTATCCCTATTCTACGTTTGCGGGGGTGCTAAACGCCATCCACCCGACTTCCCCCCGTAGATATACATCTACTCACCTGGTCCTTGTTTGCCGAAAATGATGTCGCCCTCCTCTTCTTCCTCGTCCGAAGTCCACGCGAGGGGTACCTATACGCAAACATATATAGTATCGTAAATTGAATTACGGACAAAAGTAAAAACGGCGCACGAAACGCGCATAGGTTAAAACCTATGTCCCGCTCATGGAAAAGAACCATATACCGCTCGATATCGGCGTACAAACGCCGATTGATCGAGATAAACATCAACAAACAGCTTGTAGTTTAAAAACTCATTACTTATAATATAAAACATGATTTAATCCATCAAAACCCTAAAAATCGAACAAACAGTCCGATTTCGTAAAACCCGAAAATGCCAATTTACCGTTTTACTTCAAAACTTGATATTTAAAAGAATCTAATGGTCATAATATTCATTAAATAACCTAACTAGATTATAGAAACCATTACCATATTTTTATCACGCTAATTTGTATTAAAAATAAATTCCTAGTTTGCAATTTTATCCATTTCAACACCTTGCAAGCAAAAATTCCATAATTTCACGACTAAACTTGATTGTGCCTAAATTAACTTATCAAACTACAATTTATAATGATAGTAATATAATGAAACCATAAATTAGATTTTAAATCTCATTTATTTAAGAATTTCCAAATTCTAGTTAGCGAAAATAGCATTTTTCTCACAATTTTTCAATTATCAATAAAAACTAGTAACCAAATTAAGTTTTTCATTCCACTAACAAGTTAATATCCCCATTAAAACCACAATCTAGTGTTATAAATATTAATTGGAATTTTATCTCACCAATTTATACAATATATAGAAATCTAGTTTGCAAAATGGATTAATTTAAACAATTTTGGATAAACAATTTACAATATATCATCCATACAAGATTTTCCACTTCTAAAAATGTTAAACTAGTTATTATAACCCTACTTAATTAATAAAAACCATAACTTAATTTTATAATGTAGGGTTCCTAGGCATCCTAATGAAGTCTCACAAGGCATAGATCATGCCAATTTCAAAAATTATTGGTGCCGAGAAACCCTAACACGGATTGTTTACTAGATGTTTAGGCAAAAAGATAAACTAGTTAACTACTTAACTAGAAGTGAGAAGCTACAACCTTTGTAGATCCGGATTTCCACTTCCTTAGCTCCACGTGGGTGTCCTCTCGCTGTTCATCATGAATCCCGAACCCAATCGTCGGCTTCATCGGAGAAACGGGCGAGCTAGGTCATCGGCTTCGTGTCAAAGACGATCTACGTCGAGGTTGCACTAGTTCAAGCTCCGACTTCACCAAGTTGTGAAACTTGTGAAGAAAACACCCAAAACAACTTGGCAAGAGGTAGAGGGTGAAGAAATAGGAGGTGGGTTCACTTTAGAATTGGATTTCACTCACTTATGCTCAAGTTGCCATTGATGGCATCTTGTTTTCTCTCTTGAAGAAGAAGGAGATGAAGAAGAAAGAATATGATAAGTATTGTAAAAAGAATAATAAAATCAAATACTTATCATGTTCTAACCTAGGTTAAGTGTAGAGAATAAACCATGGTCACTTGAGAGGGTTAGGGTTAAGCATGAAGATAAGGATGGTTACAAAAGTCAAAGCTTCATGAAGCTTCAACTTAAAACAAAAAAAGCCACCATTCTTATCATAATCCTTTTCAAATAAATAAACAAATAAATAAATAAATAAAAGGCAAAACCCTAATCATCTCTTAACCATGGTTTAATACTTCACACTTAACCTAATGAGCAAGCATCATCAAACATGATACAAAGATGTGCACAAAAGTATATCACATATACAACATGTACATCAAGTGAGAAAATCCATTTAAAGTGAACCAATACTAGTTAATGCAATGCAATATATCAAATATATAATTATGCATTAAATCATTAAATCAACATTTGATTCAATGATCCGGTCATGTCGCACATAACCGACTAGAATCCAATGTATCGATTTATCGAATCAATGATTCGATAACTAGGTCATATCGAATATAACCAATCGAAACATATATCGCGAGAATGAAATGCGGTATCACATACACGCATTATTCTCGGTCCTGTACATATCTCACATGCGCTCCTATTTCGTTTCGCTTGAACCAGGAAACCTCTGTGTAGGACTCTAAAGACTCGTCAATACGCCGGTAGCAGATGATGATCATATCAAGCACCCACAAGCCGCAAGCGGTCTGCTAAACGTAACGGCCATCCGGGTATTGAGCGATCAGAAGATCGACGAGCAAGCCCGCTCACACTCCTGTGAATCCAACCAGTAAAACTTACCGTACAGTCCGGTCTGTTCGTCTGGTATGTCGCATATCAAGTCTAGGGGTGGTATACGTCAGACCCCAATAACCGATAAGTCGTGCCGATGTGAGGCTCATAACGGGTCGAGAAACTACTGGTAACACTTACCAGCAAATCTCTGATCAGCCCTGGCCAGGGACTTCCCTGTTACGTCCAATCGAGCACTGCGCAACATCAACTCCCAATACCGGGAGAGACGAAACCCCTCCTATCGCTCATTGCCTCCATGTGACTCGGGACTGTGCCCAAAGACCACCGTTTTGCACGCCCTCATGGACGTGGTAAGGTGGAGATCAAAGCACAGTGGGAATCACACAAGACTCTATGACGATCTCGGGTCTACAGACTAACCTGTACAAGTGTCACCTGAGAACTGCCATCTGACGTGAGGTATAATACCATCTGGGAGTTCTCGGCGAGTCCGTCCAGTGTACTCAGTCTCCACTGAGCACCCGTATACCATCTCTGATGTCAAACACCAATGGATATGGGATCATCCATCGCCCATCACATGGGTCGAGAAGCGTATACGCTAGTCTACACTGGTATATCGATGCCCCGTCTCGATACACCCACGACTAGGGACCTTGAAGGATGTACTTATGGACTACCATGTCCCCACTAGTATGATCTGCATCACAGTCCAGGTAGTCAAGTACATATCCTAAGGGCTTTACCAACATGTAATTATAAGACAGTATAAAGAGACAAGTGTACATGTTAAGATAAAGAGCAACCAGATAGCATACTATCATATCGAGCAAGAAAGTCATCTCTATATATGTCCAAGCATCCAATATAATATACATCATCTGTACAATACTGGCCTCTAGGGCATACATACAACTAACAATCTCCCACTTGCACTAGGGCCAGCTGCTGTAGTATCGCATACCGAGCATCCCGAAGAGTCTCTCAAACTGTATCTGGGGAATGGCCTTCGTGAGTGGATCCGCCGTGTTGTCCTTCGTGTCAACTCTCCTGATCTCGATATCCCGGCGATCAACTATCTCCCGGATCAGGTGATACCGCCTCAGAATATGTCTGGACCGCTGATGGGACCTGGGTTCCTTGGCCAAAGCCACCGCTCCATTGTTATCGCAATACAAAGGTATTGGATGCTCAATGGATGGAACCACTCCAAGTTCAGTAATGAACTTCTTGATCCAGACAGCTTCTTTAGCAGCATCGTTGGCAGCGATGTATTCAGCCTCCATCGTCGAGTCTGCCACGGTTTCCTGCTTGGAACTCTTCCAGCTAACCGCCCCTCCGTAAAGGGTAAAGACAAAGCCCGACTGCGACTTAGAGTCGTCCTTATCACTCTGGAAGCTCGAATCGGTAAAGGACTCCACTTGGAGTTCTCCGTTACCATATACCAAGAACATATCTCTAGTCCTTCGTAAGTACTTGAGAATGCTCTTCACAGCTGTCCAGTGACTCTCTCCAGGATCAGCTTGATACCTGCTCACTACACTTAGTGAGTATGCTACATCGGGTCTGGTACATAGCATCGCATACATGATAGAGCCTACTGCCGAAGCATAGGGTATCCCTTGCATGCGAGCTCTCTCCAAATCAGTCTTGGGAGACATCTCTTTGGAGAGAGTGACTCCAGAGATCGTGGGCAAGTTCCCACGCTTGGACTCTTCCATACTAAACCTCTTTAGTATGGTGTCAATGTACCTGGATTGGGACAATCCCAATATCCGTTTGGATCTATCTCTATAGATCCTAATCCCCAATATGCAGGAGGCATCACCAAGATCTTACATCGAGAATCTTTGTGATAAGAAGAGCTTGACCGATTGCAGCATAGGAATATCATTTCCTATCAAGAGTATGTCGTCCACGTACAATACGAGGAAGACAACCTTACTCTCTGCCACCTTCTTGTAGATACAAGGTTCATCTGGATTTTTGACGAAATCAAACTCTTTGATAACGACGTCAAAGCAGATGTTCCAACTCCGCGATGCTTGCTTTAATCCATAAATGGATTTAAGCAGCTTGCATACCTTCCCGCTGCTCCCACTGTCTACGAAGCCCTCTGGCTGAGTCATGTACACGCACTCTTCTAAATCACCATTTAGAAAGGCGGTCTTAACATCCATTTGCCAGATTTCGTAATCATGATAAGCAGCGATGGCAAGCATGATCCGGATGGATTTAAGCATAGCCACTGGAGAAAAGGTCTCGTCATAGTCCACACCTGGTCTTTGACGAAAACCCTTTGCTACAAGTCTAGCTTTGAAAGTCTCCACTTTCCCATCTACACCAAGTTTTTTCTTGAAGATCCATTTGCTCCCAATGGGTTTTACCCCTTCAGGAGCAACTTCCAAAGTCCATACTTTGTTGGTGTACATGGATTCCATCTCGGACCGCATTGCATCCAGCCATTTCACTGAGTCCTTACTCGTGATGGCCTGCTCGAAGCTAGTTGGGTCATCATCCTCCATGATGCAATCCTCGCTCCCACCATCCATGAGAAAACCGTAGTATCTCTCAGGCTGGCGAGGAACCCTACTAGATCGGCGGAGAGGCTGGGGTTCATCGGGAACTACGGAATCCTCTGGTTCAACCAAATCTTCTGTTGTAGTCCGTATTGCTGGAACCTCTTCCAGTTCTACCTCAATGCCACTTATCTGTTTCATAAGAAAACTTTTTTCTAAGAAAGTGGCATGTCGAGAAACAAACACTTTTTGTTCCTCGGAGTGGTAGAAGATATACCCTCGCGAATGTTTGGGATATCCAACAAACTTACATAGAACAGACCTTGCCTCGAGCTTGTCCGGATTTTGTGTTTTAACATAGGCCGGACAACCTGATATCTGAATAAAATTAAGACATAGTCTCTTGCCATTCCATATCTCATATGGAGTGGTAGGCACTGATTTGGTCGGAACTCTATTTAGTAGGTATGCAGCAGTCTCCAGTGCATATCCCCATAAGGAAATAGGTAACTCAGCTGTACTCATCATAGAGCGCACCATATCTAATAGGGTGCGATTTCTCCTCTCCGATACACCGTTGTGCTGTGGTGTATATGGAGGAGTCAGCTGAGAGAGAATCCCATTCTCTTTTAGGAAGTCCAGGAATTCATTGCTTAAGTATTCTCCTCCTCGATCAGATCGAAGGATTTTAATATTTTTTCCGGTTTGGTTCTCAACTTCTTGTTTATATTCCCTAAATTTCTCAAAAGCTTCTGATTTGTGTTTCATCAGGAACACATACCCGAACCTAGAGAGATCGTCAGTGAATGTAATGAAGTATGAAGAACCATCCCTGGCATGTGTAGACATGGGACCGCATACATCACTATGTATCAGTCCCAAGAGTTCGGTAACTCTTTCTCCGTGTCCCGTAAACGGAGTCTTGGTCATCTTGCCTTTGAGACATGACTGGCAAGTGTCATAAGATGAAAATTCGAAAGGTTTCAAATATCCATCTTTATGCAACTTAGCCAGTCGTGTCGCATTGATGTGACCTAGTCTACAATGCCACAAGAAAGAATCGTTCAGTTCTGAACTCTTCCTCTTGTGTGTGTTTGTTATACTCAGAACTGTTGATTAGTTTAGAACATAAATGCCATTGCACAACGTGCCTGATCCAACCAACTTTTGGTTATGGAAAATGTTCATAACATTGTCCTGTAATACAAAATTATATCCCTCTTTACTTAATAAAGAAACCGATATAATGTTACATATCAGGTTCGGCATGTAACAGCATTCGTTCAGAACCAATGTATTACCAGTTGGTAATACAAGGTGATATTCCCCGACAGTCTTAGCTGCAACAATTGCACCATTTCCAACTCTAATGTCTTTATCACCTTCTCCAAGTTCTCTACCTTTCTTAAGCCCATGTAACTGATTACATATATGGGATCCTGACCCGGTATCCAATACCCAGGACGTAGAGCAAATGGAGAAACAGTTCTCAGTAACGAACACACCCGAAGAAAATGCATCATCATGTACTTTCTTCATTCGGGTGGCATGGGAATCCTGGTATTCCCCTATATCCTGTTCATTCCTATAACTCTTATAAGAATGAACGGAACCAACGTTCCCCAGCACAGTATAACATGCGGGTTCGGTCAATACATCCATATTATTATCTTTATTAGGGCATGAAATGGTAGTTCCTGGAGAGAGAGAGAAGAAAACACTTTAGCGTATGCTCGTGCAAGATCAGATTGGTTATTATCTTATTTAATCAGGATGGCTCCCACTGCTTTTTATCAAATCTTCCTTCAAACCCTAAAAGGAAAGACTAGCCGGGATTAATTACACACTACAAGTTCGCCAATCTTTCAGCCAGGCCAGTGTCGGTACTTTGAGGGAGGTCCCCCGTGCTTTCGCACGAACCTAATTAATGTAAACCTCGTTTTCCCAAAGGCGTAACCCCGTTGACACCTTTCTAGACACCTACTTGATCAGCTAATTGCAATGTGTAAAACTCTCCCAGGAGTAACTCTTACTCGCAGCGGGTATCGGGATCCAACTATCTCATAGAAGGTATGCAATCTCATTGCAAATTTCAACACTTGAAATTCCCGATAATATTTTGCCCCTAGCGTCCTATGACCTTGACGGAGGCCAAACAACCCATAGTCCGCTAGTCAAGTTCAACCCGTCATTTCCTGATTGAATTAAACCCACCCGGACGACCTTTGACGGAGGCCAAACAATGCCGTACGAATACCCTAATCCAATCGCATCATATGCAAGCAGATAAGCACTAGTTAGCTACCGTACACTGCGCCTTGACGGAGGCCAAACTACCGCAGCACGAATACTAACTAGTACTTATCTGAAATGACGGAGGGCTACGCAGGTTTTTCATAAAAACCATGAGCGTATAGAACTTGATATCGTTGTAGAATCAAATGAAGTTTTGAAATGGAGTGATTTTGAGGCTTTTCTAGTTTTGCTAAAGGGGTCACTCCCGGTGAAGGGATCGTCGGCCCTTTCCTCGTCGAATGAGGTGCGGGATATATCATATATATCACTGTGCAAAGCAGAAACTATAGAAGCAATCAAAAGCAAACCGAGTGTGTAGCATCTGCCAGTTATTGCTAAAGGAGTCACTCCCGGTGAAGGGATCTCGGTCCTTTCCTCATCGAATAAGGTGCAGGATATATCATATATACCGCTGTGCAAAGCAAGAACTGTAGCTACCTGTTTTATTTTAAAATTCGATTCCACAACATCTTAGGTTTCTTATCTTTCATTAATCACATTAATGAAGTCCCATCATTTAAATACCTAAACATCACAGATAGATATGACGTACACTTATGCCATCCGCATTCGCCTCGATGTCCCCTCGTGCACCGTTAGGTTAGGTAACTAACGACAGAGCAGGGCAGGGCTAGCGCGGGTGTAAAACATAAGTAACGTCTATATAATATATCATATATACTATATACTATATCCATCACAGAATCACAACACAGATATCGCAGCAGAAGAAACATATGAAATATTGGATATACTAGGACGTCCATGTTTTCAATACGAGCCAGTATAAAACACGGATTCCACGGTCGTGATGAATAGCCAATCCCACACCCCTAGACCCCTACGAGAGCGGCAAGCAACCCTGCCAATTCTAGGGTTAGGAGTCCCGGACTCGACTCCTCGAGTTGGTCTCCCACTGGACCCCAGAACCCGGTTACTTGTGCTCCCCTCCTTGGGTCTATCCTAATGCGGAAAAATAAATAATATACAAAGGGTGACAACTTCCGCTACCTGGAAGTGCCCCAAATAAAAGAATATTACATACAAGTTTTACATGAATGAAAATGAAAAACACTCATCTCACATAAAAAACCCCGGCTATTCGAACACGACGATCCAATATAACATATCCAGCAACACATAACATCACATGTCATCAACGTAAGTAAGTATGCATACCCCAATTGTCGTTGACGTATAGCAACGAAACCGGCGATATGAACATACTACACTTACGGTCACAGAAAAGAAAGTGTAAAACTACAACAATTGGAATCCGCAACCTCTTTAGACATCGCATGCCTAACAGATATAAATCCCGCATTTTAGTCTCATTATCGAAAACACTTTTCAATATCATATGGGACTAAATTGTTAGATTTATAACATTCATTCAGTTATCTCATAACTACTTGTGAATTCCAATTATTGTATCCAATTCCGGACAAATAGAATATATTAAACTTTCCGATCGAACATTCGAACACCCAAGTTTTCCCGACACCGATCAACACATGAAATAGGTTCAAAGACATTCATTTCATGCCTCAGTACCAACGGTCCAGCCGTAGAAGGGTCAAGCCAACGCCTCACATGTGGCACGCCGTACTGCCCCAAACCCGAAGGTTCAAAGGGCAGTTCAAGACGGTCACATAATCGAGTTAAGGTTTGTTGTCTTCTAGAGGGACCATCGCGTTACTTGCACTACTCAGAACGTGTTTAAACCACAGAGAAATCCAACATTTGGAAATCTCCTGACAGGGGAAAAATTGGGTATTTATATCCGGTCGAACTTTTTAACATATTCTAAAAATTATCCGGAAGTACACAAAGACGAAATTTGATACCCCGATCGAAACACCGAATCCCTAAAGCAACCCCAGAAAATTCAACTCTTGAATAAATTTTAAAAATTCCCAGAAAATCCAACACCAGAAGATATCAGTTACTGTGCAAAAATTATATAATAATTTAATAAAGCTGCCGCGGATCCGCCGCCTAAGGAGGCTTAGGCCGCGGATCCGCCGCGCTTTAGACTGTTCATGAAGAAATTTTTGCACCGTAATTCATGTATTTCCCTGCTGAATTTTTTAGCAATTTTTAATCTGGAAAAATCCCAGAATTTAGAAAAAGTCCAGAGAGCATCTTAAAGTGTGGTTTTCGGGTTCGATCGGGCTTCAAATTGCGTCTAAACTTCGCCTAAGGCTCTAGCTAGGCTCTGATACCACTGTAGGGTTCCTAGGCATCCTAATGAAGTCTCACAAGGCATAGATCATGCCAATTTCAAAAATTATTGGTGCCGAGAAACCCTAACACGGATCGTTTACTAGATGTTTAGGCGAAAAGATAAACTAGTTAACTACTTAACTAGAAGTGAGAAGCTACAACCTTTGTAGATCCGGATTTCCACTTCCTTAGCTCCACGTGGGTGTCCTCTCGCTGTTCATCATGAATCCCGAACCCAATCATCGGCTTCATCGGAGAAACGGACGAGCTAGGTCGTCGGCTTCGTGTCAAAGACGATCTACGTCGAGGTTGCACTAGTTCAAGCTCCGACTTCACCAAGTTGTGAAACTTGTGAAGAAAACACCCAAAACAACTTGGCAAGAGGTAGAGGGTGAAGAAATAGGAGGTGGGTTCACTTTAGAATTGGATTTCACTCACTTATGCTCAAGTTGCCATTGATGGCATCTTGTTTTCTCTCTTGAAGAAGAAGGAGATGAAGAAGAAAGAATATGATAAGTATTGTAAAAAGAATAATAAAATCAAATACTTATCATGTTCTAACCTAGGTTAAGTGTAGAGAATAAACCATGGTCACTTGAAAGGGTTAGGGTTAAGCATGAAGATAAGGATGGTTACAAAAGTCAAAGCTTCATGAAGCTTCAACTTAAAACAAAAAAAGCCACCATTCTTATCATAATCCTTTTCAAATAAATAAACAAATAAATAATAAAAAAAAGGCAAAACCCTAATCATCTCTTAACCATGGTTTAATACTTCACACTTAACCTAATGAGCAAGCATCATCAAACATGATACAAAGATGTGCACAAAAGTATATCACATATACAACATGTACATCAAGTGAGAAAATCCATTTAAAGTGAACCAATACTAGTTAATGCAATGCAATATATCAAATATATAATTATGCATTAAATCATTAAATCAACATTTGATTCAATGATCCGGTCATGTCGCACATAACCGACTAGAATCCAATGTATCGATTTATCGAATCAATGATTCGATAACTAGGTCATATCGAATATAACCAATCGAAACATATATCGCGAGAATGAAATGCGGTATCACATACACGCATTATTCTCGGTCCTGCACATATCTCACATGCGCTCCTATTTCGTTTCGCTTGAACCAGGAAACCTCTGTGTAGGACTCTAAAGACTCGTCAATACGCCGGTAGCAGATGATGATCATATCAAGCACCCACAAGCCGCAAGCGGTCTGCTAAACGTAACGGCCATCCGGGTATTGAGCGATCAGAAGATCGACGAGCTAGCCCGCTCACACTCCTGTGAATCCAACCAGTAAAACTTACCGTACAGTCCGGTCTGTTCGTCTGGTATGTCGCATATCAAGTCTAGGGGTGGTATACGTCAGACCCCAATAGCCGATAAGTCGTGCCGATGTGAGGCTCATAACGGGTCGAGAAACTACTGGTAACACTTACCAGCAAATCTCTGATCAGCCCTGGCCAGGGACTTCCCTGTTACGTCCAATCGAGCACTGCGCAACATCAACTCCCAATACCGGGAGAGACGAAACCCCTCCTATCGCTCATTGCCTCCATGTGACTCGGGACTGTGCCCAAAGACCACCGTTTTGCACGCCCTCATGGACGTGGTAAGGTGGAGATCAAAGCACAGTGGGAATCACACAAGACTCTATGACGATCTCGGGTCTACAGACTAACCTGTACAAGTGTCACCTGAGAACTGCCATCTGACGTGAGGTATAATACCATCTGGGAGTTCTCGGCGAGTCCGTCCAGTGTACTCAGTCTCCACTGAGCACCCGTATACCATCTCTGATGTCAAACACCAATGGATATGGGATCATCCATCGCCCATCACATAGGTCGAGAAGCGTATACGCTAGTCTACACTGGTATATCGATGCCCCGTCTCGATACACCCACGACTAGGGACCTTGAAGGATGTACTTATGGACTACCATGTCCCCACTAGTATGATCTGCATCACAGTCCAGGTAGTCAAGTACATATCCTAAGGGCTTTACCAACATGTAATTATAAGACAGTATAAAGAGACAAGTGTACATGTTAAGATAAAGAGCAACTAGATAGCATACTATCATATCGAGCAAGAAAGTCATCTCTATATATGTCCAAGCATCCAATATAATATACATCATCTGTACAATACTGGCCTCTAGGGCATACATACAACTAACATATAAACTCTAACTTGAATTTTAAAACTTGTAGATAAAAATTATTTATTAAATCTAATTATGCTTAAATGAAACATCTAATAACAATAAATCAAAAGAAGAAGATTTATACCTCCACAACATGAAATCCAAACATGAAAATAAGCCTCCAAAATGAATGCTTTACATATCAAAAATCCATGTAAAGATGAGCAAAGAATAGAGGGTAGGAATTTATTAGGATTTTGTGGATTTTTTATGAATTTTTGATGAATTTTGATGATTTTTAATGCAAAAATGATGGGGGGAAAATTTTAGGGCTGCCCATGGAGGTGAGGCCGGCCATGAGGTAAGGAAAAGAGAGGAGAGTGAGAAAAGGTGAAGAAAAGTGTAGAAGGTTTCACAAAAATATCACACCATTAAGTCTTTTCATGAATTTATTTAAAAATTCTTTATTTTCTTCACTCCATTTGACCTAGAATGGTCTAGAACCATTGTAAAATTTTGAAAATAAATTTTGCATGAAACACACTTGATTCTAAGATACAATGGTTCATTTTTGTAAATTTAACCCATTCAAATTTTTAATTTACACTAATTTAGTGTAAAAATAAAGCTTATGTTAATATTTAAAATAATTAATTTAAGAAAAATATTTAATTAAACCAAAAATTTATAAGTGGCTAAATAAACACCATTTACTAGTAATAACATAATTAAAATAGGTATTTTTAAATTTATAGTGAACAATAATTGTGGTTTAGTTTTATGAAAACTACGTTTTACTTTACCGAAAATTATATAATTCACTTAAACGATTTTATTTATTTAATTAATTATTTAATTATATTTTAAAATGTTACAATCTTCCCCCCTTTAAGAAATTCGGTCCCCGAATTTAAATTAAAACTCCCCCCAATTACTAAAATATTTAGCCAAAACACTCAAATCGTCGGGGCTCCGAAATTATCAATACATAACTAAAATCAACTCCGTCAAGCATAACACAATCATCGGAGTTATGGCGAGAATAAAATACCAAAACCCAATACGAAAACTAACATAATATACATCAAAACAACAACTTATATATTGTGCGCATCATAGTAAAATCGTCCAAACATCTGGATAAAGAAGCATGCAAGAACCCCTTTTGAAAATCGCCGTGTGATGCACGTGCCACGGCATAAATAGCGGACGTTTATTTAAAAAAAATAGCTATATATATATATATATATATATATATATCTTTTATTTAACATACACGTCCCGTCTGGTTACCAAATCAACAGTAATGATTATAAAAACATACTGATCAAACTGAAATCAATCCCAATCATATCATAAAAATATCATGTGCGTCCGATGCGCACTGAAATCGAAACTAAATACAGATGCCACGAATTCACACAAAAACAAAACTGAGTGCAACAGGTGTGCACCAAAAACATCTGTCAAGTGCAACGAGCGTGCACGACTCTAATATCAGGTGCATCTAATCTGCACAAAACCACGATTTAGTGCATCTGGTGTGCACAAATCGTATCAGGTGCACCGAATGTGCGCAAGAATCTCAATCAGGTGCACATGGTGCATGAAAATATACACCGAATATCAAAATCGAAATCACAGTATGAAAATGCATGAAAACTAGGTCGAAGCATATGTCAAAATCATGTGTAACCCATATGCACGAAATCAAATCAAAATCTCAAAATGTATAAAACCAAATCGAGTGTACTGGGTATGTACAAAACAACATCAATACAACTGATATATGAAACACAAATAGAATGTAATGAAGGTACATATAAGAAATACCAATCGTAGAACAAAGTCCTCAAAATACCAAAAAAAAATCCAATCAACGGAAATATGAAATTCAAATTACCAAATCACAATCGTAAACACTATCGTCAATATGCGCCTCTTTCCCCCTTTCCTCTGGTGTCGACTGCTTCGAACTTGTCTCTTCATAGGTGTGCTGACTGCGCTACCAATGGCAATACTCATATCTAAAGTCTCCCACGTAGTCGATCCCTTCACCTGATATCCGGACTACATTAAACTTTTCGATCGATCCATCAAAATCCCATAATTCCCCGAGAGCTCAACACTCAAGTACAGTTTAAAAATATCCGGCACATACCCCAGCATCGATGGTCCAGCCGTAGAAGGGCAAACCCAAGCCTCACTAATGGCACCGCAGAACTGCCATAAACCCTAAGGTTCAAGGGCGTTCTCGTGGTTATTATGTCGAGTTAGGTTTTCGTTCTTCTAGAGGGTCCATCGAAATACCTGCATGTTCTTCCGAATACCTTAAACTTGGGGAAATGGTTTTTCTGATAATCGTTCGAACCCTTTAACTTTGCCTGGACACCATGTGAATACCCTTCGTCCGCACGCTAAACAATACTTCAATCCTCAAGAATAACGAATACCCTAATGGTTATCGCATTCGAGCCGCAGCTCCCTCTGCCCTTGCGCCCGTGGTAACAGAAACTACCCTCCGATATCGACGAAGATAGATCAAAGGAACGAATGAAATGCGGTGCAAACAAATGTACATCCTAAGGCTACTTAAGAAGAGTAGCGTATCGTAAGTATGCCGCGGATCATACCCACGGTACGTCACTCTACCTAAGTTGCCTACTCCATCAACCAAGGGTCACCCTAGACATATACAAGGTTAAACCTAGCGCTCTGATACCAACTTTGTCACGACCCGAAAGTACGGAACGTGACCGGCACTTAGATTACGAAGCGTCTAGAGGCGCAACGTAATCTAAGTAAGCCGAAGCCCAGAAATGTAAACCATAAAAGAAGAAGAAGTAAAGGAAAACATGAAGAAAACAAGTTTGAAAGCAACATCCAATTCCTCAAAAATTTCGGCAGAGTCTCCTTTGTAAAAACTGGCCCCAAACGGGTACAAACAAGAATGAATACATATAAACAATAAAGAGCATCCCCAAACGGGAGCTAGCTCTACGCCAAAAGGCGGAAACAACCACACCAATGCACAAAAGTATACAACGCCAAAGGGCGAGGCTCAAAACTCAAAAGAAAACAAAAGCACCAGATATCATAATAATACAAGCGCGACTCTAAGGTCGAAATAAATAACTGGTCTAGTAATTATCAAATAATACAAGTTTGGTTGATGGAGTTTTCTAGATACAAATGAAATAATAAAAGTACAATGACGGTCCAGATACAAGTGAACCAACCTACCGTGCAAATCACCCTGAATGAAAAGATATGCCAGCAAGCTGCCAGGAAAACCTGTACATCGAACCTGTAATAAAATTTGGCACAACGGGGATGAGTTTCCAACTCGTGAGTAGAAGATATCTGCGAAAAGAAATCGAATGCACGACGCTGTCCTAAGTCATAATAATATATTAATATACTACTAGTCATCAAGTAAAGACAGGATAACAAGCTACGTGTAAGTGCAAATGCTCCGTGCTCGTATCAGTGCCTCATATAGAACTATGTCATGTGAATGAGTATGCATGCACCATGAATGTGAAATAACCAATCCTGAAATCTAGATATATCTGTATAAGAAATCTTTAACTTTTATCATGGTAAAATGTGTATAGAAATCTGAAATATCAACGATGAAATCCATGGAAATCCGTATCAAGCATCGACACAAAACATGTAAATCTCAAGTCTCAATACCTCATAATCTTAATGTCTCATAGTCTCAATATCTCGGGCTCCGTCGGTCCGGATCGGCCCATATCATCAAATCTCACGACAACGGTCGGTATCCTCCGGATATCCGCCGCGCCAGACATCACCGGTAGGTAGTCCTCCCCTGCCAAGCTCATCGTCTACAACTCGATCTTCTTGCCCCGGGGTACCATACCGGGCCCACCATATACCAGAGACGGTTCTTCCACTCCTCGAATCGGGTCTCGAAATCCAACAGAAAACATGAAATCTCATGGTGGACGACACATACATCACGAGAAAACCGCATCTTATGTTTTAAAAAGAGAGGAAGAGAGAGAAGTTTTTATGTATTCTTGCGGTTTTCCCCAAAAATCCAGAAATCTCATAGAAATCCAAAATCCCAAAATCATGAGTAAGTATATGATAAGTGTCGGCATATGCCCTATAATACTGCATGATAACATGAAAATGCGAATGCATGAAATGTCTAAATAATAAATACCATATCTATACTAACACCAGAGAGTAATCACAATATTATATCGATCTAACTGTTAGCTGATTATATCAATAAAAGATAATATGATCTAAAGTGTACGTGACATAGCAATTACCGATGATGATGTGTGTGAGCCGGCAAATAAGTGTGCGTGGAATATGCGTGATTGTTTGTAAAATTCCGATTGTGCGTATCAAATCAAATAGTCCCCGGCAACGGCGCCATTTGATTGAATCTTATGATTCGAGACTGTGTAAGTAAATCAAATCAAATGATCCCCGATAACGGTTTCATTTGATTGTAATGATTTCTTGTTTGTGTAAATCGAATAAAGCAAATAAGTTTCTATGTGTCGGTAATATTGAATAAAATTCACAATCAAAGAATTATATTTGACCGCAATCAATTACGGTGTCAGTTGTAGATCGTAGGCGAGTGCGGATCGTCCACAAGGATTGTGCGATTCGTTTCTATGCTTAATTTGTTTGAATTGAAAAGTTAATCGAAAGGAAAAGAAAACATGATTCAAGAATTTATCGATTGATTCAGGTGTCACGAGTTTAATCAAGAATCAAGAAACTGATAAACAAATCAAGAATCGGGTTTCGATGATATTTCCAACCAAAATGTCAAGAATCTAAATGAGGCTCGTAGGAATCGATCGGATCTATAGACGTGATGTAATCTCAAGATTTCGTGTTCTTGTCCTTCGAAGGATTGATACTAGATCGATGATGATCGATGAGAGTTAGGGCTTTCTCGTGAAACTAGGGTTTCATCATTTAACCCTTGTTCTTTCATCGATATCATTCATATTCTAGCCTCTAACAATTTCATGAAACGATCGTAACTCCCCAATCTCGAGCGATATCAATCAAGAAAGCATCGCAACGAATTGGGTCGTCGATTCTTGCTCTTGCTAGGGTTTACAAAACTCGTAGGATTCAAGAATCGATTTAAGATATATTACATCATCATTCTATTGATCGTCTCGATTCCTCGACGAGCGGAGTATTACTCAAACATCATCACACAGAAAGCATTCAAGAATTGAAAAGATATCATGATGCGAGAATTTAAAGAAAACAAGATAAAAGAATATCACCTTTTATTTATATCAACAATTTGATTACAGTCGCTCAAGAACTACAAGAGGAAGAACTAAATTGTCGAACTAGC
This sequence comes from Agapanthus africanus, assembly GCA_030015575.1. Taxonomy (NCBI): domain Eukaryota; kingdom Viridiplantae; phylum Streptophyta; class Magnoliopsida; order Asparagales; family Amaryllidaceae; genus Agapanthus; species Agapanthus africanus. The sequence continues at coordinate 261,709,270 of CM057349.1, read as the reverse complement.
GTCGCTCGGCTCCGTGAGTCGCGGATCGGCTTGGACCACTTGCTCTGTTGAAGATCGGCTCGGCTCATAAAAGGTTGCAAGGCTTCTTGCTTGATGGGTACTCGGGATCTTGGCTTTTGATTGGAATTAGGGTTAGGGTTTCACACAAGTCCTCTCACTAGACTTGTGGAAGAAGAAGATGAAGAAAGAGAGTGAATGGATTTAGATTGGCTACTAAAATGAACTAATGGAGGGATTTTTCCATGATGATTTACAAGTGAGCCTAGGGTCTTATTTATAGATCTCCCAAACCCTAGGTCTAGGTTTGAATTTACAATTCCCTCCAAAAGTTTGTTGAGGCTTCTAGAAGGAGTTTGTTAGGCTTTAGCTTAGGGTTTAAGCTAGGGTTTAGGGAGAAGTTTCTAGAATGATAGGCTAGTTTAGTGTTGATTCCAAAGCTTGCTGATCTAGCAGAAGTCACTGGAGTCTTCTGGAAAATGAAGTATATGAGCTGAATGTGGGCCCTGAGTGAAGCATTGCGCAGTAAAATTTGGTGGATGACGTGGCAAGACGGCCACGGAACCGCGGCGCAAGCAGGCTCCGGCCGCGGTTCCGCGGCCATGTTGGAGGCTTGAGCTTTGAAACTTCTGGTGCTGCTTTGGACTGAAGTTTAGGGCTTTATCTGACATGTTGAATTTTATTTGTCCCTTTGGATTGATACCAGAACTGAAATCATTGAATTGGCGTAATATTTGATCGGTACCGTATAAATTTTGGCCTTTCTTCTGGATTTTCCTACACAGATCTCAAAACAAGTGTTGCGCAATATAGGGATAATGCGATGCCATGAAATGCAGTCAATTTCCCTAGAAATGCCGGTTTTAAGGTCTAATACATGTAATCCGATATTTTGCGACAGATTTGCTAATATGTGAAATATGAATACCGTACACTTCTAAATGAATGCAAATGATGAGGAAATTGCCGGCTGAAATATGCAATATTTTCGACTAATCAAATTCCCCCAAACTTAATTTCGATCGTCCCGAGCGAACTGTTTATTAAAAAGAGAAGGAGAAAATAAAGAAAGAGAAAAACTAACTAGCACACTTTCGTAGGCAACACGATTGCACTTTAGCACGTGCAACAAGCCTTTAAACCTCTAGGTGTCCCTAATAGGAGGAGTGTTGTCTCCTGAGGGTTTTCAACGGATTGCACCCACAAAATCCAATAATAAAAGAAAGATCATGAATATTACATTTAAAGAAAAGAATTGTAAAAGAAAAGCCTTGAAAATTAGGGTTTCCAACTAAGCTAGCTTTTCGGTTGTCATGAGCCCTATCTTAATGGTCATGAAAAGATGTTAGAAATCACGTCCTCCCTCAATAAAACATCGTCTTATTCTTCATTCCTATCTTTCTTCCAAACATCGATCATATAACCCTGCGTGTGTGTAAAGACATCCCTACACCCGGAGAATTCAATTCAAGCTATCATACTCTTGCCCATCAGCCTCGGTACTTTTTAATTAATGAATATTTAGATGAGATTGCTCACACACTTTCATGCGACCGTTAATATTTCTTGAGGTACTAACCGACCGATTACTCCTGTGCTTGCTTACTTGGTGTATTTTCCTCGTCTTGCACTACCTCAGGCATAGCAGTGACTCCCAGACCAGTTGGCCTTAGGGCACTAGGTGAAAAGGCACCCTCGCTATACATTTTTTATTGCCCTTGGTGATAACAAAACCAGTGTTCATTTTTTTTCACCACTTTATATTTTCTTTATTCACTTTTTTTTTATTTCCTTCATACATTGGCTTTAAGACAAGAGCATTTCAAGGTATCCTCTACTATCCCAGGCTTCAAGACGTGTGTAAGTGCGAATAGCAGGGTATCAACGTTCAAAATGTTTGGCTTCCAGAATAGAAACTATTTTTCAGACTTATTTTTATCCTCAGATTAGTGACGTCCTTCATCTTACTAACCCTTGGGACAACGGCTCATAACTACTTATTACTAGTTCGTATAAGAAAACTTCTAATTTTCTTAGTTTTCTTAAATTTTTCTAATCTTATGGATGTAATTTTTCACTATCTAAACTTTCATTATCTTATTTATATACAAAAAGTGTAAATATTAAAATTATTTTTATACTTGGAAATTTTTAAATTTTTATTGGTTTTGAAAATTTTTCAATTTTTGTAGATTTTTAAAAGAAATGTTTTGTGCTTATGCAGATGATATGCAAATGCTGCAAAAATAAGCACAAACCTCCCCCAAACTTGTTTTTAACAGTGTCCTCACTGTTGCCAAATGCTATACCTACAAAAACTGTAAGCCTGGGGGGAATTATTAGTGGGGGGAAAATATATAAGTGAAGAACTTCCCCCAAACTTACTCTTTTCACTCACCTTCATTCAAAAAATGATGCAGTGATATACTGGACATGAAGGTGAGACGGAGGAATTTTAATCAAAATAAACTGGCTCTTGTAAGAACAAGAGCTCCTCCGTGGGGTCAGTGGAAAAATACGGCTTAAGTCTATGTCCATTCACTTTGAAAAAGGTGCCGTTTTTAACATTTTCTACTTCTACTGCCCCGTGCGGGTATACAGACCGCACAATAAAAGGTCCCTTCCATCGAGATCGGAGCTTACCCGCGTGAAGGTGTAATCGTGAATCATAAAGAAGGACTTGTTGACCAGGTGAAAATGTTTTCCTCAAAATGTTTTTATCGTGAAAAACCTTAGTCCTATTCTTTGTGATTACAGCGTTATCATAAGCTTCATCGCGGAGTTCGCTTAGCTCATTTATTTGCAACTTCCGAAAGGTGCAAGCAAGGTTTAGATCAAAATTTATTTCTTTTATAGCCCATAATGCTTTATGCTCTATCTCGACGGGTAAATGACATGCTTTTCCAAACACTATCCTATATGGAGACATTCCTAGGTCGGTCTTATATGCAGTCCTGAATGCCCAAAGAGCATCCGTCAGTTTGGTCGACCAGTCTTTTCTATTTTTAGCAACAGTTTTCTCCAGGATAAGTTTGATTTGACTGTTTGAGATTTTAGCCTGCCCGCTTGTTTGGGGATGATAGGGTGTAGAAAGTCGGTGGTTGATTGAGTATTTTCGCATCAGAGTCTCGAAAGATCTGTTGCAGAAATGTGTCCCATTATCGCTAATAATAGCACGTGGGTGTCCAAATCGCGAGAAGATATTCTCTTTTAAGAACTTAATGACAACTTTCTTGTCATTAGTGCGACATGGAATGGCTTCTACCCACTTTGAGACATAATCAACCGCCAGCAATATGTACAAATTCCCAAAGGAGTTGGGAAAGGGACCCATAAAATCAATGCCCCAAACATCGAATATTTTAATAACCAAGATGGGTTGCTGAGGCATTTCATTCCTCTGGGATATTCTACCCGTATACTGACATTGTGTACAGGTTTTGCAATACTCAAATGCGTCCTTGAATAAGGTCGGCCAATAAAATCCACATTGCAAAACCTTCTCCGCTGTCTTTTTAGGACCAAAGTGACCCCCACAGGCCTGATCATGACAAAAAGAAAGAACACTTTTGAACTCTTCATTCGGGACACACCGGCGAATGATCTGATCAGGACAATATTTAAACAAATAAGGCTCGTCCCAGTAAAAGTGTTTTACTTGGGATAGAAAACGGTATTTGTCCTGTGTTGACCAATCGCTCGGTATCAGTCCCGTGGCATGATAGTTCACAATATCCCTGAACCATGGTTCAGCGGATATGTTCAAGAGTTGTTCATCAGGGAACGAATCATTGATCGGCAGGGTCACAGGGGAAGAAATGATGTGTGAAAGGTGGTCAGCTACTACGTTTTCACATCCTTTCTTATCTTTGATAACAAGATCGAATTCTTGTAACAGAAGGATCCAACGTATTAGTCGACCTTTTGCATCTTTCTTCGCCAGAAGATGTTTTAAAGCGGAATGGTCAGTATACACAACTATAGGTAAGCCAATTAAGTAAGGCATGAATTTTTCTAATGCAAATACAACCGGTAAGAGTTCTTTTTCTGTGGTTGTATAATTGATTTGCGCATCATTCAGGGTCTTACTTGCATAGTATATCACGTGTGGCATCTTTTCGATGTGCTGTCCTAAGACTGCACCTACTGCAAAATCAGATGCGTCACACATCAGCTCAAAGGGAAAATCCCAGTTTGGTGATGATAAAACGGGGGCTGAAGTGAGTGAGTGTTTAAGTGAGTCGAAAGCTGTCTCGCAGTCCGAGTCAAAATGGAAGGTCGTATCCTTGGCCAGGAGAAGAGTTAAAGGTCTAGCAATTTTGCTAAAGTCCTGAATGAATCTCCTATAAAAGCCTGCATGGCCAAGGAAAGATCGAATATCTTTGACGCTTTTGGGATGAGGGAGGTTTTGAATGATATCTATCTTAGCTCTGTCAACCTCAATGCCTTTCTGTGAAATGACATGTCCAAGTACAATTCCTTCTTGGACCATTAAATGGCATTTTTCCCAGTTCAAAGTCAAGTTCTTCTCTTTGCAATGAGTAAGAACAGCGTCAAGATTCGATAGGCAATCAGAAAAAGAGTCTCCAAAAATCGAGAAATCGTCCATAAAGATCTCCAGAAAATTCTCTACCATATCAGAGAATATCCCCATCATACACCGCTGAAAGGTAGCGGGAGCATTGCATAACCCAAAGGGCATGCGACTGTAAGCAAAGGTACCAAAAAGACAAGTAAAAGTGGTTTTATCTTGATCCTTTTTGGCGATGGGGACCTGATTATAGCCTGAGTATCCGTCCATAAAACAATAATACTCTCGTCCCGCTAAGCGTTCCAGCATCTGATCAATGAATGGTAGAGGAAAGTGGTCTTTCCTCGTGGCAGCATTGAGTTTTCTATAATCGATACATACACGCCACCCAGTTTGGGCACGTGTCTGAATCAACTCATTTGCCTCATTGGTTATAACAGTGATGTCGGATTTCTTAGGAATGACATGTATAGGACTCACCCACTGGCTATCGGAGATGGGGTATATAATACTATTATCTAAGCATTTGACGATCTCTTTCATGACAGCTTCCTTCATGACGGGATTCAACCGTCTCTGTGGTTCTCGGGTTGGTCTGGCATCATCCATCACATGTATATGATGTTCAACTATCAAGGGACTAATCCCTTTGATGTCCGCCATACTCCAACCAAACACCTCTTTGTTAGATCTCAATACCGATAAAAGTGCATTCTCTTGCTCTGATGCAAGAGAAGCGGATATGATAACCGGTAAAGACTCATTATCACCTAGATATGCATATTTAAGGTGAGAAGGTAAAATTTTGAGATGTAATTCAGGCGGAGAAATGAAAGAAGGAGGGATTATTGAGTGATTTTTGGATTTACAAAGAAGCTCAGAGCCTGTGAAAGATACAGACTCGGGTGGAGAAAAGTCAGGAGTGCAGGACTCAAATGTAGGAAAAGTGTCCTCACTAAGATCATGTGTAAGATCAAGCAGAGATGTGGTAATGTCGTCGAGATCTAGAAAGCAAAGATCCTCAGCTCCACAACTATCGGGAGCGATCTCGTGGACAGAGCACACATCTAAAATATGAGCAGAGGGTTCTGATGGCTGACTTCCAACTTTGTAGATATTTAGTTCAATGGTCATATTTCCAAATGATAAGTTCATTGAACCGTTTCTACAGTTTATAACAGCGTTGGAAGTGGCAAGGAAAGGACGACCCAGAATCACCGGAATTTGGCTCCGGGGGTTTGCTACAGGCTGTGTATCAAGTACAATGAAGTCTACAGGGAAAACAAATTCCCCGACCTTTATCAACACATCCTCTAATTCACCCCTTGGTTTGGTGATAGATCGGTCTGCCATCTGGAGAGTGCAGTGAGCAGGTTTCAGCTCTCCAATCCCTAATTGCTCATAGACAGAATATGGAAGGAGGTTAACACTTGGGCCAAGGTCTAAAAGAGCACGATTTATGTTTTTACCCCCAATCGAAATCGATATTGTAGGACATCCTGGGTCCTTTCGTTTCTTTGGTAGCTGGGGAATAAAAGTTGTGCTGATATTATTAGCCATAAAGACCTTCTTCGGCACTTGAGTCTTCCTCTTCCTAGTGCACAAGTCCTTAAGAATTTTCGCATATGCGGGGACTTGTTGAATTGCATTTAGGAGAGGGATATTGATGTTAACCTGTTTGAACATTTCCATAATTTTCTCCATATGAGGACTCGTTCTATTACCCCTTAACCGATTCGGGTAAGGAGCTTTCGCAATAAGCGCAGGGTCCATCATAGGAGAAGGAAGAGGGGGTAGACGAGGTCCCGAAAGAGGTGTGGGGACCGTCTGTGGAGAACTATAAGGGTTGGGTTCAGGTGTCGAGCCTAGTGGGAAATGGAGAATAGGCTCGCGAGAAAGTGGTGTGGTAGAAGAAGAAGGATCAGAAGGAGAAGTGTGTGTGTGTGGAAAGGTCTCAGCCGGGGTGTTGATATGATTTTCAGTATCATCAAGACCTTCCCCGACATGATTGTTCAGCACTCTTCCCGATCTCAACGTTGTGACGGCATTTACATTGTAATGCCCAGGATTCTGTAGGGGTTGAGAGGGAAGTTTCCCTTTTTCTCCCGCACTCATTTCGGCTTTAAGGCGTGCGATTTCAGCTTCCATTGATCTGATACTCTCAGCTTGGGACGCTGAGTTTTTCTTTATCTCACTGACGGAAGATCTAACCTCAGTCGAAACCTCTATGAAATTTGATAAAAGTGATTTCATGGTTTGAGTGAATTGAGAGAATTCGTCAGAACAGGTCATAGGATTAGACTGTGCAGGAGTGTTGACCTGATTTTGGAAATTTTATGACTGATAGGGGTGCTGAGTGAGTTGAAGGGGTTGCTGTTGTTGTGGAGGAAGAGCCCTATGAAAATTATTCGTGTTTCGAACCGTGTTTTGAGACTGGTTTTGGTTCCAAGCGAAATTCGGGTGATTCCTCCAACCCTGATTGTACGTGGAAGAATATGGATCATGTCGAGGTCTTTGAAATGCGGCATTAGAATGCTCGTGACCTTGAAACGCAGAGTTTAATGGACATTCTTCCGTTAAATGAGACGGATCAGAACAGCACCCACAAACAGTTTTGGGGAGCGACACTGGGTTTAGGGAGGCTGCTGCAAATTTGTGTTCCATAGCGTCGAGCTTCTTTTGCATTGCTGCCATCTCAGCTCGAACACCTATGGACACATCTATTTGGTGTACGCTACCCCTATTCAATGGTTGGGTTGCACTCTCCCACTGTAGTGATTTTTCAGCGAACTCTTCTAAATACTTCCAAGCTTCCCCATCATCCTTAGTCATAAAAGTACCTTGACACATGTTTTCAAGGCTCTGTTTAGTGTTTGGGTTAATGCCCTCATAAATGATTCGGCACAATTCCCATCTCGGGATGCCGTGATGAGGACACTGAACCAATAGATCCTTGAAACGTTCAAAGCATTTAGAGAATGGTTCGATAGGGAGCTGGGCAAATTGATTCAGTTCGCTACGGATTCGAGCTGTCTTTTGTATTGGGTAAAATTTCTTAAGGAATGCAGCGACGAATTCTTCCCAATTTGTGATAGAATGTGCGGTAGTGTTATATAGCCACTTCTCAGCTATATCGCACAATGTAAATGGAAGAAGTCGTAGACGCATGGCATCCACTGAAAGTTGTGACGTACCCATCATTGCGCATACGTTTTCAAATTTGGTAATGAAAACATAAGCGTCCTCAGTCTCGAGTCCATGGAATTTAGGTAAAAGATTGATGTACTGGGGCTTAATCTCAAAGTTATCCCCATTGGCTGGTGGTGTGGATAAGCAGGTCGAAAGAGGACCTCGAATAGGGTAGCACCTCTCCTGGAAAGAGATGCGGGGTGGATTCTGCGTACCAACGGACGGCGGCAGATTAGGGTTAAAGAAGTTTGATGGATTCGGATCCATCGGTGTGGGTGTGGTAGTGGGTAAAGGAAAGGTAAATGGAGAAATATCGACTTCGGAGTCGATAAAGGGTACGCGGACTAAACGGGTACTAGAATCCCGTGTCCAGCCTATCTTGCACTAAAAAGGGTTAGTACAAGTGGCAGCGTTGACTTATAATTAGGGGTAAATGAATGCGGTGTTTGCTTTGAAAAAGGGAAGGATTTTGAAAAAATGATGCGACATAACAAATGCAGCACACAATCCCTAGAATCTAGTGGTCACCTAGGTCCGGCTCTAGACCGCTCCTAACTGCCAAAAGACAAGTCGCAGGATAGAATCCTCCACTGCCTCTTTGTCCCCATGTGGCCGGATAAGTGCCAGGTAAGTGGGAAGGTACTCCACTACGTAAGTAGTGGGCCTAATTAAAAACCACTAGCCTTAGACACACTCGCCTTAGACAGCACAAGAAAACGCGGATAAGCAATGAATTACCCACGGCCTTCTTCTGTCCTAATTGAGCGCGACAGTCCTTAGAGTCATCTCTAGATTTCTTTTAGTTAATGTGGGTCAATGCGGATGCAAGTTTTGTGGTTTTCGGGGCTTAGGAAGGGTAATGAAATCCCCACCTAATTTGGATTTGGCCGTGCCCCTTAATATCCGTATTAGAATGCAAACAACCAAGAAACAAAATCACGCACAAATTTACTTTTGCTTTTTGCGAGCTGCGATTATTTGCAAAGAATCCTGCAGAAAATTATTAGTTGGAGCTAAAAAGAGGAGTGAGGAGAAGGTAAGAAATCACCTGAAGCAAAAATTTTGCAGAGATCCCCCCACCAAGCCGCGGTTCCGCCGCAATAGGGGGCTCCCACCGCGCTTCCGCGGTCTTATGTGCAGATCTCTTCACCAAAATTTTTCAGGGAGCTTCTGTAGACTCCTTCAACTCTCTGGTATTTTCCAAAAATTGTCTTCAATTGCCAAATAGCTCCAGATTTTCTTGCAATGAACCACAACAAATCGTTTAGGGTTTGCACGAATTTTGATCTCAAAATAACAATGGAATAAATCTTTCAATTCAAACTATAATATGAAACGAATTAGCGCGTAATCCCCGGCAACGGCGCTATTTGATTGTTTGTAAAATTCCGATTGTGCGTATCAAATCAAATAGTCCCCGGCAACGGTGCCATTTGATTGAATCTTATGATTCGAGACTGTGTAAGTAAATCAAATCAAATGATCCCCGATAACGGTTTCATTTGATTGTAATGATTTCTTGTTTGTGTAAATCGAATAAAGCAAATAAGTTTCTATGTGTCGGTAATATTGAATAAAATTCACAATCAAAGAATTATATTTGACCGCAATCAATTACTGTGTCAGTTGTAGATCGTAAGCGAGTGCGGATCGTCCACAGGGATTGTGCGATTCGTTTCTATGCTTAATTTGTTTGAATTGAAAAGTTAATCGAAAGGAAAAGAAAGCATGATTCAAGAATTTATCGATTGATTCAGGTGTCACGAGTTTAATCAAGAATCAAGAAACTGATAAACAAATCAAGAATCGGGTTTCGATGATATTTCCAACCAAAATATCAAGAATCTAAATGAGGCTCGTAGGAATCGATCGGATCTATAGACGTGATGTAATCTCAAGATTTCGTGTTCTTGTCCTTCGAAGGATTGATACTAGATCGATGATGATCGATGAGAGTTAGGGCTTTCTCGTGAAACTAGGGTTTCATCGTTTAACCCATGTTCTTTCATCGATATCATTCATATTCTAGCCTCTAACAATTTCAAGAAACGATCGTAACTCCCCAATCTCGAGCGATATCAATCAAGAAAGCATCGCAACGAATTGGGTCGTCGATTCTTGCTCTTGCTAGGGTTTACAAAACTCGTAGGATTCAAGAATCGATTTAAGATATATTACATCATCATTATATTGATCGTCTCGATTCATCGACGAGCGGAGTATTACTCAAACATCATCACACAGAAAGCATTCAAGAATTGAAAAGATATCATGATGCAAGAATTTAAAGAAAACAAGATAAAAGAATATCACCTTTTATTTATATCAACAATTTGATTACAGTCGCTCAAGAACTACAAGAGGAAGAACAAAATTGTCGAACTGGCGTCGCTCGGCTCCGTGAGTTGCGGATCGTCTTGGACCACTTGCTCTATTGAAGATCGGCTCGGCTCATAAAAGGTTGCAAGGCTTCTTGCTTGATGGGTACTCGGGATCTTGGCTTTTGATTGAAATTAGGATTAGGGTTTCACACAAGTCCTCTCACTAGACTTATGGAAGAAGAAGATGAAGAAAGAGAGTGAATGGATTTAGATTGGCTACTAAAATGAACTAATGGAGGGATTTTTCCATGATGATTTACAAGTGAGCCTAGGGTCTTATTTATAGATCTCCCAAACCCTAGGTCTAGGTTTGAATTTACAATTCCCTCCAAAAGTTTGTTGAGGCTTCTAGAAGGAGTTTGTTAGGCTTTAGCTTAGGGTTTAAGCTAAGGTTTAGGGAGAAGTTTCTAGAATGATAGGTTAGTTTAGTGTTGATTCCAAAGCTTGCTGATCTGGCAGAGGTCTCTGGAGTCTTCTGGAAAATGAAGTATATGAGCTGAATGTGGGCCCTGAGTGAAGCATTGTGCAGCAAAATTTGGTGGATGACGTGGCAAGACGGCCGCGGAACCGCGGCGCAAGCAGGCTCCGGCCGCGGTTCCGCGGCCATGTTGGAGGCTTGAGCTTTGAAACTTCTGGTGCTGCTTTGGACTGAAGTTTAGGGCTTTATCTGACATGTTGAATTTTATTTGTCCCTTTGGATTGATACCAGAACTGAAATCATTGAATTGGCGTAATATTTGATCGGTACCGTATAAATTTTGGCCTTTCTTCTGGATTTTCCTGCACAGATCTCAAAACAAGTGTTCCGCAATATAGGGATGATGCGATGCCATGAAATGCAGTCAATTTCCCTAGAAATGCCGGTTTTAAGGTCTAATACATGTAATCTGATATTTTGCGACAGATTTGCTAATATGTGAAATATGAATACCGTACACTTCTAAATGAATGCAAATGATGAGGACATTGCCGGCTGAAATATGCAATATTTTCGACTAATCAATGCGCATCATCGGTAATGGTGCTGGTGTCTTAACAGGTAAAGTTTTATTCTAATTATAGAAACATATGAATGAACATGCACCATTATGATTACCGTATGAATGTAAAGACAGATGTGTAATAACCACTCATCTATTATATACAAGTATAACTACAACTATGTGACTCGAGCCAAAACTAGTGTCCATCTAACCTCCTAAGGAACTAAACCTAAGAAACTAGTCAATAAGAAATAAGAGTCCACCTAAGGTCTGAATCCATATCTCTAATAGTCGGCGATCCAGCCTCAATAGCGTCACGTACGTAGTACGGCTTTCTCGAATCAAGAGTGCGGATCAATCATCATATCTATGCCTCGTACGGTAAAATCCATCGTACGGCATCCCAATATCGGGGTACGGGTCAAGTATCACCTACGTGTCTCATCATTCGTATAATATCATCATCAACACATGTCAAGATCAAGGTGCTATACTGTAATCGCATACATCAATCATGTATCATTGTCAGTATAAACATACATCGATAATTTATCCTCAGAAATATCATGTCATAAGTATCATATTGTGATTAAGTCACACTTAGATCATATCGTGATCAAGTCACACCTATATGATATCGTAATCAAGTCACACATATATGATATCGAAATCAAGTCACACCTATATGATGTCGTAATCAAGTCACACCTATATGATATCATACCAGAATTTTAGGCACAGGTTACGGTCCAGGTTCTATTTTAGAGTCTCATATACTTCAATATCATCACCACCCTTTATTATTGTTCAAGTATACCAATCCATTATCTCATTTTCTAATGATCCGCTAACATCATAACACGACTGTATAGCCAAGAATCATGGCATCAGCCCAGTTATATTGTTTCATTCCCGTGTATCATATCACTTCCTTGTATCACATATACGTATTGTGTATATATATATACCTACACCTAGTCCTATATATATATATATATATATATATATATATATATATATATATATACATACATACACGTATGCACCACGTTGAGTCTCAGTGTGTGCGTGTGTGTGTATCTACCTGAAACCTACGAATCTCTTCCAAGGTATTCATCCTCTAGTATGGTCTTTCTAAATCAGTCTAGTCCAACCTAGGGTCATTACTAGGGTCCTACTCATCAAGAATCTAAGGTTACGTCTGGCTTACTAATGACAATAAGTACTATCCCTATTCTACGTTTGCGGGGGTGTTAAACGCCATCCACCCGACTTCCCCCCGTAGATATACATCTACTCACCTGGTCCTTGTCTGCCGAAAATGATGTCGCCCTCCTCTTCTTCCTCGTTCGAAGTCCACGCGAGGGGTACCTATACGCAAACATATATAGTATCGTAAATTGAATTACGGACAAAAGTAAAAACGACGCACGAAACGCGCATAGGTTAAAACCTATGTCCTGCTCATGGAAAAGAACCATATACCGCTCGATATCGGCGTACAAACGCCGATTGATCGAGATAAACATCAACAAACAGACTGTAGTTTAAAAACTCATTACTTATAATATAAAACATGATTTAATCCATCAAAACCCTAAAAATCGATCAAACAGTCCGATTTCGTAAAACCCGAAAATGCCAATTTACCGTTTTACTTCAAAACTTGATATTTAAAAGAAAATAATGGTCATAATATTCATTAAATAACCTAACTAGATTATAGAAACCATTACCATATTTTTATCACACTAATTTTTATTAAAAATAAATTCCTAGTTTGCAATTTTATCCATTTCAACACCTTGCAAGCAAAAATTCCATAATTTCACGACTAAACTTGATTGTGCCTAAATTAACTTATCAAACTACAATTTATAATAATAGTAATATAATGAAAGCATAAATTATATTTTAAATCTCATTTATTTAAGAATTTCCAAATTCTAGTTACCGAAAATAGCATTTTTCTCACAATTTTTCAATTATCAATAAAAACTAGTAACAAAATTAAGTTTTTCTTTCCACTAACAAGTTAATATCCCCATTAAAACCACAATCTAGTGTTACAAATATTAATTGGAATTTTATCTCACCAATTTATACAATATATAGAAATCTAGTTTGCAAAATGGATTAATTTAAACAATTTTGGATAAACAATTTACAATATATCATCCATACAAGATTTTCCACTTCTAAAAATGTTAAACTAGTTATTATAACCCTACTTAATTAATAAAAACCATAACTTAATTTTATAAACCCTAACTTGAATTTTAAAACTTGTAGATAGAAATTATTTATTAAATCTAATTATGCTTAAATGAAACATCTAATAACAATAAATCAAAAGAAGAAGATTTATACCTCCACAACATGAAAATAAGCCTCCAAAATGAATGCTTTCCATATCAAAAATTCATGTAAAGATGAGAAAAGAATAGGGGGTAGGAATTTATTAGGATTTTGTGGAATTTTATGAATTTTTGATGAATTTTGATGATTTTTAATGCAAAAATGATAGGGGAAAAATTTTGGGGCTACCCATGGAGGTGAGGCCGGCCATGAGGTGAGGAAAAGAGAGGAGAGTGAGAAAAGGTGAAGAAAAGTGTAGAAGGTTTCACAAAAATATCACACCATTAAGTCTTTTCATAAATTTATTTAAAAATTCTTTATTTTCTTCACTCCATTTGACCTAGAATGGTCTAGAACCATTGTAAAATTTTGAAAATAAATTTTGCATGAAACACACTTGATTCTAAGATGCAATGGTTCATTTTTGCAAATTTAACCCATTCAAATTTGTAATTTACACTAATTTAGTGTAAAAATAAAGTTTATGTTAATATTTAAAATAATTAATTTAAGAAAAATATTTAATTAAAATAAAAATTTATAAGTGGCTAAATAAACACCATTTAATAGTAATAACATAATTAAAATAGGTATTTTTAAATTTATAGTGAAAAATAATTACGGTTTACTTTTATGAAAACTACGTTTTACTTTACCGAAAATTATAAAATTCACTTAAACGATTTTATTTATTTAATTAATTATTTAATTATATTTTAAAATGTTACAGACCATGTCACGTCTTAATCAAGATAATAATATGGATGTATTGACCGAACCCACTTGTTATACTCCCCTGGGGAACGTTGGTCCCGCTCCAACTTATAATTGTTATAAGACCGAGCAGGAAATTGGGGATTACCAGAATTCCCGTGCCACTCAAACAAAGAAAGTGTATGCTAATGCATCTTCTTCGGGTGTGTTCATTACAGAGAACTGTTTCTCAGTATCCTTTACGTCCTGGGTATGAGATACCTGATCAGGATCCCACATATGTAATCTGTTACATGGGATACAGATAGGTAGAGAACTGAGAAAGGGTGATAAGTTTTAAGAGTTGGAAATGGTGCAAGTGTTGCAGCCAAGTCTGTTGGCAGTTATCACCCTGCATTGCCAAATACATTGATTCTGAACGAATGTTATTAGATACCGAACCTGATATACAACATCATATCAGTCTCTTTATTTAGTAAAGAAGGATATAATTTTATATTGTTCGATAATGTTTTGAACATTTCCTATATCAAGAGTTGATCGGTTCAGGCATGTTATCTAAACGTATAGATATTCTAAATCAAACCACAGTTCTTAACCTACAGAACGCACACAAGAGGAAGAGTTCAGAAATGAACGAATCCTTCTTAAGGTATTGTAGACTAGGTCATATCAATGCGACCCGACTAGCTAAGTTATATTAAGATGCATATTTAAATTAGTTTAAACTTACATCTTGTGAAACTTGCCAGTCATGTCACAAAGATAAAATGACCATAGCTCCGTTTGTTGGAAACAGAGAAAGATTTAGTGAACTCTTAGGATTGATACATGATGATGTATGTAAGGTCCCCTGTCTACACATACCAGGACCGGTTCTTTATACTTCATTACATTCACTGATTATCTCTCAAGATTCGGACATATGTTCCTGTTGAAACACAAGTCTGAACCTTTTGAGAAATTCAATGAATATAAGTTAGAAATAGAGAACCAAAACGGGTATAAGTATTATGTCCTTTGATGAAATCAGGGAGGAGAATACTTGAGCACAGAGATCCTGGACTATTCTAAAGGAGAATGAGATTCTCTCTAAGCATTACTCCTCCGTATACACCACAGCACGTCGGTGCATCCGGGCGGAGCAATCGCACCCTATGTGATATGGTGTGCTCTATGATGAGTACTACTGAGTTGCCTATTTTCTTTTGGGAGTTATGCACTTGAGAAGCTGCATACCTATTGAATAGGGTTCCAATCAAATCAGATGCCTACCACTCCATATGTGATATGGTATGGGAATAGCCCATCTCTTAAGAATGTTAAGATTTGGGGTTGTCCGGCCTATGCCTAAAAGCAAAATCCGGACAAACTCGAGGCAAGGTCAGTTCTGTAGAAGTTTGTTGGATATCCCAAGCATTCGCAAGGGAATATCTTCTACCGAACTGAGGAACAAAAGGTGTTTTGTTTCTCGGCATGCCACCTTTTTGAAAAAAAAAAGAATGGAATTTCTTGTGAAGGAATTAGTGGTCATAAGGTAGAACTGGAAGGAGTTCTAGCTATACAAACTGCAGCTAATGATTTGGTAGAACCGGAGGATTCAATAGCTCCCAACGAATCTCAGCCTCTCCGCCGATCTGGTAGGGTTCCTCACCCACCTGAGAGATACTTCGGTTTTCTCTATGACAGTGGGAGCGAGGATTGCATCATGAGATGATGGCCCAACCAGTTTCGAGCAGGCCATCAAGAGTGGGGACTCTGTAAGAATGGCTGGATGCTTAGCGTTCTGAGATGGAATCCATATACAACAACAAAGTATGGACTTTGGTTGCTTTATCTGAATAGTTAAATTCCCATCAGGAGCAAGTATATCTTGAGAAGATTACTTGGTGTACATGGAAAGGTTGAGACTTTGAAAGCTATGCTTAACTCCATCCAGATCCTACTTGCCACTGCTACATACCATGACTACGATATCTGGCGGTTGGTCTCATGACTGCTTTTCTAAATAGTGATTTTGAAGAGAGCGTCTATAAGTACACAGCCAGAGGGCTTTGTAGACAGTGGGAGCAGCGGAAACGTGTGCAAGTTGTTTTATGGGATAAATCAGGCATCACGGAGTTGGAACGTCTGTTCTGATGTGGTAGTCAAAGAGTTTGACTTCATCAAAATGGTAGATGAACCTTGTATGTACAAAAAGGTAGTAGGGAGTATGGTGGTGATCCTCGTATAGTACGTGGATGACATACTCTTGATAGGGAAAGAGTTTCCTATGCTACGCTCGGTCAATCTCCTGTTATCACAAGGATTCTCCATAAAGGATCAAGTTGATACCTGCTAAATCCTGGGTTTTGGATCTATGAGATAGATCTAATTGGATGTTAGGATTCTCACTAGGTGTAGTGAGATGGTATCAATCGATCCTGGGGTGAATCACTGGAATGCTTCCAGGATGGTAAGGTCGACTGAATGTTAGTCACAGGCATTGTCTTTACTCTCTGTGGAGGGACGGTATGTTGGAAGAGTTCCAAGCAAGATACCGTGGCAAACTAGACGATTAAAGGCAAGATACATCGTTCCCAAGGATGCTACCAAAGAGGCGGTCTGGATATATATAAGTTCATAAGATGAACTTCGTTCGTTCCATTGTGTGACAATGGAGTTGTGGCTTATGCCTAGAAACCCCCGTCCCATCAGAGATCCAGACATCTTCTTAGGCAGTATCACCTGATTATGGAAATGGATGATCTCCAGGGAGATCGAGGTCAGGAGAGTAGATACATAGGACAACAGCGCTGATCCACTCACAAAGGCTATTTCCCAGTAGAGACTTTTATGGGGTGGTTGAGTATGAGATACTTCAACCATAGCTGATTGTTGGGTATGAGATACTACAACAGATGGCCCTAGTGCAAGTGGAAGATTTTTAGTGATATGTATGCCCTAGAGGCCATTACTGTACATACGATGTATATTGTAGTGGACGCCTGGATATATATATAGAGGACTTTCTTGCTCGACATGATAGTATGCTATCTGATTGCTCTTTATCTTAACATGTACTCTGATTGTCTCTATGTCACATGTTGATAAAGCACAGTCACGACCCGAAAGTACGGAACATGACCGGCACATGGACTACGAAACGTCTCGAGGCGTACGTAATCTAAGTAAGCCGAAAACCCAAAAATCCAAACCAAGAAAAGTAGTGGAGTGAAGGAAAACCATTTTAAATCAAATAGTTTGCAACACAAGCCGAAATGTGCATTTTAAAATCACAAGTCTTTTCTAAAAATTTCGGCAGAGTTTCCTTTATAAAAACTGACCCCAAACGGGTACAAAACCTGATAAAGAATATATAATGAATAAAGGCATCCCCAAGCGGGAGCTAGCTCTTCGTCAATCGACGGTTACAACCACGCAAACAATATAATATACAACGCCGAAAGGCGAGGATGACAACAGAAAATGAAACTCAAAACAACATGAAATCCATAGGAATACAACGCGCGACTCTAAAGTCGAAAGAATAAACAATACTGGTCTCTATCTGAAATAAATACATGTTTGGTTGATGGAGCTTCTAGATACAACAGAATAATAATATACAAGGTATAATGATGGTCACGATACAAATGAACCCACCTACTAGCAAATCACCCGGAAATGGAAGTAGTGCCAGCAAAGCCGTAATGAAACCTGTACGGCAAAACCTGCAAGAAACTATGGCACAATGGGGGTGAGTTGCCAACTCGTGAATAGAATACATCTACGAACAGAAATCGCATGTATGACGCAATCCTAGGTCATACGATCATAATATATCCTCAAATATATAACCTGCAGCCTATAACAATGGCTAGGGTATACCTCTAACAACTGTAATATCAAGTGCTAGTGTCAGTGCCTCAGGTAGCAATATATCATATGGATGAGGTATGAATACACGAAAATAGAATACATGAAAACGAAGAAACTGCTTTCATAACTTAGTGAGATTTTTGTATATTTAAAATGAGGTATCATAATGAAATCAGCATAAACAGTGTCTAGCATCGACACAAAAACATAAATCCCAATGTCTCAAAATCTCAGGCTCCGGCTATCCGGACTGGCCTGTATCATCAAATCTCAGTACCTCAATATCTCGAAATCTCAATGTCTCAATCTCACTATCTAGGACGCCGTCAGTCCAGACCGGCCCCTAACATAAATCTCAAGACCACGATGGTATCTTCCGGATATCCGACGCGTCGGGTAAAATCATCGGTCGGTAGTGCTCCCCTGCCAGGCTCATCGTCTACTACTCGAACTTCTTGCCCCGGGATACCTTACCGGGCTCACCATGTACCCAAAACGGTTCATCCAACTCCTCGAATCGGGTCTCGAAATCCATCAGCAAACTTATGGTGGATGACTCATACATCATGGGAAAACCGCACTTTTCATTTAAAAGAGAGAAAAGAAATTTATAAATGTTTTTGCGGTTTTCCCCCAAATCCAGGAAATCTCATGAAAATCCGAATCCAAATCATCGATGGCATGTAAAACAATGAATATAGGCATAAAAATCCATGAATGCGGCATAACAGTGAATAACAATATGCATGAAGTAGCAAGTGGTAACTGCAATGTCTAAACTGGCATATAAGGCAAGTACACTAATATCATGTCGAAACTATTAGCTAACAAGCTATGTCAATGTAGCAGTATTTTCTAAAGTGTACGTGACATGGCAATTACCGATGATGATGTGTGTGAGCCAGCAAGTAAGTGTATGTGGTACATACGCATCATCGGTAATGGTGCCGGTGTCCTAACAGCATAATATCAACAATGGAATATGAAATCACAACATAGGTATGCGATGCGGAGCGAACAGCAATAATGTGCGGTAGCTGAATACTAGACACAACGATAACTAATCTGCATTTAATATAATATGAGTTCTACAGTGGTGCCATTTGAAATAACACGAATCGCGGTGTTTTGAAAATAAAGGTGATCAGTCGAAAATATTGCATATTTTAACCGGCAATTTCCTTATCATTTGCATCCATATAGAAGTGTACGGTATTCATAATTCACATATTAGCAAATCGGTCGCAAAATATCAAATTACATGTATTCGACCTTAAAACCGGCATTTCTAGGGAAATTGACTGCATTGCATTACATGGCGCATATTTTCTATATATCGCAACCCGTGTTTCGAAGTCTGTGCAGGAAAAGAGAAGCTTGCTCGATCATTACACCGCTCGAAAGATACGTAAACTCACTAAATTCAGATCTGGTACCAATACAAAGGAGTAATTGCAATTCAACATATCAAATGAAGACCCACACTACAGTAAAAGCCCACACCAGAAGACCCAAAGTCCAAGCTCACCAACAAGCCGCGGATCCGCGGCTATAGCCAGATTGTGCCGCGGATCCGCGGTGGGTTAAAGGAATCACCTCCTCATTTTTGCTGCACAACTCCTGTATCAGGGCCTACAGTTCAGAAATGTACTCCAACTTCCAGAAGACTCTAGAGGTTTCTGCCAGATCAGCAAACAAGGGTTTCTAAAGCTTAATTAATCCTAGCTTAAACCCTAAGCTAGCTCCTAACAAACTACCTTCTAGAAGACTCAACAAACTTTTGGAGGGAACTACCATTTCAAACCTAAACCTAGGGTTTGGGAAGTCTATAAATAGAAGCCTAGACCTAGGGTGAAAAAAAAGAATCATCATAGTGTGGAGATAGATAGAATCAACCCATTTTATAGTTTTTTAGCCAATCTCCTTCTTCATCTCCTTCCTCCTCAAGTCTAGTGAGAGGGCTTGTAGGAAACCCTAACCCTAATTCCAATTAAAGATCAAGATCCCGAGTGCCCATTAAGCAAGAAGCCTTACAACCTTTAGGAGCGGAGCCGATCTTCAACGGAGCAAGCGATCCGAGCCGATCCACGACTCACGAAGCCGAGCGACGCCCGATCAACGATTTAGATTCTTCTTCTTGTAGTTCTTGAAGCGAATGTAATCAAAGTTGTTGAGATAAATAAAGGTGATATTCTTTTATCTTGTTTTCTTTAAATTCTGCATCATGCTATCTTTACAATTCGTAAATCTTTTCTGTGTGGTGATGTGTGAATAAAACTCCGCTCGTCGAGGAGTCGAGACGGTCAATAGAATGATGATGTAACATAGCTTTAATCGATTCTTGAGTCCTACGAGTTTTGTAAACCCTAGCAAGTTCAAGAAACGACGACCCATTTCGTTTCGATGCTTTCTTGATTGACATCGATCGAATCTGGGAAGTTACGATCGTTTCTTGAATTTGGTAGAGGCTAGAAAAGGAATGATATCGACGAAAGAACAAGGGTTAAAAGATGAACCCTAGTTTCATCAAGAAAGCCCTAACTCTCGTCGATGATCATCGATCTAGTATCAATCCTTCGAAGGACAAGAACACGATATCTTTAGATTACTTCACGTCTATAGACCCGATCGATTCCTACGAGCCTCTTTTAGATTCCTGACAGTTAATTGGAAACATTATCGAAACACCGATTCTTGATTGTTTATAGTTTCTTGATTCTTGAATAAAGAATAGTGACACTCGAATACAAATCATTCTTGAATCATGATTTCGTTTATCTTAGCTTAACTTTTCAATTCAAACATATAAAAGATATAAATGAATCGTGCAATCCCTGTGGACGATCCGCACTCATTCATGAACTACAATTGACACCGTAGTTTGATTGCGGTCAAAATAATTTTTGGTTGTGATTTCTTTACAATTTTCTACAAACACAACGGAAAATCCACCGATCAAAATGGCGCCGTTGCCGGGGATCGCGCGCTAATTCATTTACATTTTTAGTTTGAAGTGAAAGAATTATTACATTCTACTTCTTGAAATCAAAATTCGTACAAACTCTTATACGTGTGTTGTGATTGATTGCAAGGTGATCTGGAGCATTCTGTGCTGTGGAAAATTTTTTTGGAATATACCAGAGAGCTGAGGGAGCCAAGATAAGCTCCCTGAAGAAATTGTGTACAGTGATCTCACTGTGGGACCGCGTTTCCGCGGCGAATACCCACCAAGTGCGGCGGTTCCGCGGCTTGTTAAAGGGGTCTCTGCAAAATTTTTAGTGCAGGTACTTTCTTGCTCTCTCCCCTCTCCTCTTTTAGCTCCAACTAACACTTTGCTGCAAGATTCTTTGCAAATAATCGCAGCGCCGCAAAAGCAAAATTAAAATTGTGCGTGATTTTGATTTCTTGGTTGTTTGCATTCTAATACGGAAATTTAAGGGGCACGGCCAAATCCAAATTAGGTGGGGATTTCATTACCCTTCCTAGGCCCCGAAAATCGCAAAACTTGCATCCGCATTACCCTCATTAACTAAAAGAAATCTAGAGAAGTAACTAAGGACTGTCGCGCTCAATTAGGACAAGAGAAGGCCGTGGGTAATTCATTGCTTATCCGCGTTTTCTTATGGTGCCTAAGGCGAGTGTGTCTAAGGCTAGTGGTTTTTAATTAGGCCCACTACTTACGTAGTGGAGTACCTTCCCACTTACCTGGCACTTATCCGGCCACAGGGGGACAAAGAGGCAGTGGAGGATTCTATCCTGCGACTTGTCTTTTGGCAGTTAGGAGCGGTCTAGAGCCGGACCTAGGTGACCACTAGATTCTAGGGTTGTGTGCTGCATTTGTTTTGTCGCATCATTTTTTCAAAAAAATCCGTCCCTTTTTCAAAAAGCAAACACCGCATTCATTTACCCCTAATTATAAGTCAACGCTGCCACTTGTACTAACCCTTTTTAGTGCAAGATAGGCTGGACACGGGATTCTAGTGCCCGTTTAGTCCGCATACCCTTTATCGACTCCGAAGTCGATATTTCTCCATTTACCTTTTCTTTACCTACTACCACATCCACACCGATGGATCCGAATCCATCGAACTTCTTTAACCTTAATCTGCCGCCGTCCGTTGGTGCGCAGAATCCACCCCGCATTTCTATCCAGGAAAGACGCTATCCACATAGAGGTCCTCTTTCGACCTGCTTATCCACACCACCAGCCAATGGGGATAACTTTGAAATTAAGCCCCAGTATATCAATCTTTTACCCAAATACCACGGACTCGAGACTGAGGACGCTTACGTTTTCATTACCAAATTTGAAAACGTATGTGCAATGATGGGTACGTCATAACTTTCAGTGGATACGATGCGTCTACGACTTCTTCCATTTACCTTGTGCGATATAGCCGAGAAGTGGCTATATAACACTACCGCACATTCTATTACGAATTGGGAAGAATTCGTCGCTGCATTCCTTAAGAAATTCTACCCACACCAAAAGACAGCTCGAATCCGTAGCGAACTGAACCAATTTGCCCAGCTCCCTGCTGAACCATTCTCTAAATACTTTGAACGTTTCAAGGATCTATTGGTTCAATGTCCTCATCACGGCATCTCGAGATGGGAGCTTTGCCGAATCATATATGAGGGCAATAACCCTAACACTAAACAGAGCCTTGAAAACATGTGTCAAGGTACATTTATGACTAAGGATGATGGGGAAGCTTGGAGGTATTTAGAAGAGTTCGCTGAAAAGTCACTACAGTGGGAGAGTGTAACCCAACCATTGAATAGGGGTGGCGTACACCAAATAGATGTGTCCATAGGTGTTCGAGCTGAAATGGCAGCAATGCAAAAGAAGCTCGACGCTATGGAACACAAATTTGCAGCAGCCTCCCTAAACCAAGTGCCACTCCCCAAAACTGTTTGTGGGTGCTGTTCTGATCCGTCACATTTAACGGAAGAATGTCTATTAAACTCTGCGTTTCAAGGTCACGAGCATTCCAATGCCGCATTTCAACGACCTCGAAACGATCCATATTCTTCCACGTACAATCAGGGTTGGAGGAATCACCCGAATTTTGCTTGGAACCAAAATCAATCTCAAAACACGGTTCCAAACACGAATAATTTTCAAAGGGCTCTTCCTCCACCACAACAGAAACCCCTTCAACTCACTCAGCACCCCTATCAGTCACAAAATTTCCAAAACCAGGGCAACACTCCCGCACAGTCTAATCCTATGCAGTCCTGTTCTGACGAGTTCTCTCAATTCACTCAAACCATGAAATCACTTTTGTCAAATTTCATAGAGGTTTCGGCTGAGGTTAAATCTTCCGTCGGTGAGATAAAGAAAAACTCAGCGTCCCAAGCTGAGAGTATCAGAACGATGGAAGCTGAAATCGCACGACTTAAAGCCGAAATGTGTGCGAGAGAAAAAGGGAAACTTCCCTCTCAACCCCTACAGAATCCTAGGCATTACAATGTAAATGCCATTACAACGTTGAGATCGGGAAGAGTGCTGAATAATAATATCGGGGAAGATATTGATAATACTGAAAATCATATCAACACCCCGGCTGAGTCCTTTCCACACACACACACTTCTCCTTCTGATCCTTCTTCTTCTACCAAACCACCTTCTAGCGAGCCTATTCTCCAGTTCCCTTTAGGCTCGACACCTTCTCACAACCCTTATAGTTCTCCACAGACGGTCCCCACACCTCTTTTGGGACCGCGTCTACCCCCTCTTCCTTCTCCTATGATGGACCCTGCGCTTATTGCGAAAGCTCCTTACCCGAACCGGTTAAGGGAAAATAGAACGAGTCCTCATATGGAGAAAATTATAGAAATGTTCAAACAGGTTAACATCAATATCCCTCTCCTAGATGCGATTCAACAAGTCCCCTCTTATGCGAAAATTCTTAAGGACTTGTGCACTAGGAAGAGGAAGACTCAAGTGCCAAAGAAGGTCTTTATGTCTAATAATATCAGCACTGCTTTTATACCCCAGCTTCCAAAGAAAAGAAAGGACCCAGGTTGTCCTGCAATATCGATTTCGATTGGGGGTAAAAACATAAATCGTGCTCTGTTAGACCTTGGCGCAAGTGTTAACCTGCTCCCTTATTCTGTCTATGAGCAATTAGGGATTGGAGAGCTGAAACCTGCTCATTGCACTCTCCAGATGGCAGACCGATCTATCACCAAACCAAGGGGTGAATTAGAGGATGTGTTGATAAAGGTCGGGGAATTTTTTTTCCCTGTAGACTTCATTGTGCTCGACACACATCCTGTAGCAAACCCCCGGGGCCAAATTCCGGTGATTCTAGATCGTCCTTTCCTTGCCACTTCCAACGCTGTTATAAACTGTAGAAACGGTTCAATGAATTTATCATTTGGAAATATGACCATTGAACTAAACATCTATAGAGTTGGAAGTCAGTCATCAGAACCCTCTGCTCATATTTTAGATGTGTGCTCTGTCCATGAGATCGCTCCCGATAGTTGTGGAGCTGAGGATCTTTACTTTACTGATCTCGATGACATTACCACATCTCTGTTTGACTTTGCATAAGATCTTAGTGAGGACACTTTACCTACACATGAGTCCTGCACTTCTGACTTTTCTCCACCCGAGTCTGTATCTTTCACAGGCTCTGAGCTTCTTGGTAGATCCAAAAATCACTCATTGATCCTTCCTTCTATCATTTCTCCGCCTGAGTTAGATCTCAAAATTTTACCTTCTCACCTGAAATATGCATATCTAGGTGAGAATGAGTCTTTACCGGTTATCATATCCGCTTCTCTTGCATCAGAGCAAGAGAATGCACTTTTATCGGTATTGAGATCTAACAAAGAGGCGTTTGGTTGGAGTATGGCGGACATCAAAGGGATTAGTCCCTTGATAGTTGAACATCATATACATGTGATGGATGATGCCAGACCGACCCGAGAACCACAGAGACGGTTGAATCCCGTCATGA
Organism: Agapanthus africanus; assembly: GCA_030015575.1. Taxonomy (NCBI): domain Eukaryota; kingdom Viridiplantae; phylum Streptophyta; class Magnoliopsida; order Asparagales; family Amaryllidaceae; genus Agapanthus; species Agapanthus africanus. The sequence continues at coordinate 261,684,282 of CM057349.1, read as the reverse complement.
AGGAAGCTGTCATGAAAGAAATCGTCAAATGCTTAGATAATGGTATCATATACCCCATCTCCGATAGCCAGTGGGTGAGTCCTATACATGTCGTTCCTAAGAAATCCGGCATCACAGTTATAACCAATGAGGCAAATGAGTTGATTCAGACACGCGCCCAAACTGGGTGGCGTGTATGCATCGATTATAGAAAACTCACTGGTGCCACGAGGAAAGACCACTTTCCTCTACCATTCATTGATCAGATGCTGGAACGCTTAGCGGGACGAGAGTATTATTGTTTTATGGACGGATACTCAGGCTACAATCAGGTCCCCATCGCCAAAAAGGATCAAGATAAAACCACTTTTACTTGTCCTTTTGGTACCTTTGCTTACAGTCGCATGCCCTTTGGGTTATGCAATGCTCCCGCTACCTTTCAGCGGTGTATGATGGGGATATTCTCTGATATGGTAGAGAATTTTCTGGAGATCTTTATGGACGATTTCTCGATTTTTGGAGACTCTTTTTCTGATTGCCTATCGAATCTTGACGCTGTTCTTACTCGTTGCAAAGAGAAGAACTTGACATTAAACTGGGAAAAATGCCATTTTATGGTCTAAGAAGGAATAGTCCTTGGACATGTCATTTCACATAAAGGCATTGAGGTTGACAGAGCTAAAATAGATGTCATTCAAAACCTCCCTCATCCCAAAAGCGTTGTCACGACCCGCAGGGTACGGAACGTGACTGGCACTTAAGTTTACGAAACGTCTAAAGGCGTCCGTAAAATAAGTAAGCCAAAGCCCAGAAAACAAAACCAATTAAGCAAAAGAGTGAAGAAAACCCAATCATTTGAAAGCAAGTTATCAAATAAGTCATGTAAAACCCTTTTTAAAAACAATACCAATTTTTCCCGAAAATTTCGGCAGAGTCTCCTTTGTAAATACTGACCCCCAAAAATGGGTACAACAAAATATATACATGAATCCAACAAAATAGGGCATCCCCAAGCGGGAGCTAGCTCTTCGCCATAAGGCGGTCACAAATCCCACGCAATGTAAATGACAACAAGCATAATAAAGCATAAGGAAGCATGAAAAAGTAGCATGTCGGCTCAAGTGAGCTCGACCCCAAAATACAGCATAAAATCCACAAACCTCACAGTCTCATCTCTAGGTCAATATACAATAATCTGGTAGAAACAGTAGATGGAGTACACTAGATACAAGAATATACAAGGGGGGGTACAAAATAATAACATAACCCACCTATGAGCAAATCTCGAGCTCAGGCAAAAGAGGCAAAAGACAAGTGCGCCCGCCGCTACTGAACTGACGGAGCGGACCTGCAAAAGACTGTGGCACAACGGGGGTGAGTTGCCAACTCGTGAGTAATAAATAACATCTGCAAAGGCTATCGTATGCATGCACACAAGCATCCTAGCATCTAAAATACAGGTATGACTGGATGCACTAGCAGGTGTGTATATCATATCAGTGTGCTAATATGTATGCAACATGAAAATCTGAGGTCTCAATAGGTATATATAAGAAATATTTTATCTCTTTTTTTGTTTTTTTGAAACTCTTTTAGAATGCCAGCATAATGTCAATGAATCGACGAAAATCGGTGTCCAGCAACGACACCCAAAAGCTGTCTCAAATCTCATAAATGTATCTCTGGCCTCAGCCGTCCGGCTGATCCATCTCAAATATCAATATATCATCATCTAGCGGCCACGGTCGGTATCCTCTGGATATCCGCCGTCCCAAACAGTCACCGGTAGGTAATCCATCCCCTGCCAGGCTCAACGTCATCACCACATTCCTCTTGCCCCGGGGTACCTTACCGGGCCCACCATGTACCCGTGCCGGTTCCTCCACTCCTCGACACGGATTTCCAAATCCACAGCAAACTCATGGTGGACGACACTTACATCACTAGAAAACCGCAATTTTTACATATTTTAAAATATAATAAGTTTAGAAATTTTGCGGTTTTCCCCCCCGAAATCCAGCAATATCATAAAATCTCAAGAATCCTCATAAGTGCATATATCAATGATAATGAATGCGTATGATATCAATAAACAAGTTGCGATGTGTGATTAATGTATTAAGCATGAACAATGAATATGATGAAGTACATGCACATGAATAGCAATCCTACGGTTTCATTTTAAGGAAATAGCACAATTTAAGTATCAATTAGTAAAAGGTTTAGATTAAAGGTTATCTAGTGTGGTGGCATGGCAATTACCAGGGTGTGTGTGTAAACAAGAATAGTGCTCGTGCTGCATATAAAAACCTGGTAATGGTGCATGTGTCCTACAATTGAGTTTGCGTATATGGATATAATATATTGATCTAATTGCAGCAATTATCATGCCAGTATTATTATTCTAATGTCACAAGTGATTATCCAATTTACTATTTTCCAGTTTACTAAATCTATCGGGCGACTTGCGCCATCCAAACGATCGTCCCCCGTAGATGTTAAATCTACTCACCGGGATCCCTGGCTAGCTGTGTCCAATCACCGCCTTTCCCTTTCGCGCCGCGTCTGACGTCTCCACGACCGAACCTGGAATTTACATCAATACCAGACATAAGGTTACACATTCAAGAACGACGCTAAACCCCAACGAAACTACTAAAGTTCGCTAGCTAGGTACAACGTGCACAAAGTGCGCGGAACACACGCGGAAATCGCAAAACTGCCGAAAAACGCCGATTTGGGTCGCCCGGCAAAACTAAAACCCGACTACCCAAAAACCGCACTCACGCATCCTAAAATTCGCAGGACAAGCCATTACAATCATCAAGATATCAAAATTAATCCATCACATAATTTATATAAAAATCTAGTAAGCATACACATTCCAAAAATCGGTGCAACAATTGCCGATTTGCGACAAAACGACTACAATCTAGCACAATCGCCCAACCACACTACAAGCAATCTACAAACACTAATTATAACGCAACAACAATGATTCCAATCCTATTTTCCATAAACAACCATTCTTGAATTTAACTTAGCAAAATCCAATCAGTTTCCTCACTTGAAACTTTAAATTAACACAACAAAGCCCACTTAAGAAAATTAACCTCTTAGGTTAGGTTAGCAAAATACTAGATAACAAGTTAGGTTTAATCAATTAAATAATGCTTTCTAAAACTTAATCCACTCACTAATCAAGCTTCACAAACCAATTCCATACAAAACCCTCTCGTGAAAATCCTAAAAAGCAATTTCACACTTCTAAATTTAATCAAATTAGCATAATTGAAAACTACATCAACAAGATAACTATATGGATTAGTTAATTAACCACTAGATTAACTATAAAACAATCTAATTAAGTATTATGGCTTCAAAACCCTAGCTAAAATTTTCAAGCAAAACCTAAGAAACTAGATTAAACTACACTAAATTAACACTAAACCATCTAACATAAGAACTTAAACAAAAGAATTTAACATGATAGAAATTATACCTCTTGATCTATGGATCAAGCAAGAAAATTTTGCTCCAAATGATGGCCTCAACACCAAGATCCAAGCAAGAATGGCTAAGGATAATGATAGCTTAAGGATTTTGTTTGGATTTTTGAATTAAATCATGGATTTTGATGTATTTTCTTGAAGAAATTGAAGAAAATGAAAAGAAAAGAGAGGAAGAAGAGGGTGTGCAGGATTTTCGGCCAGAGGAGGAATGGGGGAGGGTGTGGGCAAGTGGGGAAGGTCATGGGTCAAGTCCACAAAGTCAAATGCACCTTACTTTATTCATTTTAATTAAAATAAACCCAAAAAACCCCTTAAATCACTCAAGAAAGCAACTAAAGAAAAGAGATCAGAATTTTCTGGTCTCACACAAGGTGGGGCTGTCCTAGGGCTGAGGAAAAAGAGAGAGGGGTTTTACAAAAGAAATTTTATGCAAAAAGGCCCCCTACAACTCAAAAATTGCAAGTTTTAGCCCAAAATTCAATAAATTCGTTTCATATCATAAAAATTTGTTAAAAATCAAAATAAATTACTAAAAATTTGTGTTATCACTAGATTATAATTATCATAATTTTAGAGATTAAAATTAGCCCGGAAAAATTTGTATTTATCGCTTATTTAATGTATTTTCTTACCGGCTTAAAATAATATTAAAAAATTGAAAAATTGGGAAAAATTTTTAAATGACCAAAATTTCATAATTAACTCATTAGCTACTAAAAACAAGTAATTACCTACCCATTTAAGGTATAATTAGCCCTAAACTGCAAAATATCGAGAAAGACGGTTTTCGGAAAAATACCGAATTTTCACCGAATTTCAGGAAAACATCAAAACGACTTTTCAAGACACTACAATCTTCCCCCCTTAAAGAAATTCGGTCCCCGAATTTAAAAATATAGCTACGCGTACCTTCGAAGAGATGGGGATATTTCTTCCTCATCTCGCCCTCGGTCTCCCAGGTAACCTCCTCGCTGCTCGGGCTACGCCAAAGGACCTTGACGGTTGGTATAATCTTCGACCTCAACTTCTTCACCTGCCGATCCAGGATGGCCACCGGCTGCTCTGCAAAAGAAAGGTCGCGCTCTAGCTGGACTGTCGGGTGCTGAATCGCATGCGAAGGGTCGTGAAGGTACTTGCGGAGCATCGAAACATGAAAAACGGGGTGAACATCGGGAAAGCTGGGAGGAAGAGCCAAAAGATAAGCAACAGCGCCAACACGCTCGAGGATCTCGAAGGGACCTACGAATCTAGGGCTAAGCTTCCCCTTTCGCCCAAAACGCATCACGCCCTTCATCGGAGAGACCCTCAGAAAAACATGGTCGCCAACTGCGAACTCTAATATGCGACGGCGCCTGTCAGCATACGATTTCTGCCTGCTCTGAGCCGTTCTCATCCGGTCTCGGATCAACTGGATCTTCGATGTCGTCTCCTCAACAAGCTGCGGCCCTAAAATGCTGCTCTCGCTGAGCTCTGTCCAACAAACGGGCGATCTGCATCTCCTCCCATACAATGCCTCGAAAGGTGCCATCTGAATAGTATCCTGGAAGCTGTTGTTGTAGGAGAACTCCACTAGAGGTAAATGACGATCCCAGCTACCACCAAAGTCTAAAACGCACGCTCTGAGCATGTCCTCGAGAGTCTGAATGGTCCGCTCTGACTGTCCGTCTGTCTGCGGATGAAACGCTGTGTTGAAGCTCAAACGAGTGCCCAAAGCCTCCTGAAGTCTCTGCCAAAGTCGGCTGGTGAACTGAGTGCCTCGATCTGACACGATACAAGTCGGTACGCCATGTAGTCGCACGATCTCGTCAATATAGAGCTGAGCATACTGAGCGAAGCTGAAAGTCGTCTTCACTGGCAGGAAGTGAGCCGCTTTCGTCAATCTATCCACGATCACCCAGATGGAGTCGTACCCTCGACTGTTCCTGGGTAGACCCACAACGAAATCCATCGAAATCTGCTCCCATTTCCACTCTGGAATGGGTAACGGCTGTAGCTCTCCTGCGGGCCTCTGGTGCTCGGCCTTGACTTGCTGACAAGTCAGGCATCTCGAAACGAACTCCGCAATGTCCCTCTTCATCCCGTCCCACCAGTAGGTCTCTCTCATATCATGGTACATCTTGGTGGAACCGGGGTGGACACTATACACTGATCGGTGTGCCTCCTCAAGAATGTCGCGCCGCAATCCATCAGCATCTGGTACGCACAGTCTAGATCCATATCGTAAAATCCCCTGATCGTCAACCACGAACTCGGAAAATCTGCCCTGTCCCACCTGTGCCATGATCTCTGAGCAACGGTCGTCACTGCGCTGTGCCTCATATATACGGTCAAGCAACTGTGGGCGTGCACGAACATGCGCGAGCTGTCCCCCTGTCTGAGTGAACTCAAACTCAACTCGGCTGTCGCATAACATCTGCCAATCTGCTGACGACTGCCTCTGCACTGCGCGCAAAAAGGATAGACTACCCCCGGGCCTCCTACTCAACGCATCTGCCACCACATTTGCCTTGCCGGGGTGATATAAGATCTCGCAGTCGTAGTCTTTCACCAACTCCATCCAACGACGCTGTCTGAGGTTCAGGTCTCGCTGCTGAAATATGTACTTTAAGCTCTTATGATCGGTGAATATCTGACACGACTCGCCGTAAAGGTAATGTCGCCAAATCTTCAGTGCAAAGACCACTGCAGCCATCTCCAAATCATGAGTGGGGTAGTTCTGTTCATGCTTCTTCAACTACCGAGAAGCATAAGCGATCACCCGGCCATGCTGCATCAAAACGCATCCTAATCCCACTCGCGAAGCATCACAGTAGACAACAAATCCGCCTGATCCCGAAGGCAAAGATAATACCGGCGCCGTAGTCAAACAAGTCCGTAGCTGCTGAAAACTGCGCTCGCACTCCTCTGTCCAGACGAAAGGAACTCCCTTCCGGGTCAAACCGGTCAACGGTGCAGCTATACGGGAGAAGTCCTGAACAAAACGCCTGTAGTAGCCCGCCAGGCCTAGAAAACTACGGATCTCAGTAACCGATGTAGGTCGGGGCCACTGCTGAACAGCCTCAATCTTCTTCGGGTCCACACAAATGCCGTCTCTCGTAACCACGTGACCCAAGAATCCGACGCTGTCCAGCCAGAATGCACACTTGGAGAACTTCGCGAACAGCTGGTGCTCCCTCAGAGTCTGTAACGTAATCCGCAAGTGCTGCTCGTGCTCCTCTCTGCTCCGGGAGTACACCAAGATATCGTCGATAAATACGATGATGAACAAGTCAAGATACGGCCTGAATGTACGGTTCATCAAATCCATAAATGCAGCTGGGGCGTTGGTTAGTCCGAACGACATCACCAAAAACTCGTAGTGGCCATAGCGTGTACGGAAAGCTGTCCTCGGTATATCCTCCTGTCGAACTCGCAGCTGATGGTATCCTGATCGCAAGTCGATCCTCGAAAAATACCCCGCACCCTGAAGCTGGTCGAACAAATCATCAATGCGCGGCAACGGATATCGGTTCCAAACGGTAACTTTGTTCAGCTGGCGGTAGTCGATACATAAGCGCAAACTTCCATCCTTCTTCTTGACAAACAGGACCGGAGCACCCCACGGAGAAACACTAGGTCGAAAGAGCCCCTTATCTAACAAATCCTGCAACTGATCCTTCAGCTCTCGAAGCTCTGCCGGGGCCATCCGATAAGGCGGTATAGAAATAGGCCCCGAACCGGGAATCAAATCAATGCAGAACTCAACATCGCGCTCAGGCGGTAGCCCAGGTAGCTCATCAGGGAAAACATCAGGGAACTCACAAACTACCGGAACCCGGTCTAACGGAACCTCTGCAGCTCGAGTATCACAAACAAACGCTAAGAATCCCTGACATCCCTTCCGCAAGAGCTGACCAGCGCGAAGAGACGAAATTAAGCTGGGAAGGGTGACACTGCGGTCTCCCTGAATAACAAGGACTGGCTCTCCCGGAAAGCTAAATCTGACTGCCTTCTCACGGCAGTCCACCGAAGCATAACAAGTGGCTAGCCAATCCATGCCCAGAAGCACATCAAAGTCCAACATATCGAGGAGTATCAAATCAACTGATGAATCCCTCTCCCCGATACGAACGGAACACAAACGAAATACAAACCGAGCAACAAACGACTCGCCTACCGGAGTAACAACAACAAGCGGCTGATCTAACGACGACGACTCACGGCCCAACATCGGTGCAAAGTGTGTAGATACGTACGAATGTGTGGAACCTGGGTCGAATAATACCCGTGCGTCGAAAGTAAAAACTGGCAAGGTACCTGTCACAACGGCATTGGATGCCTGCGCATCCTGCGGTGTCAAAGCAAAAACTCGGGCCTGTCCTCCACCGATAGCGGGCTGACCTCGACCTCGGCCTCTGCCTCCTCGTCCTCTCTGAACAGGACCGCCGCGTCCACGGCCTCTCGGTGCACCTAACTGGCATGGAGCATCGCCTGGGGTAGGAAGTAGGGCTCTCTGAGGAGGGGGTGGTGATGGTGGTAGGGTCACGTGCGGAACTGTCGCTGCTCCCTGTCGTCTCACCGGACAGTCTCTGACAAGATGGTGCAAACTCCCGCACCCAAAACATCCTGGCGACGGCTGCTACCCCTGGGGATAAGAACCATATAACTGTCCCCGCCCAAATCCTCTGCCAGGCCTATCTCTCGGAAAGAATCTGGCGCGCTGCCTCTGAGGCGGTACATCGGTGCGCATCCTCTTCGGCCCAGAAACGGCCGAAGTCCGTGATATGCGTGCCTCCATCCGCAATGCCGTATCCATAGCAGCTGAATAAGTGTCGTAGTGCTGGGCGCCAATGGCAAGATATAGCTGGGCATCAAGTCCCTGTACGAACCTCTTCACCATCTTCTCTTCGGTATCCACCAAATACTGAGCATATCGGGATAACTGTGTAAACTGGATATCATACTCAGACACCGTCATCCCAGGTGTCTTGACTAAGTCCTCGAAGCTGCGAGCTCTGGCGTCACGAACGCTCTCTGGAAGGAAACGGGCTAGAAAGACCGCTGTAAACTCGGCCCAAGTCATAGGCGGTAGACCTGCAGCTCGACCTCTCAAGACTGACTCCCACCATGTCTGCGCGAGACCCTCTAGTCGGAAACTCGCAAGTTCTACCCATCGATCATCCGAACATCTCAGCGAACGGCAGATCCTGGCTAAACTGTCAAGGAACGTCTGTGGGTCCTCCGCTGCCTCGGTACCGGTGAATACTGGAGGTCTCAGCCTCATGAAATCCTATAGTGAAACCGGAATGGCCACGGTGGTAGTAGTAGGAGCAGGTATCATGGTCGTCTGTGATGTAGTAGGTACGTCATCCGGCCTCGGTGTACGACTGGCTGCAACTAGGGATCCTACCATCTGACGCAGCTCCTGCATGCCTCCCATCATCTGTCGCAACTCCTCCATACCGGTCTCGAGCCTATCCATACGGCCTGGGGAAGGTGGATCGGTCTGTCCCTGCGGCGTAGGCATACCACCCTGCTCAGTCCTAGTCTCGGACGAGCCAGCTCGAATCTCGTCTCTGGCGGCAGCCCTCTGTGCCCTCGTAGCCTTCGGCGGCATAGTGGCTGTTACAGGAAAACGGATAGTAAGGACAGTGCAATAGGATTATAGGATACACGGAATTGAAGAAGGAAATTTCCAAGAAAGTATCCTAAAGTCACTTAGGCGGAGTACCGTATCGTAAGTATGCCGCGGACATACGCACGCTACGTTACGCTGCTTAAGTCACTTACTCCATCTACCAAGGGTCATCCTACACTCACAAAGGTAAAACCTATCGCTCTGATACCAACTTTGTCACGACCCGCAGGGTACGGAACGTGACTGGCACTTAAGTTTACGAAACGTCTAAAGGCGTCCGTAAAATAAGTAAGCCAAAGCCCAGAAAACAAAACCAATTAAGCAAAAGAGTGAAGAAAACCCAATCATTTGAAAGCAAGTTATCAAATAAGTCATGTAAAACCCTTTTTAAAAACAATACCAATTTTTCCCGAAAATTTCGGCAGAGTCTCCTTTGTAAATACTGACCCCCAAAAATGGGTACAACAAAATATATACATGAATCCAACAAAATAGGGCATCCCCAAGCGGGAGCTAGCTCTTCGCCATAAGGCGGTCACAAATCCCACGCAATGTAAATGACAACAAGCATAATAAAGCATAAGGAAGCATGAAAAAGTAGCATGTCGGCTCAAGTGAGCTCGACCCCAAAATACAGCATAAAATCCACAAACCTCACAGTCTCATCTCTAGGTCAATATACAATAATCTGGTAGAAACAGTAGATGGAGTACACTAGATACAAGAATATACAAGGGGGGGTACAAAATAATAACATAACCCACCTATGAGCAAATCTCGAGCTCAGGCAAAAGAGGCAAAAGACAAGTGCGCCCGCCGCTACTGAACTGACGGAGCGGACCTGCAAAAGACTGTGGCACAACGGGGGTGAGTTGCCAACTCGTGAGTAATAAATAACATCTGCAAAGGCTATCGTATGCATGCACACAAGCATCCTAGCATCTAAAATACAGGTATGACTGGATGCACTAGCAGGTGTGTATATCATATCAGTGTGCTAATATGTATGCAACATGAAAATCTGAGGTCTCAATAGGTATATATAAGAAATATTTTATCTCTTTTTTTGTTTTTTTGAAACTCTTTTAGAATGCCAGCATAATGTCAATGAATCGACGAAAATCGGTGTCCAGCAACGACACCCAAAAGCTGTCTCAAATCTCATAAATGTATCTCTGGCCTCAGCCGTCCGGCTGATCCATCTCAAATATCAATATATCATCATCTAGCGGCCACGGTCGGTATCCTCTGGATATCCGCCGTCCCAAACAGTCACCGGTAGGTAATCCATCCCCTGCCAGGCTCAACGTCATCACCACATTCCTCTTGCCCCGGGGTACCTTACCGGGCCCACCATGTACCCGTGCCGGTTCCTCCACTCCTCGACACGGATTTCCAAATCCACAGCAAACTCATGGTGGACGACACTTACATCACTAGAAAACCGCAATTTTTACATATTTTAAAATATAATAAGTTTAGAAATTTTGCGGTTTTCCCCCCCGAAATCCAGCAATATCATAAAATCTCAAGAATCCTCATAAGTGCATATATCAATGATAATGAATGCGTATGATATCAATAAACAAGTTGCGATGTGTGATTAATGTATTAAGCATGAACAATGAATATGATGAAGTACATGCACATGAATAGCAATCCTACGGTTTCATTTTAAGGAAATAGCACAATTTAAGTATCAATTAGTAAAAGGTTTAGATTAAAGGTTATCTAGTGTGGTGGCATGGCAATTACCAGGGTGTGTGTGTAAACAAGAATAGTGCTCGTGCTGCATATAAAAACCTGGTAATGGTGCATGTGTCCTACAATTGAGTTTGCGTATATGGATATAATATATTGATCTAATTGCAGCAATTATCATGCCAGTATTATTATTCTAATGTCACAAGTGATTATCCAATTTACTATTTTCCAGTTTACTAAATCTATCGGGCGACTTGCGCCATCCAAACGATCGTCCCCCGTAGATGTTAAATCTACTCACCGGGATCCCTGGCTAGCTGTGTCCAATCACCGCCTTTCCCTTTCGCGCCGCGTCTGACGTCTCCGCGACCGAACCTGGAATTTACATCAATACCAGACATAAGGTTACACATTCAAGAACGACGCTAAACCCCAACGAAACTACTAAAGTTCGCTAGCTAGGTACAACGTGCACAAAGTGCGCGGAACACACGCGGAAATCGCAAAACTGCCGAAAAACGCCGATTTGGGTCGCCCGGCAAAACTAAAACCCGACTACCCAAAAACCGCACTCACGCATCCTAAAATTCGCAGGACAAGCCATTACAATCATCAAGATATCAAAATTAATCCATCACATAATTTATATAAAAATCTAGTAAGCATACACATTCCAAAAATCGGTGCAACAATTGCCGATTTGCGACAAAACGACTACAATCTAGCACAATCGCCCAACCACACTACAAGCAATCTACAAACACTAATTATAACGCAACAACAATGATTCCAATCCTATTTTCCATAAACAACCATTCTTGAATTTAACTTAGCAAAATCCAATCAGTTTCCTCACTTGAAACTTTAAATTAACACAACAAAGCCCACTTAAGAAAATTAACCTCTTAGGTTAGGTTAGCAAAATACTAGATAACAAGTTAGGTTTAATCAATTAAATAATGCTTTCTAAAACTTAATCCACTCACTAATCAAGCTTCACAAACCAATTCCATACAAAACCCTCTCGTGAAAATCCTAAAAAGCAATTTCACACTTCTAAATTTAATCAAATTAGCATAATTGAAAACTACATCAACAAGATAACTATATGGATTAGTTAATTAACCACTAGATTAACTATAAAACAATCTAATTAAGTATTATGGCTTCAAAACCCTAGCTAAAATTTTCAAGCAAAACCTAAGAAACTAGATTAAACTACACTAAATTAACACTAAACCATCTAACATAAGAACTTAAACAAAAGAATTTAACATGATAGAAATTATACCTCTTGATCTATGGATCAAGCAAGAAAATTTTGCTCCAAATGATGGCCTCAACACCAAGATCCAAGCAAGAATGGCTAAGGATAATGATAGCTTAAGGATTTTGTTTGGATTTTTGAATTAAATCATGGATTTTGATGTATTTTCTTGAAGAAATTGAAGAAAATGAAAAGAAAAGAGAGGAAGAAGAGGGTGTGCAGGATTTTCGGCCAGAGGAGGAATGGGGGAGGGTGTGGGCAAGTGGGGAAGGTCATGGGTCAAGTCCACAAAGTCAAATGCACCTTACTTTATTCATTTTAATTAAAATAAACCCAAAAAACCCCTTAAATCACTCAAGAAAGCAACTAAAGAAAAGAGATCAGAATTTTCTGGTCTCACACAAGGTGGGGCTGTCCTAGGGCTGAGGAAAAAGAGAGAGGGGTTTTACAAAAGAAATTTTATGCAAAAAGGCCCCCTACAACTCAAAAATTGCAAGTTTTAGCCCAAAATTCAATAAATTCGTTTCATATCATAAAAATTTGTTAAAAATCAAAATAAATTACTAAAAATTTGTGTTATCACTAGATTATAATTATCATAATTTTAGAGATTAAAATTAGCCCGGAAAAATTTGTATTTATCGCTTATTTAATGTATTTTCTTACCGGCTTAAAATAATATTAAAAAATTGAAAAATTGGGAAAAATTTTTAAATGACCAAAATTTCATAATTAACTCATTAGCTACTAAAAACAAGTAATTACCTACCCATTTAAGGTATAATTAGCCCTAAACTGCAAAATATCGAGAAAGACGGTTTTCGGAAAAATACCGAATTTTCACCGAATTTCAGGAAAACATCAAAACGACTTTTCAAGACACTACAAGCGTCAAAGATATTCGCTCTTTCCTTGGCCATGCGGGCTTTTATAGGAGATTCATTAAGGACTTTAACAAAATTGCTAGACCTTTAACTCTTCTCCTGGCCAAGGATACAACCTTCCATTTTGACTCGGATTGCGAGACAGCTTTCGACTCACTTAAACACTCACTCACTTCAGCCCCCGTTTTATCAAAACCAAACTGGGACTACCCCTTTGAGCTGATGTGTGACGCATCTGATTTTGCAGTAGGTGCAGTCCTAGGACAGCACATCGAAAAGATGCCACACGTGATTTACTATGCAAGTAAGACCCTGAAAGATGCGCAAATCAATTATACAACCACAGAGAAAGAACTTTTAGCGGTTGTATTTGCATTAGAAAAATTCAGGCCTTACTTAATCGGCTCACCTATAGTTGTGTATACTGACCATTCCGCTTTAAAACATCTTCTGGCGAAGAAAGATGCAAAAGGTCGACTAATACGTTGGATCCTTCTGTTACAAGAATTCGATCTTGTTATCAAAGATAAGAAAGGATGTGAAAACGTAGTAGCTGACCACCTTTCACGCATCGTTTCTTCCCCTGTGACCCTGCCGATCAATGATTCATTCCCTGATGAACAACTCTTGAGCATATCCGCTGAACCATGGTTCAGGGATATTGTGAACTATCATGCCACGGGACTGATACCCAGCGATTGGTCAAAACAGGACAAATATCGTTTTCTTTCCCAAGTAAAACACTTTTACTGGGATGAACCCTATTTGTTTAAATATTGTCCTGATCAGATCATTCGCCGGTGCGTCCCAAATGAAGAGTTCAAGAGTGTTCTTTCATTTTGTCATGATCAGGCCTGTGGGGGTCACTTTGGTCCTAGAAAGACAGCGGAAAAGGTTTTGCAATGTGGATTTTATTGGCCGACCTTATTCAAGGACACATTTGAGTATTGCAAAACCTGTACACAATGTCAGTATACGGGTAGAATATCCCAGAGGAATGAAATGCCTAAGGAACCCATCTTGGTTGTTGAAATATTTGATGTTTGGGGCATTGATTTTATGGGTCCTTTTCCCAACTCCTTTGAGAATTTGTACATTTTGCTGGCGGTTGATTATGTCTCCAAGTGGGTAGAAGCCATTCCATGTCGCACTAATGACAAGAAAGTTGTCATTAAGTTCTTAAAAGAGAATATCTTTTCGCGATTTGGACACCCACGCGCTATCATTAGCGATAATGGGACACACTTCTGCAACAGATCTTTCGAGACTCTGATGCGAAAATACTCAATCAACCACCGTCTTTCTACACCCTATCATCTGTAAGTCCATGTCACACACCCCACTAACTCGCGGGGAGGCGGAATATATAAAAAACGATTATCTAAGCTTCGTAACACGGACTTGAGCGCATGAATCGTAATCTAAACCATTGCTAACGTTATACTAGAGGTTTAACTACTCGGTACCGGAGTTATACCTCACGTTACATGTCCTTCGGGTCTTCATCGCTGTCCTCCACTCCTCGTAGGCTCCTTGGAACATCGGCAACTTCACGGCCTCCTCGAATCAAAGACGATCCACCCGAAAGCTTCTACGCCAAGCTTAATCTCAAACTTGAGATAACTAGGTTGCTTAAAGTGCTAATCTAAGCTACCTAGAGGATATAGAGTGAGGTTATGGATGTTTTAGTCTAGCTAACCCTTGATCTCAACACATGAGAGGTTAGGGTTAGGGTTTCAAGAGAGAGTGAGCTTGAGGAGAGAGAAGGAGAAGATGAGAATGAGAACAAAAATCCTTCTCACTTGAATATATGATACATAATGAATTATCAAATAATATCAATTAATTGATTATTCACCATGTTTCATTTAATCAAGGAGAGTGATTCATCATGTGAGTCATTAGATCATTAATGAAGCATTAATGATATGATAAATCATATAAATGAGTCACACAAAGTAATCATGAAAAAGCCACCTCAACCCCTCATGTCACCACTCTTCTAGAACCTTCTCGACAAATTACGAGAACGCCCCTCCAATCCGTGAAAACACGGAAAAACTTTAGACTGTATAAATCCAATAACCTTATACTAGAATCTGGCTTAAACCAAAGCCGGCTAGTATAAACTGTCCGAAAAGTCGTACGTGCGAAAACACACGTATACATCCGAACGCTCGTCGTAAAACCATACGACCTCTATATCGTTTCGCCTGGAGCAGGGAAACTCTCTGTGTGGGACTCTAAAGACTCGACACTACGCTGGCAGTGGGTTTAACCACAGACCGCAAGCGGCACTAGCTGTACGTAAAGGTCCCCAGGTAGATGTCGATAAGAAGGCCGATGAGGAAAATCATCCGAACTCCCACTGAACCTGATGTGACAATCTTCGTACAGTCCGGTCTGTTCGTCTAAGACTATCGCATATCAAGCCTAGGGGGCGGCAAGCGTCAGTCCCCTAATAGCTGTATAAGTTGTGTTGGAGCAAAGCCCATTACACCCTGAGAAGCTACTGGAACCTACCAGTATATCTCGTTTGCCCTGGCCAGGGACTTTGTGTAATGGCTCTCTGACACATCGCGATATCATCTCCCAATACCGGGAGAGACGAATCCTATCTAACCGCCACTGCCTCCAAGTGCTCGGGACTGCACCCAACTGCTACCTGTTTGCACGACTCCTTTGAGCCGTGGTAGGGTAGCAATCTAAGAACAGTGGGACACACTCGAGGCGAAGCAGCAGTGTCAAGTCTGCGGACTATGCTGTACTCATGTCACCTGGGAACTGACAACTGACGATGGGTATAATACCAACCAATCAGTTCCTCGGCGAGTCCTGTCCGGTGTACCCGTAACCTAACGAGCACCTGTATACTATCTCCAGTACGGCGTACTGATGGCTGTGGGACAGACCATTTCCCAACTGGGATGAGAAGCGTATACACTTAGTCTACTCTGGAATATCGATGCCCTATCTCGATAATCCAACGACCAGGGACCTGTATAGGATGTTGCTTACAGACTACCCAGCCCCCACTAGTGTGACTGCCATCACGACGCTGGTAATCAAGCAAAGATCCTATGGGCTCTACTAATATGTATAAGTGATACGTTACAAGAAACATATGCTCATATTAAAGTAGACTCAAACCAAGTAGCATACTACCATGTTTAGCAAGACTGTTATATATAACTGTGAATATCCCAAGCTTCCATTAAGTAATATACAATCTAGTATGATACAATAATGGCCCCTAGGGCATATACACTAACAATCTCCCACTTGCACTAGGGCCATGAGCTGGCATATCGTAGACCAATCATCTCGAATAGCCTCTCGAACTGCGTCTGAGGAATGGCCTTT
This sequence comes from Agapanthus africanus, assembly GCA_030015575.1. Lineage (NCBI taxonomy): Eukaryota > Viridiplantae > Streptophyta > Magnoliopsida > Asparagales > Amaryllidaceae > Agapanthus > Agapanthus africanus. The sequence goes on along the minus strand of CM057349.1, from coordinate 261,667,956 downwards.
GTCAATGGATCAGCAATGTTATCCTCCGTCTTTACTCTCTTCACCTCGATCTCCCGGCGATCTATGATCTCCCTGATCAGGTGATACCGCCTTAAGATGTGTCTGGACTTCTGATGGGACCTGGGTTCCTTCGCTAAAGCAATAGCGCCGTTGTTGTCACAATACAGAGGTATTGGATCAACACTGGTAGGAACCACCTGAAGTTCTGTGAGGAACTTCTTCATCCAGACTGCTTCTTTTGCGGCATCGCAAGCAGCTATGTACTCTGCTTCCATCGTTGAGACTGCAACAGTCTCCTGCTTGGAACTCTTCCAACAGACCGCCCCTCCATTGAGGGTAAAGACATAACCCGACATGGACTTGGAGTCATCTTTGTCACTCTGGAAGCCAGAGTCGGCAAAGGCCTCCATCTGAAGGTCTTTTCCACCATATACTAAGAACATCTCCTTAGTCCTCCTCAGGTACTTGAGAATGTTCTTTACTGCTATCCAGTGATTCTCCCCTGGGTTTGCTTGATACCGGCTTACTACGCTTAATGCGTATGCTACATCTGGTCTGGTACATAACATTGCATACATTATAGAGCCTACTGCAGAAGCGTAGGGTATAATCGACATGCGATCCCTTTCCAAATCAGTCTTGGGAGACATCTCTTTGGAGAGGGTGATTCCGTGACAAGCCGGTAGGTTACCGCGCTTAGAATCTTCCATACTGAATCTCTTCACTATGGTGTCTATGTACCTGGACTGTGAAAGTCCCAATATCCTCTTTGATCTATCACGACAGATCCGGATCCCCAGAATGTAGGTGGCATCACCCAGGTCTTTCATGAAGAATTTATGTGACAAGAATCTTTTGACTGACTGTAACATAGGAATATCATTTTCTATTAGGAGAATGTCATCCACGTACAAGACGAGGAATACTACAGCTCTCCCTACAATCTTACTGTGTATGCATGGTTCATCTGGATTTTTGATAAAGTCAAATTCTTTGACAGCATCATCAAAACAGATATTCCAACTCCGTGATGCCTGCTTTAGTCCATAAATGGACTTAAGCAGCTTGCATACTTTACCGCTGCTCCCATTCTGAATGAATCCTTCTGGCTGATCCATATAGACGCTTTCTTCCAAATTACCATTTAGAAAGGCCGTCTTTACGTCCATCTGCCAGATTTCATAATCGTGGAAGGCAGCAATAGCAAGAAGGACCCGAATAGATTTAAGCATAGCCACTGGAGAAAAGGTTTCGTCGTAGTCCAAACCAGGTCTTTGACGGAAACCCTTTGCAACAAGTCTAGCCTTATAGGTTTCAACCTGTCTATCTACACCAATCTTCTTTTTGAAGATCCATTTGCATCCTACGGGTTTTACCCCATCTGGAGCAATGTCCAAAGTCCATACTTTGTTGGTGTACATGGACTCCATTTCGGTTCGCATTGCATCTAGCCATTTTACCGAGTCACCGCTCTGAATGGCTTGCTGGAAGCTAATAGGCTCATCATAGTCAATTGTGCAATCCTCTCTATCCCCGTCTATGAGAAAACCGTAGTATCTCTCGGGCGGATGAGATTGCCTACTACTCCTGCGGAGTGGCGTCGGGATGTCCTGTTCACCTGAACCTTCTTGTTCTACCAAGGTTTCAGTAATAGCTTGTGGATCTGGAATTTCTTCCAGTTCTATTGCGCTCCCATTCTTCTGATTTTCTAAAAATTCAGTTTCTAAGAAGCAGGCATGACGAGAAACAAAAACCTTTTGTTCCTCTGCGTAATAGAAATAATATCCCTTAGAGTTCTTTGGATATCCGACAAACTTACACTTTACTGAGCGTGCCTTGAGCTTGTCCGCATGCTGCCTTTTTACAAAAGAAGGACATCCCCATGTCATAAAATGTTTTAGACAGGGTTTCTTCCCACACCACATCTGATATGGTGTGGTAGGCACAGTTTTGGTAGGAACCTGGTTCAAAAGATATGCAGCTGATTCTAGTGCATATCCCCAGAATGATCGCGGTAACTCAGCGTTACTCATCATGGAACGAACCATATCCAATAGGGTTCGATTCCTCCTTTCTGATACACCGTTATGTTGTGGTGTGTATGGAGGAGTAAGCTGAGAGAGAATTCCATTCTCTTTTAAGTAACCCGGGAACTCGGCACTTAAGTATTCACCACCTCGATCAGATCTCAGTGTCTTATACTTTTGCCTGTTTGTTTTTCCACTTCATTCTTGTATTCTTGGAATTTCTCAAAGGCCTCGGATTTGTGCTTCATTAAGAAGACATATCCATACCTAGAGAAATCATCCGTAAAAGTAATGAGGTAGGAATAACCACCTCGCGCATGTGTAGACATTGGACCGCATACGTCACTGTGTACGAGTCCTAAGAGCTCGCTTGCTCTTATTCCGTGTCCAGTGAACGGAGTTTTTGTCATCTTTCCCATGAGACAAGATTCACAAGTAGCATAAGATTGATATTCGAACGGATTCAAATATCCTTCTTTATGTAACTTAGTCAACCTCCTCTCATTGATGTGACCTAGTCTACAATGCCATAAGAAAGCCTGATTTGTTTCCGGAGACTTTCTTTTAAGTGTGTTCTGGACACTGAAAATCTGAGCTTGATTTAATACGTATATTCCGTTTTCTAATGTACCTGACCCAATCAAATCTTGATTTAGGTGGATGTGAACCACATCTCTTGTAAAAGCAAAATCATATCCTTCTTTAGAAAGTAAGGGTACGGATATGATATTACAAGTAGTACCTGGTACATAAAAACAGTTACGCAGAATCAATATCTGCCCAGTTGTCAGTCCAAGATGATATTCCCCTACGGATTCAGCGTCCATGCTCATTCCGTTAGCAACTGTGAGGGTCATATCACCTATCCCGATAATCCTACGGTTTCTCAGAGCCTGTAAAGAATTACAGATGTGAGTTCCTGACCCGGTATCCAATACCCAGGAAGTAGGGTTAACTGACATACAGTTTTCTATCATAAACACACCCGAAGTCGAAGCCACAACATGCTTCGTATCCTGGCTACTTGCTTCTAAAGCCCTGCAATCACTCTGCCAATGCCCAATCCCATAGCAATAGGAATGTCCCTCAATATGGTGGTCCAGCTTGTCATAGGCAATGGACATCTGGACAGACTTTTGCCAGTCATATAAGTTAGATTCAGTCAAATTATTATCTAGATGTAACCTATGTGTGGTCACAGGGTCGCTGCAATTTAAGAGAGAGAAGAAGATACTATTAGCATGATGCTCTTGCAAGTTTAGAGTGGTTTAATTTATCTAAACAGGATGGCTCCCACTGTTTCTCGAATCCCTCCTCAAACCATAAAAGAAGAATTAGCCAGGACAATTCTCACCGTACAATACTTGCTTAACCGTTCAGCCAGGCCAGTGTCGATACTTCGAGGGAGGTTTTCCAACGCTTTCGCGAAGTTCCTTAATTAAATAACCTCTTTTCTCTGGGGGCGTAACCCCGCTGACACCTTTCTTGGCACCTACTTGGTTTATAGCATTGATCGTTAAGTGACGAATCTCCTGATAAGTAGCATATACTCACAGTAGGATCGGGATCCAAAATATCATCGTATGATAATGTTGAAGGAATCCTACCAACATTCATCAAACTCCAAAATGGTATGCACCTCTCTGCAAATTTCAGTTTCTTTAGAAATTCCCGATGTGGATTTTTGCCCCATGCTCTTATGACCTTGACTAAGGGCCAACAAATCATAAGTCACATGTCAAGTTCTACCCGTCATTGTCCAGGTTAATTTGAACCCACCCGTACGTACTCTTGACTAAGGGCCAACAAAGTAATACGACTGTCTCAAACCAACGCATCTATCTATGCAACAAATGAATACCCCAGCAGCTACCAAACACTATGTCTTGACTAAGGGCCAACAAACATAGCTTGAATACTACTGACCATCCATAAGAAATGACGGAGGGCTACGAATGGTTTTGGCAAAACCGTGAACGTAGTGAACTTGATATAATCGAAGGAACCTGATACTTTTTAAAAGAAGTGGTTAAAGCTCCGCAATTAAAAATTCTGATCCTTTTAAAATAACCGAGTGGTTTCCTTTTAAATTTGTTCCAACGATTAAACTTTGGTTTATTTTCTTTGCATTATAATAATGCGTCCCATCAATTAACCTATCATTGCAGAAAACAACGAAAATACAACGTCCTCTTATGCCATCCGCATTCGCCACGGGGTCCCGTCATCACTCGTTAGGTTACTTAACTAACGACAGAGCGGGGGCTGGGCTAGCGCGGGTGTAAAACATAAGTGACGTCTAATAGCTATCATATATAGATATTGTACATTCGTCAGACGCAATAATAAGCATTCCAGATCACAGATAAACTTTATTGGATATGCAAGTAATCCGCGTTTCCTTTGAGCCTGCAAGGAAAGACGGATTACACAATTGTGATGAATAGCCATTACCCCACCCCAGACCCCTACGGGTACGGCAAACTACCTGCCAAATACCAGAAGTGAAGCGGTCTGCCTCAACACTTCAAAATACCCGGTAGTTTGTGCACCCCACCTTGGGTCTATCCTAGGAGCAAAAACAGTAAAAAGAAATAATACAACGGTGGCTACAACCGCAACCTGGATGTGCCCCACAAAATAATATTACAACTTATTACAATTACTTCGAATGAATGAATATTAAATACATCCCAAACCCCGGCTAATCATCACAACAGTCCAATACAGTTCATATACACAAACAGATAAAATCCATTACAGAAATGTGCAACCCCCTGCCAACCGACATACTAGCAGTTAGGGGAGGTTTACGAACACATTAAACATTACAGATAAAGATCCAATCAGCAAATTGATTAGAACATCGATCGAATACCAAATTCCGTGTCTACCCCAAAAGCAAATCATCACAGAGGCAACCTGGGCAGAAACAGTATATACAGAAAAACAAAAAACCCAAAATTATGAATTACTGTGAAACTCCGAGTCAACTCGGCGTTGACTCGGCGGCGGATCCGCGGCAGAAGCTCTCTATTGCAGCGGATCCGCGGCCGTTTAGTCGAGTTGCCTCCTCGAATTTTCCCAGATTTCTTATAATTCCCTGCTGTGAATTTTAAGGTATGTCAAAAAAATTTTGCGACACTTTTAAAATTAACAGAAACTGTCAAGGATTAGGGTTTTGTTTTTCGTGTTTTTCCGTCGATCGAACTTCTAATCAGTTGCTAACAAGCTAGTAATGGTTTAGTTGGCTCTGATACCACTGTAAGTCCATGTCACGCACCCCACTAACTCGCGGGGAGGCGGAATATATAAAAAACGATTATCTAAGCTTCGTAACACGGACTTGAGCGCATGAATCGTAATCTAAACCATTGCTAACGTTATACTAGAGGTTTAACTACTCGGTACCGGAGTTATACCTCACATTACATGTCCTTCGGGTCTTCATCGCTGTCCTCCACTCCTCGTAGGCTCCTTGGAACATCGGCAACTTCACGGCCTCCTCGAATCAAAGACGATCCACCCGAAAGCTTCTACGCCAAGCTTAATCTCAAACTTGAGATAACTAGGTTGCTTAAAGTGCTAATCTAAGCTACCTAGAGGATATAGAGTGAGGTTATGGATGTTTTAGTCTAGCTAACCCTTGATCTCAACACATGAGAGGTTAGGGTTAGGGTTTCAAGAGAGAGTGGGCTTGAGGAGAGAGAAGGAGAAGATGAGAATGAGAACAAAAATCCTTCTCACTTGAATATATGATACATAATGAATTATCAAATAATATCAATTAATTGATTATTCACCATGTTTCATTTAATCAAGGAGAGTGATTCATCATGTGAGTCATTAGATCATTAATGAAGCATTAATGATATGATGAATCATATAAATGAGTCACACAAAGTAATCATGAAAAAGCCACCTCAACCCCTCATGTCACCACTCTTCTAGAACCTTCTCGACAAATTACGAGAACGCCCCTCCAATCCGTGAAAACACGGAAAAACTTTAGACTGTATAAATCCAATAACCTTATACTAGAATCTGGCTTAAACCAAAGCCGGCTAGTATAAACTGTCCGAAAAGTCGTACGTGCGAAAACACACGTATACATCCGAACGCTCGTCGTAAAACCATACGACCTCTATATCGTTTCAACTGGAGCAGGGAAACTCTCTGTGTGGGACTCTAAAGACTCGACACTACACTGGCAGTGGGTTTAACCACAGACCGCAAGCGGCACTAGCTGTACGTAAAGGTCCTCAGGTAGATGTCGATAAGAAGGCCGATGAGGAAAATCATCCGAACTCCCACTGAGCCTGATGTGACAATCTTCGTACAGTCCGGTCTGTTCGTCTAAGACTATCGCATATCAAGCCTAGGGGGCGGCAAGCATCAGTGCCCTAATAGCTGTATAAGTTGTGTTGGAGCGAAGCCCATTACACCCTGAGAAGCTACTGGAAACTACCAGTATATCTCGTTTGCCCTGGCCAGGGACTTTGTGTAATGGCTCTCTGACACATCGCGATATCATCTCCCAATACCGGGAGAGACGAATCCTATCTAACCGCCACTGCCTCCAAGTGCTCGGGACTGCACCCAACTGCTACCTGTTTGCACGACTCCTTTGAGCCGTGGTAGGGTAGCAATCTAAGAACAGTGGGACACACTCGAGGCGAAGCAGCAGTGTCAAGTCTGCGGACTATGCTGTACTCATGTCACCTGGGAACTGACAACTGACGATGGGTATAATACCAACCAATCAGTTCCTCGGCGAGTCCTGTCCGGTGTACCCGTAACCTAACGAGCACCTGTATACTATCTCCAGTACGGCGTACTGATGGCTGTGGGACAGACCATTTCCCAACTGGGATGAGAAGCGTATACACTTAGTCTACTCTGGAATATCGATGCCCTATCTCGATAATCCAACGACCAGGGACCTGTATAGGATGTTGCTTACAGACTACCCAGCCCCCACTAGTGTGACTGCCATCACGACGCTGGTAATCAAGCAAAGATCCTATGGGCTCTACTAATATGTATAAGTGATACGTTACAAGAAACATATGCTCATATTAAAGTAGACTCAAACCAAGTAGCATACTACCATGTTTAGCAAGACTGTTATATATAACTGTGAATATCCCAAGCTTCCATTAAGTAATATACAATCTAGTATGATACAATAATGGCCCCTAGGGCATATACACTAACATCATCCCCAAACAAGCGGGCAGGCTGAAATCTCAAACAGACAAATCAAACTTATCCTGGAGAAAACTGTTGCTAAAAATAGAAAAGACTGGTCGACCAAATTGACGGATGCTCTTTGGGCATTCAGGACTGCATATAAAACCGACCTAGGAATGTCTCCATATAGGATAGTGTTTGGAAAAGCATGTCATTTACCTGTCGAGATAGAGCATAAAGCATTGTGGGCTATAAAAGAAATAAATTTTGATCTAAACCTTGCTTGCACCTTTCGGAAGCTGCAACTTAACGAGCTAAGCGAACTCCGCGATGAAGCTTATGATAATGCTGTAATCACAAAGAATAGGACTAAGGTTATTCACGATAAAAGCATTTTAAGGAAAACATTTTTACCTGGTCAACAAGTCCTTCTTTATGATTCACGATTACACCTTCATGCGGGTAAGCTCCGATCTCTGTAAGTGCACGGCGGCGCCCCGGCCGTCAATCCGACGGCCAAATGCGGAAACGGTGATAAATTTTAATTTTGCGAACTTAGCAAACCGGCACCACCGCACACTAAACCCCGGATCGGGCCATTAAAACTTGTCCTAGCAAACTAACAAGATAGGGAAGAGATATACCGAGTGATCCGAGTCCTCCGGTCTTCTCGTCATCGTCCCGATCTCCCGCGGAATGTCCGGTCTCCATCTCCTCGCCGGAAGGGCACCACGTCGCCTGCATCTTTTACGGGCTCCCGCCTCAATACCGAGGCAACTCGGGCACGAAGCTGGCAAGTCGACGTGCCCAAGATGTGCTGTAGAATATAGTGTAGAGTGCATGTCTCACTTTGGGGTATTGGTTGCCATGGATGTGGAGGAATGAAGGTATGAAAAATGGTGCTTTCATTTTTCATTACATGAGAATGAGATGAAGGAAATATGCCACAAGCTCACAAATGAAACTCTCTCATTTTCTCTCCTCTCTCAAAAATGTGGCCGGCCCTCTCTCTTGAGGAAGGGTGGAGGAATCAAACTTTATCAAAGAGGGAGGTGAGTGTAGTAGAAAGCAAGGGTGACCACAAACAAACATCATGATAACAAAACCCATATCCAAATCAAATCCTTTCAAATCTCATTTAATGCAAGTGATGGAAGAAAGATATCATAATCAATACAATTGCAAGAAACCCCCTCCACAAATGTTATTTGCACAATTGCAAATAACCCCCTCCATCGGAAAAGTCCGGCCGGGAAAGAACAAACGAAAACCGGCCGGAACGGAATGCAAACTGGCAACTCCAGAAAACTGGTCCCGTAATAAATTACAGGAAAACCCCGTTACTGTGCATACACACCCGCATCTGTATTCCGTCCGGATACAAATGCAAAGAGACAAAATCTACACTGTACTAAACTAGGATCCGGCTTAAACCAAAACCGGCTAGTAATATTCGTTCGATCCTAATCCGTGCAATACCGCACGTATCTGACCGAACCCTGCCATATATCTATACGGCCTCTAGTACAAACCGTCCGATCCTGATCCGTGCAATACCGCACGTATCTGATCGGACCCTGCCATATCTCCATACGGCCTCTACAGCGTTTCGCCCGAAAGCCTGAGTAACTGAAAGTGTGGTGGACTCTAAAGACTCGTCAATACTATGGCTGTGGATTTAACCACTAGCACGTCAGAGGTATAAGCCAATACGTAACGGGCCACCAGCTATTGACCAAAAGGGACGTCGATGAGCGAACTCATCCTGACACCCTACTGAGCTTGTCAGTGACAATATCCGTACAGTCCGGTCCGTTCGTCTATGAGCATCGCATGTCGGGCCTAGGGGGTGGGTAAAATTCAGACCCCCAAAAGCGGTACAAGTCATGTCGGAGTGTAGCCCAGAACACTCTGAGATACTACTGGAATACCTACCAGTAAATCTCCTGCCTTGGCCAAGGACTTCGTGTAATGGCTCTCCTAGACACAGCGCGACCTCACCCCCAATACCGGGAGAGACGAACCCCTGAAGATCCGCTCACTGCCTCCATGTGGCTCGGGACTGTACCCAACTAAAACCTGTTTGCACGACTCCTTTGAGCCGTGGTAGGGTAATAATCAAAGTACAGTGGGAACTCACACGAGACAAATGACGATCCCCAGGTCGATGAACTAACCTGTACACATGTCACCTGGGAACTGCTATCTGACGTCAGGTATAAGACCAACTAGCATGTTCCCGGCGAGTCCTGTCCGGTGTACTCATAACCCAATGAGCACCTGTATACATCTTAGGTGATCCAACTGACACCAGTGGCTTGTGAGACCGGCCACCGCCCCTCGTCGGGGTCTCGACTGTATACACTAGTCTACTCTGGAGAATCGATGCCCTGTCTCGAAACTCCCACGACTAGGGACTTTTTAAGGATGTGCTTATAGACTCCAGCTCTCACTTATATGATCGCCCTCATACTGCCGGCAGTCAAGCAAGAATCCTAGGGGCTCTATCAACGTGCAATAGCGACCTGTCAGGTCACCTAAAGCAGTACACGATGATAAAGGTAAACCAGATAGCATACTATCATCTCGAGTAAGACTGTCGTACCGGGATAGGTCCTCTCTCAATCATTGCAATCACGTGCCTGTGATCCAATAATTGACTCTGAGGGCACTATCTCCAACAATCTCCCACTTGCACTCAAGGCTAATTATTGCGATGTCGCATACTCACAGCCCGTGTGATACCGAACACCCAACTCCTCTACTAGTCAGTCTCACAAAGCCTGTTTACGAAACTCTTGCGTTCGAGGAATAGCCTCAGCGAGTGGATCCGCTATGAAGTTTCTTTCTATGTCTCTCTCTATATCTCAAGTTCGCGGAGAAAACCATCTCCCGAAATGAGCAATACCTGTCTTAGAGTGTCTGGATGTCTGATGGGACCGAGCTCATAAATGAACTCCAAATCCAAACTTCTTAGACTGTATCGTCAACTGAACTTAATCAGTATCCTGCGCCATGCTGTTGGAGATAGTGCCCTCAGAGTCAATTATTAGGTCACAGGTACGTGATTGTAATGATTGAGGGAGGACCTATCCCGATAGGACAGTCTTACTCGAGATGATAGTATGCTATCTGGTTTACCTTTATCATCGTGTACTGCTTTAGGTGACCTGACACGTCGCCATTACACGTTGATAGAGCCCCTAGGATTCTTGCTTGACCACCAGCAGTATGAGGGCGATCATATAAGTGGGAGCTGGGGGTCTACAAGCATATCCTTAAAAGGTCCCTAGTCGTGGGAGTTTCGAGACTGGGCATCGATACTCCATTAGTAGACTAGTGTATACAGTCGAGACCCCGACGAGGGGCGGTGGCCGGTCTCACAAGCCACTGGTGTCAGTTGGATCACCTAAGATGTATACAGGTGCTCATTGGGTTATGAGTACACCGGACAGGACTCGCCGGGAACATGCTAGTTGGTCATATACCAGACGTCAGATGGCAGTTCCCTGGTGACATGTGTGCAGGTTAGTTCATCGACCTGGGGATCGTCATTTGTCTCGTGTGAGTTCCCACTGTACTTTGATTACTACCCTACCACGGCTCAAAGGAGTCGTGCAAACAGGTTTTAGTTGGGTACAGTCCCGAGCCACATGGAGGCAGTGAGCGTATCTTCAGGGGTTCGTCTCTCCCGGTATTGGGGGTGAGGTCGTGCTGTGTCTAGGAGAGCCATTACACAAAGTCCTTGGCCAAGGCAAGGAGATTTACTGGTAGGTATTCCAGTAGTATCTCAGGGTGTTCTGGGCTACACTCCGACACGACTTGTACCGCTTTTGGGGGTCTGACTTTTACCAACCCCCTAGGCCCGCCATGCGATACTCATAGACGAACGGACCGGACTGCACGGATATTGTCACTGACAGGCTCAGTAGGGTGTCAGGATGAGTTCGCTCATCGACATCCCTTTTGGTCAATAGCTGGTGGCCCGTCACGTATTGGCTTATACCTCTGACGTGCTAGTGGTTAAATCCATAGCCATAGTATTGATGAGTCTTTAGAGTCTACCACACTTACAGTTACTCAAGTTTCGGGCGAAACGCTGTAGAGGCCGTATGGAGATATGGCAGGGTCCGATCAGATACGTGCGGTATTGCACGGATCAGGATCGGACAGTTTGTACTAGTGGCCGTATGGTTTTATGGCAGGGTTCGATCAGATACGTGCGGTATTGCACGGATCAGGATCGAACGGATATTACTAGCCGGCTTTGGTTTAAGACGGTCCTAGTTTAGTACAGTGTAGATTTTGTCTCATTGCATTTGTATCCGGACGGAATACAGATGCGGGTGTGTATGCACAGTGTTGGGGTTTTCCTGTAATTTATTACGGGACCAGTTTTCTGGAGTTGCCAGTTTGCATTCCGTTCCGGCCGGTTTTCCTTTCTTCTTTCCCGGCCGGACTTTTCCGATGGAGGGGGTTATTTGCAATTGTGCAAATAATCTTTGTGGAGGGGGTTTCTTGCAAAAACTATTGATTATGATATCTTGCTCCATGCTTTTGCTTTATTGTGACATGAAAGGGTATGGTTGGATTTGATATGAAGCATGGTGTTTGTTTTCTTGTCTCTTGGTGTGGTCACCACTTGACTTCTCCTACCCTCACCTCCCTTAAGGTTTTGTATTTGTTCCCTCCACCATTTCCATATAGGTTATGGCCGGCCAACCTTTTTGAAGATGAGAGAAAAATGAGAGTTCTCATTTTGGTGAAAGAAATTAATCATCCATCTCATTCCATTTGCTAGAAAATTGAAAGCACCAATTTTCTTTAGACCATTCCTCCATCAAGGCAACTATAAACCCCATTGAGACAAAGCGTATTCTACACTACACTTCCTACAGCAAATCTTGGACGCGTCGATTCGCCAGCTTCGCGCCCGAGTTGCCTCGGTATTGAGGTGGGAGCCCGTAAAAGATACAGGCGACGTGGTGCCCTTTCCGACGAGGAGGAGACGGACGGAGATCCCGCGAGGAGATCGGAGTGGAGATGAAGACCGGAGGACTCGGATCAGTCGGTATATCTCTAACCCGTATTCTTGTTTGCTTAGACTTGTTAATGGTTACGATCCGGAGTTTAGTGCGCGGTGGTGCCGGTTTGCAAAGTCCGCAAAATTTAAGTTTATCACCGTTTCCGCATTCCGGCGTCAGATTGACGGCCGGGGCACCGCCGTGCACTTACAGTGGTATCAGAGCCTCGCCATTAACTTAGTCTAGCTTTGTGTAATGTGTTTGCATTTCCGATCGATCAAAAATGTCCAAAAACCCGTATTTGCCCACGACAGTTTCTGTTGAAATTTTTCAGTCTCCAAAAATTTTTCAGGTTGCATAAAAGTACTGTGCTAGAAATTCTAAGAACACTGTTCAAATTCGACGCACTGATCTTCTCACTTGACCGCGGAAGGGCGGCCAAAACCCACATTTGGCCGCGCTTCCGCCGCAGACTACAGGAATCAGTGGGTTGGGTTTTTACAGTGGGCTTCTGGGCTTAAGTTAGGGGTTTTGGAATATTTAAATTGGGCCCATATTTTCTTTAACTGCTGCAGTATTCTTTGTGGGCCCACTTGTTAAAGTTTGATCAATCGGAATATTTTAAACACATTTTTCACAGTATTTACATTATATCTGCGACCGTGAATGTCACTCGATCGGTAAATCCGGTCTAACTGCTATAGCCCGGTTAGACGGATTTGCGAACGTGACTTTCACGTTGATGTTCTATGTATTTGCTGTGTTGTTGCGGATCGGTCGTGGGGGATAGCCTGGATGCAATGCTAGTACAGTTGTGGTTGTATTATATACATTTGATATTGCGGGGCGAGCGTCCGACATGTGGACTGCCGTCACTGCCTGATTGTATTATTCTTTTGGGGCACGACCTGGTTGCGGTCGATGTACCCGGTGTATGTATATTTTACTTTCTGTACTAGGATTGCCCCGCGGAGGGGTGCACGGATAGCCGGGTTCTAGAAGGCAACAAGCCCGCATCTCATGGCATTGGGACGGAGGGGGCTTCACTCCAGGATTGACGGGCTATTCGCCGCACTCGTAGGGGGTACAGGTTGACCCAGGAGGGGTGCCCAAGTTACCGGATTCCGTGAAGTGCTGGGTGGTCCATTCACGGCGCTGAAGGGGGCTGCCTCGCTTCAGGTTTTGGCGGGTGACTTGCCGCGCCCGTAGGGGTCTAGGTTTTCATTGCACAGGCTATCCACACGACCAGGGGAACGTCGGGTTTTCAGTAGTGGCTCTGTGAAACCCGGGGATCCCAGATATCTGTATTGTTTCTGTGATGCTGTACTTTTCTGTGATGTTGCATTTTATTCACGCCTTGAGCGAATATAATATATTGGTATATATATTAGTAGATGTTGTATATGTTTTGCATCCGCGCTAGTCCAGTCCCCGCTCTGTCGTTAGTAAGGTAACCTAACGGGTAATGACGGGACCCAGTGGCGAATGCGGATGGCATATACGTACATCAGTATATTTTCGTTCTTTGTGGTGTGATCAATTGATGGGACTGCGTTGATTCGGATCAATGCAAGTTAAAAACAAACCTAATCTGATGTTGTTGGAACACTTTTCAAAAAGCTGTTATTGCAAGGACGTTTACTTTTGTTTTGCATCGTGGTATTCATTGGAATATCCTGCTCCTCAGTCGACGAGGCAAGGGCCGAGATCCCTTCACCGGGAGTAACCCCTTGGACAGAAGTTTGCGTCAGGGCATTAACTTCACTATAGCCGATTACTTTTGCTTTGCATCGCGGTATTCATTTGGAATATCCAGCACCTCATTCTACGGGGAAAGAGCCGAGATCCCTTCACCGGGAGTGACCTCTTTAGTAAAGGTTTTCGTCACTATATTTTCTAAAAAGCTATCCGTTCCTTCAACGATATCAAGTTCATTACGTTAAAGGTTTTCGCCAGAAACCATTCGTAGCCCTCCGTCGTTTCAGACGGGTAGCACGTAGTATTCATGCTATGTTTGTTGACCTTCGTCAAGGCATAGTGTATGGTAGCTGCTTGTTACCTTTCTGCTGCATAGATAGATGCGTTGGTTTGGGACAGTCGTATAGCCTTGTTGACCTTCGTCAAGGGCTTGTATGGGTGGATTCAAATTAACCTGGATAATGACGGGTAGAACTTGACATGTGACTTATGATTTGTTGACCTTCGCCAAGGTCATAAGAGCATGGGGCAGAAATCACATCGGGAGTTTCAAAAGTACTGAAACTTGCCAGATATGCGCATACCTTCTGGAGCGTGATACCGTGAGCGGATTCCGTCACGTTATCATGCGATGATAGTTGGATCCCGATTCCCACTGATGAGTTAGTTTACTCCTCGGGTAACCCCGACTAATTCTTCTTTCAGGTTTGGAGGAGAATTTGAGGTACAGTGGGAGGATTCCAGATTAGATAAATTGGTAACCATTCTGATCTAGGTTAGAGTGCACGCTGAGTGTTTCTTTTCTCTCTCTCTTTGGCAGCGACCATTGACCCGACCCTAAGACTTTGACTCAGTGACCAAGTTGACCGAACCTTCTTAAACACCGGCTTTTGGATTGTCAGAGTCGCAAACCTCATTGCCACTCCTACTTTTACCCTTTTCTCCAGGACACCCCATTTTACTACGAACGTCCACTTCCATTGGACAAAACCATCGTATGGTTAGATACGAACTCGAAAGAATTTATTCGAGGATGGTTTCCGGTTCTGGAGAAAACGGATAGGATTATTCAGTTGTCTTTTCCTTTTACCCTCTCTCAGGTTATGAGTACTCCTTGGTTTAGGGGTAGTACACCTGTTACGCAAATTGGATTGTCTTCTTCCAAACCATAGGCTGGTGCCGACCGGTAGGGAATGAAGAAAACCAGTTAGCCTAAACGGTGTACAGAAGGTATTAAGTTCAGACAAAACAAGGGATTAGTAAGAGGGCAAAGTAAATTGCGACTGCTATTCACGACCGAACCAAGTATTTCTTCGCCAATCCTAAATCACCTTTGTATTTCTCCAGGACACTCCGTATCACTACGAAGATCCCATTTTATTGGATAATCCATCGTATGGTTATATACGAACTCGAAAGGAACTTGTTCCAGTTCGGGGATGGATCCTGGTCCAGGAGAAATAGGAATAAAGTACATTCAGGTGTCTTTTATCTTCACCTTCTCTCGTGTTGCGAGTGTTCCTAGGATAGGGACAGTACACCCATTATGCTTATTGGATAGTCTTCTTCCAAACCATAGGCTGGTGCCGAACGGTAGGGAAGGAAGAAAACCATTTGGCCTAAAGGGGTGTGCAGAAGGTAAAGACTAAAGACATATGAAGGGATTTGGAGAGGTGGCAAAGAATTACAAGGTTACAGACGTGATGATGGAAGAGGCATTACTAGGAATACCAGGATACCCCATCGAAACATTTCGATGTTTCAGTTTCACTGTGTAATGTTAAAAGAAAACTGATTTCCCAATTAGACACTTACTCCAGGGTATGTATTTACCAGGTACGATTCTCACATCTGTATGGTTTTACAGATGATGAGTGGGAGTAAGTTATTGGGAATTGGGTGATTATCTTCATTATATCGGGATTCGTTGTAATCGGTGATATTTGAGGAAATCACCTGGGCTGTTTGCCGGTCGGCAAATATTTGGTTTTGAATATCCGCTGTTATGCACCAATTTCAAATTGATATATCTGTACGTCTATTTTCATAGAGTGAGATATACCTTTCTGAAATTATGTCTATTACATTTACCTATATCAGTGGATGGTTAGGTAAGGAGCATTAAACAGCGGTGTAATTCTTCTTAACCATAAGTACAGTTTTCAACCTACGACACACAGTGAATGAGTTATCAGACTCAACGGACTTATACAGAGTATTGTATGTTGTCCAGTGTCCATTGGGACAGAGGGGTTGGTCCTCATACTATATTCTGTTTACTTTTAACTTCTCTAGTTCTTAAACATGTGTTTCGTAGAAACACAGGGTCTGAGTTTAGAGGAGTTATAGGTATTTGAATAGAGTGGAGAACCAGGTGTAGCAAGTATCGGGATTCTTCAAAGAGATCGAAGATGTAGATACTTGTGTATGGTATTCAGTTGAAAGTGATGATTAAGAGAACTTGCTTCTTTTTCAGGTTACTCATAATTGGAAGTGTTCCTAAGTTGAGTAACGCTGATCCGCCTCCTTCCATTTAGTTGACATGCGCTGGGGACAGCTGCATGATTTGAATCTGGTTCAATTAAATCTGTGCCTCTGTTTCTATATTGGATATAGAACAGTTCATATCTTAACGATGTTAAGGTACGGGGAGTTGTCCGGTTTATGATTAAAACCAGACACTGGACAACTCAAGGCACGTTTCTGTAATGGCTGTTTGTGGGTTGACCCAGGCTATGACGAGGGTTGACTTTCTACCATCTGGATGAACAATAGCAATATTGTTCTAGACTCGCCACAGTTTTATTAAAAATGGATTTTTTCAGAAAACAGTAGTGGGAGTATGGTAGAACTGGAAGTGATTCCAGAACCACAAACGATTACTGAAGTTTTGATAAGGAACCTAAAGATTCAATCTGGATTGACATTCCATTGGCCACTCCGCAGATAAGGTGGGTAACTTCAGGCACCCGAGAGGTACTCCGGTAGCCTCAAGGACGGTGACAGGGAAGTTCTTGTTTACCCAAAATTACCATTGCTGTTGTTCCAGGTTGCGAGACCCGGCGAGAGGATGAGTATAGCGTCGTTCTAAACTAGCTTTAGAAGTACGTGTATATGACTCTGCCAGAGGGTTGTCGTAGTCAGTGGGAGCAGCGGAAGCATTGGTGGACAGGTAGCTTATGTCTATTTATAGACTGGAGCACCAGTAGCGGAGATAGATCATCTATTTCTGACGTGACAATCATGGGTTTGACTTCATCAGAAAAGGGGATGGATCTGTTGAGAAGGTAGTAGGGTGTGATGTCCTGGTATCTGGATGACATACACAGAATAGGAAAAGAAACTCCTATACTACAATCGGTTATACTTTGGTCGTCACACATTGTTTTCTCCACAAAGGAAATGGATTGTATATCTGACATACTGGTTACAGGATCTATGGTTTTAGATCTAGATTTGGGTGGTTTCCCAATCAGGGTACTTGACAGCATTCTAAGAGTATTTAGGATGGACGACTCCTGGCACGGTAGTGTACCTGCAGGTAATGGAGTCACCCTCTCCAAAGGTGTCTTACAGACTAAAGAGGAGAGGGACGTGCATGATTGGCAGATCACTTGCTTAGGCAATTGAGTCAATCATGAGATGTCAAGTACCACACCAGATGTTGTTCTCGCACTAGATGCAATAAGTTGACATTAATCCAATCCTGGAGAAACAGTCGGAAGCAGTTTTAGAACATAAGTGAATGTTCTAGGGATATGATAACGACAGCCTCATTCAGGAGACGGTTATCATTCCAGGCTTCCAAGGTGACATGGACGACAAGGAGGTTGTCAGAGTTATAGTTTTCCCTCTGACGAGGGGCAGTATTTTGGACAGGTGATCCAAGGCAATACTGAGGGAGGCATGACGCGCAGGATACTGATTAAGTTCAGTTGACGATACAGTCTAAGAAGTTTGGATTTGGAGTTCATTTATGAGCTATGTCCCATCAGACATCCAGACATATTCTGAGACAGGTATTGCTCTTTTCGGGAGATGGTTTTCTCCGCGAACTTGAGATATAGAGAGACATAGAAAGAAACTACTAAGCGGATCCACTCACTGAGGCTATTTCTCGAACGCAATAGTTCCGCAAACGAGCTTTGTGAGACTGACTAGTAGAGGAGTTGGATGTTCGGTATCACACGGGCTGTGAGTATGCGACATCGCAATAATTAGCCTTGAGTGCAAGTGGGAGATTGTTGGAGATAGTGCCCTCAGAGTCAATTATTAGGTCACAGGTACGTGATTGTAATGATTGAGGGAGGACCTATCCCGATAGGACAGTCTTACTCGAGATGATAGTATGCTATCTGGTTTACCTTTATCATCGTGTACTGCTTTAGGTGACCTGACACGTCGCCATTACACGTTGATAGAGCCCCTAGGATTCTTGCTTGACCACCAGCAGTATGAGGGCGATCATATAAGTGGGAGCTGGGGGTCTACAAGCATATCCTTAAAAGGTCCCTAGTCGTGGGAGTTTCGAGACTGGGCATCGATACTCCATTAGTAGACTAGTGTATACAGTCGAGACCCCGACGAGGGGCGGTGGCCGGTCTCACAAGCCACTGGTGTCAGTTGGATCACCTAAGATGTATACAGGTGCTCATTGGGTTATGAGTACACCGGACAGGACTCGCCGGGAACATGCTAGTTGGTCATATACCAGACGTCAGATGGCAGTTCCCTGGTGACATGTGTGCAGGTTAGTTCATCGACCTGGGGATCGTCATTTGTCTCGTGTGAGTTCCCACTGTACTTTGATTACTACCCTACCACGGCTCAAAGGAGTCGTGCAAACAGGTTTTAGTTGGGTACAGTCCCGAGCCACATGGAGGCAGTGAGCGTATCTTCAGGGGTTCGTCTCTCCCGGTATTGGGGGTGAGGTCGTGCTGTGTCTAGGAGAGCCATTACACAAAGTCCTTGGCCAAGGCAAGGAGATTTACTGGTAGGTATTCCAGTAGTATCTCAGGGTGTTCTGGGCTACACTCCGACACGACTTGTACCGCTTTTGGGGGTCTGACTTTTACCAACCCCCTAGGCCCGCCATGCGATACTCATAGACGAACGGACCGGACTGCACGGATATTGTCACTGACAGGCTCAGTAGGGTGTCAGGATGAGTTCGCTCATCGACGTCCCTTTTGGTCAATAGCTGGTGGCCCGTCACGTATTGGCTTATACCTCTGACGTGCTAGTGGTTAAATCCATAGCCATAGTATTGATGAGTCTTTAGAGTCTACCACACTTACAGTTACTCAAGTTTCGGGCGAAACGCTGTAGAGGCCGTATGGAGATATGGCAGGGTCCGATCAGATACGTGCGGTATTGCACGGATCAGGATCGGACAGTTTGTACTAGTGGCCGTATGGTTTTATGGCAGGGTTCGATCAGATACGTGCGGTATTGCACGGATCAGGATCGAACGGATATTACTAGCCGGCTTTGGTTTAAGACGGTCCTAGTTTAGTACAGTGTAGATTTTGTCTCATTGCATTTGTATCCGGACGGAATACAGATGCGGGTGTGTATGCACAGTGTTGGGGTTTTCCTGTAATTTATTACGGGACCAGTTTTCTGGAGTTGCCAGTTTGCATTCCGTTCCGGCCGGTTTTCCTTTCTTCTTTCCCGGCCGGACTTTTCCGATGGAGGGGGTTATTTGCAATTGTGCAAATAATCTTTGTGGAGGGGGTTTCTTGCAAAACTATTGATTATGATATCTTGCTCCATGCTTTTGCTTTATTGTGACATGAAAGGGTATGGTTGGATTTGATATGAAGCATGGTGTTTGTTTTCTTGTCTCTTGGTGTGGTCACCACTTGACTTCTCCTACCCTCACCTCCCTTAAGGTTTTGTATTTGTTCCCTCCACCATTTCCATATAGGTTATGGCCGGCCAACCTTTTTGAAGATGAGAGAAAAATGAGAGTTCTCATTTTGGTGAAAGAAATTAATCATCCATCTCATTCCATTTGCTAGAAAATTGAAAGCACCAATTTTCTTTAGACCATTCCTCCATCAAGGCAACTATAAACCCCATTGAGACAAAGCGTATTCTACACTACACTTCCTACAGCAAATCTTGGACGCGTCGATTCGCCAGCTTCGCGCCCGAGTTGCCTCGGTATTGAGGTGGGAGCCCGTAAAAGATACAGGCGACGTGGTGCCCTTTCCGACGAGGAGGAGACGGACGGAGATCCCGCGAGGAGATCGGAGTGGAGATGAAGACCGGAGGACTCGGATCAGTCGGTACATCTCTAACCCGTATTCTTGTTTGCTTAGACTTGTTAATGGTTACGATCCGGAGTTTAGTGCGCGGTGGTGCCGGTTTGCAAAGTCCGCAAAATTTAAGTTTATCACCGTTTCCGCATTCCGGCGTCAGATTGACGGCCGGGGCGCCGCCGTGCACTTACACATGCCACCCTCAGTATTTCCTTGGACCACCTGTCCAAAATACTGCCCCTCGTCAGAAGGAAAACTATAACTCTGACAACCACCTTGTCGTCCATGTCACCTTGGAAGCCTGGAATGATAACTGTCTCCCAAATGAGGCTGTCGTTATCATTTCCCTAGAACATCCACTTATGTTCTAAAACTGCTTCCGACTGTTTCTCCAGGATTGGATCAATGTCAACTTATTGCATCTAGTGCAAGAACAACATCTGGTGTGGTACTTGACATCTCATGATTGACTCAATTGCCTAAGCAAGTGATCTGCCAATCATGCACATCCCTCTCTAATTTAGTCTATAAGACACCTTTAGAGAAGGCGACTCCATCACCTGCAGGTACACTACCGTGCCAGGAGTCGCCAATTCTAAATACTCTTAGAATGCTGTCAAAATACCCTGATTGGGAAACCACCCAAATCTAGATCTAAAACCATAGATCTAGTAACCAGTATGTCTTATACAAAATCCATTTCCTTTGTGAAGAAACCTCTGTGTGACGACCAAAGTATAACCGAACGTAGTATAGGAATATCACTTCCTACTTTGTGTATGTCATCCAAAACCCGGATATCACACCCTACTACCTTCTCAACAGATCCATCCCCTATCCTGATGACGTCAAACCTATGACTGTCACATCAGAAATGGATGATCTATCTCCGCTATATCTGCTTTAGTCTATAGACATAAGCCTGATGTCCACCAATGCTTCCGCTGCTCCCACTGACTACGACAACCCTCTGGCAGAGTCATATAGACGTGCACTTCTAAAGCTAGTTTAGAACGACGCTATACTCATCCTCCCACCGGGTCTCGCAGCCTGGAACAACAGCAATGGCAAGTGTGGGTAAACAAGAACTTCCCTGTCACCGTCCTTGAGGCTACCGGAGTACCTCTCGGGTGCCTGAAGTTACCCACCGTATCTGCGGAGTGGCCAATGGAATGTCAAACCAGATTGAATCTTTAGGTTCCTTATCAAATCTTCAGTAATCGTTCGCGGTTCTGGAATCATACCATACTCCCACTACTGTTTTTGAAAAAATCCATTTTTAATAAAACTGTGGCGAGTCTAGAACAATATTTCTATTGATCTGACAGATGGTAGAAAGTCAACCCTCGTCATAGCCTGGGTCAACCCACAAACAGCCATTACAGAAACGTGCCTTGAGTTATCCAGAGTCTGGTTTTAATCATAAGCCGGACAACTCCCCGTACCTTAACAATGTTAAGATATGAACTGTACTATATCCAATATAGAACCAGAGGCACTGATTTAATTGAACCAGATTCAAATCATGCAGCTATCTCCAGTGCATGTCAACTAAATGGAAAGAGACCGATCAGCGTTACTCAACTTAGGAATGCTTCCAATTATAAGTAACCTGAAAGAGAAGCACTTTCTCTTTATCATTACTATCAACTGAATACCATACACAAGTATCTACATCTTCGATCACTTTGAAGAATCCCGATACTTGCTACACCTGGTCATATACTCTATTCAAATACCTATAACTCCTCAAAACTTAGACCCTGTGTTTCTACGAAACACATGTCTAAGAACTAGAGAAGTTAAAAGTAAACAGAATATAGTATGAGGACCAACCCCTCTGTCCTAATGGACACTGGACAACATACAATACTCTATATAAGTCCGCCGAGTCTTACAACTCTTTCACTGTGTGTCGTAGGTTGAAAACTGTACTTATGGTTAAGAAGAATTACACCGCTGTTTAATGCTCCTTACCTAACCATCCACTGATATAGGTAAATGTAATCGACATAATATCAAAAGGTATATCTCACTCTATGAAAATAGACGTACAGATATATCAATTTGAAATTGGTTCATAACAGCGGATATTCAAAACCAAATATTTGCCGACCGGCAAACAGCCCAGGTGATCTCCTCAAATATCACCGATTACAACGAATCCCGATATAATGAGGATGATCACCCAATTCCCAATAACTTACTCCCACTCATCATCTGTAAAACCATACAGATGTGAGAATCAAACCTGGTAAATACATACCCTGGAGCAAGTGTCCAATCGGGAAATCAGTTTTCTTTTAACAGTACACAGTTGAACTGAAACTTTGAAATGTTTCGATGGGGTATCCTGGTATTCCTAGTAATGCCTCTACCATTATCCAGATTCACAACTATAACCGTATAATTCTTTGCCACTTCTCCAAATCCCTTTATATGTCTTTAGTCATTACCTTCTGCACACCCCTTTAGGCCAAATAGTTTTCTTCCTTCCCTACCGTTCGGCACCAGCCTATGGTTTGGAAGAAGACTATCCAATAAGCATAATGGGTGTACTGTCCTAGACCTAGGAGCACTCGCAATGCGAGAGAAGGTGAAGATAAAAGACAACCGAATAAACCTTATTCCTATTTCTCCTGAACCAGAATCCATCCCCGAACTGGAACAAGTTCCTTTCGAGTTCGTATATAACCATATGATGGAGTATCCAATAAACTGTGGATCTTCGTAGTGATACGGAGTGTCGTGGAGAAATACAAAGGTGATTTAGGATTGGCGAAGAAATACTTGGTTTGGTCGTGAATATCAGTCGCATTTTACTTTGCCCTCTTACTAATCCCTTGCTTTGTCTGAACTTAATACCTTCTGCACACCATCGTTATGCTAATTGGTTTTCTTCATTCCCTACCGGTCGGCACCAGCCTAAGGTTTGGATGAAGACTATCCAATTTGCGTAATAGGTGTACTATCTCCTAAGCCAAGGAGTACTCGCAACCTGAGAGAAGGTAAAAGGAAAAGACAACTGAATAATCCTATCCGTTTTCTCCAAAACCGGAAACCATCCTCGAATAAATTCCTTCGAGTTCGTATCTAACCATACGATGGTTTTGTCCAATGGAAGTGGACGTTCGTAGTAATACGGAGTATCCTGGAGAAAAGGGTAAAAGCAGGAGTGGCAATGAGGTCTGCAACTCTGACAATCCAAAAGCCAGTGTTAAGAAGGTTCGGTCAACTTGGTCACTGAGTCATAGTCTTGGGTCGGGTCAATGGTCGCTGCCAGAGAGAGAGAAAAGAAACACTCAGCGTGCACTCTAACCAAGATCAGAATGGTTACCAATTTATCTAATCTGGAAACCTCCCACTGTACGTCAAATTCTCCTCCAAACCTGAAAGAAGAATTAGTCGGGGTCACCCGAGGAGTAAACTAACTCATCAGTGGGAATCGGGATCCAACTATCATTGCATGATAACGTGACGGAAT
The DNA here is from genome assembly GCA_030015575.1 of Agapanthus africanus. Taxonomy (NCBI): domain Eukaryota; kingdom Viridiplantae; phylum Streptophyta; class Magnoliopsida; order Asparagales; family Amaryllidaceae; genus Agapanthus; species Agapanthus africanus. Next base: position 261,644,264 of record CM057349.1, on the reverse strand, counting down.
CCGCTCACGCTATCACACTCCAGAAGGTATGCGCATATCTGGCAAGTTTCAGTTCTTTTGAAACTCCCGATGTGGATTTTTACCCCATGCTCTTATGACCTTGACTTTAGCCAACAAATCATAAGTCACATGTCAAGTTCTGTCCGTCATTCTCCAGGTTAATTTGAGCCCATCCGTACAAGCCCTTGACTTTGGCCAACAAGGCTATACGACTGCCCCAAACCAACGCATCTATCTATGCTGCAAATGAATAACCAACAGCTACCAAACACTGTGCCTTGACTTTGGCCAACAAACACAGCTTGAATACTATTGACTACCCATATGAAACGACGGAGGGCTACGAATGGTTTCTGGCGAAAACCTTTAACGTAATGAACTTGATATCGTTGAAGGAACGGATAGCTTTTTAGAAAATATAGTGACGAAAACCTTTACTAAAGAGGTCACTCCCGGTGAAGGGATCTCGGCTCTTTCCCCGTAGAATGGGGTGCAGGATATTCCAACTGAATACCACGATGCAAAGCAAAAGTAATCGGCTATAGTGAAGTTAATGCCCTGACGCAAACTTCTGTCCAAGGGGTCACTCCCGGTGAAGGGATCTCGGCCCTTGCCTCGTCGACTGAGGAGCAGGATATTCCAAATGAATACCACGATGCAAAACAAAAGTGAACGTCCTTGCAATAACAGCTTTTTGAAAAGTGTTCCAACAACATCAGAATAGGTTTGTTTTAACTTGCATTGATCCGAATCAATGCAGTCCCATCAATTGATCACACCACAAAGAACGAAAATATACTGACGTACGTATATGCCATCCGCATTCGCCACTGGGTCCCGTCATCACCCGTTAGGTTAGCTAACTAACGGCAGAGCGGGGACTGGACTAGCGCGGATGAAAAACATATACAACATCTACTAATATATATACCAATATATAGTATTTCGCTCAAGGCGTGATAAAATGCAACATCACAGAAATGTACAGCATCACAGAACAATACAGATATCTGGGATCCCCGGGTTTCACAGAGCCACTACTGAAACCCGACGTTCCCCTGGTCGTGTGGATAGCCTGTGCAATGAAAACCTAGACCCCTACGGGCGCGGCAAGTTACCCGCCAAAACCTGAAGCGAGGCAGCCCCCTTCAGCGCCGTGAATGGACCACCCAGCACTTCACGGAATCCGGTAACTCGGGCACCCCTCCTGGGTCAACCTGTACCCCCTACGAGTGCGACGAATAGCCCGCCAATCCTAGAGTAAAGCCCCCTCCGTCTCAATGCCATGAGATGCGGGCTTGTTGCCCTCTTGAACCCGGCTATCCGTGCACCCCTCCGCGGGGCAATCCTAGTACAGAAAGTAAAATATACATACAACGGGTACATCGACCGCAACCAGGTCGTGCCCCAAAAGAATAATACAAACAGGCAGTGACGGCAGTCCACATGTCGGACGCTCGCCCCGCAATATCAAATGTACATAATACAACAAAACTGTACTAGCATTGCATCCAGGCTATCCCCACGACCGATCCGCAACATCACAGCAAAATCACAAAACATCAACGTGAAAGTCACGTTCGCAAATCCGTCTAACCGGGCTATAGCAGTTAGACCGGATTTACCGATCGAGTGACATTCACGGTCGCAGATATAATGTAAATACTGTGAAATAATGTGTTTAAAATATCCGATCGATCAAATTTTAACAAGTGGGCCCCCAAGCAATACTGTAGCACTCACAGAAATTCTGGGCCCAAAATTAATATTCCAAAACCCCTAATTACAGCCCAGCACACTGGAGAATTTCGAAGCATTGATCCCACCAACCTGCGGCGGAACCGCGGCAACAAGGGGGGTTTTGCCGCGGTTCCGCGCTCGAGCTGAGTATCATTGTCTCGAATTTTCCCAGAGTTCTTAGAACTCCCTGCACATCATTCTGAGACAACCTGAAAAATTTTTGGACACCAAAATATTTTAACAGAAAACTGATGTGAACTAAAATTGGGTTTTTGGAATTTTGGTCGATCAAAAATGTAAAACACATCAAACGAAGCTAAACGAAGTTAATGGCGAGGCTCTGATACCACTGTAAGTGCACGGCGGCGCCCCGGCCGTCAATCCGACGGCCAAATGCGGAAACGGTGATAAACTTTAATTTTGCGAACTTAGCAAACCGGCACCACCGCGCACTAAACCCCGGATCGGGCCATTAAAACTTATCCTAGCAAACTAACAAGATAGGGAAGAGATATACCGAGTGATCCGAGTCCTCCGGTCTTCTCGTCATCGTCCCGATCTCCCGCGGAATGTCCGGTCTCCATCTCCTCGCCGGAAGGGCACCACGTCGCCTGCATCTTTTACGGGCTCCCGCCTCAATACCGAGGCAACTCGGGCACGAAGCTGGCAAGTCGACGTGCCCAAGATGTGCTGTAGAATATAGTGTAGAGTGCATGTCTCACTTTGGGGTATTGGTTGCCATGGATGTGGAGGAATGAAGGTATGAAAAATGGTGCTTTCATTTTTCATTACATGAGAATGAGATGAAGGAAATATGCCACAAGCTCACAAATGAAACTCTCTCATTTTCTCTCCTCTCTCAAAAATGTGGCCGGCTCTCTCTCTTGAGGAAGGGTGGAGGAATCAAACTTTATCAAAGAGGGAGGTGGGTGTAGTAGAAAGCAAGGGTGACCACAAACAAACATCATGATAACAAAACCCATATCCAAATCAAATCCTTTCAAATCTCATTTAATGCAAGTGATGGAAGAAAGATATCATAATCAATACAATTGCAAGAAACCCCCTCCACAAATGTTATTTGCACAATTGCAAATAACCCCCTCCATCGGAAAAGTCCGGCCGGGAAAGAACAAACGAAAACCGGCCGGAACGGAATGCAAACTGGCAACTCCAGAAAACTGGTCCCGTAATAAATTACAGGAAAACCCCGATACTGTGCATACACACCCGCATCTGTATTCCGTCCGGATACAAATGCAAAGAGACAAAATCTACACTGTACTAAACTAGGATCCGGCTTAAACCAAAACCGGCTAGTAATATCCGTTCGATCCTGATCCGTGCAATACCGCACGTATCTGACCGAACCCTGCCATATATCTATACGGCCTCTAGTACAAACCGGTCGATCCTGATCCGTGCAATACCGCACGTATCTGATCGGACCCTGCCATATCTCCATACGGCCTCTACAGCGTTTCGCCCGAAAGCCTGAGTAACTGAAAGTGTGGTGGACTCTAAAGACTCGTCAATACTATGGCTGTGGATTTAACCACTAGCACGTCAGAGGTATAAGCCAATACGTAACGGGCCACCAGCTATTGACCAAAAGGGACGTCGATGAGCGAACTCATCCTGACACCCTACTGAGCCTGTCAGTGAAAATATCCGTACAGTCCGGTCCGTTCGTCTATGAGCATCGCATGTCGGGCCTAGGGGGTGGGTAAAATTCAGACCCCCAAAAGCGGTACAAGTCATGTCGGAGTGTAGCCCAGAACACCCTGAGATACTACTGGAATACCTACCAATAAATCTCCTGCCTTGGCCAAGGACTTCGTGTAATGGCTCTCCTAGACACAGCGCGACCTCACCCCCAATACCGGGAGAGACGAACCCCTGAAGATCCGCTCACTGCCTCCATGTGGCTCGGGACTGTACCCAACTAAAACCTGTTTGCACGACTCCTTTGAGCCGTGGTAGGGTAATAATCAAAGTACAGTGGGAACTCACACGAGACAAATGACGATCCCCAGGTCGATGAACTAACCTGTACACATGTCACCTGGGAACTGCTATCTGACGTCAGGTATAAGACCAACTAGCATGTTCCCGGCGAGTCCTGTCCGGTGTACTCATAACCCAATGAGCACCTGTATACATCTTAGGTGATCCAACTGACACCAGTGGCTTGTGAGACCGGCCACCGCCCCTCGTCGGGGTCTCGACTGTATACACTAGTCTACTCTGGAGAATCGATGCCCTGTCTCGAAACTCCCACGACTAGGGACTTTTTAAGGATGTGCTTATAGACTCCAGCTCTCACTTATATGATCGCCCTCATACTGCCGGCAGTCAAGCAAGAATCCTAGGGGCTCTATCAACGTGCAATAGCGACCTGTCAGGTCACCTAAAGCAGTACACGATGATAAAGGTAAACCAGATAGCATACTATCATCTCGAGTAAGACTGTCGTACCGGGATAGGTCCTCTCTCAATCATTGCAATCACGTGCCTGTGATCCAATAATTGACTCTGAGGGCACTATCTCCAACAATCTCGATGGAAGGGACCTTTTGTTGTGCGGTCTGTATACCCGCACGGGGCGGTAGAAGTTGAAAATGTTAAAAACGGCACCTTTTTCAAAGTAAATGGACATAGACTAAAGCCGTATTTTTCCACTGACCCCATGGAGGAGCTCTTGTTCTTACAAGAGCCAGTCTATTTGGATTAAAATTCCTCCGTCTCACCTTCATGTCCAGTATATCATTGCATCATCTTTTGAATGAAGGTGAGTGAAAGATAAGTTTGGGGGAAGTTCTTCACTTATATATTTTGCCCCCACTAATAATTCCCCCCAGGCTTACAGTTTTGTAGGTATAGCATTCGGCAACAGTGAGGACACTGTTGAAAACAAGTTTGGGGGAGGTTTGTGCTTATTTCTGCATCTTTTGCATATCATCTGCATAAGCACAAAACATTTCTTTAAAAATCTATAAAAACTGAAAAATTTTCAAAACCCATAAAAATTTAAAAAAATTTCAAATATAAAAATAATTTTAATATTTACACTTTTTTTGTATATAAATAAAGATAATGAAAGTTTAGATAGTGAAAAATTACATCCATGAGATTAGATAAATTTTAGAAAACTAAGAAAATTAGAAGTTTTCTTATACGAACTAGTAATAAGTAGTTATGAGCCGTTGTCCCAAGGGTTAGTAAGATGAAAGATGTCACTAATCTGAGGACAAAAATAAGTCTGAAAAATAGTTTCTATTCTGGAAGCCAAACATTTTGAACGTTGATACCCTGCTATTCGCACTTACACACGTCTTGAAGCCTGGGATAGTAGAGGATACCTTGAAATGCTCTTGTCTTAAAGCCAAAAGTATGAAGGAAATAAAAAGAAAAAAAAAGTGAATAAAAAAATATAAAGTGGTGAGAAAAATGGACACTGGTTTTGTTATCACCAAGGGCAATAAAAACGTATAGCGAGGGTGCTTCTTCACCTAGTGCCCTAAGGCCACCTGGTCTGGGAGTCACTGCTATGCCTGAGGTGGTGCAAGACGAGGAAAATACACCAAGTAAGCAAGCACAGGAGTAATCGGTCGGTTAGTACCTCAAGAAGTATTAACGGTCGCATGAAAGTGTGTGAGCAATCTCATCTAAATATTCATTAATTAAAAAGTACTGAGGCTGATGGGCAAGAGTATGATAGCTTGAATTGAATTCTCCGGGTGTAGGGATGTCCTTTACACACACGCAGTGTTATATGATCGATGTTTGGAATACAGATAGGAATGAAGAATAAGATGATGTTTTATTGAGGGAGGACGTGATTTCTAACATCTTTTCATGACCATTAAGATAAGGCTCATGACAACCGAAAAGCTAGCTTAGTTGGAAACCCTAATTTTCAAAGCTTTTCTTTTACGATTCTTTTCTTTAAATGTAATATTCATGATCTTGCTTTTATTATTGGATTTTGTGGGTGCAATCCGCTGAAAACCCTCAGGAGACAACACTCCTCCTACTAGGGACACCTAGAGGTTTAAAGGCTTGTTGCACGTGCTCAGTGCAATCGTGTTGCCTACGAAAGTGTGCTAGTTAGTTTTTCTCTTTCTTTATTTTCTCCTTCTCTTTTTAATAAAACATTCACTCGAGACGATCGAAATTAAGTTTGGGGGTATTTGATCAGTCGAAAATATTGCATATTTTAACCGGCAATTTCCTTATCATTTGCATCCATATAGAAGTGTACGGTATTCATAATTCACATATTAGCAAATCGGTCGCAAAATATCAAATTACATGTATTCGACCTTAAAACCGGCATTTCTAGGGAAATTGACTGCATTGCATTACATGGCATATTTTCTATATATCGCAACCCGTGTTTCGAAATCTGTGCAGGAAAAGAGAAGCTTGCTCGATCATTACACCGCTCGAAAGATACGTAAACTCACTAAATTCAGATCTGGTACCAATACAAAGGAGTAATTGCAATTCAACATATCAAATGAAGACCCACACTACAGTAAAAGCCCACACCAGAAGACCCAAAGTCCAAGCTCACCAACAAGCCGCGGATCCGCGGCTATAGCCAGATTGTGCCGCGGATCCGCAGTGGGTTAAAGGAATCACCTCCTCATTTTTGGTGCACAACTCCTGTATCAGGGCCTACAGTTCAGAAATGTACTCTAACTTCCAGAAGACTCTAGAGGTTTCTGCCAGATCAGCAAACAAGGGTTTCTAAAGCTTAATTAATCCTAGCTTAAACCCTAAGCAAGCTCCTAACAAACTACCTTCTAGAAGAATCAACAAACTTTTGGAGGGAACTACCATTTCAAACCTAAACCTAGGGTTTGGGAAGTCTATAAATAGAAGCCTAGACCTAGGGTGAAAAAAAAGAATCATCATAGTGTGGAGATAGATAGAATCAACCCATTTTATAGTTTTTTAGCCAATCTCCTTCTTCATCTCCTTCCTCCTCAAGTCTAGTGAGAGGGCTTGTAGGAAACCCTAACCCTAATTCCAATTAAAGATCAAGATCCCGAGTGCCCATTAAGCAAGAAGCCTTACAACCTTTAGGAGCGGAACCGATCTTCAACGGAGCAAGCGATCCGAGCCGATCCACGACTCACGAAGCCGAGCGACGCCCGATCAACGATTTAGATTCTTCTTCTTGTAGTTCTTGAAGCGAATGTAATCAAAGTTGTTGAGATAAATAAAGGTGATATTCTTTTATCTTGTTTTCTTTAAATTCTGCATCATGCTATCTTTAAAATTCGTAAATCTTTTCTGTGTGGTGATGTGTGAATAAAACTCCGCTCGTCGAGGAGTCGAGACGGTCAATAGAATGATGATGTAACATAGCTTTAATCGATTCTTGAGTCCTACGAGTTTTGTAAATCCTAGCAAGTTCAAGAAACGATGACCCATTTCGTTTCGATGCTTTCTTGATTGACATCGATCGAAATTGGGAAGTTATGATCGTTTCTTGAATTTGGTAGAGGCTAGAAAAGGAATGATATCGACGAAAGAACAAGGGTTAAAAGATGAACCCTAGTTTCATCAAGAAAGCCCTAACTCTCGTCGATGATCATCGATCTAGTATCAATCCTTCGAAGGACAAGAACACGATATCTTTAGATTACATCACGTCTATAGACCCGATCGATTCCTACGAGCCTCTTTTAGATTCCTGACAGTTAATTGGAAACATTATCGAAACACCGATTCTTGATTGTTTATAGTTTCTTGATTCTTGAATAAAGAATAGTGACACTCGAATACAAATCATTCTTGAATCATGATTTCGTTTATCTTAGCTTAACTTTTCAATTCAAACATATAAAAGATATAAATGAATCGTGCAATCCCTGTGGACGATCCGCACTCATTCATGAACTACAATTGACACCGTAGTTTGATTGCGGTCAAAATAATTTTTGGTTGTGATTTCTTTACAATTTTCTACAAACACAACGGAAAATCCACCGATCAAAAGGCTACGGTGTTTTTTTAAGAAAAGATAAGTCCTTTGAAATATCCGTAGAATCCCTTGACCTGTCTTTTTAAAATACCCACGATTCGTTAGTTTTGAAATAGGTAGGAATCTAATCTAGTCTAACAACTACACTAAACTATACGGCTGAACTAACAAGCTGAATTAAAGGTAAGGAAACCGCCTAACATCTGAGTCGATACATATATATACACATATTGTTGGAGGTAGTGCCCTCAGAGTCAATTATTGGATCACAGGCACGTGATTGCAATGATTGAGGGAGGACCTATCCCGGTACAACAGTCTTACTCGAGATGATAGTATGCTATCTGGTTTATCTTTATCATCGTGTACTGCTTTAGGTGACCTGACAGGTCGCTATTGCACGATGATAGAGCCCCTAGGATTCTTGCTTGACTACCGGCAGTATGAGGGCGATCATATAAGTGAGAGCTGGAGTCTATTAGCACATCCTTAAAAGGTCCCTAGTCGTGGGAGTTTCGAGACAGGGCATCGATTCTCCAGAGTAGACTAGTGTATACAGTCGAGACCCCGACGAGGGGCGGTGGCCGGTCTCACAAGCCACTGGTGTCAGTTGGTTCACCTAAGATGTATACAGGTGCTCATTGGGTTATGAGTACACCGGACAGGACTCGCCGGGAACCTGCTAGTTGGGATTATACTTGACGTCAGATAGCAGTTCCCTGGTGACATGTGTACAGGTTAGTTCATCGACCTGAGGATCGTCATTTATCTCGTGTGAGTTCCCACTGTACTTTGATTACTACCCTACCACGGCTCAAAGGAGTCGAGCAAACAGGTTTTAGTTGGGTACAGTCCCGAGCCACATGGAGGCAGTGAGCGGATCTTCGGGGGTTCGTCTCTCCCGGTATTGGGGGTGAGGTCGCGCTGTGTCTAGGAGAGCCATTACACAAAGTCCTTGGCCAAGGCAGGAGATTTACTGGTAGGTATTCCAGTAGTATCTCAGGGTGTTCTGGGCTACACTCCGACACGACTTGTACCGCTTTTGGGGGTCTGACTTTTACCAACCCCTTAGGCCCGACATGCGATGCTCATAGACGAACGGACCGGACTGTACGGATATTGTCACTGACAGGCTCAGTAGGGTGTCCGGATGAGTTCGCTCATCGACGTCCCTTTTAGTCAATTGCTGATGGCCCGTTACGTATTGGCTTATACCTCTGACGTGCTAGTGGTTAAATCCACAGCCATAGTATTGACGAGTCTTTAGAGTCCACCACTCATTCTGTTACTCAAGCTTTCGGGCGAAACGCTGTAGAGGCCGTATGGAGATATGGCAGGGTTCGATCAGATACGTACGGTATTGCACAGATCGTGATCGGACAGTTTTTACTAGCCGGCTTTGTTTTAAGCCGGATCCTAGTATAGTACTGTGTAGATTTTGTCTCATTGCACCTGTATCCGGTCGGAATACAGATGCGGGTGTGTATGCACAGTATCGGGGTTTTCCTGTAATTTATTATGGGACCAGTTTTCTGGAGTTGCCAGTTTGCTTTTCGTTTCGGCCGATTTCCTTTGTTCCGTTCATTGGCCGAAGATTGGTGGAGGAGGGCTTATTTGCATTGTTGCAAATAAGCAATTGTGGGAGGGGGTTTTTGCATTATTGTTTTATCTTTATGGTTGCTCCATACCTTGACCATGCTCTCCCTCTCCACTCACACATGAGGTATGGCCGGCCACTGTTTGGGAATGGAGTGTGGTTTAATTTGTTTGTGAGGTTAATTTCCTTCATGCTTATTTTGGTGGACCCCCCTCCATTTGTGTGTGCAGTGAAGGAATTTTTTTTTTCTTTGGTATTAATTCATACACACATTCATTCATTAGAGGGCTTGCTTCATGATTTTCCAGAGAGCACAAATGGGCTGGCCGAGCTCATTTCTTAAGATGCTCCATTTTTCATCAAGCATTCATGAAAAATCCTTGTGCAAAATTCCTCCATCATGGCAACCATACTAAACCCCAAAGAGACAACTATTCTACACTATTCTACAGCAAATCTTGGACGCGTCAGCCAGCCAACTTCGCGTCCGAGTTGCCTCGGTATTGAGGTGGGAGCCCGTAAAAGATGCAGGCGATGTGGTGCCCTTTTCGGCGAGGAGGCGACGATATGGAGACAGGACTTTCCGCGGGAGATCGGGACGACGACGAGAAGACCGGAGGACTCGGATCACTCGGTATATCTCTCCTCCCTATCTTGTTACTTTGCTAGATCTAGTTTAATGGCCCGATCCGGGGTTTAGTGCGCGGTGGTGCCGGTTTGCTAAGTTCGCAAAATTAAAGTTTATCACCGCTTCCGCATTTGGCCGTCGGTTTGACGGCCGGGGCGCCGCCGTGCACTTACAGTGGTATCAGAGCCTCGCCATTAACTTCGTCTAGCTTTGTTTGATGTGTTTGCATTTCCGATCGACCAAAATTCCAAAAACTCGCGTTTTTCCTCACATCAGTTTTCTGTCGAAATTTTTTGAACTCCAAAAATTTTTCAGGTTGTAAAAAACTAATGTACTGGAAATTCTAAGACTACTGGAAAAATTCGACACAGTCAGTCCACCACTGAAGCGCGGAACCGCGGCCAAACCCCCCTTGGGCCGCGGTTCCGCCGCACATTGGTGTCGTCACTGCATCATTTTTTCCAGTGGGCTTCTGGGCTATTTTTAGGGGTTTTGGAATATTAAAATTGGGCCCAGAATTTCTGTGAGTGCTACAGTATTGCTTGGGGGCCCACTTGTTAATTATTTGATCGATCGGATATTTTAAACACATTTTTCACAGTATTTACATTATATCTGCGACCGTGAATGTCACTCGATCGGTAAATCCGGTCTAACTGCTATAGCCCGGTTAGACGGATTTGCGAACGTGACTTTCACGTTGATGTTCTGTGTTTTGCTGTGATGTTGCGGATCGGTCGTGGGGGATAGCCTGGATGCAATGCTAGTACCGTTGTGGTTGTATTATGTACATTTGATATTGCGGGGCGAGCGTCCGACATGTGGACTGCCGTCACTGCCTGTTTGTATTATTCTTTTGGGGCACGACCTGGTTGCGGTCGATGTACCCGTTGTATGTATATTTTACTTTCTGTACTAGGATTACCCCACGGTGGGGTGCACGGATAGCCGGGTTCTGGAGGGCAACAAGCCCGCATCTCATGGCATTGAGACGGAGGGGGCTTCACTCTAGGATTGGCGGGCTATTCGCTGCACTCGTAGGGGGTACAGTTTGACCCAGGAGGGGTGCCCAAGTTGCCGGATTCCGTGAAGTGCTGGGTGGTCCATTCACGGTGCTGAAGGGGCTGCCTTGCTTCAGGTTTTGGCGGGTAACTTGCCGCGCCCGTAGGGGTCTAGGTTTTCATTGCACAGGCTATCAACACGACCAGGGGAACGTCGGGTTTCAGTAGTGGCTCTGTGAAACCCGGAGATCCCAGATATTTGTATTGTTTTGTGATGCTGGTTACATTTCTGTGATGTTGCATTTTATTCACGCCTTGAGGAAATATAATATATTGGTATATATATTAGTAGATGTTGTATATGTTTTTCATCCGCGCTAGTCCAGTCCCCGCTCTGTCGTTAGTTAGCTAACCTAACGGGTAATGACGGGACCCAGTGGCGAATGCGGATGGCATATACGTACATCAGTATATTTTCGTTCTTTTGTGGTGTGATCAATTGATGGGACTGCGTTGATTCGGATCAATGCAAGTTAAAACAAACCTATTCTGATGTTGTTGGAACACTTTTCAAAAAGCTGTTATTGCAAGGACGTTCACTTTTGTTTTGCACAGTGATATTCGGTTATGAACATCCAGCACCTCAGTCGACGAGGCAAGGGCCGAGATCCCTTCACCGGGAGTGACCCCTTGGACAGATGTTTGCGTCAGGGCATTAACTTCACTATAGCCGATTACTTTTGCTTTGCATCATGGTGTTCATTTGGAATATCCTGCACCCCATTCTACGGGGAAAGAGCCGAGATCCCTTCACCGGGAGTGACCTCTTTAGTAAAGGTTTTCGTCACTATATTTTCTAAAAAGCTATCCGTTCCTTCAACGATATCAAGTTCATTACGTTAAAGGTTTTCGCCAGAAACCATTCGTAGCCCTCCATCGTTTCAGACAGGTAGCACGTAGTATTCATACTATGTTTGTTGACCTTCGTCAAGGCATAGTGCATGGTAGCTGCTTGTTGCTTTTCTGTTGCATAGATAGATGTGTTGGTTTGGGACAGTCGTATAGCCTTGTTGACCTTCGTCAAGGGCTTGTACGGGTGGGTTCAAATTAACCTGGACAATGACGGGTGGAACTTGACATGTGACTTATGATTTGTTGACCTTCGTCAAGGTCATAAGAGCATGGGGCAGAAATCACATCGGGAGTTTCAAAAGAACTGAAACTTGCCAGATATGCGCATACCTTCTGGAGTGTGATACCATGAGCGGATTCCGTCACGTTATCATGCGATGAGAGTTGGATCCCGATTCCCACTGATGAGTTGGTTTACTCCTCGGGTGACCCCGACTAATTCTTCTTTCAGGTTTGGAGGAGAATTTGAGGTACAGTGGGAGGTTTCCTGATTACATAAATTGGTAACCATTCTGATCTAGGGTAGAGTGCACGCTGAGTGTTTCTTTTCTCTCTCTCTCTGGCTGCGACCATTGACCCGACCCTAAGACTATGACTCAGTGACCAAGTTAACCGAACCTTCTTTAACACTGGCTTTTGGATTGTCAGAGTTGCAGACCTCATTGCCACTCCTACTTTTACCATTTTCTCCAGGATACCCCGTATTACTACGAACGTCCACTTCCATTGGACAAAACCATCGTATGGTTATATACGAACTCGAAGGGATTTATTCGAGGATGGTTTCCGGTTCTGGAGAAAACGAATAGGATTATTCAGTTGTCTTTTCCTTTTGCCTTCTCTCAGGTTGCGAGTACTCCTTGGTTTAGGAGTAGTACACCTATTATGCAAATTGGATAGTCTTCTTCCAAACCATAGGCAGGTGCCGACTGGTAGGGAATGAAGAAAGCCAATTAGCCTAAACGGTGTACAGAAGGTATTAAGTTTAGACAAAGCAAGGGATTAGAAGAAGGGCAAAGTAAATTGCGACTGATATTCACGACCAAACCAAGTATTTCATTACCACTCCCACATCACCTTTGTATTTCTCCAGGACACTCCGTATCACTACGAAGATCCACAGTTATTTGGATATTCCATCGTATGGTTATATACGAACTCGAAAGGAACTTGTTCCAGTTCGGGGATGGATTCTGGTTCAGGAGAAATAGGAATAAGGTTTATTCGGTTGTCTTTTATCTTCACCTTCTCTCGCATTACGAGTGCTCCTAGGAATAGGACAGTTCACTCATTATGCTTATTGGATAGTCTTCTTCCAAACCATAGGCTGGTGCCGAACGGTAGGGAAGGAAGAAAACCATTTGGCCTAAGTGGTGTGCAGAAGGTAATGACTAAAGACATATAAAGGGATTTGGAGAGGTGGCAAAGAATTATACGGTTATAGTTGTGAATCTGGATAATGGTAGAGGCATTACTAGGAATACCAGGATACCCCCATCGAAACATTTCAATGTTTCAGTTCAGCTGTGTACTGTTAAAAGAAAACTGATTTCCCGATTAGACACTTGCTCCAGGGTATGTATTTACCAGGTTTGATTCTCACATCTGTATGGTTTTACAGATGATGAGTGGGAGTAAGTTATTGGGAATAGGGTGATCATCCTCATTATATCGGGATTCGTTGTAATCGGTGATATTTGAGGAGATCACCTGGGCTGTTTGCCGGTCGGCAAATGTTTGGTTTTGAATATCCGCTGTTGTGCACCAATTTCAAATTGATATATCTGTACGTCTATTTTCAATAGAGTGAAATATACCTTTTGAAATTATGTCAGTGACATTTACCTATATCAGTGGATGGTTAGGTAAGGAGTATTAAACAGCGGTGTAATTCTTCTTAACCATAAGTACAGTTTTCAACCTACGACACACAGTGAAAGAGTTGTTAGACTCACCGAACTTATACAGAGTATTGTATGTTGTCCAGTGTCCATTGGGACAGAGGGGTTGGTCCTCATACTATATTCTGTTTACTTTTAACTTCTCTAGTTCTTAGACATGTGTTTCGTAGAAACACAGGGTCTAAGTTTTGAGGAGTTATAGGTATTTGAATAGAGTAGAGAACCAGGTGTAGCAAGTATCGGGATTCTTCAAAGTGATCGAAGATGTAGATACTTGTGTATGGTATTCAGTTGATAGTAATGATAAAGAGAAATTGCTTCTCTTTCAGGTTACTCATAATTGGAAGCATTCCTAAGTTGAGTAACGCTGATCGGCCTCTCTCCATTTAGTTGACATGCACTGGAGACAGCTGCATGATTTGAATCTGGTTCAATTAAATCAGTGCCTCTGGTTCTATATTGGATATAGAACAGTTCGTATCTTAACGATGTTAAGGTACGGGGAGTTGTCCGGCTTATGCTTAAAACCAGACTCTGGATAACTCAAAGGCACGTTTCTGTAATGGCTGTTTGTGGGTTGACCCAGGCTATGATGAGGGTTGACTTTCTACCATCTAGCAGATCAATAGAAATATTATTCTAGACTCGCCACAGTTTTATTAAAAATGGATTTTTTTCAAAAACAGTAGTGGGAGTATGGTAGAACTGGAAGTGATTCCAGAACCGCAAACGATTACTGAAAATTTGATAAAGAACCTAAAGATTCAATTTGATTTGACATTCCATTGGCCACTCCGCAGATAAGGTGGGTAACTTCAGGCACCCGAGAGGTACTCCGGTAGCCTCAAGGACGGTGACAGGGAAGTTCTTGTTTACCCACATTTGCCATTGTTGTTGTTCCAGATTGTGAGACCCGGCAGGAGGATGAGTATAGCGTTGTTCTAAACTAGCTTTAGAAGTGTACGTCTATATGACCCTGCCAGAGGGTTATCGTAGTCAGTGGGAGCAGCGGAAGCATTGGTGGATAGGTAGCTTATGTCCATTTATAGACTAAAGCAGAAATAGCGGAGATAGATCATCTATTTCTGATGTGACAGGCATAGGTTTGACGTCATCAGAATAGGGGATGGATCTGTTCAGAAGGTAGTAGGGTGTGATGTCCTAGTATTTAGATGACATACACAGAGTAGGAAGTGATATTCCTATACTACGATCGGTTATTCTTTGGTCGTCACACAGTGGTTTCTCCATATGGGACTTGGATATTATATCAGACATACTGGTTACTAGATCTATGGTTTTAGATCTAGATTTGGGTGGTTTCCCAATCTGGGTACTTAGACAGCATTCTAAGAGTATTTAGAATGGACGACTCCTGGCACGGTAGTGTACCTGCAGGTGATGGAGTCACCCTCTCTAAAGGTGTCTTATAGACTAAACTAAAGAGGGGTGTGCATGATTGGCAGATCACTTGCTTCGGCAATTGAGTCAATCATGAGATGTCAAGTACCACACCAGATGTTGTTCTTGCAGTAGATGCAATAAGTTGATATTAATCCAATCCTGAAAAAAACAAACGGAAGCAGTTTTAGAACATAAGTGGATGTTCTAGGGATATATGATAACGACAGCCTCATTCGGGGGACAGTTATCATTCCAGGCTTCCAAGGTGACCTGGACGACAAGGAGGTTGTCAGAGTTATAGTTTTCCCTCTGACGAGGGACAGTATTTTGGACAGGTGATCCAGGCAGATACTGAGGGAGGCTTGGCGCAGGATACTGATTAAGTTCAGTTGACGATACAGTCTAAGAAGTTTGGATTTGGAGTTCATTTATGAGCTAGGTCCCATCAGACATCCTAACATTCTAAGACAGGTATTGCTCATTTCGGGAGATAGTTTTCTCCGCGAACTTGAGATATAGAGAGACATAGAAAGAAACATCATGGCGGATCCACTCACTGAGGCTATTCCTTGAACGCAATAGTTTCGCAAACAAGCTTTGTGAGACTGACCAGTAGAGGAGTTGGGTGTTCGGTATCACACAGGCTGTGAGTATGCGACATCGCAATAATTAGCCTTGAGTGCAAGTGGGAGATTGTTGGAGGTAGTGCCCTCAGAGTCAATTATTGGATCACAGGCACGTGATTGCAATGATTGAGGGATGACCTATCCCGGTACAACAGTCTTACTCGAGATGATAATATGCTATCTGGCTTATCTTTATCATCGTGTACTGCTTTAGGTGACCTGACAGGTCGCTATTGCACGATGATAGAGCCCCTAGGATTCTTGCTTGACTGCCGGCAGTATGAGGGCGATCATATAAGTGAGAGCTGGAGTCTATTAGCACATCCTTAAAAGGTCCCTAGTCGTGGGAGTTTCGAGACAGGGCATCGATTCTCCAGAGTAGACTAGTGTATACAGTCGAGACCCCGACGAGGGGCGGTGGCCGGTCTCACAAGCCACTGGTGTCAGTTGGTTCACCTAAGATGTATACAGGTGCTCATTGGGTTATGAGTACACCGGACAGGACTCGCCGGGAACCTGCTAGTTGGGATTATACTTGACGTCAGATAGCAGTTCCCTGGTGACATGTGTACAGGTTAGTTCATCGACCTGAGGATCGTCATTTGTCTCGTGTGAGTTCCCACTGTACTTTGATTACTACCCTACCACGGCTCAAAGGAGTCGTGCAAACAGGTTTTAGTTGGGTACAGTCCCGAGACACATGGAGGCAGTGAGCGGATCTTCGGGGGTTCGTCTCTCCCGGTATTGGGGGTGAGGTCGCGCTGTGTCTAGGAGAGCCATTACACAAAGTCCTTGGCCAAGACAGGAGATTTACAGGTAGGTATTCCAGTAGTATCTCAGGGTGTTCTGGGCTACACTCCGACACGACTTGTACCGCTTTTGGGGGTCTGACTTTTACCAACCCCTAGGCCCGACATGCGATGCTCATAGACGAACGGACTGGACTGTATGGATATTGTCACTGACAGGCTCAGTAGGGTGTCCGGATGAGTTCGCTCATCGACGTCCCTTTTAGTCAATTGCTGGTGGCCCGTTACGTATTGGCTTATACCTCTGACGTGCTAGTGGTTAAATCCACAGCCATAGTATTGACGAGTCTTTAGAGTCCACCACTCATTCTGTTACTCAAACTTTCGGGCGAAACGCTGTAGAGGCCGTATGGAGATATGGCAGGGTTCGATCAGATACGTGCGGTATTGCACAGATCGTGATCGGACAGTTTTTACTAGCCGGCTTTGTTTTAAGCCGGATCCTAGTATAGTACTGTGTAGATTTTGTCTCATTGCATCTGTATCCGGTCGGAATACAGATGCGGGTGTGTATGCACAGTATCGGGGTTTTCCTGTAATTTATTATGGGACCAGTTTTCTGGAGTTGCCAGTTTGCTTTTCGTTTCGGCCGATTTCCTTTGTTCCGTTCATTGGCCGAAGATTGGTGGAGGAGAGCTTATTTGCATTGTAGCAAATAAGCAATTGTGGGAGGGGTTTTTTGCATTATTGTTTTATCTTTATGGTTGCTCCATACCTTGACCATGCTCTCCCTCTCCACTCACACATGAGGTATGGCCGGCCACTGTTTGGGAATGGAGTGTGGTTTAATTTGTTTGTGAGGTTAATTTCCTTCATGCTTATTTTGGTGGACCCCCCTCCATTTGTGTGTGCAGTGAAGGAATTTTTTTTTTCTTTGGTATTAATTCATACACACATTCATTCATTAGAGGGCTTGCTTCATGATTTTCCAGACAGCACAAATGGGCTGGCCGAGCTCATTTCTTAAGATGCTCCATTTTTCATCAAGCATTCATGAAAAATCCTTATGCAAAATTCCTCCATCATGGCAACCATACTAAACCCCAAAGAGACAACTATTCTACACTATTCTACAGCAAATCTTGGACACGTCGGCCAGCCAACTTCGCGCCCGAGTTGCCTCGGTATTGAGGTGGGAGCCCGTAAAAGATGCAGGCGATGTGGTGCCCTTTTCGGCGAGGAGGCGACGATATGGAGACAGGACTTTCCGCGGGAGATCGGGACGACGACGAGAAGACCGGAGGACTCAGATCACTCGGTATATCTCTCCTCCCTATCTTGTTACTTTGCTAGATCTAGTTTAATGGCCCGATCCGGGGTTTAGTGCGTGGTGGTGCCGGTTTGCTAAGTTCGCAAAATTAAAGTTTACCACCGCTTCCGCATTTGGCCGTCGGTTTGACGGCCGGGGCGCCGCCGTGCACTTACACATATATTAGTCGGTGATCCTGCCTCAATAATATCACATCCGATACCATATTCATAATCAGATATTCCCAAGTCAAGAGTGCGGATCAGTCATCAATATATAGCTCGTACGTAAATCCATCGTACGACATCCCAAATCTGGGTACGGGTCAATATCGCATTCATCACATTATTCATCTGGTATCCTCTTTATCCAAGATCATAATCCGGGGTACTGGTCTACGTCTAGTACAATACTGATATCCTCAATAATCCTGATCTGACTGCTAATCTACAGCCTCATACAAACCGATGTCATCACCACATATCATCATAAAGAGGTATACATCGCCCAACGCGGCCTATTATAAATATCCTAGCATATCACATCTCATATCACGATCACATGTCGACCATTTTATTTATATCACTATTTACATGGTATCGTCGTCCAAAGATCCGCTATAACATCATGACGTATCTCACATACGAATCCTGCCATATCACCGATCTCACGGTCTCAAATCAAATCTCATCGACTCACCTCAATCCTAAATACTATCCTCAAATCAAGTATATGAACACATAGTCCCATACCCATGTGAACACATAACTATATATTCCTATATACGCATATATGAAAGAAGAAGGTATGCAAGTATGGGTGTGTGTGTATGTGTGGTGCAACCACTACTCTAAGGTTTCGCAACACTAAACCAATCCAATCACACCAAATATCCATCTTTATCATCAATAATCTCAAGCAATAGATAACCAATATACGTGTGTATACGTATTCGTATACATCACCACGAACTGCGGGGGTGCTATACGCCATCCACCCGACTTCTCCCCGTAGATATAAATCTACTCACCTTGCTTCCTGTGTGCCGATGCCGATGTCGCCATCTTTATCTTCAACGCCTCAACGTCACATGGGGTACCTACAAGGATATCACAAATGCTAAAGCATATGAAAATCACATCGGAAACCGAAACGGCACACGCTACGCCCATAGGTAAAAACCTATTGTCCAGCATGCAAACACGACCAATAACCCATTGTCGTTGACGTTCAAACGCCACCCGACAGAAACGAATCACCAAATACCAAAATCCATGCTAAAACAAGTCATAAACCATGTGCCAACTCATGAAAATTACCCCAGATTCTACCCTATGTGGAATCAGTCAAAATTGCATATGCCAAGGGTCTAGTTTATAGGGTATAAGGCTACAGAACAAAAACGAGGGGGTTCCAACCTGCTCTCGCCGCAAATTGCCACCAGAAGGGATAAATTGGCGGCCTGGGGAAGGAGATAGGGGCTAGGGTTTTGGGTGGTGGTTCCAGGGTGCCTGCACATCTCACTGTCCAACCAAAATTATTTTAGGGGTCTCGGGGTGAAAGCAGATTTCAAAACACACTCACAGAATTACAATTTTTCCCGATATCGATTCTATAAATCTGTATTCTGGGTTTTAATCTCTAGTTTGGTCCAATGTAACTTCACAACAGGGGTTGTAGCCTCTAATTACACCTCAATTCATCTTTGATTTAAGATCAAACCCTAAACCCTAACTTAAATTTTCCAAAGTCCATCAAAACACACAATATCGACATGAAACAAGTATTGATGCACAAGGAATTGAAATACTATACTAGTGGTGCAGAATTTACCTTCTTTGGCAACTCAAGAATTTTCTTGAGTTGCTCAAAGTCCTTAAGATCGTTTCTTTCTAGGTCTAATGTGTAGCTAGTAAGCTTGGGAACATTTTTTGTGAAATGGGAATAGGGTTTTGGAGTTGTATTCAAGGTGGATCTAGGCTTGAAGAGAGAGGAGAGAAGAGGGAGGAGCTGCAGCTGCAAGGGGAAGGAGAGGAGAGAGAAGTGACATGATGAAATGAGGAGGGATGGTTCAAAAAAAAGAAGGGTTGACCTACACCTTTCTCTCTCTTCATCAATCTTACCTTTTTCTTTTCTTTTCTTTTCATATCCTTCTCACTCAATGGTCAACCCTAAGCCACCATGCTAAAATAAAGAGATGGCAAAGAAACAAATGAAACACAAGTGTAAAATGATATGTGCATGTTTTGCCCAAAAATGCTAAAAAACCGATTAGCGATTTTTAATCGCGATTAGCACTAACTTAGCATATAAGTAATCATAAAAACTTGAAAATGGCAAAATTCCATAAAATACCCTATTTTAGAATTTTCCATAATTTTTCCAAAATTTTCCCCATTTATCGGTATTTAATTATACCGAAATATTAAAATATTCATTAAAATAATATTAAATTATAAAAATTCCCAAAAATAATATTTTATTTTTTTCAAATGTTACAATCTTCCCCCCTTAAAGAAATTCGGTCCCCGAATTTAAATTTAAACCCCCAAATTCTAAAACATTTCAATAAAATGTCCAAGTCGTCGGGGCTCCGAAATCATCAATACGTAAAACTCATCATAGCGCAATGCATGCGCATGAGTAATGAGAAGATAACTCAAAATCGAAACTCCGTCAAGCGTCCCGCAATCATCGGAGTCAAGGTAAAGACCCGAATGCCAAATCCAAAGTAAAACCAATATGATATAAATCTGAACTATACATGTAAATATATGAAGGAAATGCATGCCAAATCTTTTAAAGTCGCTGTGCAATGCGCATAACACTGCACAGTGGCGGAAGTCTATCGTAAGAAATAACCATATACATATATATCTTTTGTTTAATATGTACGTTCCGCCGTTTAGAAAACAATTTAGAAGGGTTTCCTTGTTTTAAACGTTTCGTGTCATATCAGACACGTACATAAATATTGAGACTATAGCTCGCTTTTGGAAATCCCTTTGAAATCTATCAATGCATGCAAAATATACTCAGGTACTATCATCTGACTCGTCCTGCTCAGTATGAAAACAATGATAAAACATCACAAAAACGTTCTGCTCCATAAGAAATCAATCCTAAAAATGTGCATATGAATACCACGTGCGTCTGGTGCGCACGGAAATCAAAATCCATGAATGTGCCATACATGCGCACAGAAATAATATCTAAGTGCATCGGGTGTGCACGAAACATCTGTCAAGGGCAACAGGTGTGCCTGACAGCAAAAACAGGTGCATCTGACATGCACGAAGAAGCTCGATTTAGTGCATCTGGTGTGCGCTAAAATCGCAT
Organism: Agapanthus africanus; assembly: GCA_030015575.1. Classification (NCBI taxonomy): domain Eukaryota; kingdom Viridiplantae; phylum Streptophyta; class Magnoliopsida; order Asparagales; family Amaryllidaceae; genus Agapanthus; species Agapanthus africanus. The sequence goes on along the minus strand of CM057349.1, from coordinate 261,623,060 downwards.
CTCAAAACATGCGCCCAACATGCGCGAAAATCCAAATCAGGTGCATCCATCGTGCACGAAATCATGAAATCCAATATCAAGCGCCGAACATGCGCAAAATCCAATCAGGTGCACAAGGTGTACAAAACCAATATCGAGCATCACCATCGAAATCGAAGTCCAGTGCATCTAAGTGCACAAAATCAACTCAACTATATGAAACCCATAAAATCATAAGCATGAGAAACCAAGGCACCAAAACGATAACAAGTGCAACAACTGTGCAAAAGTCGTAAATACTCAGTAGGTGCAACCATAGTGCATGAAAACAAATATCATGAAACTCAATCATTAAAATCAATCATGCGAATAGATCGCCCAAAATACCGAAATTAAGTATGGCGAAATAGTCCCGCTCAAGCACATCCTCTAAGAGTCTCTGGCCAACTGTCGTGGTCACTCATAGCATATCTCGTCGACGATCCTGAACTTTGGCCTGCTGGTGTGCGTAACATGACCACTCCTGGGTCCAAGTCTTCTCGTAATTTATTCCAGAAAGGTCCTGTCGAGGTCTCTCCTAATTTTGTCTCTGCCGAACTGTCCGGAAGTCATCGTCCTTTACTAAATCTGTTTTTTATTGAATGGGTGCTTACTCATCGCGACTCCTTCTAGAAGGTATATCTAAGTACAATGCCTTGGCATGCATACCGCATCTCTGATATGGGCGGAGTGGAACGTCATCTTATCTAGATCTTGTACGAACCTCTTAATCCACTTTTCTCTAATGTCGACTGCTTCGGACTCGTCTCGTCGTGGCTGCATGGACTGAGCTCCCATGGCTATCCTCGTATCTGGAGTCTCCCAAGAAGTGCATCTCACCACCTAGCATCCGAATGAAGTCAAACCATCCGATCGATTCGTCAAAACCTCATAATCCCCCAAGAGCTCAACATCTTGGGTACAGTTTAATAGTATCGAGTACATACCACAGCATCGGTGATCCAGCCATAGAAGGGCAAACCCAAGCCTCACTAATGGCGCCGCGGAACTGCCGCAAACCCTAAGGTTCAAAGGCTTTCACACGGTCATTATGTCGAGTTAAAGTTTCATTCTTCTAGAGGGTCCACAGAATTGCCTGCATGTCTTTCTGAATACTTTAAACTTGGAATAATAGGTTTCTGACGTTCGATCGTCTCTATCGACTCTCAACGTATCCGCGTGAAGTCGTCTCTAGCTGGAATCAATCTATCTGATGGCCTCGCATCGGGGTAGGTGAACGAACCACATGTCCTAGTCATTCATCCTCGGTGACTAGCGACCTTCTATCATCTCTTAGTACAACTCGTACTGCAATAGCTCTAACATCTGGGGTGATATCTCGTCGTTCGCAGAAACAACTGGCTCACTCATCCGCACGCTGAACAGTGCCTCAATCATCATGAATAAGCAATACTTCAACGGTCATCAAAATCTGGTTGGTTTCTATCAGTGGCTCAATCCTCTGGTACTGATCTGCACGTCCGAGTAATCTCATACAGCGATCCATCAAATGCTCGTGGCGCAAAAACACAATAAAAAGACACATCTCTGCAATCGTGTGTCGCCGGAATTACGCCCTGGTCAGTCCTCGTTCATGACGAGCTCGTGCTGACCGCAACTATAGCCGTAGCTCTCCCTGCCCATAATCGTGGCAGCAAAACCATAACTGGTACCGATGAGGCTAGATCAGGAATGAATATAATACTGAGCAAAGAAATGTACATCCTAAGGCTTCTTAAGTGGAGTAGCGTATCGTAAATATGCCATGGAACATACGTACGATACGTCACTCTACTCAAGCAACCTACTCCATCAACCAAGGGTCATCCTACGCTCCGAAGGTAAAATCTAACGCACTGATACCAATTTTGTCACGACCCGAAAGTACGGAACATGACCGGCACTTGGACTACGAAACGTCTCGAGGCGTATGTAATCTAAGTAAGCCGAAAATGTAGGGTTCCTAGGCACACTCATGAGGTTCTACAACTGATCAACCATGCCAAATTCAAAAATTTCATGTGCCGAGAAACCCTAATTGAGATCGTTAATTAGAGGATAGGCGAAACTAAATGCAAGCAAACAACTTTACTAATAAGTGAAAGGAACTACAACCATTGTAGATCCGGTCCTCCACCTCCAAAGCTCCGTGACGACGTCCCTTCGCTGCGATCATCGGGATCCCGGACTCTAGCGATGGTTTCGTCGGAGAAATGATCGGGCTGGGTCGTTGACTTCGATACCGAAGATGATCTACGTCGAGGCGACTCAAACCCAAGCTCCATCTTCACTAGGTCATGAAACTTGTGAAGATAACACCCTATACAACATGGCAAGTGGTAGAGGATGAAGAAATAGGAAGTGGGTTCATTTTGGAATTGGATTTCTCACTTGGATTCATCACTTGGAATTTTCTAGCAATGTTTTCTTCTCTTCATGAAGAAGAAGAAGAAGAAAGAAAAGAATGAATGAATTATTTCAAAAATAGAAAATCAAGTGATGCTTATCATTTAGCAACCATAGGTGAGTGTAACTAATGTAGAGAATAAACTAGGGTTTAAGTAATAGTTAGGTTAAGGAATAAAAACAAAATGGTTTTGACTTTGTCAAAAGATGCTTGAAGCTTCATGTAACTTCTAGCAAAGACAAAAGAAAGATACCATTTTATTTTTACCAAAAGTAAATAAATAAAATAAATAAATAAGGCAAATGAAATCCTAACCATTAACTAAACATGGTGAATAGCATACACACACCCAAGTTTGCATGTATCATCAAACATGATACAATCAAGTGCACAAAAATATATCACATATACTACTTGTGCACATCAAGTGAGAAAACCAATCTTAAGTGAACAAATATTAGTTAATGTAAAGTAATATATCTAATATATAATTATATATTAAATCATTAAATCAACACTTGATTTAATGATCCGGTCATATTGCATATAACCGACTAATATCAAGTGCATCATCATATCAAATCAACATTTGATTCGGTAACCCGGCTATATCTTATATAACCGTCCGATGATACAAATCGCGAGAATAGAATTCAGTATCACATACTGGTATTATTCTCGGACCCGCACATATCTCATATGCGCTCCTATTTCGTTCCGCTTGAGCCAGGAAACCTCTGTGTAGGACTCTAAAGACCCGTCAATACGCCGGCAGTAGGTGATGATCATATCAAACACCCACAAGCCGCAAGCGGTCTGCTAAACGTAACGGCCATCCGGGTATTGAGCGATCAGAAGATCAACGAGCAAGCCCGCTCACACTCCTGTGAATCCAACCAGTAACACTTACCGTACAGTCCGGTCTGTTCGTCTGATATGTCGCATATCTCGCCTAGGGGTGGTAAACGTCAGACCCCAGTAGCTTGATAAGTCATGCCGATGTAAGGTCCACAACAAGCGTGAAACTACTGATAACTCTTACCAGTATATCACTGCAACCCTGGCCAGGGATTTCCAGTTATGGCCAGTCGAGCATAACGCAACATCAACCCCCAATACCGGGAGAGACGAATCCCCTCCTATCGCTCATTGTCTCCATGTGAATCGGGACTGTACCCAAAAACCACATGTTTACACGACTCAGTAGAGCCGTGGTAGGATGGAAATCAAAGCACAGTGGGAGACACACAAGACTCTATAACGATCTCGGGTCAACAGACTAAGCTGTACTAGTGTCACCAGAGAACTGCCATCTGACGTGAGGTATAATACCATCTGGGAGTTCTCGGCGAGTCCGTTCAGTGTACCCAGTCACCACTGAGCACCCTATACCATCTCTGATGTCAAACACCAATGGATATGGGATCATCCATCGCCCATCACATGGGTCGAGAAGATATACGCTAGTCTACTCTGGAATATCGATGCCCCGTCTCGATATTCCCACGACTAGGAACATTGAAGGATGTACTCATGGACTACCCTGGCCCCATTAGTATGATCTACATCACAGTCCTGGAAGTCGAGTACAGATCTTAAGGGCTTTATCAACATGTAACAGAGAGACAGGAAGTATACATGTTAAGATAAAGAGTAACCAGATAGCGTACTATCATGTCGAGCAAGAAAGTCCTACCTATATATGTCCCAGCATCCACTACAATATACATCCTATGTACAGTAATGGCCTCTAGGGCATACATATAACTAACAAAAAACCCAGAAATCCAAACCAAGAAAAGTAGTGGAGTGAAGGAAAACCATTTTAAATCAAATAGTTTGCAACACACGCCGAAATGTGCATTTTAAAATCACAAGTCTTTTCTAAAAATTTCGGCAGAGTTTCCTTTGTAAAAACTGACCCCAAACGGGTACAAAACCTGATAAAGCATATATAATGAATAAAGGCATCCCCAAGCGGGAGCTAGCTCTTCGTCAATCGACGGTTACAACCACGCAAACAATATAATATACAACGCCGAAAGGTGGGATCACAACAGAAAAGGAAACTCAAAACAGCATGAAATCCATAGGAATATAACGCGCGACTCTAACGTCGAAAGAATAAACAACACTGGTCTCTATCTGAAATAAATACATGTTTGGTTGATGGAACTTCTAGATACAACAGAATAATAATATACAAGGTATAATGATGGTCACGATACAAGTGAACCCACCTACTAGCAAATCACCCGGAAATGGAAGTAGTGCCAGCAAAGCCGTAATGAAACCTGTACGGCAAAACCTGCAAGAAACTATGGCACAACAGGGGTGAGTTGCCAACTCGTGAATAGAATACATCTACGAACAGAAATCGCATGTATGACGCAATCCTAGGTCATACGATCATAATATATCCTCAAATATATAACCTGCAGCCCATAACAATGGCTAGGGTATACCTCTAACAACTGTAATATCAAGTGCTCGTGTCAGTGTCTCAGGTAGCAATATATTATATGGATGAGGTATGAATACATGAAAACAGAATACATGAAAACGAAGAAACTGCTTTCATAACTTAGTGAGATTTTTGTATATTTAAAATGAGGTATCATAATGAAATCAGCATAAACAGTGTCTAACATCGACACAAAAACATAAATCCCAATGTCTCAAAATCTCAGGCTCCGGCTATCCGGACTGGCCTGTATCATCAAATCTCAGTACCTCAATATCACGAAATCTCAATGTCTCAATCTCACTATCTAGGACGCCGTCAGTCCAGACCGGCCCCTAACATCAATCTCAAGACCACGACGGTATCCTCCGGATATCCGACGCGTCGGGTAAAATCACCGGTCGGTAGTGCTCCCCTGCCAGGCTCATCGTCTACTACTCGAATTTCTTGCCCCAGGGTACCTTACCGGGCCCACCATGTACCCGAAACGGTTCGTCCAACTCCTCGAATCGGGTCTCGAAATCTATCAGCAAACTCATGGTGGACGACTCATACATAATGGGAAAACCGCACTTTTCATTTAAAAGAGAGAGAAAAGAAATTTATAAATGTTTTTGCGGTTTTCCCCCAAATCCAGGAAATCTCATGAAAATCCGAATCCAAATCATCGATGGCATGTAAAACAATGAATATAGGCATAAAAATCCATGAATACGGCATAACAATGAATAACAATATGCATGAAGTAGCAAGTGGTAACTGCAATGTCTAAACTGGCATATAAGGCAAGTACACTAATATCATGTCGAAACTATTAGCTAACAAGCTATGTCAATGTAGCAGTATTTTCTAAAGTGTACGTGACATGGCAATTACCGATGATGATGTGTGTGAGCCGGCAAGTAAGTGTACGTGATACATACGCATCATCGGTAATGGTGCTGGTGTCCTAACAGCATGATATCAACAATGGAATATGAAATCAAAACATAGGTATGCGATGCGGAGCGAACAGCAATAATGTGCGGGAGCTGAATACTAGACACAACGATAACTAATCTGCATTTAATATAATATGAGTTCTACAGTGGTGCCATTTGAAATAACACGAATCGCGGTGTTTTGAAAATAAAGGCTACGGTGTTTTTTTAAGAAAAGATAAGTCCTTTGAAATATCCGTAGAATCCCTTGACCTGTCTTTTTAAAATACCCGCGATTCGTTAGTTTTGAAATAGGTAGGAATCTAATCTAGTCTAACAACTACACTAAACTATACGGCTGAACTAAAGCTAAGGAAACCGCCTAACATCTGAGTCGATACATATATATACACATATATTAGTCGGTGATCCCGCCTCATTAATATCACATCCGATACCATATTCATAATCAGACATTCCCAAGTCAAGAGTGCGGATCAGTCATCAATATATAGCTCGTACGTAAATCCGTCGTACGGCATCCCAAATCTGGGTACGGGTCAATATCACATTCATCACATTATTCATCTGGTATCCTCTTTATCCAAGATCATAATCCGGGGTACTGATCTACGTCTAGTACAATACTGATATCCTCAATAATCCTGATCTGACTGCTAATCTACAACCTCATACAAACCGATTTCATCACCACATATCATCATAACCAGGTATACATCGCTCAATGCGGCCTATTATAAATATCCTAGCATATCACATCTCATATCACGATCACATGTCGACCATTTTATTTATATCTCTATTCACATGGTATAGTCGTCCAAAGATCCGCTATAACATCATGACGTATCTCACATACGAATCCTACCATATCACCGATCTCACGGTCTCAAATCAAATCTCATTGACTCACCTCAATCCCAAATACTATCCTCAAATCCAGTATATGAACACGTAGTCCCATACCCATATGAACACATAACTATATATTCCCATATACGCACATATGAAAGAAGAAGGTATGCAAGTATGGGTGTGTGTGTATGTGTGGTGCAACCACTACTCTAGGGTTTCGCAACACTAAACCAATCCTATCACACCAAATATCCATCTTTATCATCAATAATCTCAAGCAATAGATAACCAATATACGTGTGTATACGTATTCGTATACATCACCACGAACTGCGGGGGTGCTATACGCCATCCACCCGACTTCTTCCCGTAGATATAAATCTACTCACCTTACTTCCTGTGTGTCGATGCCAATGTCGCCATCTTTATCTTCAATGCCTCGACGTCACCTACAAGGATATCAAAAACGCTAAAGCACATGAAAATCACAACGGAAACCAAAACGGCACACGCTACGCCCATAGGTAAAAACCTATAGTCCCACATGCAAACACGACCAATAACCCTTTGCCGTTGACGTTCAAACGCCACCCGACAGAAACGAATCACCAAATACCAAAATCCATGCTAAAACAAGTCATAAACCATGTGCCAACTCATGAAAATTACCCCAGATTCTACCCTATATGGAATCAGTCAAAATTGCATATGCCAAGGGTCTGGTTTATAGGGTATAAGGCTAGAGAACAAAAACGAGGGGGTTCCAACCTGCTCTGGCTGCAAATTGCGGCCAGAAGGGATAAATTGGCGGCCTGGAGAAGGAGATAGGGGCTAGGGTTTTGGGTGGTGGTTCCAGGGTGCCTGCACATCTCACTGTCCAACCAAAATTATTTTAGGAGTCTCGGGGTGAAAGCAGATTTCAAAACACACTCACAGAATTACAGTTTTTCCCGATATCGATTCTATAAATCCGTATTCTGGGTTTTAATCTCTATTTTGGTCCAATGTAACTTCACAACAGGGGTTGTAGCCTCTAATTACACCTCAATTCATTTTTTATTTCAGATCAAACCCTAAACCCTAACTTTAATTTTCCAAAGTCCATCAAAACACACAATATCGACATGAAACAAGTATTGATGTGCAAGGAATTGAAATACTATACTAGTGGTGCAGAATTTACCTCCTTTGGCAACTCAAGAATTTTCTTGAGTTGCTCAAAGTCCTTAAGATCCTCTCTTTCTAGGTCCAATGTATAGCTAGTGAGCTTGGGAACATTTTTTGTGAAATGGGAATAGGGTTTTGGAGTTGTATTCATGGTGGATCTAGGCTTGAAGAGAGAGGAGAGAAGAGGAAGGAGCTGCAGCAGCAAGGGGAAGGAGAGGAGAGAGAAGTGACATGATGAAATGAGGAGGGATGGTTCAAAAAAAAGAAGGGTTGACCTATACCTTTCTCTCTCTTCATCATTCTTACCTTTTTCTTTTCTTTTCTTTTCATATCCTTCTCACTCAATGGTCAACCCTAAGCCACCATGCTAAAATAAAGAGAAGGCAAAGAAACAAATGAAACACAAGTGTAAAAATGATATGTGCATGTTTTGCCCAAAAATACTATAAAACCGATTAACGATTTTTAATCGCGATTAGCACTAAATTAGCATATAACTGATCATAAAAACTTAAAAATGGCAAAATTCCATAAAATACCCTATTTTAGAATTTTCCATAATTTTTCCAAAATTTCCCCATTTATCGGTATTTAATTATACCGAAATATTAAAATATTCATTAAAATAATATTAAATTATAAAAATTCCCAAAAATAATATTTTATTTTTTTGAAATGTTACAAGCCCTTAAGATGAGTACTTGACTACCAGGACTATGATGCAGATCATACTAGTGGGGACAGTGTAGTCGCTAAGTACATCCTTCAAATGTTCATAGTCGTAGGTGTATCGAGACAGGGTATCAATATACCAGAGTAGACTAGCGTATGCTTCTCGACCCATGTAGATGGGCGATGGATGATCCCATATCCATTGGTGTTTGACATCAGAGATAGTATACGGGTGCTCAGTGGAGACTGGGTACACTGGACGGACTCGCCGAGAACTCCCAGATGGTATTATACCTCACGTCAGATGGCAGTTCTCTGGTGACACTGGTACAGGTTAGTCTGTAGACCCGAAATCGTCATAGAGTCTTGTGTGATTCCCACTGTGCTTTGATTTTCACCTTACCACGTTTAAGAGAACGTGCAAAACGGTAGCTTTTGGGTACAGTCCCGAATCATATGGAGGCAATGAGCGATAGGAGGGGTTTCGTCTCTCCCGGCATAGGGAGTTGATATTGCGCTGTGTTCGATTGGCTATAACTGTAAATCCCTGGCCAGGGTTGCTGAGATTTACTGGTAAGTGTTATCAGTAGTTTCTCGAACTGTTATGGACCTCATATCGACACGACTTATCGGTTACTGGGGTCTGACGTTTACCACACCTAGACTAGATATGCGACATATCAGATGAAGAGACCGGACTGTACGGGAGTGTTACTGGTTGGATTCACAGGAGAATGTACAGGCTTGCTTGTTGATCTTCTGATCGCTTAATACCTGGGTGGCTGTTACGTTTAGCTGACCGCTTGCAGCTTGTGGGTGTTTGATATGATCATCACCTACTGCCGGCGTATTGACGATTCTTTAGAGTCCTACACAGGTTTCCTGGCTCAGGCAAAACGGAGTAGGAGTACATATGCGATATGTGCGGGACCGAGAATAATGCGTGTATGCGATACCGTATTAGATTCTCGCGATATATGATATCAGCCGGGTATATGTGATATAGCCGGGTCATCGGATCAAGTGTTGATTCAATGAACTGATACTTGTTATATTAGTCGGTTATTTGTGAAATAGGCGGATTATCAGATCAATTGTTGATTCGATAATTTAATGTATAATTATATATTTGATATATTATATTACATTAACTAATATAAGCTCACTTAAATATTCTTTTTCTCACTTGATAATACATTGATGTATATGCGATATATGTTAATTGTATTATTTTATTTTGTTACTATATATATTATATACGTGATATATAATATTGTAACATGTTAGGGTTACAAATGCAACATGGTTGTTGAGTTTAAACCAAGTTATGGTTTGGATTAGGGTTAGCTTTTGGGTTAGCTTTTGGATGAAGCTTCATGAAGCTTTGCCTTTTGTCATCTAGCTTGATATTTTGTGTACATATTCTTTAACCCAATCCAAACCCTTAACCTATGGTTTATTCTCTACAAGGGTTAAGCTTTTCATTCTTAACCCATGGTTGCAATTATAACCACAACAATAATTCATTATTCATCACAAAAGAATTTCTTCTTCTTCTTGCTCTTGAAAAATCTTTCTAGCTTTTTGTGCTGTGATGATTTAAAGTGAGAAATTGAAAACAAAAGAGAGCAAAATTCCTACTTCATCATCCTCATCTATTCTATCCACTTAGATTAGGGTGTTTACTTTACTAATACTTGATTAGTGAAGCAAGAGTTTGGGTTTGAGTTTCTTCAAGATAGATCATCTTAGTTTTTGAAAATTGGAAGTAAGGTTGTATCTTTCTCTTCATGGAGCCTCTCTAGAGTCCGGGTACTTGATGATCGCAGTGAAGAGACCTCAACACGGAGCTTATGAAGCGAAGGAACAGACTATAAAGGTTGTAATCCCAAACTCTTAGATGTTAAAGTATTAACATACTTGTTTTGTTTAATTCTCTAGTTAAAGTTCCTAGGTTTAGGGTTATCTTCAATGGCAAAATTTGAAATTGGTATGGATGATGCCTCCTGAAACCTTGCTGCCGTTGTAGGTAACCCAACAATTTTACCGTCATTGTGATCATTGTAGGCCTTCGTTATTAGAAAACCGCTAAAAAGTGAACCGAAACCCTATATTAATACTTATTTAAGTACATTTTTCAATATATTTTGCATCATGGCTGGATTTTTAAATATTAGGATCATCGTCTTGTAATATAGAAGAATAAATTTAAGTATTTAATATGTCTGCACTTATGTATATTGTATTACCGTCGAAACCGAAATCCGAACAGAGATTAGCGAAACTAGCTGAAACCCAGCAAAACTAATAATATTATGAGACACCGAAACCGAATTCTCGAACCTTGTTAATAAGAGTCTTCAAAGTAGCCTTAGCACAGGAAATAATCTAACAAAGGTCCAGGACGACAATTTCCTACGAAAAATAACTGATGTATACGAAAAATAACAAAGAGTTTTCAATCATGAAAGAACGGTTTCATCTGTGTCTATACATTGTGGTAAGCCAAGCTTCTATAGATGGAGCTGAAATAATATTTAAGATATGAAAAGTAGGCAAATGCATTGTGGTAAGCTTAAATAATTAATAAGAGTCTTCAAAGCCGCCCTAAAACAGGAAAGAATCTAACAAAGGTCCAGGACGACAATTTCCTATGAAAAATAACTGATATATACGAAAAATAACAAAGAGTTTTCAATCATGAGAGAACGGTTTCATCTGTGTCTATATATTGTGGTAAGCCAAGCTGCTATAGCCGGAGCTGAAATAATATTTAAAATATGAAAAGTAGGCATACTCGCCTAAGGTATTCATATAGAGCAATTACTTAATGAATGTGTGATATCACTTAATAGTTTAGGTTAAAGTTAAATATGAATAGTTCTTTACTAAATCAGTAGATTATAAACTAGTGGAAAATACATGGAGGAGAATATGACTTATGCCTATAACAAAGGGTTGAGAGTAGTGGTAACCCAACCTCTCTAATTGAATATCTTAATAACAAGGCTCATATGAGAGTGGGTAATAACAAGCTACTTGTTGACTCGAGAGAGCACTATCATATTGAGGTGTGATCTATTGCAAACCGCTTACCTTTTTTAATAACGGAAATTCTCGGTCTATAACATGTTTGAACAATCCAATTCGTTCAAGTTGTTCATCTTATCCTCAAATGTATGTGTATGAAAAATCAAAGAATTTGAAGATCTCTAACAAATGCATCCGATTAATTTTATGTTGCATTTTCGAATGACGTTCATTTTTTTCACCCATTCAATGCATTAATTAGAGGTCTTCATATTCTTTTATATTTCATACACATACATTTGAGAATAGAGTGATCAAGTTGAATAGATCGATTCATTCAAATATGTCGAAGATCGAGAGCTCGTTTGCAATAGATCACTCCTCATATCATATTTACTTATTGAGAGTCTCTTCTTATAGTGTAGAAGTGTTAAACTGCAATACTTAGAGCGTGAACTAAGCTTTTAATGTTATCCATATTCCTAACTTTGAATAGTGTGTATAATTGCAATTCACACTTGATGGAACCGGCTATATGAAATTCGAAGTGTGACCGCTTCTATGAGAAGCTTTGCAAGTTTTCTAGAGCACTCATGAAAACCAATGTAGGACGTATGGTTTTTAAGCGCCAAACCACTTGAACAACTTTTGCATTTTAAAAACATGTGAGTTATGAGTCAATGTATTGTATTAAGAGAGAATGGTTCATAGAAGTTATATGCCTCACCAGTTCTATGTGGTTATACTTATATTTACGAGCTGTGGTGCATAATCCAAAAGACACCATGACTACAAACATTTTTTGCTCCGGTATGCCTCTGATTCTTTGAATCTTGATCATTCTTTTTATCTATCATTTAAGTTTTGAAATAGGGGCCAAATGGTTGGAATGATTATATATTTTAAAACTTTATTATTTATTCAATTATTTATTTTGAAGATTCATAATCTTGCAAATCATTTAATTTAGATATTTTCTATTCCTATAACTACATGGTGCTAATTTTTTGAAATCTCTATGTGATATGATTAATATGTCCATTAATTTCAAATACAAGTAGATGAGATTTGCTATTTTATCTTGATTGAGTTTTAATTGCTTGCAATTACAACTTTGCCTTAGTTAATATTTTGTGTGCAGCCCATTTTAAACCAGCGCCCACGAGGAAGTGTGAAAAAATAGTTGAAACACAATTGTGAGTGTTTGACAGAAGAGCTGAGTGATTGGATACCGCCTAGCATCTAACCATGGGTTTTTAATTCCAGTTAAAATTATATTTAAAATGTATACATATTAAAATTTCGGTAATATATTGACACTTTAGTATAGAACACAGCAACATATTGAAATTTCAGCGGTAAAATCAGAAATATATTGATAATTCAGCATGATAATTAGTAACATATTGATGTTTTAACTGCAATAGTATGAAAAATAGATTTTGAGTTATATAATTCAAAAATTATTCAGAAAAAAAGGACAAAATTTACTAACTTTTATTTCATTAAATATGGGTTTGAGTCGGGTCTTGATGAAAAGAGAACAAATCCGACCGATGATGCTTCAAAATGACTAAATTTTATTCTGTTAAGTGGGTTGGGTTCTCTTAAACGGGCTAGACGGTTTAGGTGGTTAATCTGCTTAATTAAACTGCATAGGGCTGAATTGGAGCGGCTTAGCACCGTTTTTGTCTAGGCAGCCTCTTAGCCCGTTTTTTAAAACACTAGTATATGGAATGCTAAGGAAAAGATTGTTGTACCAATCAAAAAATTGAATTATAGGCATGATAGATTTGGCAGCTTGGTATTTGTGATTGACAGCAAGCAACCGAAGAACACACCATAGCCATTTTGGTTTCTTTCAAACACGATGCAGAGGAAAAGCTTTGCCTTGAGAAATCCTTCGTCTTCTTAACTGAGCCAAAATAAACTCTACACCATTCTCTCATCTTCTCCTAAAATTAAAAATTCGAAGTTGTTCAAAATTTGAAGAAGATGAATGCAAAGGTTTTTTAACATGAATTTTCATAGGAAAAATATGCTCAAAAAATAGGCATTTTTAGTTTCAACAATAGTATTTGGCTCCATGATATTATTCAATTGTAACAAGAAGAAACTATATGATGCACTATTATTACCATACCCAATAAACATACAATCACATATTTTTTGCCCTAATTAGGGCTTCTTAGGCTCGAGCAATAATACATTCGCCAAGCAACCCCAAACTTTAAGAAATGTTAAACTAGGAATATAACCGAGCAACAATTCAAAAAGAGTTTTTCAGATTTTTTGTATGAATTCTATTTTGAATAAAACACGCAGAAATAATAATTCACCCTATAAATTCATAGAAGCACCAGAAGAAATAAGTATAGCATTCAGTATCTCTTTTAAAGTCCTATTTATTCTTTCGGCTATACCGTTGGATTTTGGTGAATATGGAGTAGTAGTCTCTTGAATGATATTGTGGTGTTCATAAAAATCATTAAATTGACTAAACTTATATTCATCCACCATCTCATTCGATTCTAATTTTTTTTATTTTCTTATTAAGTTTGGTTTTCTACTTCTTCTGTCTTATATTTAACAAACATGCCAAAAGATTCATCTTTTGATTTTAGCAAATATAACTTGTAAACCTTGAAAAACCGTCAATAAAAATAATATAAAACCTTTTGCCACCTCTTGTCACGGTACATTTCAAATCACCCAAGTCATTGTGAATCAAACTCAACAATTCAATTTCACGACGTAAGACAGGAATACAAGTCTTATTAGTTTGTTGGTAATTTGAATCTATTGGTAGCATTTGTATATGAGAAATAGTCTCACATCGGATGGAGAGACGAATGCCCAAGTCTTTATAATAATTATCAATATTTAAATAATATCTTGAATAAAGTGGATTATGAGCCAAGTGGGCCTGATTTCTAGCAGTGATTTCTAGCAGGCGTATAACATTTATTTATTATTGTCTTCGATGAGGCTTTCAACTTTAAACAGTCAAACGGTTGTGTCTGTTCAACTCTATAAATTAATTCTTTCTCTTCACAGTTTTGGCATCTTCTTCTCATTATCTTCTAAGAGAGTTTCAAGGGTTTTGTTGTATTTTGGGGGTGATTGCCTTCTGCCCTACTTCCATAGTAGGGTGCAATATCACCTTTCGGAAAGTGTATCATACACGCCTCAAAACTTTTAATTCTGACTTAACCAAACTAAAACTTCAACAATCGAAAGGTGATATTCCTATGGAGACAGAATTAAATTCAAGTGTCAAGCTTCATTTCCAGAATCAAGATGTTATCAAACTGGATCGATTCGGTGGGAGCAATTACACTAGATGGAAAGACAAGATGGTGTTCTTATTAACCGCCTTGAAGATTTTTTATGTTGCCGCCAATCCCAGATTCATCCTTAACTTCAAATGATGCCGAAAGTGCCAAGACAGAGAAAAACAAGCATGAAGAAGATGGACTAGTTTGTCGTGGGTACATTCTCAATTCTCTCACCGATCGTCTGTATGATCTTTACAGAAATATGAAGACAGTAAAATAAATCTGGAGCGTCCTTGAAACAAAATACAAAAATAAGAAAAGAGATACGGATAAATTTCTAGCGCATAAATATTTTGAATTTAAGATGACTGATGACATGCCAATTATGGATCAAGTGCATGAATTACAAATTCTCGTCTCTAAACTGAGCGAACTTGAAATTAAAGTTTATGATTCATTTCAAATTGGAGCGATTCTATCTAAACTTCCTCCTAGTTAGAATGAATATAGAAAGAAAATTCTGCACTCTCCTGAAAATTTTACCATAGAGCAATTTCAGACTCATCTGTAGATTGAGGCAGAGAACCGTGCACGTGACATGATCTTTCTTAGTTCTAAATCTAACTCTAAAATGAATCATGTCAGTGAAAATGGTCATAGAAAATTTCAGAACAATTTCAAAGTGCGGAAGAAGGGAAATGATTTTAAGAAATCTAATTTTGTAAAGAAAAAATGGCCTTGTTATAACTGTGGAAAGAAAGGCTACTATATTAAAGATCGCAAATTCATAAAAACCGGGAAAAAACTTGGTTTCGGATCAGAAAATAGCAACTAGGCAAATCTAATAGAAAATGATGTCAAAGAACTTGTTGCTATAGTTTCTGACATGCAGATAGGCATGATTACGGAATTGCATATGGCTGTGGTAACTAGAATTGCAGATTGGTGGCTGGATTCTGGCGCAACCATCCATGTATAACAAAACAATGTTTAAAACCTACACGGATCAGAAAGAACCTGAAAAGGTGTTAATGGGAAACCATGTTTCGGCCAAAGTGCTCAGTAAAGGAAGTGTTGAATTGAAGTTAAATCTGGACAGAAACTAACCCTGCTTAATGTATTTCATATTCCTGATTTGAGGAAAAATCTTGTATCTGCAAATCTGTTGTGCAAAAAGGGATTTAAAATTGTTTTTGAGTCTAACAAAGTTGTAATATCAAAGAATGGTATATTTGTAGGAAATGGATATTCCTGTGATGGAATGTTCAAACTCAGTATTAATGAAATAAATTGTGTGTTTGCTTATATTGTTGAGCATTCTTTTTCTTTGCGGCATGCTAGATTATGTCATTTAAATTTTCGCTCTTTAAAGTATATGTCTAAACATGGTTATATTGCATGTCAGAATGATGAGAATGATAAATGTGAGATTTGCGTAGAAACAAAAATGACTAGAAAACCTTTCCCTAAAATTGAAAGAGACACTTATTTATTAGAACTTGTTCATTCTGATATTTATGAATTAAATGCTCAATTAACTAAAGGAGAAAAAAGATATTTTATAAATTTTATTGATGATCATTCTCGTTTTACATATGTATATTTATTGAGAACAAAAGATGAAGCTGTTAGTTATGTATATGCCCTAGAGGCATTATTGTACATATGATGTATTTTATAGTGTATGCTTGGATATATATAGAGAGGACTTTCTTTCTCAATATGATAGTATGCTATCTTGTTGTACTTTATCTTAATATGTTGACTTGTATTGGTTTACTGTCTTGCTCTCGCATGTTGATAAAGCCCTTAGGATGTGTACTTGACTACCAGGATTGTGATGCAGATCATACTGGTGGGGCCATGGTAGTCCATAAATTCATCCTTTAATGTTCCTAGTCGTGGGTGTATCGAGACGGGGCATCGATATATCAGAGTAGACTAACATATACGCTTCTCGACCCATATGATGGGCGATGGATGATCCCATATCCATTGGTGTTTGACATCAGAGATGGTATACGGGTGCTCAGTACAGACTGGGTACACTGGACGGACTCGCCCGAGAACTCCTAGATGGTATTATACCTGACATCAGATAGCAGTTCTCTGGTGACACTTGTACAGGTTAGTCTGTAAACCCGAGATCGTCATAGAGTCTTGTGTGATTCCCACTGTGCTTTGATTTCCACCTTACCACGTTCAAGAGGACGTGCAAAACGGTGGTTTTTGGGTAAAGTTCCGAGTCACATAGAGGCAATGAGCGATAGGAGGGGTTTCGTCTCTCCCGGTTTTGGCGGTTGATGTTACGCTGTGCTCGATTGACCATAACAGGGAAGTCCCTGACCAGGGCTAATTTAGAGATTTACTGGCAAGTGATATCAGTAGTTTCTCGACACGTTATGAGCCTCATATCGGCATGACTTATCGGTTATTAGGGTCTGACGTTTACCACATCTAGACTGGATATGCGACATATCAAACGAGGAGACCGGACTGTACGGTAGTGTTACTGACAGGCTTTTACAGAAGCTAGAGTGGGCTTACTTGCTGATTTTCTGATCATTCAATACCCGGGTAGCCGTTACGTTTAGCTAGTACCGCTGACGGCTTGTGGGTGCTTGATGTGATCATCACCTACTACCGACGTATTGACGAGTCTTTAGAGTCCTAAATAGAGGTTTTACTGGCTCATGCAAAACGAAGTAGGAGCACATATGTGATATGTGCAGGACCGAGAATAATGCGAGTATGTGATACCGTATTCTATTCTCGCGATTTTTGTATCGGTCGGTTAGATGTGATATAGCCCGGTTATCGAATCAAGTGTTGATTCGATAATGTGGTACATTTTATATTAGTCGGTTATATGTGATATAGCCGGATTATTAAATCAAGTGTTGATTTGATAATTTAGTGTATTATTGTATATTTGATATACTAGTTTACATTAACTAATATTAGCTCACTTAAGCATTTATTATTCTCACATGTGCACACTTAATATATATGTGATATATATTAATTGTGTTTTGTTTTGTATCATGGTTGTTGATACACACTATATGGGTGTATGAGACTTACACCATACTAATTATAATGCTGGGTTTTAATATTTGAAGTTGTTTCCTGATTTAAAATCAGGAAAGCTTCTGGGAAAAGCTTCAAAAAGGGGTCACGTGTTGGCACGTGACACCTAAAAACATCAGCAAGGCAAGTTCAGTTTCCTGACTACGCTGAAGAAAAGGGGGCTTCAGAAAGAGTCACGTGCTCCCACGTGACCAGGGTCACGTGGCGACACGTGACATTTAAACGCAAGCGTCAAAGGCACACAAGTTCTCTGATCATGTCAAAAAAAAAAAGCTTCAGAAGAGGTCACGTGCTCCCACGTGACCAGGGTCACGTGTCGACACGTGACGTTCAAGGCAGCAAACTCGCTCTCCAGTTGAACCAAAGAAAGAGAGTTCAAACAAGGGTCACGTGCTCACACGTGACCAGGGGTCACGTGGTAGCACGTGATGTTTAAGCAGCAATCAGAAGACGCAGCGCAGAAGGCTCATTCCAAAGGGGGTCGCGTGCTCACACGTGACCATGGGTCACGTGGTCACACGTGACCGACTTTCAAAGCCCATTTTTGGCGACAGAATTAAATTCTGAAGGAAATTCGAATCTTTCCAAAGGAAAGTAATTATTTGGGACTAATCAAATTAAAGATTCAGAGATGATTAAAGATCATCTATCTATGGAAAATCTCGGCTTTGGGAAAGATTTCCCCCTTAAATCTAACCAAAATAACAAAGGAGAATCTCTGGATTTAAGATCCAATGGTGAATAAAATTCACCTAATAATCCGAAGGCCCCAAAATGAATGATGGACGCAAATCAAATCTCTCAATGAAGATTCACAAAAGACTGATTGATTCGGCTGCTTCTCCTATAAATAGGAGCCAAGGGACACAAAAAAGAGATACATGCGCAGAGAAGAAAAGAGAAAAGGAGAAGAGCTTTGATACTTCGAAAAGACTCAGATCTTCTGCAAAAAGCCCTAGGTAAGAAAGGGAAGGCATTTTGAAAGAAGCAGAATTTAATTCTCAACAGAGTTTAACTCTGATAATATAAAAGCAGAAGAACTTATTTCTTCTCTCTTTGATAGAGGATCTGCAAAGTGCACATCTCCCCTTAAGGTTGAGAATTTAATTCTCAATGGGTTGAGATCCTGCCATGCAGATCCAAAACATAGAGAAGGAGTGCAAACTTGAGAATTTAATTCTCACAGAACTATAGGAATTTAATTCCTCCAAAATAAAAGTGGGGCTAGACCCTATATCATGGGAATTTAATTCCTTCAAAACAAAAAAGAGAGAAACAGGGTTTAACCCTAATTAAAGAACTTAGTTCTGTTGAAACAACGATCATCATTTCCTCAAAAATTTTATTAGGGTTCAACCCTATTCAGCCCTTCACATAAACGGGGAATTTAACTCCCGCAGAAAATTCAGAGTTAAACTCTATCCCAGAATACAAGTCTTCAAAAGAAAGAAGGATTTAATTCCTCTGAAATTAAAAAGTCTCCGGAATTTAATTCCTGAAAAAAGGAGTAACAAATCCTCTGAAAAAACCACATTAAGGCAGGGTCACGTGTCACCACGTGACCCCCCCCAAAAGCCCTACAGAAAACCCCTTTGAGGCAGCACCCCACGTGACCCACGTGACTTTCAGCAGAAGCCTTAACGCATAGGCATTTGAATGCCCATCACGTGCTGACACGTGATGCTATCAAAAGATGCAGTAATTTCAGCAGAACAAATGGAGGAAGGGCGCTCTCACGTGCTGCCACGTGACCCCTCTTGTCTTAGTGTTTAACACTAAATTGAAACTCTCGCACTCAGTGTTAAAATATTGTTGGGCCTTAGTGTTCAACACTAATTAAAAAGCTTTATCTGCAGTGTTCAACACTGATTACCTTAGTGTTTAAATACTAATCTGAGATCTTCATTTGCAGTGTTCAACACTGATCTGTTTTAGTGTTTAACACTAATTTGAGAAGCCTTATTGCTGGTGTTTAACACCAATTATTTCTTAGTGTTAAACACTAACTCGTTAACCGCATTCCCAGTGTTCAACACTGATTGCTCTATAGTGTTTAACACTAGGCTTTGGCCCAATTGGCTAAATGGATAGAGGCAAAGCCTCTCCTTCAATGGATCAGCAAAAAGTCAATGTTTCAGACCCGACTGGACTTAGCCCAAGCTGGCCATAAGTCCTCAATTTGTGATTAACTGGGCTAATGGGCTCATAACATAATTAATCAGTCTCGACCCCAAATTGGGTCAGGGACTATTAAATCCATTCCGGTTCTAGGGTACATCTCTTCACTCCTTTGAAACTTGGCATTGTAATCCCTCAATGTCTTCAAAGAGGTGACGGGTCCCGACGGCCACTCATGATATGGACTGTGGGGTCCTTAAACCCATGCCTAATGCAAAATTCCTGGTTACGTGGAACACGGATAATGTCACTCTTTGACCCCGTGGGAAACGTCCAGAGCGGATCCTGGTCCTCGCAGAGCACGGCAGTGAACCCGTGTGAAGCATCCAGAGCGGAGCCTGGTCCTCGCCAAGCACGGCAGTGAACCCGTGTGAAGCATCCAGAGCAAATACTGGACCGCAATGTCCTTAAACTACCCACGGACCGCAACGTCCTTAAACTACCCATGGACCGCAATGTCCTTAAACTACCCACGGACCGCAATGTCCTTAAACTACCCACGGACCGCAACGTCCTTAAACTACCCATGGACCGTAACGTCCCTAAACTAGAACAATAGGGCCCTCCATATGCTCTTTTGTCGGATCTAAACGGTCCCGTTTAAGTTGATCTTAGCCTCCAAAAATGGCTAACGCGTCCTTAAACCTTCAAACAGATTGGACTACGAATCCCCTAAATTAACTCCGGCTCGAGGGTACATCTCTGAACTCCTCTGACATCCGTCGTTGTAATCTTTCAACGTCGTCAGAGAGGTGATGAGTCCCGATGGCCATACATACGATGGACCACTACGTCCCTAAACTGGAACATTAGAGTCCAAACACTCTTCTGTCGGATCTAAACGA
Source organism: Agapanthus africanus (assembly GCA_030015575.1). Classification (NCBI taxonomy): domain Eukaryota; kingdom Viridiplantae; phylum Streptophyta; class Magnoliopsida; order Asparagales; family Amaryllidaceae; genus Agapanthus; species Agapanthus africanus. The sequence goes on along the minus strand of CM057349.1, from coordinate 261,602,115 downwards.
TCCCGTTAAGTTGATCTTAGTCACAAAGTTAGACTAACGTATCCTTAACAAACGTTTGAGTTGATCTTAGCCTCAAGTATGGCTGACGTATTCTCAAACCAAACCCCCAAACCCAAATCTAAGATAATGCGGATTTGGACTAGTCCACGCCCTACGGGCGACGACATAACTCAGTCTCCGTAAACAATCCACGGGCAACAAAACAAACACCCACGACACGAAGTGACCATCTGGAGAAGGAGAAAGTTGTTACCGCAACGCGGTAGCGTAATTAACTGCAGGGGCTTGCGCCTGCAGGGAAGAGCGTCCCCACAATCAAAAACCCCTCAAATGAGGGGGAATCTGACGAAGTCTGCTACATCGGACGCATCCGTCTAAACCTTCGATACATGGTGCCATAAATCAACTTGGCATTTTCGGAGGGGTAGACGGATAGCACCAATTAGCATCTGCCCCGAACCCCAGGCATTCGGACGTCCCGACGTCCCGGCCGCCGTTCGGAGGGGAACAGATTCTGGCACGCCCGGTGGGACCTTTTCCTCTTTCCACTCCACACTTCGTGTGTCGTGATTCGCGAACCAATCGCGGTTCGCTAATAGTTGCCCTTGGGTCTCAAGGTACTGAGAATTGGCATCTTGCTTATTGCAGAAAGCAAAGGATCGATGGCTTTCATCCCTGCGAAATCCTCCAACTGCTCAGACGGCAACTGCAGCCGACGCTCTGCCTCGCCAGGAGGTATAGCCTATGGACCCCAAGCTGCTTCGCTGTTCACAATGCCGATGGAACAGGTCACCCGCGCCACCACAGGATTGTTTTTTGGGACCATGATCCCGCCGACAAACTTTACCGTTCCAGTGCTGGCGAAGGAAACTCTCAAGAAGTCGGTCTTTGATCGTCTTACCCCTACCGCGGCTCCTCTCAACGAGTCACCCAACGTCAACGCCTCGGTCTTCTCTAGACTGGGCCAGAAATCATGCGAGCTCATTACGGGGCCTACAATCTCAAAGAAGACTGCTTCTAAGAAAGTGAACGCTCCCATACCCGAAATCGCCAAGGCAACCTCTCCAGCCAAAAAGTCGGTCTTTACAAGATTGACGGCTCCGGCCTTTGCTCCCGCTTTTCAGAGGACATCGGTCTTCGATAGGTTAACGCCAACAACAACCCCCCATCCACACAGGGGGCATGAAGAAACCATTCTTACCGCTGACCCTGCACCGTCCGCTCGACACTCTCGACGTCGCCATTGGCGCCGAGTGAGGAAGGCTGGGGGCAACTCTCCCTCCGGATTGACCCCACCAGCCCCGGTGGCCGAAGTTAATGCCGCTGTTCCGACTGGGAACAGTTTTGAAATGCTAAATAAGGTGCGAAGGAATTCCCCTACGGCAGTACTGAAGAAATCTCCTCCCTTACTAAAAAAGGTGGTGGAAACAAAACCCGAACAGCCTCGATCTCCTCAACGGCTGTCTTCCAAAATTTATAAGGTTTGGCGACAAGCCCGAGATTCGATCATCGATCCAAACTTCTCCCGCCAGCACAAGAAACTGAAAATCCAACCTGAAGCTGGTCACCAGGCTAAACCCCAAAAGGCTGTTGATCAACTGACTCATAAAAGGAGGAGGCCAGAGAGGACCCCACAGCATGCAACGACGGCTAAAAACACTAGGCCTAGACGCCCTAAGTCTGGGGGCATGATGGTCCACACTGTATACATGGCCTCTGGAAAGGAGGAGAGCCGCACTTCTACAGGCCATCGACCACTAACCCGATCCGTAACAAAATCCCAGGAGCAGCAACAAAAGCTCCAAGAAATGATGAATGCTATGGCCGCGCTCACCGGGCCAAAGGAAAGCCCAGAAGCGTCCTCAGACGCACGCCGGGAGGAAGAAACCGACGCTGAATTCCTTCGCCGAACACTGGAGAAAAGGGACAAAGAGGCGGCTGAACAAGCGGCCAACATACAACGGATGGGCCTTCTCTTTCAAGATGTGATAGGAATGATGATCCAGCAAGACTTACCAGCTGAAGATCCTCCGATTATTCTGGAGGACGACCGAGGAGAGACGTCAAATCCACCTCCAGCCCTCTCGACGGCCAAGGAAGAGACGATCTCTAAGGCTGACTTGGCTGACTACATAGCCCAGCAAATCCGAGTTCATCGCGCAACTGAGGCAGCTGGTCAGACCGTGAAAACCGGGCGGCCGTATCCGAGCTGGTACGATCAAATCAAATACCCGCAAGGCTATACGATACCGAAATTCCATGTGTATAAGGGGACCGGCAATCCCCATCAACATGTCGCCCAGTTTCGGGCCCTATGCGGTAACACCGGCGGTGACGATAAATTGTTGCTTCGCCAATTCGTGGGCAGCTTGTCAGAAACAGCGTTCGAATGGTATTCAGAACTCCCGAACGATTCCATCAAAACGTTCGCTGAAATGGAGTTGTTGTTCACTCAGCGATTTGCAAGTGCCAGCGAACGCACTCCAATAACTGCACTTATTAACGCCAGGGTAAAACCGGGTGAAACCTGGGTCCAGTACGCTATACGCTGGCGGAACTTGTGGTCGAGATGTGAGCAGCGCATCGAGGAAGCACCTGCGGTGGGCATGTTCGTGGGAACTCTAGACCCTCACGCAACTATCTCCCAGTTTATGATGTTCTTTAAGCCAACCACATTCCAGGCTCTGATCGACAAGTTAGCTCAGATGGACCAGATGGGTCATAGACCACCTACACCGAAGTCGGAACCTCGGAATGACAAGGGTAAAGGAAGGGCAACCTTTGTCGCGAATGCCCAACAGCAACCTAACGCCCCGAAATCGACGGATCAACTGGAGGAAAGACGCCGGTACTATAATGAGAAAATGAAGCGTCCCTACTCGTTCCCACAAGACAAGACGAAGCGGTTATTCGAGTTGGCAATACGCAACAGACTTATAAACCTACCAAATCCAAGGCGACCACCACACCCCACCGAGGTGAATAACTCCAACTACTGCCCTTATCATCAGACGGTAAGTCATCCGATTGAAGATTGCTTTGTCTTCAAAGGATGGATCGAAGATCAATACCTCCAGGGGAAATTTGTACTGTCCGAAAAGTGGAAGGTGAACCCACCACAACCACATACTCCTAAGAAGGCCGATACACCGGGGGCAACCTGCTCCTTTATCGAAGAAGCTCCATGGGAGGTCGTGCTATCAACGAAGACCAAAAGAATGCTGAGAGACCTCCATGCATGCCCTGCGATCGAATGGAAGGACCCTCTTGAACCTCAAATTATCGAAGGGATGTTGAAGCCCCGCCCAATTATAAAGACTAACGATAAGAGCCGAAATACTCACGTCCAACCGTCAAAATCTTCGAAGAAAAAGAAGAAGAAATCCAAGAAGTCCGTGAAGCTTGGAAACGAGCACACGAACTTACAGAAGCAAATAGACGCGCTGGAAGAATACAATCAAAAGGCGCGAACTCCTGTCACACTGCAAGAGTTCCTCAACCATATCTTTCAAGAGGAAGATGAGGGGGAAAGCTTGTCGGATGAATCCGAAGGATATGTGGCGAGTTGTAACGTAATCTCCCACTCGTTTACCGATGATGGGAAAACTCCCGGCACTAAGAAGATGGAGGCAGAGCCTGTACCAGAGTGTCCATGGCCAACGGACGAAATGATCGACGCTTTTCTAGACAAGATTCGTCTAAAATGTAAAGCGGACCAGGAGCGTGAAATGACCACGCCGGAAAGAGCCAAATACGGACGACTGAACGGAAGAGTTGAACTACCTCCTCCAGAGCGAAAAGTATCCGAGGTAGACAAGAAGATATTCAAGACGAGAAAAAGGTTTGCCAAAGCCGTGTCAATGGGGATGAAGCTACCACCCTCGGAAGGAAACACACACGATGGGGTAGAGACGCACCCTGACTATTGCACATATCATCGGAAAATCTCACATCCCACGGAGGAGTGCGACGCCTTTAAGATATGGTGGCAAGGATATGTTGTTCGTCAGCAACATTTTAAGCGCATGAAACGCAAGAGCCGTCAGGAGCGAAGAGGTACTGTCGGAGGACATAACAAGACTACTGGCAACTGTTACATGGTTGACGCCAGAGGGTCACAAGTTCTCACCTTCGGGAGCGACTCTGATGAAGAAATGGCTCTGGGCCCTCTCTTTACAGAATCCGTTCTAGGAAAAAAGGAGGAATCAGAGGCCTGCGAGAACATCCAGCTGCGCAACCGCACGCTCCCGGAGAAGAATCTCGGTCCCGTCGGCCGAAAAGATAAGGGAAAGGAAAAGGTCATTGAAGATATCACTTTAGATGACCGGGTCATAAAAGAGCTAACTAACAAAGACCCTCCCAAAAAGGGTAAGGTGGACTATAACATCCTCGCGCACTTAAGGAAACTACCCTCTCAGCTTAGCGTTCTTGATGCCCTTCTATTATCAAAAGAAGCGCGAGACTCACTCATTAAAGCGTTGCAAGAACCTGAACAATTCCAGGCCGTTCTCGCCACTGAAAGGATGAAGGATGAACTGGAGGAAGTGCATACAGCCGATGTCACTTTCGGTGATGAAGACCTTCTCCTCGGGACGTGCGACCACAACCGTCCCCTATATGTCTCTGGATACTGCCATGACATCAAGATAGGTAAGATCTTAGTGGATAATGGATCCTCCGTCAACCTCCTTAATGTTCGGGTGTTGAAGGAAATCTGCATGAGTGTGCAACACCTCGCTCGTGACAAAATTACTATCTCCGGTTTCGACTCTCAATCGTCACGGACTCTCGGATCTGTAATACTGACGTTACGCTTCGGACTTCTCGTCACAGACATCAAATTCCATGTCATTGACGCCAAGACCTGCTACAACGCCTTGCTCGGCCGTCCCTGGCTACACGAGTACAACATCATCCCTTCTACACAACATCAGTGTATGAAATACTTCAAGGATGGTTTCGAGTACACTGTAACAGGCGAGTTAAACCCGTTTTCTGTGAACGAAGTCCGCAAATACGAAGATGCGAAATACTTTTTGCCAGATTTCGAGGATACAGAAAGGTGTCGCGACCCGAAGAACAAAACCGCCGCCACCATTCCCGTTTTTGGGAGCGATACCGAAGAAGAGGAGGAAATAGTGTATACGGGGCCATCCCAACGCAACAACCTGGGGGCACCCACCCCCGTACCGGTCTTCGGGAGTGATTCGGAGGACGAGGTTAACGTCGTGTTCTCCAATCGGCTGTCAATACAGGCACCCCTTTGCGATGACCATAGTCTGCAAATCACCATGGTACCGCAAGAACACTATAAGGATCTCGACGCGCTTCAAACCCACAGCGTGCAGGACCTGCAAACATTTTACGTCCCTCCCAAGCGAAGGGGTGAAAAGGTGATCCTATTCTATCAATCCTCAGAGTCGAAGGTGGAGAAAGAGATCTGGCACGGCGTGGATGTTACACTTGACAGGCTCCAACCCATTCGTCTGCCTAGATACTATACAAATGGATTGAAGAAGTTATTGAAGCGCCAAGGAGTACCCTTAAAACAGACTGTGCGGCAGGCTCGGTTCTACAACAGGATTTGGGATGTCCCTGGGACCCAACGCAAATTGCCCAACGGAAAAATAGAAACACTTGGGCTTGGGTACGCGAGAACGGGAAAACAGGAGCGAGCCCACGGCAGCTACGCCATATATACCTTTGATGAAGAAGAAGGCGCCACGTCAGGAGAGACCAATCCCTCATCAAAACTAAACCCCGCGATCGAAGAGCCAAACCCGTTGTTTAAAAGACGAATGGGCAAGCCTACCACGAAAGCGGATCAGAAAATTCGGGAAGATCACAACCACGAAGTGGCCATCTACGAGAAAGCCAGGACGCAACGTCTATTCCAACAAACTGCACAGGCTGCAAAAGATAAAGATGTTCACCATCGTCAACCCGTCATACGAAAGGCTCGACGCAGGGACGGGAATAAATTAAGAAGCGAAAAAAAGAAGCCGACAACAACGACGCAGGATTAGAGGGTTACGGGAATTGCGCGGCTCGGACTCGTCCCTCATGGAAAAGATGAGTCGAGCATACTCCTTCCCTCGAGACAAGACGGAACGGTTACTCAAGCTCGCCCTAAAACATCAGATGATCACGCTTCCAGAGTCTAGGCATCCTGAGCAGGCTAGCAAGGTCTCTCATCCGGGTTATTGCTCTTATCACCGAGCCATAGGACATCCGACCGAAGATTGCTTCACCTTCAAGAACTGGGTCGAGGACCAGTACCGACGGGGCAGATTCGCTTTATCCGACGGTTGGAAAGTAACGCCGCCGCAAAGGCACGAGCCTAAAGCCACAAGAGCAGAACCGGATCCGCCTCAGTCTTGGGAGCGAGTTCGCACCTGTTATATGATTACGATATTAAAAGAAGAGCCCGAGAACGAAGATGACCTTCCCCGGTGCTTCGAGAACAGCGATGACGAGTTGATCTCGGAATTTCCGCCCGCTCCGAAAGAACTGGAAGACGGTATACATACTACCGCAGATAACCTCAAGAAGATCGAGCTGGGATCGGCAGACGACCCGCGGCCGACATTTGTCAGCGAGCTGTTATCCGAGGAAAAGGTGGCCGCGTTAAAGAACGTGCTCCTACGGCATAAAGACTGCTTCGCGTGGAACTACTCCGAGATGCCAGGATTGGATCCGGAGATTGCAGTGCATAGATTAGCAATATCCCCGGATATCAAGCCAGTCAAGCAGGCGCCAAGGAGGATGCGACTTGAGCTGGAGATGAGCATCAACGCCGAAGTCAAGAAGTTGATCGATTCCGGATTTATCCAAGAAGTCCAATACCCCGATTGGATCGCCAATATCGTCCCGGTAATGAAGAAGAATGGAACGGTGCGCATATGCGTGGATTTCAGGGATCTCAATAAAGCATGCCCAAAGGACGATTTCCCGGTGCCGGTAACCGAGCTAATGATAGATAACACGTCTACTCACGAGATCTTCTCCTTTATGGATGGTTCTTCAGGATACAATCAGATAAAAATGCATCCCGAAGACCAGAAGCACACCGCTTTCCGGACCCCTTTGGGTGTATTCTGCTACAGGGTTATGCCCTTTGGCCTAAAGAACGCTGGCGCCACCTACCAAAGGGCCATGACAAAAATCTTCGACGATCTTATACACGACATCGTCGAATGCTATATCGATGACCTCGTAGTGAAGAGCATGTCATACGAAGAGCATTTAAAGCATCTCGAAACCGTATTTCAACGCCTTCGGCAATACAATTTGAAAATGAATCCCCTCAAATGCGCGTTTGGAGTCTCCTCGGGTAAATTCCTGGGATTCATCGTTCGACACCGAGGTATTGAAATAGATCCGTCAAAGATTAAAGCGATTATGGAAATGCCCCCGCCAAGAACCCTCAAACAGTTGCGGTCTCTCCAAGGGAAGCTCGCATACATCCGGCGATTTATCGCAAATCTTTCAGGCAAATGCCGCCCCTACAGTCACCTGATGAAGAAGGGAACCCCATTCGTCTGGGATCAAAAATGCCAAGGCGCACTAGACGAGATCAAGCAGTACCTGCAGAACCCGCCGGTATTAGCTGCGCCGGTCAAGGGAAAACCCCTCATTCTTTATACAACCGCCCTCGAAGGTTCCTTGGGCGCATTATGGGCACAAGAGAATGACCAGGGGAAAGAAAGAGCACTTTACTACTTAAGTCGAGTGCTACTGGGGGCAGAAAGCAATTACTCGCCCATTGAAAAGCATTGCTTGGCATTAATCTTTGCAGTAACGAAGCTCAGGCACTATGCGTTGGCGCATGAAGTCCGTCTCATTTCAAAGGTGGATCCCCTTAAATACCTGATGTCAAAGGCTATATTGACGGGACGACTCGCTAAATGGGCCCTACTCTTGATGGAGTTTTCGATAACATATCAACCCCTCAAGGCAGTAAAGGGCCAGGCCATTGCCGACTTCCTCGCTGAGCACCCGATACCAGCCGACTCTCCTCTAAACTGTGATTTGCCGGACGAGCATGCATTTGATGCAATTGGCGGTGGAAGCACACGATGGGAACTCTATTTCGATGGAGCGTCCTCCACAAAGAAACAGAAACAGGGTAACCCGATCGTCAAATCGGGGATAGGCCTTATCTTTGTAACTCCACAAGGAGGGATAATGCGCTTCGCCTTCTCCTTAACAGAGTCAAGGACAAACAATGAAGCCGAATACGAAGCTCTGATAGCAGGCCTCGAAATCGCCATCAACATGGGAATTGAAGACCTCCACATATACGGGGATTCTCAGCTGGTCGTTAGCCAAATAAATGGTGACTACCAAACATGCAAACCAGAATTGGTGAAATACGGCGTAAAGGTGCGACAACTGTTGGCCCAGATCCCCTCCTATATTCTAGAGAACATACCGCGCGCGGAAAACAGCAAAGCAGACGCGTTGGCCAAACTCGCTAAAGAACTGGCTGACGAGAACCTCGATGACGTCAGAATCGTGGTACAAAGCCGTCGAGTGCTCGCCCCGGCAGAAATACCTCCGGAATTATATAAAGAAAAGGGAGCGATTCAGCAAGCGACCCTACAAATAAAAGACCGTGAGAAGGCTGAGGACTGGAGGGAAGTCTTCATAGACTACTTTAAGTCCCACCGAATGCCCGAAGAGGCGTCCTCAAGGCATCAGCTTATGAAACGAGCTCTATCCTTCGCTTTCGTCAACGATACCCTGTACAAGAGATCGTTTGATTTTCTATGGCTGAGATGCTTGGGACCTGACGAAGCGAAACGAGTCGTTCGAGAAGTTCACGACGGACTTTGCGGTTCTCACCAAGCAGGCCCAAAGATGAAGTTAAAAATTAAACGGATGGGTTACTACTGGCCCACGATGATCCAGGACTGCCTCGAGTATGCAAAGCAATGCCACTCATGCCAGATCCATGGAGACTTCATCCACCAACATCCGAATCCACTACACCCAACGGTGGCCAGCTGGCCATTCGAAATGTGGGGGACTGACATAGTCGGCCCCATAGAGCCGGCATCAGCCCGGGGACATCGTTTTATCCTGGCGACAACTGATTACTTCTCCAAATGGGCAGAAGCGGTACCACTGAGGGAAGTGAAGACGGAGAACATTCTCCATTTCTTCAAAACACACGTCATCTATCGGTTCGGAACCCCGCGACGGATTATCTCCGATAATGGGCCGGCCTACCGAAGCCATAAGATTAGCCGCTTCGCACAGCAGCACAATATAGACTGGAGATATTCTTCAGTTTACAACCCACGAGCTAACGGTCTGGCCGAGGCTTTCAATAAGACCTTGACGAAGATCATGAAAAAGACCGTCTCCAGGAATAAGAGAGACTGGCACGAAAGGCTGCAAGAAGCCCTCTGGGCTTATCGAACTACATTCAAGACGGCCACGAACACAACGCCGTACGCGTTGGTATTTGGGACGGAAGCAGTTCTCCCCCTCGAGATAGAGTTACCCTCTCTACGAGTAGCAGTCCACCACGAGCTGACGAACGAAGAAAATGCTCACCTTCGGCTTGAGGAGCTTGACGCCCTCGATGAAACCCGGCTCATAGCGCAACAATATCTAGAAGCCTACAAAGCAAAGATGACGCGCTCGTACGAAAGATTGACCAGGCCGAGGACATTCCGCCAAGGCGAACTCGTGCTAGTGGTCAAAAGACCGATGATTCCCAATCGTGCCAAGCGGGGAAAATTTGAGCCAAACTATGAAGGCCCGTACATCATAGACAAGGTCTACCAGGGTGGAGCCTACCTACTCATGGACATGCACGGTGAAAGGCCTTTCAGGCCAGTAAACGGCCGCTTCTTGAAGAAATACCATGCTTAATAAGCTGCAGCCTAGGTCAATGATGGATGACGACGACTATGTCCGCTCGCTATCTTCCTAAAGCTCAGACTTTACAAGCAGCAGCCGGCCTTCCTATATAAACGGACCGAAACGTCCTTAAACTATCGTCGGACCGAAACGTCCTTAAACTATCGTCGGACCGAAACGTCCTTAAACTAACAGCGGACCGAAACGTCCCTAAACTAATGTCGGACCGAAACGTCCTTAAACTAACAACGGACCGAAACGTCCTTAAACTAACAGCGGACCGAAACGTCCTTAAACTATCGACGGACCGAAACGTCCCTAAACTACCACCGCAACGTCCTTAGGTTGACGAGATGGATAAAAAAAAAAAAAAAAAAAAAAAAAAAAAAAAAAAAAAAACGGTATGTCCATAAGCAAAATGGGCACGGATGAAAACCCGAAAAGGGCTCCGTGAGTAAAAACAGCAGGGCTGCCGGCAAGTGTTCGTGAAAACCCGAAAGGGCGCGACCTTGTAAAAAAAAAAGAGAAGAGTAAAAATGATATAAATAAAAAAAAACGGTATGTCCATAAGCAAAATGGGCACGGATGAAAACCCGAAAGGGCTCCGTGAGTAAAAACAGCAGGACTACCGGCGAGTGTTTGTGAAAACCCGAAAGGGCGCAACCTCGTTAAAGGACACTTACAGAGTCCTCTCGACCCTGTAAGGAGAAACCACCTGCGTGAGATCCTTACGACTCACAAAGGAGCAGCACACTTAGGGATCCTCACGATTCCTGAGGAGAAAATACACTTACGAGATCCTCACGACTCGTAAGGAAAATTCTCTTATGGGACCCTCACGGCTCATGAGATTTGAAAGTCTTAAGTTACAGAAACCTGAACCTGTTCTTAAGCAAATCCCCCACAACCTCCGATATTGCCCTACAAGAGGCTCAATACTGACCCTTGTATACAATCCACGGGCGCGAATAAACATTTCCCCAGCAAAGTCCAACCCTTGTAGGTCCTCTCGACCCATAAGGAGAAAACCCTCTTGTAGGATCCTTACGACTTACAGAGGAACATACACTTAGGAATCCTCACGACCCCTAAGGAGAAAAGACACCGGCAAGATCCTCACGACTTGTAGGGAGAAATACCTTTGTGAGACCCTTACGGCTCATGAAGTCAAAAGCCTTGGTTAACAGGACCCTTAACCCTGTTTGCTGAGCCACCTTTGTTCATTATCGACAAAGGCAAATGATGATTCGCTCCTGGCAACATTCCAGTTGTAGCGGTACTGATGCCGAAATCGGTGTCCAAAATCCGAGCTTGCGGCGAAAAAGCTAGCAAGCCACACATGCCTACGAAATAGCCGAAATGATGGGGCAACTTGCAATAAAAAGCAGCAAGTAAAAATGTATGCATGAAAAATAGCCGAAATGATAGGGCAACTCGCAATAAAAAAAAAAACAGCGAGTAAAAATAAAACAAATAGCCGAAATGATTGGGCACCGCGAAAAATAGCCGAAATGATTGGGCAATCGCGACCTTCACGATATAAAAAGCTGAAATGATAGAGCATCGCGGAAAGAATAAAAGAAATGATGGAAAAATGAAACCTTTTTGCCCTACAGGTGATATTCCATCGCACCCTGTACACAATCCAAGGGCGTAAACAAAGAAGGGATCATACTTCTCCCCCAGGGTTCATCAGAAGAAGAAGCCAAGTCTCGACGGGTCACCAGCGATAACCCACAGTTCCATGACTCGGTGATGTACACGTCACCAGGAGTCAAACCTCCATCCCGTGAAATGCGGATACAATCAACAAAATTCCTGGTCACGTGGAACGCGGATAATGTCACTCTTTGACCCCGTGGAAAACGTCCAGAGCGGATCCTGGTCCTCGCAGAGCATGGCAGTGAACCCATGCGAAGCATCCAGAGCGGAGCCTAGTCCTCGCCTAACGCGGCAGTGAACCCGTGTGAAGCATCTAGTGCAAACTTCCTGGTCACGTGGAACGCGGATAACGTCACTCTTTGACCCCGTGGAAAACGTCCAGAGCGGATCCTGGTCCTCGCAGAGCATGGCAGTGAACCCGTGCGAAGCATCCAGAGCGGAGCCTAGTCCTCGCCTAACGCGGCAGTGAACCCGTGTGAAGCATCTAGTGCAAACTTCCTGGTCACGTGGAACGCGGATAACGTCACTCTTTGACCCCGTGGAAAACGTCCAGAGCGGATCCTGGTCCTCGCAGAGCATGGCAGTGAACCCGTGCGAAGCATCCAGAGCGGAGCCTAGTCCTCGCCTAACGCGGCAGTGAACCCGTGTGAAGCATCTAGTGCAAACTTCCTGGTTACGTGGAACGCGGATAACGTCACTCTTTGACCCCGTGGAAAACGTCCAGAGCGGATCCTGGTCCTCGCAGAGCATGGCAGTGAACCCGTGCGAAGCATCCAGAGCGGAGCCTAGTCCTCGCCTAACGCGGCAGTGAACCCGTGTGAAGCATCTAGTGCAAACTTCCTGGTTACGTGGAACGCGGATAACGTCACTCTTTGACCCCGTGGAAAACGTCCAGAGCGGATCCTGGTCCTCGCAGAGCATGGCAGTGAACCCGTGCGAAGCATCCAGAGCGGAGCCTAGTCCTCGCCTAACGCGGCAGTGAACCCGTGTGAAGCATCTAGTGCAAACTTCCTGGTCACGTGGAACGCGGATAACGTCACTCTTTGACCCCGTGGAAAACGTCCAGAGCGGATCCTGGTCCTCGCAGAGCATGGCAGTGAACCCGTGCGAAGCATCCAGAGCGGAGCCTAGTCCTCGCCTAACGCGGCAGTGAACCCGTGTGAAGCATCTAGTGCAAACTTCCTGGTCACGTGGAACGCGGATAACGTCACTCTTTGACCCCGTGGAAAACGTCCAGAGCGGAGCCTGGTCCTCGCCAAGCACGGCAGTGAACCCGTGTGAAGCATCCAGAGCAAACACCGGACTGTGGAGTCCTTAAAATCCACGGACTATGACGTCCTTAACCTCGACCGTGATGTCTTAAAACTAACGATCAATCCCCCCGATTCCCTACGGATTTCGCCTTGGTTTAAGGGTACATCTCTTCACTCCTTTGATACCTGGCGTTGTAATTCCTCAACGTCTTCAAAGAGGTGGCGGGTCCCTGCAACCAAACACCGGACTGTGGAGTCCCTAAATCCACGGACTATGAGGTCCTTAACCTTGACCGCGATGTCTCAAAACTAACAGCGGACTGTGGAGTCCTTAAATCCACGGACTATGAGGTCCTTAACCTTGACCGCGACGTCTTTAAACTACGATACCTTGAGAGATCCCTAACCCCGTGAAACACGGAAAAAGGTGATCACACCTGGCACTTGCAGGCCCTCACGACCTGTAAGGAAGAAAAACTCTCTTGTGAGATCCTTACGACCCTCAAAGGAAAACCCGCTTAAGGATCCTCACGATCTTTAAGAAGAACTCACACCTATGGGATCCTCTCGACCTATAGGGAGAAAGACTCCTTATGAGACCCTCGTGGCTCATAAGATGCAAAGGCCTCAGGAAACAGATCCTAACCCTGAATCCTAAGCCACGGCCGTCCTGCAAGGAGATCGAGATAGAGTATCCGCAGAATACATTCAATAGAAAGGGGACACACCATTGAAGAGAAGAATATGTCTTCATTTATAAACCTCCCTTCGACAACAATACTCGATCTAAAGCCAGCACAAACCACCCGATACGGGAGATAACGTGGCAAGTTTCTGATCTGTATCCCATCAAGCACGCATTTGCAACTGTACGAATGTTTAAAAGGAAATGTTGCCGGAGGCACTGATGTGCATGCAACGTAACGATGGTGCTCGTAATTAAAGAAAAACAGACATCTCATTTACGCAAGCAAGACACACGTACAACTATCTGACAAGCATGAAAATTCAACAGAAAGCATGCAAACCACCAATGATTAAAGGAGTACATTGATTCAAACATGCTACATCAGTGGGAAAAGATTACCAAACAAGGGATCAGAAATACAAGGGTTAACAAAGCAAAACACAAAATTCTCCAACTCCCTTTCCGCCTTCTCCAGCACGTCAAAACGGCGGTTTTCGCGAGGAGTCGCTCCCCACCGGTTGGAGCCATGCTCATCAGCGAAAGCAGACATGACGGCCCGACGAGCTCTTATCTGACTCAGTAAATGAACTGAGTGATCCTTCAGAGCTTGAGTGATTAGACAAGCCTCATGAAAGCACTCAAGCTTGTCCTCTGCCGCGTCAAGGATCGCCGAAGTCATCTCCGCCGGATGAGGGGGTATATCGGCAAGCACAGATAGGAGGATCATCCGGAGCCAAATGGAGCCCATGGGAAGAGGAGAACCCCGACGGGTCAGTAGCTCGTACATCACAGTGTCACATTGAGCGTCGGTGAGAAGGGGATCCGCCAGCCGCGCAGCGAAGCGAGGAATTATATCCTCAAGGGGCACCTCCCATGGTTGCCGACGAGCATGGGGACGATCGCAAGCCATGGAGATTGATCGGGTTCTCAAAAAAAAAAAAAAATGACCACCTTAAGGTATGAATGGGTTTCTCTGTGAAGAAAAGAAGTAAGGCATAAGGTTCAGGTTATAAAGGGGCGCATTTAATGCCATGCACAAAAAATGTTGTGCATGGTGGAACTATTCTCAAAGCCCGAAAAGAAGGGGAGAGCGTTGGAAATGAAATCCAATGACGCATTGGAATTAGGTTAGGGAAATGAAACGTCCCCATCAAGCAGATCCCTGCATACGCAACACGTGAGCACTAACCTTTGATGGAAAATGAGGCGGCACTGCAAAGGCACAACAGAGAACTAAGCTCTGAGAACGAGAATCAAATTCTTAAAAGAAAGGTTTGAAAGGAAGGACATGAAAAAGTGAAGGCGCTTCTAAAAGGACGTTTCGTCTACCCTACTCCCCCAAAGCAGGTCCAGCGGTCATAAAAGGTGACAGCGTTGCACTCACGTGCTGACACGTGAGAACAACGCTGTGGGGGCATTTGTTTCCTGATTTAAAATCAGGAAAGCTTCTGGGAAAAGCTTCAAAAAGGGGTCACGTGTTGGCACGTGACACCTAAAAACATCAGCAAGGCAAGTTCAGTTTCCTGACTACGCTGAAGAAAAGGGGGCTTCAGAAAGAGTCACGTGCTCCCACGTGACCAGGGTCACGTGGCGACACGTGACATTTAAACGCAAGCGTCAAAGGCACACAAGTTCTCTGATCATGTCAAAAAAAAAAAGCTTCAGAAGAGGTCACGTGCTCCCACGTGACCAGGGTCACGTGTCGACACGTGACGTTCAAGGCAGCAAACTCGCTCTCCAGTTGAACCAAAGAAAGAGAGTTCAAACAAGGGTCACGTGCTCACACGTGACCAGGGGTCACGTGGTAGCACGTGATGTTTAAGCAGCAATCAGAAGACGCAGCGCAGAAGGCTCATTCCAAAGGGGGTCGCGTGCTCACACGTGACCATGGGTCACGTGGTCACACGTGACCGACTTTCAAAGCCCATTTTTGGCGACAGAATTAAATTCTGAAGGAAATTCGAATCTTTCCAAAGGAAAGTAATTATTTGGGACTAATCAAATTAAAGATTCAGAGATGATTAAAGATCATCTATCTATGGAAAATCTCGGCTTTGGGAAAGATTTCCCCCTTAAATCTAACCAAAATAACAAAGGAGAATCTCTGGATTTAAGATCCAATGGTGAATAAAATTCACCTAATAATCCGAAGGCCCCAAAATGAATGATGGACGCAAATCAAATCTCTCAATGAAGATTCACAAAAGACTGATTGATTCGGCTGCTTCTCCTATAAATAGGAGCCAAGGGACACAAAAAAGAGATACATGCGCAGAGAAGAAAAGAGAAAAGGAGAAGAGCTTTGATACTTCGAAAAGACTCAGATCTTCTGCAAAAAGCCCTAGGTAAGAAAGGGAAGGCATTTTGAAAGAAGCAGAATTTAATTCTCAACAGAGTTTAACTCTGATAATATAAAAGCAGAAGAACTTATTTCTTCTCTCTTTGATAGAGGATCTGCAAAGTGCACATCTCCCCTTAAGGTTGAGAATTTAATTCTCAATGGGTTGAGATCCTGCCATGCAGATCCAAAACATAGAGAAGGAGTGCAAACTTGAGAATTTAATTCTCACAGAACTATAGGAATTTAATTCCTCCAAAATAAAAGTGGGGCTAGACCCTATATCATGGGAATTTAATTCCTTCAAAACAAAAAAGAGAGAAACAGGGTTTAACCCTAATTAAAGAACTTAGTTCTGTTGAAACAACGATCATCATTTCCTCAAAAATTTTATTAGGGTTCAACCCTATTCAGCCCTTCACATAAACGGGGAATTTAACTCCCGCAGAAAATTCAGAGTTAAACTCTATCCCAGAATACAAGTCTTCAAAAGAAAGAAGGATTTAATTCCTCTGAAATTAAAAAGTCTCCGGAATTTAATTCCTGAAAAAAGGAGTAACAAATCCTCTGAAAAAACCACATTAAGGCAGGGTCACGTGTCACCACGTGACCCCCCCCCAAAAGCCCTACAGAAAACCCCTTTGAGGCAGCACCCCACGTGACCCACGTGACTTTCAGCAGAAGCCTTAACGCATAGGCATTTGAATGCCCATCACGTGCTGACACGTGATGCTATCAAAAGATGCAGTAATTTCAGCAGAACAAATGGAGGAAGGGCGCTCTCACGTGCTGCCACGTGACCCCTCTTGTCTTAGTGTTTAACACTAAATTGAAACTCTCGCACTCAGTGTTAAAATATTGTTGGGCCTTAGTGTTCAACACTAATTAAAAAGCTTTATCTGCAGTGTTCAACACTGATTACCTTAGTGTTTAAATACTAATCTGAGATCTTCATTTGCAGTGTTCAACACTGATCTGTTTTAGTGTTTAACACTAATTTGAGAAGCCTTATTGCTGGTGTTTAACACCAATTATTTCTTAGTGTTAAACACTAACTCGTTAACCGCATTCCCAGTGTTCAACACTGATTGCTCTATAGTGTTTAACACTAGGCTTTGGCCCAATTGGCTAAATGGATAGAGGCAAAGCCTCTCCTTCAATGGATCAGCAAAAAGTCAATGTTTCAGACCCGACTGGACTTAGCCCAAGCTGGCCATAAGTCCTCAATTTGTGATTAACTGGGCTAATGGGCTCATAACATAATTAATCAGTCTCGACCCCAAATTGGGTCAGGGACTATTAAATCCATTCCGGTTCCAGGGTACATCTCTTCACTCCTTTGAAACTTGGCATTGTAATCCCTCAATGTCTTCAAAGAGGTGACGGGTCCCGACGGCCACTCATGATATGGACTGTGGGGTCCTTAAACCCATGCCTAATGCAAAATTCCTGGTTACGTGGAACACGGATAATGTCACTCTTTGACCCCGTGGGAAACGTCCAGAGCGGATCCTGGTCCTCGCAGAGCACGGCAGTGAACCCGTGTGAAGCATCCAGAGCGGAGCCTGGTCCTCGCCAAGCACGGCAGTGAACCCGTGTGAAGCATCCAGAGCAAATACTGGACCGCAATGTCCTTAAACTACCCACGGACCGCAACGTCCTTAAACTACCCATGGACCGCAATGTCCTTAAACTACCCACGGACCGCAATGTCCTTAAACTACCCACGGACCGCAACGTCCTTAAACTACCCATGGACCGTAACGTCCCTAAACTAGAACAATAGGGCCCTCCATATGCTCTTTTGTCGGATCTAAACGGTCCCGTTTAAGTTGATCTTAGCCTCCAAAAATGGCTAACGCGTCCTTAAACCTTCAAACAGATTGGACTACGAATCCCCTAAATTAACTCCGGCTCGAGGGTACATCTCTGAACTCCTCTGACATCCGTCGTTGTAATCTTTCAACGTCGTCAGAGAGGTGATGAGTCCCGATGGCCATACATACGATGGACCACTACGTCCCTAAACTGGAACATTAGAGTCCAAACACTCTTCTGTCGGATCTAAACGATCCCGTTAAGTTGATCTTAGTCACAAAGTTAGACTAACGTATCCTTAACAAACGTTTGAGTTGATCTTAGCCTCAAGTATGGCTGACGTATTCTCAAACCAAACCCCCAAACCCAAATCTAAGATAATGCGGATTTGGACTAGTCCACGCCCTACGGGCGACGACATAACTCAGTCTCCGTAAACAATCCACGGGCAACAAAACAAACACCCACGACACGAAGTGACCATCTGGAGAAGGAGAAAGTTGTTACCGCAACGCGGTAGCGTAATTAACTGCAGGGGCTTGCGCCTGCAGGGAAGAGCGTCCCCACAATCAAAAACCCCTCAAATGAGGGGGAATCTGACGAAGTCTGCTACATCGGACGCATCCGTCTAAACCTTCGATACATGGTGCCATAAATCAACTTGGCATTTTCGGAGGGGTAGACGGATAGCACCAATTAGCATCTGCCCCGAACCCCAGGCATTCGGACGTCCCGACGTCCCGGCCGCCGTTCGGAGGGGAACAGAAGTAATTCCAAATTAGTGGAAAATAAGCCACATGCATGAAGCTTGTAGAAGCTTGTGGATGCATTGACTTAGTCCACTAGTTTTGTTTTACTTAAGATATTAATTAACCTAACCATTATAATTTAGCCATGGTTATGTCTCTACATGAATTAATATATGATACAAACTCACCCATGGTTCATTCTCTCACCTCATTAGTTCATTCTCATTTCTTTTGCTCATCTTCTTCTTGCTTGAGCAAAAAGCTTGCTAGGGTTTTCTAAAGAGAGAAAATATTGTGAGAAAAATAAAACTAAACTGAGCCCACTTCCTACTTCATCATCATCTACTAGATTAACACTTTAGTATAGGGTGTTAGCTTCACTAATCTCTCATTTAGTGAAGTGGTAGCTTGAGTCAGTGTCTCCTCGACGTAGATCATCTTGGGCCTCGAAGACTTCAAGCAAGATCGTTCCTTTCGCTTTGAGAAACCATGCAAGAGTTCGGAAGTTCCATGATCGCAGCGAAGGGACCACCACAAGGAGCTAATGAAGTGAAGGACCGGTCTACAAAAGTTGTATTCCGTTATCACTTAGATGTAAAGTAGTTTACATGTTGTTTCGTATGATTCTCTAGTTATCAATTCTAGTTTAGGGTTCTTTAAAACGGCAAAATTTTGAAAATGGCATGGACGATGCCTCCCGAAATCTTGATGTCGCTATAAGGAACCCTACAGTGGCATCAGAGACTAGCTAGAGAATTAGACGGATAGTGTAGGATTACGAAACCGAAACAACTCAGAAACTTGACACATCAAAACCATGTTTCTGTCAATTTTTATATGAGCTCTAAAATTTTTTCAAACAAGTACAAAATGATATATGAGACTTTAGATGAACCCAGAACCCAAACGGCCGGATTTTGGCCGAGCACACTCAAGGAAAATCCGAGCAGGCCAGCCCTGTAGGGGTTTTCTGGGTTCAAAATTTTTTTGTGGTCTGGTTTCTGGGCTTTGGTGTTTCAAGTGTTGTTTGTTTTTGCTAATTTTTCATGTGATGTTAACTTACTGCAAAGGCAACTCGGAGTGTTTCGTAGTCATAATTCTAACTGTTTTCGGATTACTTTAGACGGTATTAAAAAGTTCGATCAGATATCAAATACCCGCTTTAACCCTTGCCGGAAAATTTTCCAAGTGTTGGATTTTTTCCGTAGTTAAAAAGCATTCAAACATCATGCAAGTTATGCGATGGACCCTCTAGAAGAAAAAAAACCTTAACTCGATTATGTGACTGTCAGAACCGCCACTAAACCCTCGGGTTTGTAGTGGTTCAGCGGTGCCACATGTGAGGTGTTGGTTGACCCTTCTACGGCTGGTCCATTGGTACTGTGGCATGTGCTGAATAATTTTAAACTATGCTCAAGTGTTGAGCTTTTCGGGTAATTGTGGGTGTTTGTTGATTCGATCGGAATGTTTAACATCGTCTGGTTTTTTTCTGCGACCGTAAGTGTAATATGTGGTGTATCGCCGGTTTCGTTGCTATATGTCAATGACGATTGGGATACGCATTTTACTTACGTTGATGACATGTGATGTTATGTGTTGCTGTGATATGTTATATTGGATCGTCGCGTTTTGAATAGCTGGGGGTTTTATGTGAGATAAGAGTTTTTATTTTCATTCTTGTAAAATTAAATGTATGTAATATTCTTTTATTGGGGACACTTCCAGGTTGAGAAAGATGTCACCGTTTTTGTATATTATTTACTTTTCCACATTAGGATAGACCCAAGGAGGGGAGCACAAGTAACCGGGTTCTAGAGTCCAGTAGGAGACCAACTCGAGGAGTCAAGTCCGGGTCTCCTAACTCTAGAATTGGTAGGGTTACTTGCCGCTCTCGTAGGGGTCTAGGGATGTGGGTTTGGCTGTTCATCACGACCGTGGAATCCATATTTTATACAGGCTCAAAATAAAATACGGACCTCCTAAAATATCCAATATTTCATATGTTTCTTCTACTGCTCTGTGATATGATCACTGTGGATTCTGAGACGAATGGATATATATTATATATGAGATATATAGTAAACGTTGCTTATGTTTTGCACCCGCGCTAGTCCCGTCCCGGTATGCCGTTAGTTAAGTAACCTAACGGTGCATAACGGGACACTGTGGCGAATGCGGATGGCATAAGCGTACGTTATATTTTCGTTTCTTCTATGATGCTTAGGAAGTATAAATGATGGGACTTCATTAATGAGATTAATGAAAAGAAAGAAAACTAAAAGATGTTGTGCAATCAAATTTTCAAAAAGGGTAGCTACAGTATTTGCTTTGCATAGTGATATATGTGATATATCCTGCACCTTATTCGATAAGGAAAGAGCCGAGATTCCTTCACCGGGAGTGACCTCTTCACCGGGAGTGACCTCTTTAGCAATAACTGGCAAATGCTATAACACACAGTTTGTCTTTTGATTGCTTTTGGAGTATTTGCTTTGCATAGTGGTATTTATAAAATATACTGCACCTTATTCGATAAGGAAAGAGCTGAGATCCCTTCACCGGGAGTGACCTCATTAGCGAAACTAGTAAAAGCCTCACAAAAACCCCTTTTCAAAATTCACTCGATTCTACAACGATATCAAGTTCATTACGCAATAGGTTTTCTGAAAAACCTGTCGTAGCCCTCCGTCATTTCAGATAAGTATTGTTAAGTATTCATGCTGCGCTTGTTGACCTCTGTCAAGGCGTAGTGTGCGATAACTGATTAGTGCTTATTTGTAAAGCATATGATGCGATTGGATTAGGGTAGTCGTATGACCTTGTTGACTTTTGTCAAGGGTCGTGCGGGTGGGTTTGATTCAATCAGAAATGACGAGTTGACTTGACTAGTGCACTATGATTTGTTGACCTCTGTCAAGGTGATAGCATGCTAGGGGAAAAATATTATCGGGAATTTCAAGTGTTGGAATTTGCAATGAGATTGCATACCTTCTATGAGATAGTTGGATTCCGATACCCGCTGCGAGTAAGTGTTACTCCTGGGAGAGTCTTGCACTTTACAATTAGCCGATCAAGTAGGTGTCTAGAAAGATGTCAACAGAGTTATACCTCTGGGAAAACGAGATTTATTTTAATTAGGCCCATGCGAAAGCACGGGGAACCTCCCTCAAACTACCGGCACTGGCCTGGCTGAAAGATTGGCGAACTTGTAGGGTGTAATTAATCCCGGGTAGTCTTTCCTTTTAGGGTTTGAAGGAAGATTTGATAAAAACAGTGGAAGCCATCCTGATTAGATAAAATAATAAATAATCTGATCTTGCAAGAGCATACGCTAAAGTGTTTTCTTCTCTCTCTCTCCAGGTAGCGACCATGTCACGTCTTAATCAAGATAATAATATGGATGTATTGACCGAACCCGCATGTTATACTGTGCAGGGGAACGTTGGTTCCGTTCTTTCTTATAATTGTTATAAGACTGAACAGGGAATAGGGGCATATCCGGATTCCCATGCCGCCCAAATAAAGAAGAAACATGTTGATGCGTCTTCTTCGGGTGTGTTAGTTATTGAGAACTGTTTTTCAGTTCACTCTACGTCCTGGGTATTAGATACCGGATCAGGATCCCACATATGTAATATGTTACATGGGCTACGGAAAGGTAGAGAACTGGGAATAGGTGATCATTCCGTAAGAGTAGGGAATGGGGCAAATGTTGCAGCCAAAGCAGTTGGCGAATATAACCTTGTGTTACCAAGTAGCAACACATTGATTCTGAACGAATGCTATTACATTCCGACCCTGATATGCAATCTTATATCAGTTTCTTTATTAAGTAAAGAAGGATATAATTCTGTAGTACATGATAATATTATGAACATCTTCCTAAATCAAAAATTGATTGGATCAGGCTCGTTAAATAATGGCATATACGTTCTAGATCAAACTACAGTCCTTAATGTACAAAACACACACAAGAGGAAGAGTTCAGAAATGAACGAATCCTTCTTGTGGCATTGTAGACTAGGTCATATCAATACGACACGACTAGCTAAGTTGCATAAGGATGGATATTTGAATCCGTTCGAATTTTCATCTTATGACACTTGCCAGTCATGTCTCAAAGGCAAGATGACCAAAACTCCGTTTACAGGACACGGAGAAAGAGTTATGGAACTCTTAGGACTGATACATAGTGATGTATGTGGTCCCATGTCTACACATGCCAGGAATGGTTCCTCGTACTTCATTACATTCACTGACGATCTCTCAAGATTCGGACATGTGTTCCTGTTGAAACACAAGTCTGAAGCTTTTGAGAAATTCAAAGAACCGAAGTCGAGAACCAAACGGGTAAAAGTATTAAAATCCTTTGATCTGATCGAGGAGGTGAATACTTGAGCACGGAGTTCCTGGACTATCTAAAAGAGAATGGGATTCTCTCTCAGCTTACTCCTCCATATACACCACAGCACAACGGTGTATCGGAGCGGAGGAATCGCACCCTATTAGGTATGGTGCGCTCTATGATGAGCACAGCTGAGTTACCTATTTCCTTTTGGGGATATGCACTGGAGACAGCTGCAAACCTATTGAATATGGTTCCCACTAAATCTGTGCCAACCACTCCATATGAGATATGAAAAGGAAAGAGACCATATCTTAATTATATTAAGATATAGGGTTGTCCGGCATATGTGAAAACACAAAATCCGAACAAGCTCGAAGCAAGGTCTTTTCTGTGTATGTTTGTTGGATATCCCAAACATTCGCACGGGTATATCTTCTACCACTCTGAGGAACAAAAGGTGTTTATTTCTCAACATGCCACCTTTTTAGAAAAGGAATTCTTGAAAAAGAAATTAGTGGCAAGGAGGTAGAACTGGAAGAAGTTCCAGCTATACAAACTACGACAGAAGATTTGGTGGAACTAGAGGATTCGGTAATTCCCAACGAACCTCAGCCTCTCCGCAGATTTAGTAGGGTTCCTCTTCCACCTGAGAGATACTACGGTTTTCTCGTTGATGGTGGAAGCGAGGATTGCATCATGGAGGAGGATG
Source organism: Agapanthus africanus (assembly GCA_030015575.1). Taxonomy (NCBI): domain Eukaryota; kingdom Viridiplantae; phylum Streptophyta; class Magnoliopsida; order Asparagales; family Amaryllidaceae; genus Agapanthus; species Agapanthus africanus. Next base: position 261,578,677 of record CM057349.1, on the reverse strand, counting down.
ACCCAACTAGCTTCGAGCAGGCCATCATGGGTGGGGACTCTGTGAAATGGCTGGATGCAATGCGGTCCGAGATGGAATCCATGTACACCAACAAAGTATGGACTTTGGAAGATGCTCCTGAAGGGGTAAAACCCATTGGGAGCAAGTGGATCTTCAAGAAAAAACATGGTGTAGACGGAAAAGTGGAGACTTTCAAAGCTAGATTTGTTGCAAAGGGTTTTGTTAGTTATATGTATGCCCTAGAGGCCATTACTGTACATACGATGTATATTGTAGTGGATGCTAGGACATATATAGGGAGGACTTTCTTGCTCGACATGATAGTATGCTATCTGGTTCTACTTTATCTTAACATGTACTCTGATTGTCTCTATATTACATGTTGATAAAGCCCTTAGGATATGTACTCGACTACTGGGACTATGATGAGATCATACTAGTGGGGCCACGATAGTCAACGAGTACATCCTATAATTGTTCCTATTCGAGGGTGTATCGAGACAGGGCATCGATATACCAGAGTAGACTAGCGTATACGCATCTTGACCCATATGATAGGCGATGGATGATCCCATATCCATCGGTGTTTGACATCAAGAATGGTGTACGGGTGCTCAGTGGAGACTGGGTACACTGGACGGACTCGCCGAGAACTCCCAGATGGTATTATACCTCACGTCAGATGGCAGTTCTCCGGTGACACTGGTACAGAGTAGTCTGTTGACCCGAGATCGTCATAGAGTCTTGTGTGATTCCCACCGTGCTTTGATTTCCATCATAACACGTCCAAGAGGGCGTGCAAAAAGGTGGCTTTTGGGTACAGTCCCGAATCACATGGAGGCAATGAGCGATAGGAGGGGATTCGTCTCTCCCGGTATAGGGAGTTGATGTTGTGCTGTGTTCGATTGGCTATAACCGGAAATCCCTGGCCAGGGTTGCTGAGATTTACTGGTAAGTGTTATCAGTAGTTTCTCGAACTGTTATGACCTCAAATCGACACGACTTATCAAGCTACTGGGGTCTGACGTTTACCACTCCTAGACGAGATATGCGACATATCAGACGACGAGACCTGACTGTACGGGAGTGTTACTGATTGGATTCACAGGAGAATGTACAGGCTTGCTTGTTGATCTTCTGAGCGCTCAATACCTGGGTGGCTGTTACGTTTAGCTGACCGCTTGCAGCTTGTGGGTGTTTGATATGATCATCACCTACTGCCGGCGTATTGACGATTCTTTAGAGTCATACACAGAGGTTTCTTGGCTCAGGCAAAACGGAGTAGGAGCACATATGTGATATGTGTGAGACCGAGGATATTGCGGTATGTGATACCGTATTGGATTCTCGTGAAATGAGATATCGGCCGGGTATATGTGATATAGCCGGGTCATCGTATTAGTCGGTTATATGCGATATAGCCGGATTGTCGGATCAAGTGTTGATTCGATAATTTAATGTATAATAATATATATGATATATTAAATTAGATTAACTAATATTAGCTCACTAAAAGATTCTTTTTCTCACTCGGGTAATACATTGATATATATGCGATATATGTTAATTGTATTATTTTATTTTGTTACGATAAATATTATATATGTGATATATAATATTGTAACATAATATGGTTATTAATGCAACATGATTTGTGGAGTTTAAACATGATTAGGGTTTGGATAGGGTTAAGACTTCTAGTAGATTCTAGAAGCTTTTCTTTTGTCTTGGAAAAGATACTATGCTTGATATTTTCAAGTGACTCACTTTTAACCCAACTCAAACCCTAGCCCTAGTTAATTCTCTACATGGGTTTAGTTGACCATGGTTGCATTATTCATCATAATTATCTTCTTTCATTATTCATCACAAAAGGATTCTATCATCTTCTTCCTTGAGTTCCTTCTTGGAAAAAGCTTTCTAGCTTTTTGCTAAGTGATGAAAGTGAGTGAGAATATGAAAACAAATGAGAGCAAAAATCCTACTTCATCATCCTCATCTACCCTTGCCATTTAGATGAGGGTGTTCACTTCATTTTGTGAGTGTTGGCTTGTGTTAATGAAACTTCAAGGTAGATCATCTTTGTTATCGAAGATCGGAAGCAAGACTGCATCTTTCTCTTCGTGAAGCCTCTTGAGAGTCCGGAACACGATGATCGCAACGAAGGAACTTCAACACGGAGCTTATGAAGTGAAGGACCGGATCTACAAAGGTTGTAATCCCTCTCACTTAGTGTTAAAGTGTTTAACATGCTTGTTTTCGCCTAAACCCTATTTTAAAGATCCGGCTTTGCGTTGTTCGGCACGGCTAAAATTTTAATCGGGCATGGTTGATGCCTCGTAGACCCTTGTGCGCGTGCCTAGCAACCCTACAGTGGTATCAGAGCCAAGCTAGAGCTTTAGGCGAAGTCTAGACGAAGTTTAAAGTCCGATCGAAACCCGAAACCCTAATTTGAACCCTTCTCTGTACATTTTTTGAAAATGTGATTTTTTATGAATTAAAAATGCTCAGAAAAACAAGCAAGAAAAACTAAGAATTACTGTAAAGTACGATCCACTAAGTCGCTCACGTGACCGCGGAACAGCGGCCAAACCAAGGGTTTGGCGGCGGTTCCGCGGCCAAAATTTGACTTAGTCCCTCATATTTCATATATTTATTCTTAGGTCCTTTCTTGTCATTTTTCTGGGAATTTTTTAATTCCACTCAAGTGTTGAGTTTTCTAGGGTTGTATTGGGGACTCGTTAATTCGATCGGATAATTTAACTTTGTTTAGTTTGTCCGGGTAATTTTTAGATCATGTTAAAAAGTTCGACCGGATATCAATAACTCACTTTTTCCCCTGCCGGAAAATTTCCAAGCATTGGATTTTTTGGTAGTTTAGGAACGTTCTATGTCGTGTAAGTAACGCGGTGGACCCTCTAGAAGACAACAAAGCTTAACTCGATTATGTGACCGTCTTGAACTGCCTCTGAACCTTAGGGTTTGTGGCAGTACGACATGCCACATGTGAGGCGTTGGCTTGACCCTTCTATGGCTAGACCATTGGTACTGTAGCATGTGATGGATGTTTTTAAACTAATTTCAAGTGTTAAGAACTATTTGGGAAAACTTGGGTGTTTGATTATTCGATCGGAAAGTTTACCATTGTCTATTTATCTGGAATGTGATACAATATTTGGAATCCACAAATAGTTATGAGATAACTGATTTGAATGTTATAAATCTAGCAGTTCAGTCTCAATTGATCGGTTTCCACGGGATTTTGATGTGATCAAAAGTCCGTCACAATCACATAGCGTACACGGATACTCGCCGGGTAAACTTAACAGACAGCCACGCCCCATAGCCCCGACCAAGTGACTGTAGGAGAACCCCGTCGCCAAAAGCATCCGTTCAGGTGCTCGCGGCAGCGGTGTTCCGTCTTAGTGCACTTCGTCGACGGCATCTGGGGGTGCGGCCGTCTACTAAAGTTTGCGAAGAGCATTCGATCAGGATGTTGGGAATCTTGTTGAATTGCCCGACTTGATATTGAAAAGAGTTTTCGATAATGAGACTAAAATACGGGGTTTATAATTGTTAGGCATGAGATGTCTAAGGAATTCATTTGGTTAGGCATGCGATGTCTAAGGAGGTTGCGGATTCCAACTGTTGTAGTTTTACCCTTTCTTTTCTGTGACCGTAAGTGTAGTATGTAGTTGTATCGCCGGTTTTCGTTGCTATACATCGACGACAATCGGCGTATGCATACTTACTTACGTTGATGACATGTGATGTTATGTGTTGCTGTGATATGTTATATTGGATCGTCGTGTTTGAATAGCCGGGGGTTTTATGTGAGATGAGGGTTTTCATTTTCATTCATGTAAAATTCATTTGTATGTAATATTCTTTTATTGGGGCACTTCCGGGCTGAGGATGATGTCACCATTGTATATTATTTACTTTTCCGCATTAGGTAGACCCAAGACGGGGAGCACAAGTAACCGGGTTCTAGGGTCCAGTGGGAGATCATCTCGAGGAGTCGAGACCGGGTCTCCTAACCCTAGAATTGCCAGTGTTACTTGCCGCTCTCGTAGGGGTCTAGGGATGTGGGTTTGGCTATTCATCGTGACCGTGGAATCCGTGTTTTATACAGGCTCGTATTAAAAACACGGACGTCCTAGTATATCCAATATTTCATATATGTTCTTCTGCTGCAATGTTCTGTGATGAGATCATATTACTGCCTGAGACGAATATTTATATTATATATATGAGATATATATTATATATTGTTGATTTCGTTTCATATCTGATGCTTGTGAAACATATTAAAAAATGGGACTTCATTAATGAGATTAATGAAATAAAAGAAACCTAAGATATTGTAGAAATTTGTTTAAAAAAAACTGGTAGCTCTAGTTCTTGCTTTGCATAGTGGTATTTGTGAAATATTCTGCACCTTATTCGATGAGGAAAGGGCCGACGATCCCTTCACCGGGAGTGACCCCTTTAGCAAAACTAGAAAGGCCTCAAAAACACTCCATTTAAAATCACTCGATTCTACAACGATATCAAGTTCATTACGCAAAGGGTTTTCTTAAAAACCTGTCGTAGCCCTCCGTCATTTCAGATAAGTACTACTTAGTATTCGTGCTGTGGTAGTTTGGCCTCCGTCAAGGCGTAGTGTACGGTAGCTAACTAGTGCTTATCTGCTAGTATACGATGCGATTGGATTAGGGTATTCGTACGGCGTAGTTTGGCCTCTGTCAAGGGTTGTGCGGGTGGGTCTAATTCAATCAGGAAACGTACGGGTTGAACTTGACTAGCGGACTATGGGTAATTTGGCCTCCGTCAAGGTCATAGGATGCTAGGGGTTAAATATTATTGGGAATTTCAAGTGTTAAAATTTGCAATGAGATTGCATACCTTCTATGAGATAGTTGGATCCCGATACCCGCTGCGAGTAAGAGTTACTCCTGGGAGAGTTTTACACATTACAAATTAGCCGATCAAGTAGGTGTCTAGAAAGGTGTCAACGGGGTTACGCCTCTGGGAAAACGAGGTTTATATTAATTAGGTTCGTGCGAAAGCACGGGGGACCTCCCTCAAAGTACCGACACTGCCCTGGCTGAAAGATTGGCGAACTTGTAGGGTGTAATTAATCCCGACTAGTCTTTCCTTTTAGGGTTTGAAGGAAGATTTGATTAAAATAGTGGGAGACATCCTGATTAGATATACTAGATAACCAATCTAATCTTGCAAGAGCATACGCTGAGTGTTTTCTTCTCTCTCTCCAGGTAGCGACCATATCACGCCTTAATCAAGATAATAATACGGATATATTGACCGAACCCGCTTGTTATACTAAGCTGGGGAACGTTAGTCCCGCTCCAACTTATAATTGTTATAAGACAGAGCAGGAAATTGGGAAATACCAGATTTCCCGTGCCACCCAAACAAAAAAAGTGCATGCTGATGCATCTTCTTCGGGTGTGTTCATTACAGAGAACTGTTTCTCAATATCCTTTACGTCCTGGGTATGTGATACCGGATCAGGATCCCGCAAATGTAATTTGTTACATGGGCTACAGATAGGTAGAGAACTGAGAACGGGTGATAAGTTTCATGAGATAGAAACGGTGCAAGTGTTGCAGTCAAGTCTGTTTGTCACTATCACCCTGTATTACCAGAATACATTGATTCTGAACGAATGTTATTAGATACCGAACCTGATATACAACACCATATCAATCTCTTTATTAGTAAAGAAGGATATAATTTTGTATTGTTGGATAATGTTTTGAATATTTCCTATATCAAGAGTTGATCGGTTCAGGCACGTTATCTAAAAGAATAGACGTTCTAAATCAAACCACAGTTCTTAACGTATAGAACACACACAAGAGGAAGAGTTCAGAAATGAACAAATCCTTCTTGAGGCATTGTAGACTAGGTCATATCAATGCGACCCGACTAGCTGAAGTTACATTTAGATGCATATTTAAATGAGTTTGAATTTACATCTTGTGAAACTTGCCAATCATGTCACAGAGATAAGATGACCACAGCTCCGCTTATTGGAAACTGAGAAAGAGTTAGTGAACTCTTAGAATTGATACATGCTGATGTATGAAAGTCCCCTGTCTACATATGCCAGGACCGGTTCTTTATACTTCATTACATTCTCTGATGATCTCTCAAGATTCAGACATATGTTCATGTTGAAACAAAAGTCCAAAACTTTTGAGATATTCACAGAATATAAGTTAGAAGTAGAGAACCAAAATACGGGTATAAGTATTATGTCCTTTGATGAGATCAAGGAGGAGAATACTTGAGCACGGAGATCCTGGACTATTCTTAAGGAGAATGAGATTCTCTCTCAGCATTACTCCTCCGTATATGTTAGTTATATGTATGCCCTAGAGGCCATTACTGTACATTGGATGTATATTGTAGTGGATGCTGGGACATATATAGGTAGGACTTTCTTGCTCGACATCATAGTACGCTATCTGGTTGCTCTTTATCTTAACATGTATACTTTATGTCTCTCTGATTACATGTTGATAAAGCCCTTAGGATGTGTACTCGACTTCCAGGACTATGATGAAGATCATACTAGTGGGGCCTGGGTAGTCAATGAGTACATCCTTCATTGTTCCTAGTCGTGGGAATATCGAGACGGGGCATCGATATTCCAGAGTAGACTAGCGTATATCTTCTTGACCCATGTGATGGGCGATGGATGATCCCATATCCATTGGTGTTTGACATCGGAGATGGTATGCGGGTGCTCAGTGGAGACTGGGTACACTGAACGGACTCGCCGAGAACTCCCAGATGGTATTATACCTCACGTCAGATGGCAGTTCTCTGGTGACACTGGTACAGCTTAGTCTGTTAACCCGAGATCGTCATAGAGTCTTGTGTGTCTCCCACTGTGCTTTGATTTCCACCCTACCACGGCTCTACTGAGTCGTGCAAACAGGTGGTTTTTGGGTACAGTCCCGATTCACATGGAGGCAATGAGCGATAGGAGGGGATTCGTCTCTCCCGGTATTGGGGGTTGATGTTGCGCTATGCTCGACTGGCCATAACAGGAAATCCCTGGCCATGGTTGTAGTGACCTACTGGTAAGTGTTATCAGTAGTTTCACACATGTCATGGACTTCACGTCGGCATGACTTATCGAGCTACTGGGGTCTGACATTTACCACCCCTAGGCGAGATATGCGGCATATCAGACGAACAGACAGGACTGTACGGTAAGTGTTACTGGTTGGATTCACAGGAGTGTGAGCGGGCTTGCTCTTCGATCTTCTGATCGCTCAATACCCGGGTGGCCGTTACGTTTAGCAGACCGCTTGCGGCTTGTGGGTGTTTGATATGATCATCACCTGCTGCCGGCGTATTGACGAGTCTTTAGAGTCCTACACAGAGGTTTCCTGGCTCAAGCGAAACGAAATAGGAGCGCATATGAGATATGTGCGGGACCGAGAATAATGCGTGTATGTGATACTGTATTTCATTCTCGCGATGAATGTGTCGAATGGTTGTATGCGATATAACCTAGTTATCAAATCAAGGATTGACTCGATAAGCCGATACATTGGATACTAGCCGGTTATATGCGACATGACCGGATCATTGAATCAAGTGTTGATTTAATGATTTAATGTATAATTATATATATGATATATTACTTTGCATTAACTAGTATTGGTTCACTTTAAATGGATTTTCTCACTTGAATTGTGCACATTGTATATGTGATATATTTTTTGTGCACATGATTGTATCATGTTTGATGATACATTCTAGCTTGGTTTTGTGTAAAGTATTAAACCATGGTTAGTTAGTGGTTAGGGTTTCATTTCATTCACTTATTCATTTATCTATTTATTTATTTTATTTATTTCATTTGAAAAGATAAAGAGAAAAGAATGGTTGCTAGTTTTGTTTTTTCTTTGAAGCTTATTGAAGCTTTGAACAAGTCCGCCATTCTTGTAACCCTAACCACTCATCTAACCTTAGTTAAATCTCTACACTAAACCATGGTTGAAGTCATGATAAGTATTCTTTTTATTTTCCTTTTAAATAACTTATCATATATCTTCTTCTTCTTCTTCATCTTCTTCTTCCATGAAGAAAAGCTTGCTACATCAATGGCAAGTGATGAAAACAAGTGAGAAATCCAATTCTAAAGTGAACCCACTTTCTATTTCTTCATCCTCTACCTCTTGCCAAGTAGTATAGGGTGTTTTCTTCACAAGTTTCATGACTTGGTGAAGTCGGAGCTTGATCTTGTGATGCCTCGACGTAGATCATCTTCGGCATCGAAGCCGACGACCAAGCCCGCCCATTTCTTCGATGAAGCCGATGCTAGAGTCTGGATTCCGATTTGGACAGCGGAGGGACATCATCGTGGAGCTTAGGAAGTGGTGGACCGGATCTACAAAGGTTGTAGTCACTTTCCTTTAGCATTTAATTCGTTTACATGCTTGCATCGCCTATATATCTAGTTAACGATCCGTATTAGGGTTTGTAGGCACTTGTAAAATTTTAATTGGCCATGTTTGATCACTTGTGAGACTTCATTAGTGTGCCTAGGAACCCTACAGTGGTATCAGAGCATAGCTAGAGCCTTAGGCGATGCGTAGACGGAATTAGAAGTCCGATTGAACCGAAACCCCAATCGCATTTTGCTCTCTGGACATTTTTGAAAAACGTGGTTTTTTCCAGATTAAAAATATTCAGAAAACTCAGTAGAAGATTCTAAGAATTACTGTATAAAACGGGGCCCCTGAATCCATAAAAGCGCGGCGGAACCGCGGCATTAGCATGCTAATGCGGCGGTTCCGCGGCCCTTTTGTCTCCTCTTGCAATAAATTTTGCACAGTAATTCCTAGTTTGCAGTGCTGGTTTTCCTGGGAATTTTTAATAATTTTTCAAGAGTTGAATTTTCTGGGTTGTATTGGGGACTCGGTGTATCGATCGGATTGTCTAATTTTGTCAGTGTGTTTTTCCGGGTATTTTTAGAATATGTTAAAAAGTTCGACCGGATATAAATACCCACTTTTTCCCCTGCCAGGAAATTTCCAATTGTTGGATTTTTCCGTAGTTTAACGACGTTCTAAGTAGTGCAAGTAACGCGATGGACCCTCTAGAAGACAACAAACCTTAACTCGATTATGTGACCGTCTTGAACTGCCCTTTGAACCTTCGGGTTTGGGGCAGTACGGCGTGCCACATGTGAGGCGTTGGCTTGACCCTTCTACAGCTGGACCGTTGGTACTGAGGCACGAACTGAATGTTGTTAGACTTATTTCATGTGTTGAGCTGTTTCGGGAAAACTTGGGTGTTCGAATGTTCAATCGGAAAGTTTAACATTTTCTGTTTATCCGGAATGTGATACAACAATTGGAATTCACAAAAGTTATGTGATAACTGAATGAATGTTATAAACATAGCACTTTAGTCTCACTTGATCGATTGCCACGGAATTTTGATGTGATCAAAAGTCCGTCGCAATCACGTAGCGTACGTGGATACTCGCCGGGTAAACTTAATAGACAGCCTCACTCCATAGCCCCGACCAAGTGACTGTAGGAGAACCCCGTCGCCGAAAGCATCCGTTCGGGTGCTCGGGGTAGCGGTGTTCCGCCTTGGTGCACTTCGTCGCCGGTATCGGGGGTGCGACCGTCTACTAAAGTTTGCGACGAGCATTCGATCAAAATGTCGGGAATCTTGTTGAATTGCCCGACTTGATATTGAAAAGTGTTTTCGATAATGAGACTAAAATGCGGGGTTTATAATTGTTAGGCATGCGATGTCTAAAGAGTTCATTTGATCAGGCATGCGATGTCTGAGGTGGTTGCGGATTCCAACTGTTGTAGTTTTACACTTTCTTTTCTGTGACCGTAAGTGTAATATGTGATGTCGCCGGTTTCGTTGCTATATGTCAACGACAATTGGGATGCGCATATTTACTTACGTTGATGACATGTGATGTTATGTGTTGCTGGATATGTTATATTGGATCGTCGTGTTTGAATAGCCGGGGGGTTTTTATGTGAGATGAGTGTTTTTCATTTTCATTCATGTAAAAACTTGTATGTAATATTATTTTATTGGGGCACTTCCAGGTTGCGGAAGATGTCACCGTTGATGTATATTATTTACTTTTCTGCACTAGGATAGACCCAAGGAGGGGAGCACAAGTAACCGGGTTCTAGGGTCCAGTGGGAGACCATCTCGAGGAGTCGAGTCCGGGTCTCCTAACCCTAGAATTGGTAGGGTTGCTTGCCGCTCTCGTAGGGGTCTAGGGGTGTGGGATAGGCTATTCATCACGACCGTGGAATCCGTGTTTTATACTGGCTCGTATTGAAAACACGGACGTCCTAGTATATCCAATATTTCATATGTTTCTTCTGCTGTGATTTATCTGTGATGTGATCATGTGATGTTCTGTGACAGATATTATATATAGTATATATGATATATTATATAAACGTTGCTTATGTTTTACACCCGCGCAAGCCCTGCCCCGCTCTGCCGTTAGTTACCTAACCTAACGGTGCAAACGGGACATCGAGGCGAATGCGGATGGCATAAGCGTACGTTATATTTATCTGTGATGTTTAGGTGGACTTAAATGATGGGATATTCATTAATGAGATTAATGAAAGAAAATAAACCTAATTGATGTTGTGGAATCGAATTTCAAAATAAAAAATAGGTAGCTACAGTTCTTGCTTTGCATCGCGGTGTTCATTGTAGAACATCCTGCACCTTATTCGATGGGGAAAGGACCGAGATCCCTTCACCGGGAGTGACTCCTTTAGCAATAACTGGCAGATGCTACACACTCGGTTTATCTTTTGATCGCTTCTATAGTTTCTGCTTTGCACAGTGATATATATGATATATCCCGCACCTCATTCGACGAGGAAAGGGCCGACGATCCCTTCACCGGGAGTGACCCCTTTAGCAAAACTAGAAAAGCCTCAAAAACATTCCATTTAAAAACCATTTGATTCCGCAACGAGATCAAGTTCAAAGCGTTAAAGGTTTTCATAAAAACCATTCGCAACCCTCCGTCATTTTAGGAAGTAGAGTACTTAGTATTCGTGCTGTGTTTGTTGACCATAGTCAAGGCACAGTGTACGGTAGCTAAGTGATGTCTTCCTACACCGCATATGATGTGATTAGTTAGGACAGTCGCGTGACTTTGTTGACCTTAGTTAAGGGTCATGTGGGTGGGTCTAATTAATCACGAAATGACGGGTAGAACTTGACTAGTACTTATGATTTGTTGACCATAGTTAAGGTCATAGGTGCTAGGGGTAAAAACCTTTATCGGGAGTTTCAAGTGTTGAAATTTGCAATGAGATTGCATACCTTCTATATGATAGTTGGATCCCGATACCCACTGCGAGTAATTGTTACTCCTGAGAGAGTTTTGCACTTTGCAATTAGCCGATCAAGTAGGTGTCTAGAAAGGTGTCAACGGGGTTACGCCTCTGGGAAAACGAGGTTTACTGTAATTAGGTCCGTGCGAAAGCACGGGGAACCTCTCTCAAAGTACCGACACTGGCCTGGCTGAAAGATTGGCGAACTTGTAGAGTGTAATTAATCCCGACTAGTCTTTCCTTTTAGGGTTTGAAGGAAGATTTGATAAAAACAGTGGGAGCCATCCTGATTAGATAAAATATATAACCAATCTAATTTTGCAAGAGCGCACGCTGAGTGTTTTCTTCTCTCTCTCTCCTGGTAGCGACCATATCACGCCTTAATCAAGATAATAAAATGGATGTATTGACCGAACCCGCTTGTTATACTGAGCTGGGGAACGTTGGTCCCGCTCCAACTTATAATTGTTATAAGACAGAGCAGGAAATAAGGGGAATACCAGAATTCCTATGCCGTCCAAACGAAGAAAGTGCATATGATGCACCTCCTTCGGGTGTGTTCATTATAAAGAACTGTTTCTCAGTATCCTCTGCATCCTGGGTATTCGATACCGGATCAGGATCCCAGATTTGTAATCTGTTACATAGGGCTACAAAAGGGTAGAAAAACTGAGAAAGGGTGATAAGTTTCATGAAACAGAAAACGGGGCAAGTGTTGCAGCCAAGTCTGTTGGTCACTGTCACCCTGTATTACCAATATATTGATTCTGAACAAATGCTATTAGATACCGAACCTGATATACAAAATCATATCAGTCTCTTTATTAGTAAAGAAATGATAAAATTTTGTATTGATGGATAATGTTTTGAACATTTCCTATATCAAAAGTTGATCGGTTCAGGCACGTTATCTAAAAGCATTGACGTTCTAAATCAAACTACAGTTGCTAGTATGCAGAACACACACAAGAGGAAGAGTTCAGAGATGAACGAATCCTTCTTGAGGCATTGTAGACTAGGTCACATCAATGCGACCCGACTAGCTGAAGTTACATTTTAGATGCATATTTAAATCAGTTTGAATTTACATCTTATGAAACTAGCCAGTCATGTCACAAAGATTAGATGACCATAGCCCTGTTTATTGGAAACAGAGAAAGAGTTAATGAACTCTTGGGACTGATACATGATGATGTATGTAAGGTCTCCTGTCTACACATGCCAGGAATGGTTCTTTATACTTCATTATATTCTCTGATAATCTCTCAAGATTCAGACATATGTTCCTGTTGAAACACAAGTCCGAACCTTTTGAGATATTCACAGAATATACGTTAGAAGTAGAGAACTAATACGGGTATAAGTATTATGTCCTATGATAAGATCAGGGAGGAGAATACTTGTGCATGGCATTCCTGGACCATTCTAAAGGAGAATGAGATTCTCTCTCCGTATTACTCCTCTGTATACACCACAGCACAACGGTGTATCGGGGCGGAGCAATCGCACAATATTAGATATCGTGTGCTCTATGATGAGTATTACTGAGTTACTTATTTCCTTTTTGGGTTGTGCACTTGAGAAGCTGCATACCTATTGAATTGGGTTCAAATCAAATCAGTTGCCTACCACTTCATATGTGATATGGAAAGGGAAGAGCCCATATCTTAAGTTAGTTAAGATTTGGGGTTGTCTGGCCTATGTCAAAAGCAAAATCCGGACAAGATCGAGGTAAAGTCAGTTGTGTAGAACTGGAAAGGTTCCAGCTATACAAAACTGCAGCTAATGATTTGACAGAACCAAAGAATTCAATAGTTCCCGACGAACCTCAGCCTCTCCGCCGATCTAGCAGGGTTCCTCACCTGCTTGAGAGATACTTCGGTTTCTCGATGACAGTGGGAGCAAGGATTGCATCATGAGATGATGACCCAACTAGATTCGAGCAGGCCATCAAGAGTAGGGACTCTGTAAGAATGGCTGGATGCTTAGCAATCTGAGATGGAATCCATATACACCAACAAAGTATGGACTTTGGTTGCGATATCTGAAGGGTTAAATTCCCATCAGGAGCAAGTATATCTTGAGAAGATTACTTGGTGTAGGTGGAAAGTTGAGACTTTCAAAGCTAGACTTGTTAAAGGTTTTCGTCATCGACCAGGCACGAATAATGATGAAACCTTTTCCAGGGACAATGCTTAAGTCCATCCAGATCCTACTTACCACGGCTACATACCATGACTACGATATCTGGTGGTTGGGTGCCATGACTACTTTTCTAAATAATGATTTAGAAGAGAACGTCTATAAGAACACAGCCAGAGGGCTACGTAAACAGTGGGAGCAGCGGAAACGTGTGCAAGATGTTTTATGTGATGAAGCAGGCGTCGCGGAGTTGGAACATTTGTTTTGATGAGTTAGTCAAACAATTTGACATCATCAAAATGGTATATGAACCTTGTATATACAAAACGGTAGTAGAGAGTGAAGTGGTCATCCTCGTATTGTACGTGGACAACATACTCTTGATAGGAAAGGAATTTCCTATGCTACGATCGGTCGATCTCCTCTTATCACATAGATTCTCCATAAAGGATCAAAGTGATACCTCCTAAATCCTGGGATTTGGATCTATGAGATAGATCTAAATAGATTTTAGGATTCTCACTAGCTATAGTGAGATAGTATCAGTTGATCCTGGGGAGAATCACTGGAAGTGTTCCAGGGTGATAAAGACGACTGAATGTCAATCACAGGCATTGTCTTTACCCTCAGTAAAGGGACGGTATGTTGGAAGATTTCCAAGCTAGATACCGTGACAAACTAGAAGATAAAGGCTGGTAACATCGCTATTAAAGATACTACCAAAGAGGCAGTTTGGGTGTATATTGGTTCATAGGATGAACTAGGTTCCTACCATTGTGTGACAATGGAACTGTGGCTTTGGCCCTGGAACCCTGGTCCCATCAGTGACCCAGACATATTCTGAGGCAGCATCACCTGATCATGGAGATAGTTGATCTCCAGGGTGATCAAGGTTAGGAGAGTAGACTCAGAGGACAACACGGCGGATCCACTCACGAAGGCCATTTCCCAAAGAGAGACTTTTAAGGGGATGGTTGAGTATTAGATACTACAACTACTGCTACAGATGGCCCTAGTGCAAGTGGGAGATTGTTAGTTATATGTATGCCCTAGAGGCCATTACTGTACATTGGATGTATATTGTAGTGGATGCTGGGACATATATAGGTAGGACTTTCTTGCTCGACATGATAGTACGCTATCTGGTTGCTCTTTATCTTAACATGTATACTTTATGTCTCTCTGATTACATGTTGATAAAGCCCTTAGGATGTGTACTCGACTTCCAGGACTATGATGAAGATCATACTAGTGGGGCCTGGGTAGTCAATGAGTACATCCTTCATTATTCCTAGTCGTGGGAATATCGAGACGGGGCATCGATATTCCAGAGTAGACTAGCGTATATCTTCTCGACCCATGTGATGGGCGATGGATGATCCCATATCCATTGGTGTTTGACATCGGAGATGGTATGCGGGTGCTCAGTGGAGACTGGGTACACTGAACGGACTCGCCGAGAACTCCCAGATGGTATTATACCTCACGTCAGATGGCAGTTCTCTGGTGACACTGGTACAGCTTAGTCTGTTAACCCGAGATCGTCATAGAGTCTTGTGTGTCTCCCACTGTGCTTTGATTTCCACCCTACCACGGCTCTACTGAGTCGTGCAAACAGGTGGTTTTTGGGTACAGTCCCGATTCACATGGAGGCAATGAGCGATAGGAGGGGATTCGTCTCTCCCGGTATTGGGGGTTGATGTTGCGCTATGCTCGACTGGCCATAACAGGAAATCCCTGGCCAGGGTTGCAGTGACCTACTGGTAAGTGTTATCAGTAGTTTCACACATGTCATGGACTTCACGTCGGCATGACTTATCGAGCTACTGGGGTCTGACGTTTACCACCCCTAGGCGAGATATGCGGCATATCAGACGAACAGACCGGACTGTACGGTAAGTGTTACTGGTTGGATTCACAGGAGTGTGAGCGGGCTTGCTCGTCGATCTTCTGATCGCTCAATACCCGGGTGGCCGTTACGTTTAGCAGACCGCTTGCGGCTTGTGGGTGTTTGATATGATCATCACCTGCTGCCGGCGTATTGACGAGTCTTTAGAGTCCTACACAGAGGTTTCCTGGCTCAAGCGAAACGAAATAGGAGCGCATATGAGATATGTGTGGGACCGAGAATAATGCGTGTATGTGATACCGTATTTCATTCTCGCGATGAATGTGTCGAATGGTTGTATGCGATATAACCTATTTATCGAATCAAGGATTGACTCGATAAGCCGATACATTGGATACTAGCCGGTTATATGCGACATGACCGGATCATTGAATCAAGTGTTGATTTAATGATTTAATGTATAATTATATATATGATATATTACTTTGCATTAACTAGTATTGGTTCACTTTAAATGGATTTTCTCACTTGAATTGTGCACATTGTATATGTGATATATTTTTTGTGCACATGATTGTATCATGTTTGATGATACATTCTAGCTTGGTTTTGTGTAAAGTATTAAACCATGGTTAGTTAGTGGTTAGGGTTTCATTTCATTCACTTATTCATTTATCTATTTATTTATTTTATTTATTTCATTTGAAAAGATAAAGAGAAAAGAATGGTTGCTAGTTTTGTTTTTTCTTTGAAGCTTCTTGAAGCTTTGAACAAGTCCACCATTCTTGTCTCTTCTCTAACCCTAACCACTCATCTAACCTTAGTTAAATCTCTACACTAAACCATGGTTGAAGTCATGATAAGTATTCTTTTTATTTTCCTTTTAAATAACTTATCATATATCTTCTTCTTCTTCTTCATCTTCTTCTTCCATGAAGAAAAGCTTGCTACATCAATGGCAAGTGATGAAAACAAGTGAGAAATCCAATTCTAAAGTGAACCCACTTTCTATTTCTTCATCCTCTACCTCTTGCCAAGTAGTATAGGGTGTTTTCTTCACAAGTTTCATGACTTGGTGAAGTCGGAGCTTGATCTTGTGATGTCTCAACGTAGATCATCTTCGGCATCGAAGCCGACGACCAAGCCCGCCCATTTCTTCGATGAAGCCGATGCTAGAGTCCGGATTCCGATTTGGACAGCGGAGGGACATCATCGTGGAGCTTAGGAAGTGGTGGACCGGATCTACAAAGGTTGTAGTCACTTTCCTTTATCATTTAATTCGTTTACATGCTTGCATCGCCTATATATCTAGTTAACGATCCGTATTAGGGTTTGTAGGCACTTGTAAAATTTTAATTGGCCATGTTTGATCACTTGTGAGACTTCATTAGTGTGCCTAGGAACCCTACAGTATACACCACAGCACGATGGTATATCGGGGCGGAGCAAAAGCACCCTATGGGATATGGTGTGCTCTATGATGAGTACTACTGAGTTTCCTATTTCCTTTTGAGAGTTATGCACTTGAGAAGCTGCATACCTATTGAATAGGGTTCAAATCAAATCAGTTGCCTACCACTTCATATGTGATGGAAAGGGAAGGGCCCATATCTTAAATTTGTTAAGATTTGGGGTTGTCCGGCCTATGTCTAAAAGGCAAAATCCGGACAAGCTCGAGGCAAGGTCGGCTCTGTAAAACTGGAAGTAGTTTCAGCTATACAAACTGCAGCTGATGATTTGGTAGAACCAAAAGATTCAGTAGTTTCCAACGAACCCCAGCCTCTCCGCCGATCTAGTAGGGTTCCTCACCCACCTGAGAGATACTTCGGTTTCTCTATGACAATTGGAGCGAGGATTGAATCATGAGATGATGACCCAACTAGTTTCGAGCTGGCCATCAGGAGTGGGACTCTGTAAGAATGGCTGGATGCTTAGTGATCTGAGATGGAATCCTCATACACCAACAAAGTATGGACTTTGGTTGCTTTATCTGAAGGGTTAAATCCCCATCAGGAGCAAGTATATCTTGAGAAGATTACTTGGTGTACATGGAAAAGTTGAGACTTTCAAAGCTATGCTTAAGACCATCCAGATCCTACTTGCCACGGCTACATACCATGACTACGATATCTGGTGGTTGGGTGTCATGACAGCTTTTCTAAATGATGTTTTAGAAGAGAGCGTCTATAAGTACACAGCCGGAGGACTTCGTAGACAGTGGGAGCAGCGGCAACGTGTGCAAGATGCTTTATAGGATAAAGCAGGCATCGCGGAGTTGGAACATCTGTTTTGATGTGGTAGTCAAAGAGTTTGACTTCATCAAAATGGTAGATGAACCTTGTATATACAAAAAGGTAGTAGGGAGTATGGTGGTGATCCTCGTAGAGTACGTGGATGACATACTCTTGATAGGAAAGGAGTTTCCTATGCTACGCTCGGTCAATCTCCGCGTATCACAAGGATTCTCTATATAGGATCAAAATGATACCTCCTAAATCCTGGGTTTTGGATCTATGAGATAGACCTAATTGGATGTTAGGATTCTCACTAGTTGTAGTGAGATGGTATCAATCGATCCTGGGGAGAATCACTGGAAAGGTTCCAGGATGATAAGGACGACTGAATGTCAGTCGCAGATATTGTCTTTACCCTCAGTAGAGGGACGGTATGTTGGAAGAGTTCCAAGCTAGATACCGTGACATACTAGACGATTAAAGGCAAGATACATCGTTACCAAAGATGCTACCAAAGAGGCAGTCTGGATACATATAAGTTCATGAGATGAACTTCGTTCCTACCATTGTGTGACAATGGAGTTATAGCTTTTCGCCAAGGAACCCCCGTCGCATCAGAAATCCAGATATTATTCTTAGGCAGTATCACCTGATCATGGAGATGGTTGATCTCCAGGGAGATCGAGGTTAGGAGAGTAGACACAGAGGACAACAGCGCAGATCCACTCACGAAGGCCTTTTTCCCAGTAGAGACTTTTATGGGATGGTTGAGTATGAGATACTTCAACCACAGCTAATTGTTGGGTATGTGATACCACAACAGATGGCCCTAGTGCAAGTAGGGGATTGTTAGTTATATGTATGCCCTAGAGGCCATTACTGTACATACGATGTATATTGTAGTGGATGCTAGGACATATATAGGGAGGACTTTCTTGCTCGACATGATAGTATGCTATCTGGTTCTACTTTATCTTAACATGTACTCTGATTGTCTCTATGTTACATGTTGATAAAGCCCTTAGGATATGTACTCGACTACTGGGACTATGATGAGATCATACTAGTGGGGCCACGGTCGACGAGTACATCCTATAACTGTTCCTAGTCGAGGGTGTATCGAGACAGGGCATCGATACACCAGAGTAGACTAGCGTATACGCATCTTGACCCATATGATGGGCGATGGATGATCCCATATCCATCGGTGTTTGACATCAAGAATGGTGTACAAGTGCTCAGTGGAGACTGGGTACACTGGACGGACTCGCCGAGAACTCCCAGATGGTATTATACCTCACGTCAGATGGCAGTTCTCCGGTGACACTGGTACAGAGTAGTCTGTTGACCCGAGATCGTCATAGAGTCTTGTGTGATTCCCACTGTGCTTTGATTTCCATCATACCATGTCCAAGAGGGCGTGCAAAAAGGTGACTTTTGGGTACAGTCCCGAATCACATGGAGGCAATGAGCGATAGGAGGGGATTCGTCTCTCCCGGTATAGGGAGTTGATGTTGTGCTGTGTTCGATTGGCTAGAACCGGAAATCCCTGGACAGGGTTGCTGAGATTTACTGGTAAGTGTTATCAGTAGTTTCTCGAACTGTTATAGACCTCAAATCGACACGACTTATCAAGCTACTGGGGTCTGACGTTTACCACTCCTAGGCGAGATATGCGACATATCAGACGACGAGACCGGACTGTACGGGAGTGTTACTGATTGGATTCACAGGAGAATGTACAGGCTTGCTTGTTGGTTTTCTGAGTGCTCAATACCTGGGTGGCTGTTACGTTTAGCTGACCGCTTGCAGCTTGTGGGTGTTTGATATGATCATCACCTACTGCCGGCGTATTGACGATTCTTTAGAGTCCTACACAGAGGTTTTTTGGCTCAGGCAAAACGGAGTAGGAGCACATATGTGATATGTGCAGGACCGAGGATAATGCGGTATGTGATACCGTATTGGATTCTCGCAATATGAGATATCGGCCGGGTATATGTGATATAGCCGGGTCATCGTATTAGTCGGTTATATGCGATATAGCCGGATTGTCGGATCAAGTGTTGATTCGATATTTTAATGTATAATAATATATATGATATATTAAATTACATTAACTAATATTAGCTCACTAAAAGATTCTTTTTCTCACTCGGGTAATACATCGATATATATGCGATATATGTTAATTGTATTATTTTATTTTGTTACGATAAATATTATATATGTGATATATAATATTGTAACATGATATGGTTATTAATGCAACATGTTTTGTGGAGTTTAAACATGATTAGGGTTTGGATTAGGGTTAAGACTTCTAGTAGATTCTAGAAGCTTTTCTTTTGTCTTGGAAAAGATATTATGCTTGATATTTTCAAGTGACTCACTTTTAACCCAACCCAAACCCTAGACCTAGTTAATTCTCTACATGGGTTTAGTTGACCATGGTTGCATTATTCATCATAATTATCTTCTTTTATTGTTCATCACAAAAGGATTCTATCATTTTCTTCCTTGAGTTCCTTCTTGGAAAAAGCTTTCTAACTTTTTGCTAAGTGATGAAGGTGAGTGAGAATATGAAAACAAATGAGACCAAAAATCCTACTTCATCATCCTTATCTACCCTTGCCATTTAGATGAGGGTGTTCACTTCATTTTGTGAGTGTTGGCTTGTGTTAATGAAACTTCAAGGTAGATCATCTTTGTTATCGAAGATCGGAAGCAAGACTGCATCTTTCTTTTCGTGAAGCCTATCGAGATTCCGGAACACAATGATCGCAGCGAAGGGACTTCAACACGGACCTTATGAAGTGAAGGACCGGATCTACAAAGGTTGTAATCCCTCTCACTTAGTGTTAAAGTGTTTAACATGCTTGTTTTCGCTTAAACCCTAGTTTAAAGATCCGGCTTTGCGTTGTTCGGCACGGCTAAAATTTTAATCGGGCATGGTTGATGCCTCGTAGACCCTTGTGCGCGTACCTAGCAACCCTACAGGTTTTTGTCAAAGACCAGGTGTGGATTATGACGAAACCTTTTCTCCAGTGGCTATGCTTAAATCCACCCGGATCTTGCTTGCCATCGCTGCATATAATGACTACGAAATCTGGCAAATGGATGTTAAAACCGCCTTTCTAAATGGTGATTCGGAAGAGTGTGTGTACATGACTCAGCCAGAGGGCTTCACAGATAGTGGGAGCAGCGGAAAGGTGTGCAAGCTGCTTAAATCCATCTGCGGGTTAAAGCAAGTATCGCGGAGTTGGAACATCTGTTTTGATGTCGTTATCAAAGAGTTTGATTTCGTCAAAAACATAGATGAACCTTGTATATACAAGAAAGTGGCAGAGAGTAAGGTTGTCTTCCTCGTATTGTACATGGATGACATACTCTTGATAGAAAATGACATTCCTATGCTGCAATCGATCAAGCTCTTCTTATCACAAAGATTCTCAATGAAAGATCTAGGGTATGCCTCCTACATCTTAGGGATTAAGATCTATAGAGATAGATCTAAACGGATATTGGGATTGTCCCAATCCAGGTACATTGATACCATACTATAGAGGTTTAGTATGGAAGAATCCAAGCGTGGGTTTTTACCCACGATCTCAGGACTCACTCTCTCCAAAAAGATGTCTACCAAGACTGATTTGGAAAGAGCTCGCATGCAAGGGATACCCTATGTTTCGGCAGTAGGATCTATCATGTACGCGATGCTATGTACCAGACCTGATGTTGCACACTCACTAAGTGTAGTGAGTAGGTATCAAGCAGATCCTGGAGAGAGTCACTGGACAGCTGTGAAGAGCATTCTCAAGTACTTGAGAAGGACTAAAGAGATGCTCTTGGTGTATAGTAACGGAGAACTCCAAGTGGAGTCCTTACCGATTCGAGCTTACAGAGTGATAAGGATGACTCTAAGTCGCACTCGGGATTTGTCTTTACCCTCAATGGAGGGGCGGTTTGCTGGAAGAGTTCCAAGCAGGAAACCATGGTAGACTCGATGATGGAGGCTGAATACATCGCTGCCAACGATACTGCCAAAGAGGCTGTCTGGATGAAGAAGTTCATAACTGAACTTGGAGTGGTTCCATCCATTGAGTATCCAATACCCTTGTATTGTGATAACAATGGAGCGGTAGCTTAGGCCAAGGAACCCAGGTCCCATCAGCGATCCAGGCATATTCTGAGGCGGTATCACCTGATCCGGGAGATAGTTGATCGCCGGGAGATCGAGGTCAGGAGAGTTGACACGAAGAACAACACAGCGGATCCACTCACGAAGGCCATTCCCCAGATACAGTTCGAGAGACTCTTCGGGATGTTGGGTATGCGATACTACAGCAGCTGTCCCTAGTGCAAGTAGGAGATTGTTAGTTGTATATATGCCCTAGAGGCCATTATTGTACATATGATGTATATTATAGTAGATGCTTGGACATATATAGAGAGGATTCTTGCTCGACATGATAATA